>JAWNLA010000108.1:10457500-11172500 GCA_035041605.1 Drosophila atroscutellata
TCATATGTGTAACAAACCGCCATTTTGAAGTTGATGAAGATTTCGATTTATCAGCGAATCATCTTGCATATATATACAAAAAAAACTAAAGAAGAAGAAAAAGAAGAAAAGTAAACTGAAAAGAGAGAAAACGTAATCAAAATGAATATCGAATCATAATCATAATCTGAACATTAAACAGCAAACACTAGCAAACCAATAATTGGCCATTCCAGACTCCTTAACCTCCAATTCTCCACAACTCCGTGTCTATGTGTGTGTGTGTGTGTGTGTGTTTCTCGGGGTGTTAGTCTGTGTGCGTGTGAGTCTGTGTGCGTGTGTGTGTGTTAGCATAAAACTAATGAACTTCGCCATTGACAGCATGGCAGTAGCAGCGTTAGCCGCAAGTGTTTAGCAAAATTCACTGTTTTGAATATGTGGCAAGCATTTTAATTGCCGCTGTTATCCTGCGGTTGGGCCACAACAATTTGCGAACCCCCCGCCGCTGGCCTTGCCCCCGCTCCCGCTCCCGTCACGCCACACACTTCACTTCCTAGGCGTGTGTGCACAACTAAACCAATTCGGAAAAGCTTTGCGGCTTTGCGGCCTGCCCCCAACCTTTTTAGGCGCCACTACATCTAACAACATTATTAAGCGTAGATAATGGGGTATGCACACACACACACACACACACACACATGTGCATACATCTCTGTGATGTAGATAATTAATGAACATGCGTAACGTTTGGCATTTGGTTTCGTGTTTTTTTTGTTGTTGTTGTTGTTGTTTTTGAGGTGGGGCAAGGAGCGGTTTTTTTGGGTTTAGATTTTTACCTAATTAGCTGTGAATGGAAAGTGTCTCTCGGCTGTGTGTGTGTGTGAAGGGATTTGCTTATTGATTTTGGTTTTGGCCCAGTGTTTGCTGCTTAATTGTTGTTGCGCCAGCTTTTTGCGAGAAGTGTATAACAAATGTTTTTTTTTTGTTTTTTATCGTGTTTAAGTTTTTGAGTTCATTTGGCTTACTTCATGTTGTCATATATGCCACATTCGATTCTTGCTCGCTCGCTCGCTCGCTCTCGCTCTCTCTTCCTCTCTCTCTCTCTTCCTCGCTCTCTCTCTTCCTCGCTCTCTCTCTATCTCTTTCTCGCTCTTTCTCTCACTCTCTCTCTCTTCCTCTCTCTCTCTCTCTCTCTCTCTCACTCTCTCTATCTCTCTCGCTCTTTCTCTCACTCTCCCTATCTCTCTCTCTCTCACACACACACACACACACACACACCGACTCTCTATCTATCTGTCCGACACAAATTGTTCAAGGAATACACGAAAATTAGAAGTTATTTGAGATTAGAAAATAGTTTCGAGTGCCAGTTTCTGCAGCCAAATCCAATTTAGAATCGAAGTTAGCAAGCTAAAAAGAAGATATATATATATATATATATATATGTTTTTGTTTCCTTAACATTTGTTATTCGTCAATCATTTTTTTCATTTTCGTTTCTCGTTTTAGTTTCGTTTATTTGTGTGCTAATTTTGTATTCGTATTTAAAACCGTTACCAAATCTTATTACATGCATTCTATACATACGTATATACATACATACATACACACATACATACATACATACATACATACATACATAGTTACATTAACTATCAATGCGTTGAATTACCTACCTATCATATTTGTGGCTTATATATACATATCAAATTAATTCATTATGTTCTTTGTCCTTTGTCCTTTGTTTTTTCGTTGTTTTCTTTTGTTTCATGTTTATGTTGTTGTTACAATTGTTGCCTGCTCCAAAATGCAAGCAACATTCTCTCTCAAGACCAGCTCAGAGACTGTTCCCATGTTCATTTGATCCCTTATCCTTATCATTTCAAGTACCATCTCAATATGTAGGAGCTAAAGAAGCATTTTACTTTCAGTTATTTCTTTATACATATTTTGTTGTTTGTCGCTTGAGTTTGGTTTATTATTGTTTGGTACAACAACCACAACAACCACAACAACCACAACAACAACAACAACAACAACCAAAATAACAATTACATTTTGCGAAAACCATTATTTGTTGTAATTTTTCTGTTGTTTTGGTAAAATGCAATGCATTATATAAGATCGATCGAATATATACTTATATATATATTATGTATTGAATTTTCATTTACTTTGTACGTCGTCGTGCTTGTGTCTAAAACTAAGTATACCAATAATTCTCCAAGCCAAATTTTCCCACACCGCTTCCTACAATCCAAGCCAAGGCCCCCCCAGTCCCCGTCCCCCGTTCCCTCAATGACCATAAACAGCAAAAGCAAAAGAAAAGCTTCACGTATACGTATTTGCATTGAAACAAATTTCAACTAAAACTAAAAACAGAAAAAACCAAAAAAAAAAACCAAAAAAAAAAAAACAAATTATCAAACATAAATTGCAACTTTATTTTTAATGTGTCTTTCGTTGAATTGTTTGAATTAATTCCGACTTTTTTTCGCATTCGTTCCTCTGCAACCGAATAACAACAACAAAAATATATGGCATCAAAATTATCGAGACAAAGTTTTCGAATACGAAACAAGAGCTAAACGCATATCATTTTTATTTGCACATCAATCAAAACAGCATCAAAATATACAAAACTACACACACTCTCACACACACACATACACACACACACCTATACATATATATATATATACATATATGTATACTCTCTTCACAAAAGTGCAATGAATTCCACTCTTGAAAATTGTCGTATGTATCCCAAGACTCCGCTTCGCTCCGTTCCGCCCCGCCCAAACACATGTACATATGTGTACAAATGTACATATGTACATATGTACAATCAATATGTATACATACATACATATATTTGGTCCCACATTTTGTCGTGGTCTCCCCACACAAAAGAGCACACAAAGATTTGAACCTAAGACCTGGCTACTTACGAATACAGCAAAGGGGGTTGGGGGTGGGTTGAGGTTGAGGTTGAGCCTTGAGCCCAATCGGGTGGTTGACTTATCGGTTTATCGGTTAACTGTTTAATTGTACAATTGGCAAATCGAATGTGAACATATGCATAGAATCGAAACGAAGCGAAACGAAACGAAATGAAATGAAATGAAAAGAAAACTGCACAGCAATTGGCATTTGTATACATATGTGGTACTTACTTGCGAACCAAATCAATTCCAGTAAATCAGGCGATCGTTAAATATGTTGTACATGCTATGTACATATGTACCTACTGTGCGTACTCTCTGTGTGTACCTACTGTTCGTACTATGTGTACATATGTCTGTGTGTATGTATAAGGAAGCCTATACTTTTACATACATAAATACGCATTCGCACACACACACACACACATATACACACACACACTCACTCGCACACACACACACACCGAAACGCATACACGGAAAGCAGGTGAATTCTATAAAAGTTGCGCAGACAACAGCAATAACTCAAAACACACGCACACAATGGTCTTGGTCCCCTAAATAAATAAATAAACAAAAAAGCCCACACATACACACACACACACACACACACACACACACACACACACACACACGCACACAAAAACACACACAAACGAATAAAAATACTGGTCAAACGAAAGTGTTCTCCAATGTGTACCGTGTACCGTTTATTAGCGATTGCGAGCTAGCCTATACAATCTGAAAACCCAAAATCAAAATCAAAACAAACAAAAAAATAAACCAAAAGCCAAAGCAAAAACAAGAATAAATTTAATATAAAAGAAAAAAAAGAAAACAATGCAAAAAATGCAAGCGAGCATTTTGATTGATGCCAAACGAGAGGCGCTCGAGATCACTACTAATCCATACATTCGCATATATATCCCAGTCACACATGCATACATGCATACACACACGCATACATACACGCATACATACACGCATACATACACACGCATACACACACGCATACACACACGCATACACACACGCATACATACATACATATCAACACGCATACAATCTGTAGCAGCTAAAAACTAACATCAATGATAACTAACGCTATATGTACCAATTTACTTTCCAATTAAATACTAACGGTTTAAATACAACCACTCTCTCCATTGCCAACGAAACGATGTTAGAGAGAAGCAATGAATGAAAGCACACATACAAATATTATCCCTAAGAGATGATCCATTCAGCTATTACACGAATACCAAATACAAAATACAAAATACAAAATACAAAATACAAAATACAAAATACAAATACAACAACAAATATAAAATACAAAATACATATACAAAATACAAATACAAACACAACAACAAATATAAAATACAAAATACAAAATACAAAATACAAAATACAATTACAACAATTAGTAATAATTACAATTAGTGAACCTCATGTTAAATGCGCTTTACAAAACAGCCCGAAGTACATTTAAGAAAGTTACTTACATTTACACACACAAACACACACCCACACACACACCCACACACACACACACCCACACACACACACACACCCACACAAAGCACACGCACGCATACACTCTAAACTACACCTAGCAAATACAAATGCAAATACGAAACACACAAATACCAATTACAATAAGCCAACAAGTAAAACCGTCGAAAGCTTCACGTATATAATTGATGGAAAATCGCTTTAAATTACGCTCCCCCCCCCCTTATATATAGAGATATATGTATATTTGTCTACAATTTATAAAAACACACATGCTCTCCAACATACACATATAAACATACACATAAACAAAAAAACCAAAAACCAAAAAACCAAAAAAACCAACTCACAACAACAGCTTAGTATCTAATTTGATTTCGTTTGCAAACCGAAATTGCCTAATTTTAAGTTGATTAATTGGTGGCCCGACTTAAGAAGAACTGTAAAATATTATTCAAGTTAAGTTTAAGCACCACCAAGCACCACCCCACATTGGCAAACACCAATAATTGATGATAACAATTGACTGTACCCTGTACCCAACAATCAAACCAATTGCACAGCATACGTACATACATACCGTATTATACGTACATCATTCACTTATGTACATCATCATCATCGAAAAACCAACAAAAAAAAATCATAACTCTAATCAAAATGTATTTGTAAATTCCAAAAAATTTCATTTAAAAAATAAAAATTTTTTTTTTTTTAAATTTGAAAAAAAAAATATTTGTTACTGTTTTCTTCATTTTTGGTTCTTTAACCTGCCAAAATTTTTGAAATTTATGTTTGCTGTGCAATTATAATAAGTTAAAAAACAAAACCAAAAAACCCCATTTGTATTATGTCTAAGTCAGAACGAATTCGAATAATTTTTATATATATATTATGATACACCTAATTATAATCAAAAGCGAAAACCAACAACAACTTCCCATAATCAAAGTCCATAACAACAGCCAGCCCCCCCACACCCACACACACACACACACACACAAATGAAATGCCCCGAAAAACGACTCGAAAAAAAAACAAGCTAATTAAAATCAGAAACATTTTGACATCAATGTAAACAGATTTTGATGCACAAAGTAATCTAATTGAAATAAAATTGCTAACTTGAAAAAAAAAACAAAAAAAAAAAAAAAAAAAAATACTCAAAATGATGATGATGAAAGGAATTTGGGAATGGTTTATTTTTAGTCCTTTATTTAAGTGACACACACACACACACACACATACACACACACACGAAGTACATATATGTTTATATATATACACACACATACATGTACATGCATACCCCAACTCAACAGCAACAACAACAACAACAAAGAACTACAAGAACAAATCAAGCAACAACCAACAGCAACAACAAGAACATTAATGAAGCTAAGAATTATTATGGTGATGGTGTTTAACACACACACACACACACAAACAAACAAACAAACAAACAAACACACACACACACAAACAAGCACATACACAGAAACAAGCAAACCAACAAACAACACTGAAAACAACACTGAAAACAAAACAAACAAGGCTCTGTTCCTTTTACGTTCGATTTCCTACTCCTCCTCTCTGTATATTGCCACACACTCCGCTCACAACGGTAACGAGTACAACAATAACAACCACAACAACGATAATACAAACAATACAATATTAATCCCAACAGTAACAAAACAAAAGAAAGCTAAATTAAAAAAAAAAAAAAAAAAAAATATACAAATACAAAAACAAAATACAAAAAAAAAACCCAAAAAACACAACCAATTTCAGAGCACTGCGAATTCGAATTGTTTTCAAGCCGAGGAGTCCTGTTAGTGTCCAGCGTAAACTGCAGACTGCAGTCGCTGTTATATACATATAGATAGATATATATATATATATATATATGTGTATATATATATATATATATAGAAGATAGCTTCGATGTGCAGCCAGCACCGCATTAGATCAGTTGTCGAAAATCAGCTATTGAAATGTCGACGCCAGCAGCACCGCACACGAACACGAACAATCAAATCAAAAAAGAAATTAATCTTTTCACTCTAGTTTTTTTTTTTTGTTTCTTTCATACAACACCTCCCCTCCCTCCCCCCTCGATTTGTCCACTAATTTATCCGCCGATATCTGGCGCATAAGTTGGGGCTGAGCCCCTTAACTTTAACCCCCCAAAAATCATCTACTGCAATATACAGCAACCACAGCAAACAACAAAAAAAAAAAAAAAAAAAATATATATATATATATAAATCAAAATTGAAAGGCGTACACCACTTGTCAAATTGTACAATACAAAAACAATACAATCAAATAAATCCAAAGTTAAATTGAAAGTTCTAATCGAAACAGAAACGTTAGAGTATATATATAGTAAACTATATATTTGAATTCAAGGAAACAAAAACAATTATTATATTTGATGAAAAAAATGCTTGCGAAATATTAATGATAATTTTCCAATAAAATCCAAAAACTAAAAAAAAAAAAAAAAAAAAAATAATAATAATCATATATATATATATAGATATATATATATATAAACGAACACAAACAAAATTCGAAATAAAAAAAAAAAAAATACCAAAAACAAATTAAACTCGTTGTCCTTGGGCTAATGCGACGTTTTCTGACTTTCTTCCCTAATTGTCGTCAGGTCAACTGACGACAAATGCTACAACTTCTACAACAACAACAACAACAACAAACAACAACAACAACAACAAATGCAACATGTTAAACAACAACAACAACTTCTACCTGTCACACTCTGAACAAACAAACAACAATAACTCCACAACAACAATAACAACCACATCAACAACAATTCAAAAAACAACGCCAACGACAACAACAACAACAACCACAACAACAGCCATCACAAACGCCTCTGGCATCTGTGGGCTTAATCTCTCCACATTCGCAGCCAATTGCAACAACAATGTGAACAATGCTGGCAACACTGGCAACGGCAGCAATGGTGGCGTACTCACAACAGCCGGCGGCATTTCCATACTGCCACAGCAACAGCAGCAGCAGCACCAACAGCAGCAACACCAACAGCAGCAGCAACAGCAGCAACAGCAGCAGCAGCAACAGCAGCAGCAACAGCAACAACACCAGCTGAGCAATGCAGGCAGCGGCAGCCAAGGAACGAACGGAATCCTCGGCTGCAGTCCGACGACAGCTGGGAACACACCGACAACGGCACAGCAGCAAATGTTTGCCGCCGTTATGGCCAATATGGCGGCCACGGCGAATGCGACGGCATCGACGAGCGGCAGCGCGAACAGTTCGCTGAACAATTCAACGTTGAATACATCGTCCGGTGGCAGCTTGAATGCGTCAAGCGGCGGCGACGATTTCCGCTGCAATCCGTGCAACAAGAATCTAAGCTCGCTGACGCGACTCAAGCGTCACATACAGAACGTGCACATGCGGCCAACCAAGGAGCCCGTGTGCAACATATGCAAACGTGTCTATAGCTCACTGAACAGCTTGCGCAATCACAAGAGCATCTATCATCGCAATCTCAAACAGCCCAAACAGGAACCGAATGCCCAAGCCCAGGCGGCCAATAGCTATTACCATCAGCAATTGAACCATCATCCGTCCTCATAGGGTTTCATGTACTTTGACTATCATCTGGCCAATGTCAACTATTGAGCTAGCTAAACGGCTAACAAGCATTTTGCAACTGCATCCCGCATCCGGCATTAGCAACACCATCTGCATCCGGCATAGGTATCAGCATCAGCATTAGCACCTGCATCAGCATCTGCATCAGCATCAGCATCAGCATCTACATCTAGTTGCGTGCTAACGACTTAGCCAATAAATGTTAGAGGAAACCTTTGTTAAGTTTGTGAATTATATGCAAATGTGCGATACATTTGCCAATATGAGTAACTGTAATAATAATTGATTCTTTGGCCTAAGCTACAGCTACAGTTCTACTTACTTACACACACCCGCACACACACACACACATACAAACAAACACTGACACTCTTACCTGAATACACGCATCCATACATGCACACACATACACACACATACACACGCCTACATCATACATAACGTATACAAAATGGAGAGAATAACGACATACATGCATAAGTACATACATTCGTACACATCGTATGTACATCAGAAATATTGATATGTTCACATGCAGAGCAGGAATATTACAATCTAGGCTAAAAAACACTTAGTTGCCTTTTATACTTTAAGCAAATGATAAAAAAACAAAAAATACACAAAGCAATTCGAGCTGGAAAGCAACAGGTGCTCTAAGCTATGCTCCAGTTATCATTTTCAGCACACACACACTCACACACACACACTCATACATACATACTTACATACTTACTATTCATAAATAAATATATATGTATATATATATATATATTTCCATTTGTCTATGCCACTATCTGTTCTGGCAAGTTTGTTAAGAGAAATTCATTTTGCTTAATTGTGGAAGGAGGGGGGCGCAATGCTAGAGGGGGCAGCATATCCACTTTTATGGGGATATAGTATGAGGCAGGGGGGCGGGGGGTCTTCAAATGTACAATTCATGTTTTTATTCCTCTTATTTCACAATGAATTTTGTTTTTTTTTTTTTTTTTTTTTTATGTCGATTAATATGAAATCGATCGTAGACAGTAAATGAGAAAAGAAAAATTACAAAGGTGCCGGTAGTGAATTCTTCAAATGGCTTTAATAAAATAAAATTTAAACAATATACAACTAAAACAAACATATATATATATCAGTACATATATATATATAGGTAGGCCTAAGCACAAATCAATCCGTTGTGCAAATTGTAGCCTTTAAAGCTTTTTATACAACATTAAGAGTAAGCTAATGATTTTTTATACATACATTCGTACACAGTATAGAGTACAGTAATATGGTAACGACATTCATGCCTATATACATTGAAAATATTCAAAATCAATCTATATATGTATATACACATATATATAATGTGGAAGTGACCGACCGAACGACCGACCAATTGCGAAGTTATGTATTTATATGAATGCAACATAAATGATTCTTTCATAATAATTAGGCTTAGTCTAAGGAACTAGGAGAAGTGCATCCCACTTACATAACATATACACACACACACACACACACACATACACACACCCCATATGCACATGCATATTTTTTAGTATACTAAATAGAAAAGTATAAATAGCCACACGGCATAATAATAATAATGATTACATACAAGTTTACTGTATACATTTGTTAACAATATAGATTATTACTGGTTCTTTTTTTTTACAATTTTTTGTAATTAGTCTTAAGCAATGATATATATACATATATATATATATATATATATATATTATAAATGTTGTAGATACATACATGCAAAATGTTAACCGGATACTTTATGAGTGCACCTGTGTTCGTTAGTTTATAGTGTATAAGTAAGAGCAAAATGCCTTAAGCAAAAATATCTACCTGCATAAGTACATTCACACATCCAAAACATCCCCAAAACCAGATGTATGCGAAATGCAAAGATTATAACGGATGGAGATGGTGTTGAATGCGTGTAAGAAAGCAAATGGCAGTAACAGTAACAGTAACAGTAACAGTAACAGTAATTATTGGAGTACTTTGATTTAAACATGTCATAATAATAAAAACATACACATAAAACGAAAATATTTCATTTATCAGCTACTACTACTACTACCACTAATGCACTTGTACTACAAACACAAGTAAGCAACTCCTGTATGCATGCCAAATGAATGATCGAGGCGTCAGTCGTACATGCGATCAGTGCGATCTATGCGATGTATACGATGTTGGGCCAGTTGATAAGTTAGGTGGCCGGTCAATGAAGCAATCACTCAATCAATCAATCAATCAATCAATCAGTCTATCCAAGAACCCATCACCAAACGTCATCAGTTTAAAATCAGCATCAATCATTACACACACATACTCAAACATACACACAACACATAAACATACACGCACACACACACACACACACACACACACACGCACACACACTATATATATATATATATACTATCTCTCATTATCTATGTATATCTCTAACATGCCGGACAATATATGAAAATTATTTTTAGAGCGCAAATCTTTCATATTTTTGTGTTAAGCACAAAACATTTAAAACATTTTTTGTTGTTGTTTTTTTTTTTTTTTTTTCTTTTTTTTTTTTTTTAATTTCTCACTGAATTATTTGTTTTCATTGTTTTGTGTGCAGAAATTGAAGTTTGTGTTTGTGTTAAGCCGGAAGAGCTGCTTAAAGAGTAAAAACAAAAAGCAGCTTTTGTGGCACATGCAACTTATTATAACACCATTAAAACATGTGCAACGAAAGCCAATTCGATGAAGAGTCAAAATGCGCATCAAATTATTTTATTTAAGTATCCCTGCCTACAACCAACTGAGCAACAATTAATAATACTTATAATACTACCCAAAGAACGCAAAACCCCATTCATCCATATCCCAAATTGACCATCAGTGTTCAGTATTCAGTATCTAGTACTTAATAACTGGTAACTAGCTAACCAGGTGTTCCCGTGCCCGCTCCTGTCACCAACACCATCACCACCATCACCACCATCACCACCACCATCACCAATAATACTACTATTACCATCATCACCACCACCACAACCACTACTACAACAACCAACAGTTGCCCAGGGGCAGAATATGCCCTAGCCTGCGAAATGTTAAGTATCAATCCAAATGCCTTCGCACACCACCCACCCGCACACACACCATTCAGCATACACACACACACACACACACACATACACACACACACACATACACACACAGCATCTCTTTTATAATGTCCCCTCAACCCCAACTCCCCCCCCCCCCCCCCACCACCCCTACCCAACAAACAAACATACATATTTTGTATAATGCGAACATCTAACTGTGTGTTTACCCAGCCTATAGCCTCCCAGCCCAGTGACCAAGCCCGGAATTCCCAACGCCCCGCCAAGCCCCACCATGCCCCGCCTTCAAAAGCACATTTGAAAAATGGTATATTTGGTTCTTTTTCAAAAAAAAAAAAAAAAAAACAACTTAAACCAAATCAACCAACCAACCAACCAACTAAACATTGAACCAACCGCATCACTCAGGCAAAGGTGCTGCGTTTGAGTTTGAAAAAAAGAGACACTAGTGACAATAGCAAAAAAAAAAAACAAAAAAAAAATATATAGTCGGTACTTGCAAAAAAAAAGTCAAGTAATCAAAATAATAAGCACAAAAAAAAAAAAAGAAATAAAATAAAAATGAAAATAATACCAAAAACATTTTACAACAAATCAATCAGGCCAAACATGTTTCAAAATTTTGCAAAAACAACAAAAAAAAAAAAAACAATTGGTTTTCAAAACTATCGAAGAAATTTCCAAAAATATAAAATATTCCACAAAACGTTTCGTTTTGTGCCATTTGTGGCATAGCCACCACCAAAAACAAAGCTACAGAATACAGAATTTCGAATATGTATCTGCTGTACACATTACGATGAGTTCGGAATGGCTCGCAACTTATTGCAGCAGCCTTGTGGTATGCCACACATTTCTTACGCATCCACAAACCACAACTGCATCTACCGCGACAGAAACTTTAAAACGTCGTCCAAAAAATATACCAGACGAAAAAAAAATACAAAAAAAAATATATATATACAAAAAAAAAGAACTCAAAATTGCACAAGTTTGCTCAACTTGAACAAAACTTGTGCAGTTCCATCAGCTGCTAGTTGACATGCAACAAACAAAAAAAAAAAAAAAAAAAAAAAATACAGAATACAGAATACAGAAACCAAACAGTTTTATTAATATTTTTATTAACATATATGTTTTTTGCGAAAAGCGACACTGCGAGAAAAACAAAAAAGAAAAAAAATTAATTGCAAAATTTGCCAATTACTCAAATTCGACCAAATTAAACCAAAAGCGTTTTATCTAATTTGATCATGATTTTTATTGAAAATGCAAATGAAACAGAAACAGAAGCGATTCTTTGAATTTCAAAAAACCATATATATCCCAATATTATCAAAATCAGCAAAAGTTTACATTGATTTGAGCCTGGATTTGTTAGTGTAATAATGTAAAGTAAATAATACAAAAAATACAACAACGAAAACTAAATACAGAAACAGACCACACGACAACAAATGTACACAGCTACAGACATACACACACACACACGCACACGCACACACAAACACACACATATATATATTTATACACAGCCATTGACACACACACGCACAGACACACAGACACGCATCGACACTGACGCGCATACATGCAGACACTGATCCTGACAACAACATGAACAACAACATCAACAACAACAACACCAACAACAACACCAACAACAACCACAACAACACCAACAACAACAACAACCACAACAACTACAACAACAACACCAACAACAACAACAACAACTTACACACATAAAAATACGCACATGTTGCATACTTAACGTATGTACTAATCACGAACAAACAAAAACAAACAATGAAAATCAGCATAAATACAAATAAAATACAAAAGAAAAAAACTAAACATAAACAACTACAAAACAGCAACAAAAACAAAAACAACAACAACAGCAAAAAAAAAACAACAAAAAAAAAAAAACAACAACAGTCAAATATACCGAAAAGTCACTATTGTCTCTTTTTTTCTTCTCTTCCTATATGACGTATAGGTGGCAGCACCAGCCTACTCAGCGGCGTCATAGTGCCCGGTGGTAGTGACAACCCTAGTAATAGTAGTAGCAACAACCAACAACAACAACAACAAGTAGAACAACAGCCAACATCACAACACCACCTCCAACAACTCCAACTCCAACAACATCATTCCACACTACATAACCCACAACAACAACAACAACAACAACAACTGCACCAAGAACGTGAACGTGAACGTGAACGAGAACGAGAACGTGAACGAGAACGTGAGCGAGAGCGCAGCAGTGTCGCCAGCAGCAAGCCGAACAATGATATTCACCACAGCAGCAGCGAGCGCAGTTTGTCCCGTTCCTCGCAGTGTGCCGGCGACGCAATGCCGTTGCACAGCAGTAGCGCCACCCCCTCCCCCTCCCCGACGACAAATGCGAGTGCCGCTTACCACAAGCGCGAGCGCGAGCGTGAGCGTGAGCGAGAGCGAGAACGTGAAATGGAAGCACCACAAGGAGCGGGCGGGCAATCGCCGCCATCGCATCATGCACATCCGGGTCCACCGCCACACTTTGGCCAGCATCCATTGTCGATGCTGTCGGGTCATCATCAGCATCCGATGCACTCGCATCATGAGCTCTCCTCTGTCGCTGCGGCCGCTCATCATGCGCATGCATTGGCGCGTGCCGCTTCGCCGCTGGAGCGTCACCATCTGTTGCATCAGCATCATCGACGCGCCTCGCTGTCACCGTCGTCGGCGGCTAGCGGCGGTGGGCGGGGTGGCGCCGCTGCTAATGCGGCCAACAATCTGCTGTCCTCATCCCGGGCAAATGATGTGGCACAGGCGAATCGATTGCTGTTGCCGCTGCCACTGAACGCGTGTCATCGGTGTGATGTGTGCGGCAAGCTGCTGAGCACGAAGCTAACGTTGAAGCGCCACAAGGAGCAACAGCATCTGCAGCCGCTGAACAACGCTGTTTGCAATCTGTGCCACAAGGTGTTCCGTACACTCAACTCGCTGAACAACCACAAGAGCATCTATCATCGGCGCCAGAAGAATCATCATTCGTATTTCCATCACAGCACCGGGGTCGGCCAGGCGGGCAGTCCAGGCAGCCGGCTGCATCAGTCGCTTAGCTCGCTGACCGCTGCGGCGGCTGCCAACAATAGCGTTGGCGGCGGCGGGGCTGGGGGAAATGCTGTGGCCGCTGCCGCGGCAGCCGCTGCGGCCGCTGCTGAGCTGCTGTTGTCACCCATTGTGGGCGCAGCAGCGGTTGCCGGCGGCACGGCCAGCTCGACGCTGCAGTTGGCGGCGGCCCATCAGCAGCAGCAGCAGCACCAGCAGCAGCAGCAACAGTCGTCGCCCAACATGGTCAAGCCGTGTATAGACTTCTTATAAGATCAGCATCAACTATTGCAGCAGCTGTTCCATGTTGCGCTCAACAACTCGGCAGCAGCAGCGGCGGCGGCAGCAACAGCGGCGGGCAGTGGTGCCTCACCGGCAGGTGGTGGCCCCGTTCCTGGCAGCGGCGATTTTGGGGGGTCAGTGGTTGGTGGCACACAGACGGTCGATCTCACGCAAATGGATCAGGGTGGCGGTGTCTATGCGGCCGCAGCAGCGGCGGCGGCAGCAGCGGCTGCTGAGGGAGTGGCGGATTTGCGAGCACTTCATCTACACCAGCAGCATCATGGGCATCTGCCCCATTTATCAGCACACGCACACCCCCATCCCCATTCCCATTCCCATGCCCATGCCCATGCCCATGCCCACCAGCACCAACACACAGCACACAGTCACAATCACAGTCATGGTCACACCCATCCCCATCATCATCCCTATGAACGTATGAATTTATTAGACCAATAAGCCGATCGCAAAAATGTATGCTACACTATTATGGCGACCTCTTGAATATTAAGTTATATATATATATATACACACACACACGCACACACATTCACACACATACACACACACACGCGCACATGCGCAAAGAAGAGAGGGCTGCATCGAGATAGATTCGATTCCACACACACATACATTATAAATTATATATAGACCCCCCCCCCCCCCTCCCACCCCACAGAAGGAACATCAGCTTGTAAGGTTTGACAAGCGGCGAGGGATTAACGACGCAACGAGCAAGCAGTTAAGCTAGTACTAAATGTGTGTGCACACACACACACACACATACGTGCACGCACATACCATACATACATACATATATGACTATACTATAAATACATACATACTCGTATGCACTTTGGATCTCAATTTAGCGAAAACTGCAATAAATGTTTCGGCAAACAATATAAATCTAAAAACTAAAGATACTACAAAATGGAGATAAACAATGTTTAGGCAAATGAAAAGGAAAAACTGTGATTTTTTACAAACTTGATTATAAAACAAGCAATACAAAAATGAAAAATGAAAAATGCAAAAGAAAACAAAACAAAAAAAAAAATGAAAAAATGAAAAATGAAAAATGAAAAATTTCAAATCTTTTATGAGGATGCATTCATACAAAACGAACAAACAACCAAACATACATAAGGATAGATTGCGCATAAAATTGGGCAGGTTTTTTTTTTTTTATATATATATATAAAGTAATATCGGCTAAGCCAAAATGCAATTGTGTGTTTCTGATGAAAGTGTAAACGAAGTCAAGACTCAAGAAAAGACCTGTGAAAATTCGACCCAACCGAGCGAAGCATCGTACAGCAATGCATAAAAGACTGCTAACCAAAACAAACAGACTCACACACACACACGCACACACACACACACACACACATACAAACATACTCCCCAATTATATATACCTATTGAGTATTACCCGTGTTATTATCCGCAACACAACACAACCAAATCGGACAAACAGACATATTCCATGGGCGGATTGATAAATTCAGTGCGAGCAACTATTTTCAAATTGACCTTGATAAAACAATTAGAGCCAACTGCATTCGCACATGCACACACACACACACACACACACACACACACATTCAATCCACACATCCAGCTGTCAGCTGCTAAGTTGGTCGAAACTTGGATATATATACTTAGAACTGAATATGGATCATGTTGCTACACGCAGCCTTTGTATTCCTACATACATATGCATATGCAATGGATCTTCATTTACTGTTACACTTTCCGTTTGACAATACAGCCAGTTGACCGGCACAACATGCAACATGCAACATGCAACACACAACTAACATTCAATGTACAACAACTACCAATGCGTTTGCTCGCTTCTTTCTTTTTTTTTTGAGGAATACAAAAAAGATAAAAAATCTTAACTAGGGTATTTTTTGAACAAGCATATGTACATGTAGCCAGTAAGTAATCATTTGATGAGCAGGAGGAGCAGTAGCAGGAAGGAGGAGCAGTAGCAGGAAGGAGGATCAGTAGCAGGAGGATCTTTGTAAAATACCCCACTTGTAGCAGTGTACAATTTAAGCAATCGAATACCTATGTGTGAGTGTTTATTTTTTTTTTTTTTGGATAGATGTAATAAGTACGGTAGATGTATCTATGCAATAGACATAATAATAATAATAATAATAATAATAATGTTATGTTTAGTCAAAGGTATACATATGCATATACAATACATACATAAATAAATAGATAGCGTATATAGTATGTGTATATATATAACTATGACTTAACATATACGGTATCCATACCATAAATCAATTTTGAACTAATCAAATCAATTGAATTTAATCTCTCTCAACCTGTAAGCCATAACTCAAAAATATATATATATATATATATATATGCAAATACATACACATACATATTGGGTAGATCCATATGCATATGGATATATATATATATATATATATGTGCACATAAATCTGTATCTAAATCTGAATGTCGAAGAAAATTTTGTAAAATTGTGTACATTTCTAACTGTACATACGATTCGAAAAAGTCGACAAAAACTATTTGCAAGGACGAGCAAAAACAAATTGTACGTTACCTACCTTCCACACAACTGATGATCCTAAAGTTGTGCAATGAATCTTGAACATTGATAAATCCAAAAAAATCATACAACAAATTGCGCATTGAACATTTTTACATATATATATATGTATGTTGGTTTTTTTTTTCTTTTTTTTGTTGACCAGATTGCTTCAGACAGCTGGACAACTGGACAAGTTTGTTTTTTTTTATGTTGCAAACGAAAAGGACAAGGACTGATAGGTTTTAGGCACAGCAAATTGCAAATTACAACAAAAAAAATATATATATATATATATATATCAAAAATTTTGTATCTGTCGAGAGAGCAAACTCGTCATTTGTAAGAACTTTTGAATTTAGGGGCAAGCGACTATTCGAAGAACTTGAAAAGCAATTAAATTGTTTTCCCTGAATGTTTTTTTTTTTTTGGTTTCCTATATTTACCAATTGGCATGTATTTTGTTAAGTGAGAAATTGGAACTTGTAACGTATAATCAAAATTTGGAATAAGCACAGTATTTAAGAGTTTATTTGCATTACATTGATTTTCAAGACTGAACTTTTGAAGTATCCTTAAAAACAAAAAAAAAAGGGCAATTGAACGGCATTATTGATAAGCGTGCAATTTCGAAATAGGAGTCGTCGACCAGCGCACAGAAGAAGAAGCGCAAATACTTTAACATAATTTAAATACATACATGTATATATATATATATACATATATATATATGTGTGTGTGTAGGAGATTGTTATATGAACTTGAATGCTTAACCATTGCATGTATGCATACCACTTACATATGTGCATACTAAGTAGTGGAATTTAATTTTTTATGCATTTATTAAGTCGTACATACATACATACATACATACATACATATATATATATACATGTATATATATATATATATATATATATATGGGGGAATGAGAATGTACTCGCTAAGCAAGTGGAGTTAACTTCTTTTTTTTTTGGCACAACGAAAAGTCTGAAAATCGTTTTGATTTATGTATACCCAACTGATGTTTATACTATTATTATATGAATATTATAATTTCTTTTGATACCAAATTTGATTAACGTGTGTTTTTAGGCATTATAGATAAGAACATAGCGATATGAACTTGCGTTTGTAACACGTCATCATACCCAATAACCATACTCACTACTTCATGTTTAGATGTTGTTGGATTGCACAGCAATCTGAGCATAAATGGATGACTGATGGCTCAACCAGTATAGCCTTATCAGAAAACTAATTATTTTTCTGGAATTGTCATTGTGTCATACATACATACAATTATAAATTAATATATATATTTTTTTTTTAATTAGCAAATGCGATACGCACACACACACACTAAGACACACTCAAACACACTCAAACACACTCAAACACACTCAAACACACACTCAAACACACTCAAACACACAGTCAAACACACTCAAACACACTCATATACACAGCTCAATTAAAGTTAAAGATAAGTGTAAATACTTAATCGAGATATACACATACCCAAATCTAGATATTGAACGCCATGTTTATACAAATTAAGACAATGCGAAAATATGAATTTTATTACAAATATAAGTAAAATGTATACCGATGTTGCTACTTGGTAAACGGTAAATACACTACTTACATACATAGTACGTGTAAATGCGAGCACACTTGTGCATTCAATAATTGTGTACATACATACATACATACGGTACATACATACATACGGTACATACATACATACGGTACATACGGTACATACATACGGTACATACATACGGTACATACATACGGTACATACATACGGTACATACATACGGTACATACATACGGTACATACATAGTTATATGTATATGCACAATGCTCTCCATTTTAAATGTTGTTTAAATATAATTAAAGAAATCGATCTTGTCTAATCCAATAATAGAAGACGATGATGAAAATGATCAAGAAATCCGGATATATTTAAATATATGTGTATTATTATTATTATTTGTGTCGTTGGACACAAAGTGCAGCAACCAGACTTTCCAGGTTACTCCAAAAACTATACAAACAATATTCAATTTGAGCTAATCCAAAAATAGCCAAAAAACAAAAAAAAAACAGAAAAAAAACAAAAAAAAAAAAAAAACACCAAAAGCAATTTAGCGTTTTATCATATTAATTACTCGTCAATGCGATGGCAACTGCAACACACGACAACAACAACAACAACAGCAACAACAACATTCACATTAACAGAAATAGTTAACTTAACAGCAACACGGAAACGGTAACGGAAAAACAGAATAACAGTAAGACAAAAACAAAAACCAAAACAAAAGCAACAAAAAAATAGCAGAATAAATAGCGATGTTCGCTATTTGAGAACAAGTACTATGGGTATTTATGTTTTTGACCTATGCCAACACGTAAATACTTCAGAATACAAACCAATTTCCAAAGTCCTACTTAAATGAATGAAATATAAGTACATACATATATTATTCAATGAAACATTAGCTCCAAGCCGCACTCTACCATATTGCTTACAATATTATAATTACAATACGATACATCCAATAAGAAAAAACCGACACACAACTACAGTAACAGTAACAGTAATAGTGACAGTAACAGTAACAGTAATAGTGACAGTAACAGTAACAGTAATAATAATAGTAACAGTAACAGTAACAGTAAATGTAACTAACTACATGGGTGTTAGCAATAAGCCAATCCGAAATATATCTTACCATTTGAGTGTAAACATTATATACTACATACTACATGCATAACCAGTTAAAAGTAAAACTCCAACCAAATGGTGGCAAATCGAGTGAGTAGCGAGAGCAACTCAACTATAACATCCATAAGACGTACAGTGAACGAACCCTTTAACTGACTGCAAACTACAAACACTTTGCATTTGAAGACTGGCAACTCAAAATTTTGGATCAATTTGATTTGATTTTTGATTGGTGATTCATATTTGGATGGATGTACGCTTCACTGTACACACTTACTTCGACAAAACAACAACAAGAACAACAATTGCCACAACAATAACATAAATCTTGCTATCTCATTCAGACCATTGCTACAATATGCATACATGCACTTATGTATCACATAGTTATATTTATAAATAAAGTAAACAAATACACAATATCAATAATATCCAATCATTTTCTTTATGATACTTGCAACACTAGTAATTTGAATCATCATTTTAATTAATGCTCTCGTATCACTTTCATCTCGAACTACACTAAACAACAACAACAACAACAACAACAACAAGAACAACAACCACAGCAAACAACAACAAACAACAACAACAACAAAAACCTTAAGTTGTATCTTTTATAGTTTAAACATGAATAACTAAGCATTTTTTTTTTGTTTTTTTTTTCGACTTCTTGTATATAATGGAGAAAATCTGTTCAATAAAGTCATTTAGTAAATGAAAATCGTAATCCACGAGAAAAAAAAAACAAAATATAAAATATATAAAATAAGAAATATACGTACATCAAATTTCATGTAAATGTCAACTAGACAAACTTAAGCAAAAAAAAAAAATGAAAGAAAAAGAAAAATGAAAAAATGAAAAAAAAAAAATACAAAAGAAACCAAACTGAATACTACAAAATCCTTTATTTCATAAAATCGAAAAATCGATAAATCGACAAATCGATAAATCGAAAAATCGATAAATCGATAAATCGATAAATCGAAAATCGATAAATCGATAAATCGAAAATCAAGCATAAAGTTTATAATGATGAAGAACACACAAACCGAACACAAGCATTCATATATAATACAAAGGAAATCCAATATTTTCTTAAATAAAAACAACAAACATTGTGTTATTATTTAAATAAAACTAATGTATATAAATGAAGATGTTATGCGTGCTCAGATTAATTGCATTCAATTGCTTCTTCTTCTTTTTTTTTTGGTTTTTTTTTTTCTTTCTTGCGCTCTGACCCCATCAGCTCAGCTGCTTCCTTAGTACGGGCGGGCTAACCAAGGATCTGTTTGAGACTGATCAAATGGAATCTTTGTCACACAACTGCAAGGTTGAACAGGGTTCAAAGGTCACAAGCTTATAAGCGTATTTCTCAATTTACAGCTCTCTCAGTTGTTGGATATGTAAGTAAGTAATCGTATTCGCACTTACACGATCATACCAACATATGCCAGAGTCAACTAGATTATATAGAGATATTCAGTTTAGCCGCCACATTCAGTTACTTCACTTAGCTTCTGTACACCCTTTGCCAAGGTGTGTGTGCTAATGTGTGTATTGGTGTGTATTTTGGAATTGCCACAACGTGGGTTTCTCCTTGCCGGCGAGGTCCTTACGTTATTACCCCGACTTAGTCCAATTGCTGGGCTGGGCCATTGTGTGTGTTGTGTTTAAAGTGAGTTAACTTGGATACGGATTAATTATATACATATATGTATGTATATATATATATATATATATATATATATACAATATAATTGATACAAAGCCTCGTATTGCTCTCGACAGTATTACTATGTGGAGAACATACACAACAATTATTGACTCAGGTTACAAACATAATCGTACAAGTACTATATACAAAATGCACTAACCGTCACACACTTGCTACTTATGTATCTATAACTGTATCTCTAAACTGTACCTGTATCTGTATCTGTATCTGTATCTGTATCTGTATCTGTTTATGTCTACTTTTCATCTATGTTCTTGTCACAGTTTTATTGCCGCTGTTGTGTCAACACTTGTACAAGTGATTGGTGTGCAGAGCCCAACAACAACAACAACAACAACAACAAAAACAACAACATTCATGCATTGAAAAACCAAATAGCCGAAAACCTACTCCCCATTTGATCAATTTATCTTACTCTATTTCGTTTCGATCTTTCTCGGAATCTGACATTTATTTCTACTACTACAACTATTATATATGCAAAAAAAAAAGAAAAAAAAACAAAAGAAACAACATCCATCACACCCATTATCACACAATGCCACAACCACATGCCACATGCCACCCACACACAGCGCGCCTGCTAATCGATAGCGCAAGAGTTTAATATGCAACTAAATGTTCACATCGTGCTAAATGAATTTGATGCATAGCTGCCGCTCTAATCATCCTTAAGGTACAATGACTGTTATCTTATGTCAATTATATTTTAATTTGTTATCTGTGTTATCTGTGCCACATTTTTTACAGTTTCTTTTTACATATTAATTGCCAAATATTTGAAGCTATAATTTTTGAATTGTTTAATGCAATTAAAGCCATACACTGGGAAATAATAATACTTTTTATACACGAAAATTGATATATACATGAATATTTATATATATACATACATACATATATATATATACATATTGATGTATGCACAAATGTATGTATGTTGCAATACACGCACATAAATATATATATATAAAAATATACATATATATATGTATAAGTATGTGCGATATGTGCGCCACATATATATATATATATACCACAATCATATACACTTTCACACATGAGCCTATTATATATCTTACTAATCAATAAGTCTAAGCAACAAAAATCCAAAATACCAAATCTCGTATACTATAAACTAAAAAGCAAAACTAAATGAAACGCAAATACCTAAATGAAATATCAAGCAAATACCAATTATACCCAATATAACCACCAACCAACCATCAAACTCCAAAACCAATTTACAGGAAATTCACCCAAGAAACTGTTCTCATGCCAACTCTGCGGTAAGCTTCTCTGCTCGAAAGCCTCACTTAAGCGACACATTGCCGACAAACATGCCGTACGACAAGAGGAATACCGTTGTGTCATCTGTGAGCGTGTCTATTGCTCGCGTAATTCGCTCATGACGCACATTTACACCTATCACAAGTCCCGACCCGGCGAAATGGAAATGAAAGACATTAAGCTATTTAATCAATTCAATTCGACAATCTGAGAATTAACGCCCTTGTCTGGGTCAAATGTGGTTCAGACTGCCAAAAAAGCCATGACAAAGAATCAAATCAAATATCAACAGTATAAAACAACGAATGTGAATCAATTTCAAAATCACAACAACAACAATTATAAAATGCAAATGCATAATAGCGATCAAAATAAGATGAATAATACTGCTGAGTTAGAGATCGATTATCTGCCACACACTCAACAGGGGCGGCCGGCAACGCCAGTGCTGCATAACGAACAATATCCACTTTTAATACAAGAAAGACAGATAATGACATTATACGATTACTATTTACATAAAGCGACTAACGGTAACAACATTTACAGCTCTATGACAAGCAACTAGACAACTAATTAATTAGCTGACTCGAAACTTAACTTAAACTTAAAGCAATGCCATTCTGTAGTGATACATACTTTTACACAATAAAAACTAAATTTAAAAAAAAAACAAAAAAAAAAAGAAATGGGAAAGAACAATCTTTATTAACATACTTACATTTTACATACATACAAACGAACATATATACATCCATATATACATACATATTATAATGAGCAACAAAAAAAAAAAAACAAAAAAAAAAAAAGACATTAGGCTCTAAGTTATGCATAGAACACTTTAGAAGAACTCTTTTTACATACATACTCGTACAAAGTAGGTATGATGTATTTACATCAAAGTTTACCCAACGCTGACTTGCTGACATCTTACGACTCATGCTTATGGACCATTTACACACTGATACTTATACATAAGTACATATACATACATTAATTAACTGATTACTGTGTATATGCAACTGTTTATACTCTGTGGCCTTCTTTATACCTCATACAACGTACTCGTAGTCAATTTTAAAATTGTTGTTTATGGTTTTCACACACACATATATATATATATATATATATATATATATATATATTTTTTTTTTTTTTGTTTTTTTTTATTTGATTTTTTAATACTATATGACGAATGCGTAATGCGGACGTTGCACAAGTTGCCTTTCTACAAAAAAACTTAAAAACTTACTCGTAATTTCCTTGATTGACTTTGACTGCACACAACATTCACTCAACTTTTAGATGTAGATAATCGCTATTTAAAATATATGCATACACACATACATGTATATGTAATAAATGAATATATGATAACAAATTATAGTTATATATAAAAATTGCCAATTGCCGGTCAACTTGTGCTTAGGTGTAAGATAAGTGCTGTCACCACAACGACTACAACAACAAGCCGCACATAATACACAATTTGCCGATTGGAGCAAGAGAAAGAAACAGCCATACACCCCCAGTTTTACCCAAAATGGAGAGATCTGAGCTGAAATCACTTGACTTCAAGCCAAACCAACAAACCGTCACAGCTACAACTTTAACTGGGTACTCAATATCCTACTACTGGGTATCCAACCGCTACCCGGTACCCGTTAGTCAGTTCAAGTACAAGTTCACGCGCTTGCTAAAGGTTAGCCCAACACATCTTAAACTACATTGGTAGCAAAAAAAAAAAAAAAAAAAAAAATAAGCAAAATACATTTTAAAATGAGAAGATACGTAGTTAGTACATATACAACATGCTCTGTCTGTCATGACCTCGCCTTAATGCATACCCCCCTTCTCAAGCTCTCTCTCTCTGCCTCCCCCCAGCTCTTCTAACACACACTCTCTCTCTCTGACTCTCTCTCTCTCTGTCTCTCTGTCTCTCTCTCACTCTCTCTCTAAATAAATATATATATATATAAATATTTATATATATATATATCTCTCTCGCTCTCTCCCTCTTTCTCTCTCTTTCTCAGACACACACACACACACAATTCCTATCTTAAACCTTAGCTGTTGCTCAGTCTATCTTCATATAGTCAGTATAAAGTGTTTCTAATATCCCTGTTTCTGTCGCAAACTTTCACTGTACACAATATATGAACATATATATCATTATCTATCCAACAGTTGAAATAGTCGCCTAAAATACTCTTACATGCATAAAAGAGAACGAACGTTCGTCGAACCTTTTCCGTTCGATATCAGTACTGTAAAAAGTAATTATACAATTAGATAAAGCAACTTAATATTTGCAGCTTGTTGGCAAACACTTTGATACTTCACTCTACATCTCGCTCTTGCTTTGACTCTCACTATATCTCTCCTCTCCCCTCTCTCTCTCTCTCTCTTTCGCTCTCTCTCTCTCTCTCTCTTTCGCTCTCTCTCTCTCTCTCTCTCTCTGTCTCTGTATCTGTCATTATCTTTCACTAACCATAAATACGTACTAGTATGTATTTTAAAAATCCTTTGCTTGCTCACGCGCTACGAGTGTCTCTCTTGCTCCTGCTGTAGCTATATATACTACACATATACATACATACAAAAATACATACATACATAGATTACTTTCATGTATAAAGAACGTATTGGACCTATAAAGTATCACATCAATTGCGTCACTATCTCCGTTTAGGAAGTCTCTTTGCAACTTACGCACTTTCTAAATAGAACTGCTTCTTTCACATCTGTATTACCTGATCTAATCGTTATTGATATATATGTATATATATATATATATGAAAATATATGTGTATGTATATGTATATGTATATTCAATATACGATTCAGGCCTTATTGTATATATGTATTGTACACTCATAGTACTTACATACTTACATATGAATGCGCTTGTTTCTGCTGCCACCGAATGTGATGCTCATTTCATAGTTACTATAACTATCAGAACTGTATACGCTACATTTCGCCTATCCTCTCAGTCTTTACCCTTACACACCAGCCGTACTCTCTGCCATACTCGCAATATGTAATATATAAAACATGCTTAGGTAATAGCTATTATCTAGCCGAGCTAACATAACAACACAATGAAATAATGTACATATGTATATTAAAGTATATTATATATACATATGGCTTATAAATGAAATAACAATAGCTAAAATTAATAAACACAAAAGTAGTTATTATTCTAAATACTTATGTAGCGAGCACAAAGGACTCGATGTCCTTCATTTAATCGAAGCCACTTCGGTGACTTTCCGTTTGACTCGTTCATGTGTATATTTCATTCATTATCACTAACACTTGTAAAGCTTAAATTCCATCATACTCTACACACAACATACTCTACATACATACATTAACATACATACATTAACACACATACATATGTAATATTCCATAATTGGCTAAGCCAAGAAGAACTATCAAAGCTATGTATATCTCTTACTAATACTCAATCTTAACGGTGCTAAGCACTCGCTGCGCGATGCCTTTCAATTAACTATAGTTAACTATTATCAGCACCCCCTCTCCACTGCCCCGCCCCGTACGCACGGGGAGCTTCTATCAACAAAAAAAAAACGCTTTCACTAGTTGTACACACCTTTGACTTGCATATGTATAGCTGTTCACCATGTTCACTCATGCGGCGAAAGATACATCTGTGTGTGTGTAAGTACTCGATCACCATCTTCTCTCTTTTGTTCACTCTTTCGCTTTCGCAAGTTCTGTTCTCTTCGTTTCCGGTTGCTGTCTCCGCGTTGGGATCTTACTCTGCCTTCTTCAAGTTACCCCGCCCATTTAATACTACTATGCACTTGACTTATGATGTACCTCTTGACAGCCTCTCAACGTTGATCTTTCAACTGCGTTTTAGTACTTGTATTGTTGTATTTCTCCACTCTCTCTCTCTCTCTCTCTCTCTCTCTCTCTCTGTCTCTCTCTCTCTCTCACTGTCTCTCACTCTTTCTCTCTTTCTATATATATATATATGTATACATATATATATATATATATATATATATAAATCTCTGTCTCTCACTCTCTGAACGCCTAACGCTCGCGCTTTGAGTCAACTGTACAAATAAGTCTATAACAAAATATAAATATAACAGCATATAATAAAAGCCGAAAGCATAAACTTATATAACCAATTACTACCTACATAAGTGCTTGTATACTTCATTTTTCTTTTTGGTAAGTTTGCGTCATTAAACTAAGAGAAACCGATAATACTCATCAAACCTTGTGCTTATACTACACACCATCAATATTCAAAATACTAGTTGTACCTGTCCAATCAGGCAAAAAGCTGCTTAGCTAGCAGACTATAACAGCATTCTCTCAGTATTTTTCGTTATTACTAATTTGATTTGATCATCGAGCAGCTAATGTTTCGGTTCTTAGTTCCATTTCTTTAATATAATACTCATTATTTTTCCACACATTTAATTTCGTTACTCGACTCGCCAAAAACGACACACATGAAATAAACTTACAATTTCCGTTCGTTCCGTTGCTTTACTTTTGATATCTGGATAACTTAACTTGCTTTTCGCTTTTTGCTTTTTGCTTTTGCTTAAGATCGACTTTGCTTCCAATACCTAATTGTTTACTATATAGTGAGTAGTATGTCTATGTCTATATCTATGCATGTGCATGAAGTGCTTGACTTGTCCTGTAACATACTATAATCCTGCCGCATGACTCAAGACATACATCTCACACACACACATACATTCAAATACAAATACATGCATGCATATTAAGTATACGTAGCTTCGCATGTCTGTCAATTGTATAAATCGCACGCTTTTACATCTTGTATATAATTTGTATGTAGTCTTATTTCAATTTCGTGTTTGAGCTTTATTCACACATCTATGTACATTTGTGCAGTGTATTTTTAGCAAAACTATAAAAGAACATTTCGAAAACTTATATATTCAAATGTCACACAACTGCTAGGTCAAGCCAGGGTCAAGCCAAATTACACGTATTCTAATGCAGTACAAGTGCAATTTAACTGTATCTGTATATATTTCGGCTCTCCATTTTTGGCACTGGCCAATCCTAGCAATGTGTTCTAGTTATTGTATGTATCTTTAGATAAGTACGTATACAGTTTTCCAGCCCCAAAAGCTCATGCATATACTATGTATAATACATATACTCATTTAAAGCTATGCTAAGAAACAACTTACTATCGTGCCCATATGTAACTGTTGTACAAAAGTTCTATCAAAACGGTCCAAAATTTAAGTTTATCTTATGCATTTCTTATAAATACTACAACTTTGAGAAGAACACATTAAAAGTCTCGTTTTCCGGTTCTTTTGAGTATGTAAAACATACTGATTACACGCATTTACCTCTTTCTTTATAAATAGTAACCTATTTAACGCTTTACATACTATCTTGCTGAACAAAAAAAAAAAAAAACCAAATCTAGGAGAAATAATTAAAAAAAAAAAACCAAAAAAAAAAATTCAACTATTATATTTTGAACATTTTCCTAATCCTATAAAACACATTAAAAATCAACCTCGTATTTTCACCTTTAACTTTGCACTTTTAGTTTCATTTTCTCAACAACAACCTCAAGAAAATAACAAAACAGAAACAGCAAAAAAAAAAAAAAAAAAAATCAATTTCTGTTTATCACAAGCAAAAAAAATATTCATAAATTAAATCCAATGCTTTTTCCTTAAAACCAAAAGAGAAAAAAGAAAAAAAGAAACGCTCTCCACATACCTCGACTAATATATGCCATTTCTCTCCTTATGAAGGACCGCTCAATATAAAACGCTCCGCAGCTACCTCGCCAACCAGTTCTACCTCATCGCCGCCGTCACCGCCCACCGCGATGACCTCGCCGAATTATTCGCTGAATGGCAACTTGGCCGCTGCCGTATACCACTTGCAGACATCGCCCCCACGACCAGGGAGCGTTGGCAGCAGCGGCAGCGGTGCAAACAATCTGTGCTCCGCATCCGCTAACGGAACCAGCAATGGGATCAGCCCGGCCAATAGCAGCGCCAGCGTAAATCTGGCTGCATCGATTGCCTCGGCATCACCACAGTCTGGCAATGGCAACATTGGCGTCGTGCCCGTACCACAGATGCCACTGCGCATGCCACCGCCCACCAGTGGCGGGATCAACGAGCCCCAGGAGTGTCCCTATTGCCGACGCACATTCTCCTGCTACTACTCACTGAAGCGACACTTTCAGGACAAGCACGAGCAGTCCGATACGCTGTATGTGTGCGAATTCTGCCACAGACGGTATCGCACCAAGAACTCGCTCACAACGCACAAGAGCCTGCAGCATCGCGGATCGAACGGGATGCTGAAGCGCCTGCTCAAGACATCGGCCATCAAGCACGGTCTGGTTGGGCATCATGCGCATCCGCATCATCATGCCCTGCCACACTCGCGCACCAGCCTGTTCGACTTCAAAAGTGAGCTGGGACAGCCGCCACCGGGCATACAATAGGATTTACGATGGAATGCAATTTTTTAGAGAATTAGAATTTCTGTGGCAAATGCCTTACACACCAGCTACAAATACTTTGCCCGTGATTATTATTATTTCTTCTTCTTCTATTTCTTTTGTAATACTGTGAGGACCAGCGCCATAGGTTCTCTGAACACCTATTCCAGTTCGTGCTCACAGCTAGCTATTAGGTTGATATATACTATGTTTATGTTTTTTTTTTTTTTTTAAATTGATTTAAGATTTGTAATTTAATTTGCCGTCAACTGATTGGTTTCGTAACGTTAAATTAGTTGTGCGCTGCTCTCCAACTACTTAGTAGTTGAAGCATCGGTGACATCGTTGCTTCTTGTGCAATAACTCAAGAGATAGTTTTCAAGCGCATGTTATATTATGTAAATAAGCCTGGATACATGCCCATAAAAAATAACAAATGAAAAAACTGTATGTAGTATATAAATATATATATATAAACATATGCTTAATCTGAAGCCACTTATTAGAATTAGTGATTCACGATTAACGACATTAACATTACTTTTAACCGTTTTCGCAACAACAATAAAGGGAAGAGAGTGAAGGACTAAAACCAGGCTAAGATCTAGGCAAGTTATCAGGTGGGCAGCAACGGGCAGCAACCGAGAGACTACAGTGAAGCGTCAAATAAGCGAACAATTTTCAGAAAAGAAAAAAAACATAAATAAATACGCACAATTAATAACGGGACATATCAAGGCGTATACGCAACATTCTCGTATACGAGAATCAAGAAATTTAAGCCAAATATATAACTAAAAAAAAAAAAAAGAAATGAAAAATGAAAAAAAGAACAGTTAGAAACGCTCTCTGTATGCTCGTGGATGCCGTGCAGTTTCGAATGCCCGCTCTGCCTATCATTGCACTGGAAATTTTCTTGTTGTTTCTATTTTTTTTTTTTTGTTTTTTCGTTAGCCTTAGTTTAGTTATAACTTTTGCCTATAGTTTCAACAAAATTCTCTAAAAAGTCATATTCCAAATACGAAAAACCAAGAACAACCATATGGCGTCAAGCTGCAAATACATGCATTTTTTTATAATATATTTCAAGCTAGTTGTAAGGACAAAAAGTAAATGTATTAAAACTAAATTAAAATATATATAAATATATACATATATATACATATATATATATATATATGTATATATGTATTTACCACTAACACAGGAATGTTATAAGTACGATAAACATGAAAGTAGACAGAAAATGATGTAACAAACACAAAGTAAAACGTTATCAGGGATAATATATCAAGTATATATAGCGTTAAGTCTTTTTTTTTACATATACATTTAAGGCGAATAAAAAGCATCAGAAATGGAAAATTCAATTTTGAACACGATATGTATTTACATATATGTGCATATTTACATACATACAAAAACGAAAGAATAACTCAAATGTATAGCATATTTACATTCATATACATATATATACATGTATATATATATATTTGTAACATACATACATATGTATGTATTGAAAGTAATCAAACACAATACACAATCTATTTATACAAGCCGAAGACATTTTTGCAAAACAAATGAAAAAATACAAACACAAACACAAACACAAACAAAAACAAAAATGCAACAAACAAACAAACAAAAACCGCAAAGTAACTCAGTGATTTTCTACCAGTGAAGTACAAATATTCAGAAATTAAAAAAAAAAAAATAAAAAATACAAATAATAATGCCAACGTAAATTATTTAAAAAAAAAAACGAGCAAAAAGAAAAAAAACAAATCAGTTTGTGAGAAGCAAAGCCAGCAGCTAATAGCAAAGCGAAGTTTTTGTTTGGAGGCCCAAAAGGTATCCTTGAAGAAGAAGAAGAAGCAAGGAATGTGAACGATATGTACCATTGATGCAAAGGCCTCATATTGTATGTAGAACAAGACACAAATATATCAACAATTTACATTTTACAACATATGTATGTCTATGTATGTATATGAAACATACATATTTTTCTAACATAAACAAATAAGTACAGATGAAACAAGAATACAAAAAAAAAAAAATGCAGCATCATCCACAATATATAGATATATATATATATATATATATATATATGAACTGCCCAAATGCAAAGGAAATACTGTACAAAAATTGTCCAAATGTTATTTGCACATATCCGTGAAATGTCTCAGGAATTTCTTACATAAAATACAATTTTAAAAATACTGTAAGCTCAAAACATACATGTAGGAACCTAGTTCTACTTACATATACATATATATACATATATATATATATGTATATATATATATTTAAAATGAAAACAATAACCGCAAAAATGCATGAAACGAAAACAATTCAAATTTATTCGTCGATTTTTATGTATGCCTCATCTGAGATCGATCTTTATGGCCAAAAAGAATTGTAATTGATTGATTCAAGACATATTTTCCACCCAACGGGATAGAAATTTTCTGTGTTTTCTGTGGCGCATGCAAATGTGCCAAAGCTGAGGAAAATAGGAAAACCAATTTTGTCAGACAATATTCGATTATTAGTTTTGGGAAGAGGCTGATTGTGGCTTTCTTCTGGCCTGCTGATGCTGATAGTGTATTGATAGATGCATATTAATATCGGACTTCTATATTTTTTTTTTTTTTTTTTTTTTTTGCAATCAGATGAATGAAAGATCGTCCTCCACATCGTGTATGTATGTAATTGACAGCGAAAACAGTCGACAATTATATAGCGTTCAAATGAATATTCCATCCAATCCGCATACATATGTATGTATAGACTTACATACATACAGACAGTTGCATACAATCATACATACAAACAAACAATATAAGCATACAAATACAGTTACAATTACAATTACAACTACAATTACAACGCAATCAGTGTCTGTCGAGCCTTGGAGTAAAGGGGAATAGCAAAAGCATATACAACTACCTCTTGTGTGAGCGGTTTTATAGTTTTAAATAATTTATTGAATCTAACAAATATTGTTGCATGGTCTGGAAGAGCAAAGAAATCATTTTTAGCCCTACTCAAGAATATACATATTCAGATATTTAGTACATAAGTACATGCATACATACACATACTTACACACATAAGTAGGTATCTCTCTATCTCTCACTTTCTCTCTCTCTCTCTCTCTCTTTCTCTCTCTGGGCTTGCCAAAGTCTATCAATAACTGTTTGGTCATTTTCACCGTCTTAAGTTTAAGGTGTTCGCATTTTAAACAAATTTATTAAAATTGTTTTTAAGCTCTTTAAATATATATAAAAAAAAAAAAAACAAATAAACATATTTCTTTCCCAAACCACGTTTAATTTAAAAAAAAAAAACAAAAACAAAAAAACAAATACAAACATTTTTTTTACTTGTATGTAGTTTTTTAGCCGAGTTCTTTCAACTTGTCGACTTTCAAAAGTGCGAAACGAAAAATAATGCAAATGAAAAAACAAACTGTGATCTACAAAATCTTTGTGTAACGTGAAAAAGTGAACACTTTAGTTTTCTTTGTACAAAATTCATCATTGTTTTTGGCTGTTTAATTTTATTTATGTATATTTAACAAAATTTTATTTACTACGCAAAATTGTTGTCTACGTACTCTTTACTTATTGTGAATGCAAGACAAAGCAAAACTTTTGTATTATTTTTTGTGAAATTTTTCTATTTACATACACACTTATGTTCTCATTAATATACACGAATCAATTGTTTAGTTTTAATGAAAATTATTCAAAATTATCCTTTTTGGAATTTGTAAAAAACACAAAAAAAAAACAAAAATAAAACATTTTTCCTCAATCAAAACACAAACAAGAATTGGCTCGAAAACACACACACTCAAACGCACACACACACTCAAACGCACACACACACTCAAACGCACACACACACAACACTCAAACACACACACTTTCTCGATATAAGCTTAGTTGATTTGAGGTCACACTTTCAATAATATTTTTTTGAGTGCACGAAATCCAAGTTTATAATTGACCGCTCAAAAAAAAAACAAAAAAAAAAAATATCAAAGAAATTGTGCAAAAGTGCAAGTCTAGAACAGTAGCACATACATACATACATACATACATACATATACCTAGATTCAGTTTCTGATCAGGAATTACAGACCACCTACAGCAACACAGAAGAACGCAGAAAAAGAGCAGAAATCTCAGCAGGGATATCCAGGTAATAGAGAACAGAAAAAGGGCTTATAAGTAATGTTAGGAGTAAGTAGCATGGCCATCGGATGGACAGAAAGTCCTTCAAATTATATATATAATATTCACCATTATTGATGTAGTGAATAGCTTAATCTTTATATATAATTATGTACACTTGCGTATATACATACATACATATGTATGCACGAGTTAATTCACTTAGACATATACCTTTCAAATGGATATGGAATGCATATATGCATATACATATATACATGTATTCTACGTATATATTTATCAAAAGCATAGCCCACATCATAAGGGCTTAAGTTGGGGCCATAAATGCATACATACTGAATACTTAATTAGCCAACGAACCATATAACCAACACAAGCCAATGCTATATACGAGAACAACTCTCTTAAGTATCAAATTCCCAGACGCAAATGGAGTAATCATTTCACATCACTGGGAGTCTGAGCCGTTGTATCTGTTTTTTTATTTTGAACGACCCCATAAACACATAGTACCAAAATGTATATTGCAAAATATCTTCAAAATTCCACAAATGTTGAAAATGCAACGCATATCAAATAAACAAACAAACAAACAAACAAAAAACAAAAAAAAAAAACAAAAACACGTTAATTTATCACACATGAGACAACATTTAGATAATTGAAAATTATTAGTCCAAATTATATATATTATTATATAAAAAAAAAACAAAAAAAAAAAACAAAAAAAAAAACCAAATAAATTTGAAACTATGCTGTTCATTGATTTAAATTTAACTTTCGGTATTTAAAAACAAAAATCTGTGATTACCTACAAAATTTAAAGATTAAAACAAATTTAATGTATAGCACAAACAAAATGGCGATTACGATATTTATATACTTAATAGCGGCAACCATATATAACAATTTTTTAAATCAAATCTGTCGATGAACTTCTCTTGATTTGACCTAATTGTATTTTGCATAAGCAAAAGAAACAAAAAAAAGAAGAAAAGAAAAAGGAAAAGGAAACACGATTTCCGATTGAAGTACATCATATATATGTGTACATATATACATGCATATGTACATATGCATGTTTGTACATATACACAACTATTTGTATATGCTGTTAAATGTTTTTTATTATGCAGTTGCATTTCTCAAGACTTTTGGCTTCACTTTTTGCAATAGTAAATCTGCGACATACAAATGTACATGTTTCCCCCCCCCCCCCCCCTTTGTTTTTTTTTGGAATAACCCCCAGATTTTAGCGCATGTCCCGCAATATATTTTACTGCAAATTAGTTTTAACATCAAATATATAAACATATATATCTATATATATATATATATTTTTTTTTTAGATTTTACTAGGATAATTTAACTGTATCTTCGAACACTTTAAAAGTCCGAATTTATCGAGAAAAATATTATATATAAAAACGAAAAAAAAGGCATTACACAACAATTAGCAAAAAAAAAAAACACAAAAAAAGAAAAAACCAAAAAAAAAAAAAAAAAATTGCACACAGAAAAACAACAGAGAGAAATTAATTGCGTATGCATACACATACACATACACTCAAACCATATTAATTGTAAATTTTTTTATTATCAATATATGTATGTAATCGAAGAAGCGAAGGAACTCGATAAAGAATGCAAGATGCTCCCTGGCTAAAGCATTGTCGAAGTCGATGTCGAAATCAAAACTAAGACGAATACAAAGTTATGAGCTAGGCAGTCGAAGTCGACAAGGATGAGTACATATATATGTATATACATATATATGTATATATGTACTTATGTCTATATCTATTAAATATAGCTGAGAAAAAAACACGAGGAATTATGTATGTTGAAGTATACTAACCACATTTGAATTATTGAAAAACCTTAATGAGCAGCAAATGCGCAAAATGAATATACATATACCTTCACATATGTATGTATATGTATATGTATATGTATATATATATATGTATATGTTATTTACATATATGTACATATATATGTAATAATATAACATACTACAATTACATGTATACAGAGAAAAACACAAATTATAAATAAAAGTTCAAAAAATCTCATACGTCATTTGTGTTTCTTACTGTCTTTGAACAATATCCGGAGGAGTAGGAATCCCAGATGTTGGAAAGAAGAAAATATTATAAATTCATACGTTTCAGATTTAGCATTACAAGGTTAAGTGTTTTAAAACGGTATTTCTAGGGACACACAATTGTTCAATCAAAATTGTTTCAGAAAGCATAAAAAGGTAAGTGTATATATTTTGGAAGTAGTAGTAATCTGTAGGGGAAACTAGGACACGACTCGAAAAATTATGCTTTGATAGAAGATGAAGGACATGATCGGAAAATGTCAACGATCAGCATCACAAAGGCACACAAACAAAATTGGTCTCCCTCACCAAGCAGCCTGACAGCCTGGAATACATAACTAGTACAGCTATGTCAGCAGTATCGAGCAGCGCTCTCTCTCTACGAAAGCGATCTCTACCGGCAGAATGCACAACTAATGTCGGCTTCAAGGCTCTACTTGTAGAAACAATAAATTCATAGTATCCAAATTCACGTTTGTTCAAAGTGGCGCAAACTTAATTAGATCGAATCAAAGGACGAAAACAGTAAAAAGCTAACATAAAAAAGTTAATACTCTTAGCAGCATATAAGAGTTACATACAGTGCATCAAGGTCAACATCGCTCAGCGCTCTCTACCGACAAAATAAACAACTAAAGTGGTGTGATGCGGAATAAATTACTTTCCATACTTTAGCTATTCACAATCCAATCTTAATGACGGTCATACAAACAATCGAAAATTGAGTTGCTAATCTATGTTAACAATTTGATTTTATTACATTTACCATAATTTTTATTAAAAACAAATAAAGGCCTTAATATTGTCAGCTGGCAGCACATATGATCGATAGTGAAAATTGTTCCGATGTTATCGCACCAGATTTGAAACAATGTTATCGATAATCGTGCATTGACAGTCTTTGGATCTGCATTCATAAAACAAAAGTCTGAATGGAATTCATAACTGCGAAGCAGTATTCGAGAAAACACTGCAGATCTCAGCAGATCAAAACGGACATAGCAGCCCTAGATAAATGCTTGAGAGGTGGCATCCGAACCGGAAAGGTTTACGAGATTGTAGGCAAACCAGGCACCGGACGCACTCAGCTGTGGTCAGTATTAAGCCGCCGTTCTTAATTTCACATACATGAACGCTAACTAATTGAAATGAACCCATATCTTAGTATGAAGCTCTGTCTAAATGTTCAAATACCCAAATACGCTCGTGGTTTGGCAGGCAAGGCTTTATATTTGGACACTCGAATGGTGTTTAATCCGGATGCACTAAGAAGTTGGTCATATTTTAGTTACATACGATAAATATATACATATAAATATATGTACATATATTTGCATGCATGCAGCCCTGGCTGAAGACCTTGCGGTGCGCCTCAGTCGCCGATGGCAGATGGAAACAACTCCCAGCGAATCGGATTTATTGAGGAATGTGCATTACTTGGAGTGCCACAATGCTGCTCAGCTTGTGGCGGGCATATTGAATTGCCACAAGTACCTTGAAGAGGATCCAAATGCAAGCAGTACTGCAACTGCTCGCAATGTGGCTGGCTAAACCAAATCTTGTTTCGCCTTGCAGATAAAACTGATTGTCGTCGACTCCATTTCGTTTGCAATACGAATGCTTGACAGCGTCTCCGAGCGGACGGAGCTGCTGATGGAACTGCACGATTACATGCGTAATCTGCAAGCTAATCATGATGTGGCGGTGAGCGGTGTTACAATTTCAACATGTATTCAGTATATATATATATATATATTATTTTGTATTACATTGAAGTTCGTCTTGACCAACGATCTCGGATATCGTCGGCACAGGCGTCGTTTTAAATTGGAGGCCGTTCTGGGTCAGAAGCATGCACATTTCATCCACAAACGCATTTGGTTTACGGAAAACGAATGTTTTGTGGGCAAAACGCAAAAAGCGAAGAAATTGATTTGCAAATTGTCCGAGTAGATACGTACACATATTTATAATAAAAAATTCAGCTCATAATTATCAGAAATATGAAAAAAAAGGCAATGTTTTTGTTCACATTACATTTTGTTCAAACCCGTCGCAATTTGATGTGAATCAGTATTAAAAAATACTGCAAGTTTTTTGATAATTATTCATTGCGATTTTAGTATTTTCAGTTATCTAGCACTGGTCATACTACATTGGGCGTTTATTGGAAAATAACAAGTAACCGAAAGCCGAAGACTAAATATAGGCCCATTGTGAAGCATTCTGTTGAATCCAGCTGCACTACACCAATATGGCAAACGCGAAGATGTCGCAGCCAAAATTCCTGCCTCGTATCGAGAACAGCTCCTCAGCCAGCAGTAACACTCACGTCGCCCCCGCCGGCGGTAATCCCTTCGAGACAGATGATGACGAGATTTTCAGCAAGCACAAGATGACACTAAACCTGCCGAGCGACTGCAGCGGGGAACTGGTGCACTTGAGCGTATCAAGAAATTGGATGTTCTGTCTGCTGGCGGCTACGCAGGGCCGATTAATTCTTTTGCGGTATTTTCTTCCTCGTCCAAATACACAACCAGCCCGTAAGATAAGCCCTTTTCTGTTTTGCCCGATTACGTGTCGATTAATTAAATAATTGTAATTCGCTTACAGAAATCGCTCTAGAGAAATATTTGACTGGCTATAAAATTACAAATATTTTTCTGGACACAACCGGTCATCATTTGATCATATCTCTAGTGCCCAAATCACCTGGAGTCTCGCCGGACTTTCTCTACATACACAGCACCGAGACGTCCCGAACACAATTGAAAGTGCGTCGCATCGAAAAGCTAAAGGATCATGAGATTACATCGGTCGCTTTCAACAATTACCAAGGCACGGATACAGCAACGGGCTCCATACTCCTGGGCACAAGTCGTGGTCTTATATTTGAGACGGAGCTGGGACCCACAACTGACACATATCGCAAAAAGCTGTACGATCTTGGCCAGGGTCTCACCAAATACCCGATAAATGGGCTGGAGGTGCTGCGAGTGCCGAACAGCAATCGATGGATAGTTGTTGCGACCACACCCAATTGTGTTTACTCGTTTGAGGAGACACTTAGGCCAGAGGAACGTTCATTGCAGCCCATATTTGCAAGCTATGTGAATGATGAACGGCAGCCGTATTGTGAGAAACAGAAGACAGATTTAGGTTACTCTCTGATACGTTTCTTTGCCCCGCCCAACAGTAAATATCCCAAACAATGGGCTTGGCTCTGCGGCGCTGGCATCCGGATTGGTGAGGTGTGTGTGTGTGAAGAGGGGTAGCGCATTAATTGCAGCAGTAATTTTTTATTGATTTGTTTTGTGATTTTAGCTATCAATTGATCCGAGCAGCAGTGTCACGCTAATGGGGGACACGCTAATCAATCTGGATCTGGAGAAAGCGATGCATTTGTCGTACGAAGAGCGCCGCATAAGTGTGCCCAAGACATTCGTGCTAACGGAATATCATGCTGTGCTCCTCTACATGGATCACTTAAGGGCGATCTGTCTGCTCAATCAGGAGTTGGTCTACCACGAAGTATTCGATGAAGTCCGAGTCGGTAAACTCTTGAACTTGGAGCGCGATGCTGTAACTGGCATCATTTACGTTTACACGGACAAAACGGTGTTCACCCTACAAATCACACGCGAGGAGCGGAACATTTGGCGCATCTACTTAAATAGTGGCCAATACGAGCTGGCCACGGCTCATGCGGCCGAAGTGCCCGAGAATCTGCAATTGGTGTTGGCCGCACGTGCCGAGGCAGCATTCAAGGAAGGTGCCTACGAAGTGGCAGCAAATTATTATGCCGAAACAGATAAGACGTTCGAAACGGTGTGCCTTAAATTCATGGATTTGCCGGACAAGCGTCCGATTGTTAACTATGTGAAGAAACGACTAAATCGACTAACCACGAGTGTGAATGCAACGGACGAGAGTCAAGCGGATGCCATTAAGGCGTTAGTCATTTGGCTTATCGATCTCTATCTGACACAGATTAACACTCCTGGCCAAGACGAAACATGGCGCCACGAATGGCAAACGGAGTACGATGAGTTTATGCGAGAAGAGCCCGTATTGTTATGCACAAGTAAGCATCGGACGGCGGTGCGTCAGCTGATTGCCGAGCATGCAGATCCGCATAGTCTAGCGCAATTCGCAATTTCGATAAACGACTATGACGAGGTGATCGGACAGCAGCTGAAATCCGACTGCTTTGCGGAGGCACTGCAAACGCTGTGCAGGCAACGTGATCTTCAGCTCTACTACAAGTATGCACCGCAACTGATGGTGCGGCTGCCGAGGCAAACGATTGACGCTCTGATTGCGCTGGATGCCAAGCTGGATATTGAGAAAATTGTGCCCACTCTGGTTGTAATCGATACACAGGAGCAGCGGGAGCATGTTATACGCTATCTCCGATTTGCCGTCCTCACACTGAATACTTCAAACAATGCCATACATAACTTTCTCCTACAACTATACGCTCAACACGAGCCGAAGCTGTTGATGGAGTATCTGTATCTGCAGGGGCAGGACGAGTCCCTGGTGCATTACGACATCCATTTTGCACTGAAGGTCTGCACCGAACTGGGCATTAAAGAGGCCTGCGTCTTTCTACAATGCATGCTGTGCATGTGGACAACTGCCGTCGATTTGGCCCTTGAGTTCGATATGAATTTGGCCAAAAAGACGGCATTGATACCCAAGGACAATGAGACGCGACGTAAATTGTGGCTTCGCATTGGTGAATATTCATTGCCTGTAATTTCAGTGTGCCGATTTGCAAGTGGTCACTGTATCTTGTGATTTATTTATTTATCTATGTAAATATTTTAGCCTACCATGAAATTAAGGGCACGAACGATGTGAAAAAGGCACTCAGCCTGCTTAAGGATTGCGACTATCTATTGCAAATTGAGGATCTGCTGCCATTCTTTTCAGATTTCGAGAAAATCGATAATTTCAAAGAAGCTATTTGTGATGCTCTCAAAGTAAGTTATCCCTGATTGAGAACATTATTATTTAATTGCAACTATTTGCAACTTGACATAGGACTACAACCAGCGGATACAGGAGCTGCAAAGAGAAATGTGTGAATCCAAAGAGCAGTCGGAACGCGTCTGCAAGGAGCTGCGCCAACTGAAGGCACACAGCATTCGGATGGAGGCGCAGGATGTGTGCGACGTATGCGATCGCATTCTGCTCGTGAAGCCGTTCTTTGTGTTTATATGTGGACATAAGTTCCACAGCGACTGCCTCGATAAACAAGTGGCACCAATGCTTGGCAAGGAGCGCAGTCGTCGACTTAGCCTGCTTAAGCAACAAATGGAAACGTTAATGGCACAAACGGCTGGCACCGCCAACCACACACCGGATCAGCAGAAGAAACGCATCGATCTGAAAACGGAAATCGAAGAAATACTTGCCGCCGATTGCCTCTACTGTGGCCTGCTGATCGAGACAATTGATCAGCCCCTTGTTGAAAATTGGGATCAGGTGAACCTTGGCTGGGAATAGCAGAGGCCGCATTGCTACTAATTGCATATATATATATATGTAGATCTTAGGCATTTATTAATAAATCTATGTAACATTCGTTAATAACGCACACACAATTACACCCCATATCCCCCAGGCGGGACAATCAGTCAACAATTTGCATACGCATCTCGTTGCTAATGAAGGACAGAACTGTGTTGAGTATAGCCGTTTGTATGGATGCATTTTGTGCTATCAGCGGCAGGAGCATTACCAGATCTGTGGGGTATATTTCAGCAACGGCTCTTGTCACATGCTGCACAAGCTGTTCGCGTTGTCTGTCCGTCAAATCGTTCAATATGACCTCGCCAAGCGGCTTAAACGTTCCTATTAACACAAAGAAAGAGAATTAATAAATCCGCCACTAATCAGAGTTCCAAACGGAAACACTACACACCACTGGTCATTTTGTAGGCAGCAATGCCACCAGCAGCGCCGCCAATGGCCAAGCCAACGGGTCCCATCAGCATGCCACCAGCAAAGCAGCAAGCGGCACAGATCGCTGATCCCTTGCCCGTCTGTTTCATGGCAACTCGAACATTCTGTTCGTCAGCTATGATTGCAATAGCTTCCATTAGCTCGCGGGTATCAATGGGCATTTTGATTGTAACTGTAATTTTTCTGCAACTGTAAATAGTGTTAAATTATATTTTATGTGAAATAATATTATTTTCTTATGCTTAATAGGTGCCTACTTGATTCTCGTTGGTTAGGGGTTTCCCGAAATTCTGTTAATATTTCGTCATGCGTCAGAGGTCTTTCCGTGTCACAGTACAAAGAATATTTATACTGCGTTTCCTGTGATCCAAAGAAAGAGACCAAGATATTATTGCATTCGAAAATCAGATGTTATCTTGAGCTGAGACTTGTTATTAGTTTAGCTCTCCTTCTGTGTGAAGAGAACAGATCTACACAACAAAAATTACCAAAAAATACAGCGTTGAGATATTTCTTATTAGCTATTTTTGGTATTTTTCTTTAATAGGTATTTTATTCAACAAAAAAAAAAATATCGATAATAAAATATCGCTGGCAACATTTTTCAAAGTTGAATTGTGGCAATCGGTTTTAAGACTGCAAAACTCAAATCCGCAGTGTTAACTTGTGTGGATGTGTGAACAGCTGTTCGAGTTTCGCTTGCGGCTGTCAAAAGAACAATAGGCGGTGGTTATCGACAAACCACCGAAAAATAATGTGGGCGCCTGCTTTTCTCATCAGCTTCATGTTGTTTTATTTAACATATTAATTTTGTATTTTCAGCTCGTTTGCCTCTCAACTGTCCTTACTGTTATTAGATTCCACAAGCGAAATAAATTGCAGTTTCGTGAGCAAAATTTATTTTTTTCCGATCTGAAAGAGTATACCTTTTTTAAAAAATGTCAGCGATCTCTATAATATAGCAAAAGCAGTACTAAAATTAGCTAGATACGTTCTCTATGGCTCTTCTAGAGAAAACGACATATGATTTAAATGGCACAGAGGATGACAAACTGCAATCAACCAGAACTTAATTTTAAAATTTCGTCCATTTTTCTATAATTTGAACAATTTCTTGTGCCCCATTTGTACCGCCTTAATCGATCTTTCCGATTTTTAAACGATCGATAGTTCGCAACACTGGGTTAGTGCGCTGTACCAGCTGTTTATCGACATTGTTAAGAATATGTGGGCACACTGCTTGTCAACAATGTGACATCTCTATGAAATGAACGTCAAAGCCAAAAACAACAAAAACAGTTCGTCGGTGGCGCAAACTAAATACATATACGATCACCAGTCGCGGTGATCTTTCAATGCAGAGCGGCGTCTTACAACTGAGTAAAAACAACGATGTCGATGGCAGCGTGGAAACACTGTTAAGCGATGTAACTGGTGACAGGAACAGTGGCAACAGCAACACTGGCATCAGCAACATTGGCATCAGTAACACTGGCATCAGCAACAGCAATAGAAACAGTGACAACTACAATGGGAATCACTACAATCACAATCACAATTGCATTCACAATAATATCAATGAGACAGGGTTGTGGTCGAGATCGCACGATTTGCAGACGTCGAAATCCGTGCTGCGCAATGTAAACAATGATATGACCAAAGGAATACAACGGAAATCGCATCAGGGCAAGAGTAAGTGCGGCCCAAAAATCATACGATTTTAATTTTTGCAAAAAACAATAAAAAACAAACTATCTGCAATCCCACAGTGCAATTTACGGCCAGCGATCGCGATGCCAAACAGCAGTTGGCCAACGATGATCTGCGCATGTCGAAGATCATGCGGCGACTGCACAACGAATCGAGCCCAGCTGCCGCATTGGAATTGTGCAGCAAACTGGAAATGGCTGTGCGCACACCGATTAACAAAGGTTATTTGACACGATCGTTCGATATGATCCTGGATGGAATGTTGGCGTTGTTCAAGCAATGCCCCCCCTTGGTGGTGGACGAGTGCTGTAAGACGCTCGGTTTAATTGGCTACATAAATCGAATGTCGTATCCCATCTACGAGGAGTTCATTGTGAAAAACTATCGCACAAATAAACGATTGCAGAAATATTTCATTGTCGCGCTTCGCACGACATTGAGGTGAGTATGTTGTGTTGTGTGTGAAAGTGTGTGTGTGTATTGACCACGTTATTTTCTCATAGCTGCGATCACAACAAATGCGATCTACACATTTATGCGGACAAAATAATGCATCTGCTGAAGGACTTCCTGGAAGCAGCGGATAATCCGGACAACTTCATTGCGATTAGCGAGTGTATTGTGCAATTTTCGCGCAATTATCGCGATGCCTTCGAGTGCCATTTTACGGATGTGGTGGACATCATAATTGGCTGGCAGCTGGAGATTGAGCAGCCCAAACAGCTGAAAGCCCATTGTGCCTATGTGCTGGAACAGCTAACGCCGTACTTTAGCAATCAGTTAAAATTCAGCTATGGCCTGCTCCATCAGTTCGTTGAGGATATTCAAACGGAGCGTGACAGCGAACGGATCGGTGCCTTCGTTGGTGCCTTTAATACCCTCCTTAAGTGCCTGACCCGCATGCGAATCACATGCGAGTCTATTGTCTGCCTTGCCCTCTCCCATCTGACCAAAATGTTGCCCAATATGTTGATGCAGCTGCACCAAGACAATAACAATGACAACAACAACAAAGTTGGAGACGACGTCGACGATACAAACAACTCAAACAACGATGCCTTAATCAACATAAATGAGCTCTTCTGCATTTGCCTGCTGAATGGCTACAGTCAACCGGATGCAGCCACATTAAATCAACAGCTCCACGTGCAGTTCAAGCATATAAAGAAACTGCGCCAATCTCAACAACTGAGCTGCATGTATTTATTGTTGTGCACGGTGCGCAAACTTCGTGCACTCTTACCCAGCACACTCGTCAAACTGATCTTTCAATCGGAGTCCGAGTTTCTTGCCGAAATTCGTGTGCGGAGCGAGCATGCGGCATATAAGCTACTTTTGCGCTGCTGCCAGGAGACATTGCTCATCCGGAATGTGCCGCTGCTGCAGCTGGCATACAAACAGCTCGTCGAGGACATTGACAATTGCATGCGCCGCATTGCAGATGCCCCAGTGGAGATAAATGCGAGCGCATTGCTCATCTTCCAATTGGCCGCGTTGGCCTCGCTGGCCAAACAAACTGCATCCATTATTGGCATGTACGCCTGCAAGCCATCCATATTGCAGCTGCTGATTGGCAATTGTCGCGCCGAGGAGCTGAACATCTGGTCGAAGCATGCGTCCAGTCATCAGGCAATAATTGCTCTACTCATCGTCCACTGCCAGGCGAATCACAATTTTCGCAAAAATTCAAGTCTATTACGCGATGGCAACGACAACATCACATCCCAGCCGACGGCGCACAGTTTTGGCCACATACTTAAGTTTTTGGCCCAATGTCTGTCAAAGCAGGCGGCGACACAACTATCGCCACTGAATCTGCAACAGCTGCTGAACTGGACAAGCTCACTGCTCGCCGAGTGTGCCACGCACGCAACAAAGCTGCTTCTCCACGAGGACTTTCGCGAAATATGCGATTGCATTGCCAGCGTGACGCCCAAATATGCGCCCATGGAGAGTGGCCAATGTATGCTGGCCGTGCTTGGTTATGGCTGCAGCTATCTCAGCCGGCAACTGCTCGAATTGTATCGCGATACGGCGTTGCAGCAACTGAAATCGTTGTCCAACAGCAGCATCCATTCGATCTATGCCCAGATCTATGCCCAATTGCCGTTGCATTTGACAATTGTTAAACGCTGTGCCATCGGCATTGGCAGCAGTACTCACGTCAGCATCTGGCAACAGCGTTTGAGCCAATGCAGCGCCGTACGCGATAATATCTTTCGTGATTTTATGGAACGTCTGCAGACGCTGGAGGAGCAACCGTTGCCCGTTGACGGCTGCCTGCGTGCGCTGTTCATGCGCGGCTGTCAGGTGAATGAGCTCGATGACCGCCAGGAGAAATTGACACAGTGTACGCGACGCTGTCAGCGTTTGGCCAGCGCCTGGCTGCAACACGAGGCGGCACGCTATTGTGTCGATCAGAAGTTGCGCACCACGCTCGGCAAGCCGCAGGACACGTTTCTGGCCATCGAGGCGATTGTGATGCGCTATGCTCGGTTGCTCAATGGCTGTGCCAAGGATGCGGAGCGTCAGGCCTTCGATAAGATGTCGCTGCAACAGCTATGCAATACGCGTGCCAATCTCAGCATGCTGCTGGGCTTCCTCGATGCCCTCGAGAAGCACATATACAATGCCGCCGAGGGCAGTGCGTTCGCTTTGCGTGCCCCCGAGAAGCCAGTGAGTGCATTCTTTCGCCTCAACAATCCCACATGCCAGTCCTGGTTCAATCGCATACGCATCGGTGTCGTCATCATTGCCATGCATTGCCAGCAACCGGAGCTGGCCATACGCTATGCCCAGGTGAGAGCGCCTCCTTATCAATACACTCAGTAAAACAAATAGATCTGCATTTAAGTAAATCGCCATACTCATTCCGTGAGTAGAATCTAATCAACCTCTAAGGCAGACAACAAATTTCATTACTTATTTCCGAATTCCAGTAAGGATTTTTCTAAAAATAATTTTTTGCATTTGTACTTTTTAGACATGTTTGGAATTAGAACACGCCTTTCTAAATGAACATATTTTTTTCTTCTAATATTTAGAAATTATTTCTAAAAACAAGAAAAGTTATATAGTATATAGTATATGATTATATATATATATAGTATGTAGTATATGATTACATCTATATATTAAGCCAATTTTTTCTATTTGTCTTTCATCTTTCGCAGGAAATATTGCAGTCGCCAAAGTCACAGGACTGCTCATCGCACAGCCAGGCGATAGTTTATTTGGCCTGGGCGTACATCCAATGTGGAGAATCGGATGCGTTACGTGGCCTGCACGTCTGGGCGCGCTCAAAGACCGAGAAGTGCTATCAGTGGCTGTTGTATGCAGCCGATCAGGCAGCCGGACGCAGGGATCAGGCATTGGCCGGCTATCGAAATGTGTTGGACGATGAGCAGCAGGCCGCCGAGCTGGAGCCGCACACACGTCAATTTGTGCTGTCGCAATTGATTGAGTGTCTGCACAGCACGGGTCAATGGGCACAATCCGTTAACTTGAAGCTGCAATTGAAGCGCACCGAGGAGCATGCCACTTTCAATCCATTTCTACAGATGAGCAACGTACAACTGAACGCCATGGAGTCCCTGTTGTCCAAATATGATGGCCAACTTAGATCGGATGAACTGAATGCAGCACTGCACAATCTAAGCATTTGGTCCATCAGCAGCGAACAAGCTGCCAACCAGCAAAAACAGCCAGCCAGCTTTGCGGCCAGCTATGTGCACGACAAACTGGAGCAGGCAGTGCTGCGTCAGACGCTCGAACCGCACGAGATGTTCGGGGTGCAACAGTCGCTGCTGAACACAATTTGGCGCGAATGTTTGCTCAACACCAGCCACGAACAAGAGCTTTGGCAGCGCCTGACGCTGCTGCAGCACATTGTTGCCCAACGGTCGGAGCACGAGCATCTGACGCTGTTGCCACTGGATCGAGAGGATGCCTTACAACAGAGTTGCATAACGAGCAGTCTGCTATTGCGTTGCATGGCCTGGACGCAGCTGTTGCGTCGCAACTGTATACACGACACCGAGAGCACACTGTATGTGGACACAGCGATGTTGGCACGCGAGGAGGGCAATCATTTGACCAGTCAAGCAATATTGCAACAATACTTCGGCGAACCACTGACCCATATCGCCGGTCAATTGCTGCAGCAATCGTTGGACACAAACGATGATCGGCTGCTGCGCGGCTACAGTGAGATGGCCAAGTGTTTGCATCAATCGCAACAGCAGCCACAGCTGCACTGCACCGAACTCAGCTCCATCAACATATGTGCGGCACTCTGCCTCTGTATCCAGAAACAGCAGCAGAAGCAGCAGCAGGAGGTGGGTGCTGAGCTGCTGTTGACTTTGTCAGATTGGATAAGTGCGCGCAGCTGCAGTGGCTTGGCCACAAACATGTCGCCCCCGTTGCAACAGCTCTTGGACCAGCTGCCCGAGTGTCCATTAACTAGTAACAGCAGCAGCAACGCCAACAGCAGCAGCATCCTGCAGCCACATGGCGAACGTGTTGTGGCACGGCTAATCTATGCCAGTTTGCTGCAGCGGCCCGATAACGAGGAGGCATTGATTGCCTATGGCAATTGGTGTTATCGCTGGGGCAAAAAGATTGTCGACAACGGTTGCATCTTAAGTCCAGTGGACATCAATGCCATTAGTCGCGAACTGGGCGGCACTGATGCGCTCGATGGTGATGCGTTGCAGCAGCTGATGCAGGCGCTGCGCATGGAATCACCGCCGGGCAGCAGCTGTGAGGAGACGGACCTGCAAACGGATGCACAATGCGAGCAGCGACTGCGTCGCCTTGAATTCCTTGCGCATCGGCCGCCCAGCACACTGGACATGATCGTGCGCATCTGGCGGCGTGCTGTAGTCCAAATATTTGATTACTACAAGGCGGCGGCACACTCATACTTTCACTATCTGAGCTTGAAGGGATCGGGGGCGCTGCAGTCGCGCTTCCATGTCGACGATAGCAATATGGTGACAACCACATTGCGATTGCTGCGGCTGATTGTGAAGCATGCGAGCGGTTTGCAGGATGTGCTCGAGCAGGGACTGAAGACGACACCGATTGGACCCTGGAAGGTGATCATACCACAGCTCTTCAGTCGCCTCAATCATCATGAGCCGTATGTGAGGCAGAGTGTTTGTGCCCTGCTCTGCCGCTTGGCGGAGAGTCGTCCGCAGTTGGTCACCTTTCCTGCTGTCGTCGGCGCCAATCGTGAGCTGCAGGCCACGCCCCTAACCAGCACCACCAGCAGCGGCAGCAGTACACCAGCAACTGAGAGCAGCTATGCCTGCCTGTTGAGTGCCCTGACCAAACAATCGCCCGAGGTGGTGCAGCATGTCCAGCTGCTGGTGAAGGAGCTGCGCCGCGTCTGCCTGCTGTGGGATGAATATTGGATCCACTCATTGGCGCACATCTACAACAGCTATGTGGGTCGCGTCCATAGCATGGCCAGTGAGTTTAAACCGGATGATCGGGAGGGCAAACAGAATCGTTTCGACAGCTGGCGTCCGCAGTTGCTGCAAGATCTGGAGGCGTTGATAGGCATTACGGCCCGCGAGCCGGAGACGAGCTATGAGCGCAATTTCAAGCGACGCTTCGATGCGCCCATTAAGCGTACACTGGACGCACTGCGTCATCAACCGTATCCGGAGGCATGGGACAAACTAAAACAGCTCTATCACATCCTCCAATCGAACCTGCTGCGCGGTACAAGCAGCACCCTCAAAATGCGTTGCATTAGTCCGGTGCTGTGTGAGATTGGACGCATGTCCATCTCCATGCCGGGCCTGGATGCACAGGATGAACTGCAGCCCATCGTTATAGATCATGTGGAGAGTACAGTATGCATTCTGCCCACCAAAACAAAACCCAAAAAGGTCGCTTTCTATGGCAGCAATGGACAAAAGTATACGTTCCTCTTCAAGGGACTGGAGGATCTGCATTTGGATGAGCGCATCATGCAATTTTTGTCCATCTCGAATGCAATTATGGCCAGCAAGAATGATACACCGAACAGTTGCTATCGTGCGCATCACTACTCTGTCATACCACTGGGTCCCCAATCGGGTCTAATCAGTTGGGTTGATGGGGTGACGCCGCTGTTTGCGCTCTACAAGAAGTGGCAACAGCGCCAGCCGGATGCGGAGACATCTGCCTCGTCGCGCCGCCTCACCGATCTCTTCTACAGCAAACTATCGCCGCTGCTGGCCAAGCACAATATGCTCGTTACCGATCCACGACGCCAGTGGCCACTATCCGTGTTGCGTCAGGTGCTCAACGAACTAATGCAGGAGACGCCCAATGATCTGCTCGCCAGGGAGCTCTGGTGTCAGGCCGGCTGTGCGGCCGAGTGGCGTCAATCGGTTCGTCGCTATACCAGCTGCATGGCCGTCATGTCTGTCATTGGCTATGTCATCGGGCTGGGCGATCGCCATCTGGACAATGTGCTCATCAATTTGAGAAGCGGCGATATCGTACACATCGACTATAATGTCTGCTTTGAAAAGGGTCGCACCTTGCGCATACCGGAACGTGTGCCATTCCGCCTTACCCAGAACATGGTGCATGCCTTGGGCATAACGGGCATCGAGGTGAGTTCCTCGCACATTTTCATCTATTTATCAGAATATTAACCTTTGGATATTTTATGGAACTTGACAAACAGTTAATCACAACTGGTTACTAATGCTATTTGTGTTCTGCGGTTGTTTAGAATTTCCATTCAAGCATATTTTGCTACGTACTCCAGGCATTCTTGGGGAACCCTGTAATTTAGAAATTCTCTTTTTTCGAGTTGTGGGCGAATCCTAGCAAGATCTCAGTAACCCAACATTGTTAAAGAGAAAGAGAGAGATAGATGGTCGATTGCTGCTCTAAAGATCGTTGCAGGTATAACAGACCCTGACATTCGAGCTCACGTATGCCTTACTCTCTGGCATTTTGAATATGCTTGTACTTTTTAACTTCTATATCTTGTCAAAGAAATATTGGCTCTTAAAGCACACCATACATTGGGATGGTATCATATCGCTTAACGGCAGAGTTCTCAACCAGTTCAAAAGGATGGCAAATTTTTTACTTGTCTTAAGTTTGAATATGTACAAAAGATTTTTTTTTTTATCAGCTCTACTTGAATTTAGATCAGCCTTTGTTTTTATATATGATTGATTTATTGATGCTTATTATTGCCCTAACGGGCACTGAGTTGAGGGTTGTGTTCGTGGTTTGGTTGGTTTACTGTTGGATGTGTGGTTGGTATTGCTAATACTGTTGTTGTTGTAGTTGCAGTTGCTATCGATGCGCTGCTTGACGGAGTCGGAGGGTAAGTGCAGCTCCAGATCGTTGTCATCGATGCGACAACAGCTGGCGGACTTGCAACAAATCGTTTCGGCAAATGCTCGTCGGAAGCCCGCGTTCTTCCATGAGTAGATGATCGGATTGAGGGCCGAGTTGGCCATCGCCAGCGAGAAGGCCGACTTATAGATCATCGAGCTGCTCCGACACATGTTAAAGAGTTGCGCAATCGCGACACAGAAATATGGCAGCCAACAGAGCGTAAAGCAGCCCATTATGAAGACGACGATCTGAACACTCTTCCAATCCGGATGCAGTATGCTATGGCTACTATGCGTATTGTAGACGACAGATTGACGGAGTCGCTTCGCCTGTTTGGAGGCCTCGCGCATGATGCGCCAGTAGAAGATCAGCATACAGATCCAGATGATTCCGAATCCGGGCGTTATGATGCCAGCCACATACCAGGGCGTCAGCACTTCATCGAATTCACAGCCCTGCGTCTCGGACCAGTTGTTCCAGAATATGGGTATCAGTGCCACCAAGGCGCCCAAACACCAGTTGCTCGTAATGATCATGTAGGCCATCCGACGTGTCATGTAGCTAAAACGAAAATATATTCCGATTAAAATCGTAGTTTAACAACTGAGAACTGAGAAAACCTGAAGGTATACACTATATCTACATATTTGGCAGATTACTACAAGAATAGAGTTTGGCCAGGAATAAAAATTGAGCTGTTTTGAACTTGGTTCGAGAAAAGGTCTAGCTTGACTTTAATCTTTTATCCTCCAATAGTTAAGCATAGTATTAAAGGTACTGCTTAATTCTTGAGGACTGTTTTGATATGTCATCAAATTGTAAAACCAATTATCTGAGCGGAAACTAACTTCTGCCATGTTGGGCCACAATCGCATTATTAGATATTAACGTCTAAAGTGTGTCAGATTGCTCCTTTATCAGCTATATGATATGACATCCCCTTGTCGATCATTTTTGTATAACACGCATAATTAGTGAGTTTAGTCTGAATACCTTGGCAAACAACATCGATTTTCGTAATATGAATTTAACTCAATATGTGCCTTACCGTCTGTAGTGCAGGGCGTACATGACTGCAATGTAACGATCCACGGCGATGGAAATTAGCGTCAATATGGACACGCAGCAGGCGCAGATGAAGAGGAAGAATCGGAATAGACAGAGGCCACGCAATCGACCTAAATCGTGACCGATACCCATATAAAATGCCACGTGATAGGGCAAAGCGATACCCACAATAAAATCGGAGACGGCCAACGACAGAATGAAGAGATTCGATATGGCCGAGCGTAGATTGCGGCTGGTGCGCACTGCAATAATTGTTAGAGCATTGCCAACCAGGATGGCAATAAAAATGATCGCATTGATGGCCAACCAGAGGATCAGGGCCGAATTAAACGACTTCTGTTGCTGCTGATCCCTCTGAAAGAGCTCCTCGAGTGATGTGGGATTAATGATTGGTAGTAGGGTATCGCTATCATCGCGGCTGATCGCCCAGTTATCGCCCATCCAACTGTTTAACAGATGGATATTGCTCTCCGATGATGCCGATTCCAATTGCAATTCCTTGTTGGTGGTCATGACGCAAAACGACGACGACGACCCACACGACGTTTAATGGGAATCTCCCACACACACGCACACACACACACACACACACGCGGTGACAAAGCGCAACTATGATACACACTGTGTGGCAGTGTTTAGCAATCTGTTCGACAGTCTGCTTCACATGGGGCAAAGGACTTGGTTTAGCTGCTGCTGCTCCACTCGACTGCTGCTGCTGTTGCTGCTGCTGCTGCTGGCAATTCGTGGGTGTCGTTTGTTTACGTTTCGGTTTTGCACCAACTGATAACTGATAACAGCGACCAGTGACAGATCCAGCGTGAGAAACGCAATCCGTTGATAAGCTTCGAGAACCCTCCCAACCATATTGGGCAGGCTGCTTGCACTCGGAAAAAAACAAATCGTTTTAAAAATTAGAAAGTTGTGCTTGTTTTTAGAAATAATTTCTATAAATAAGAACACCTTTTTCTTAACATTAGAATAGCTCCCCAAAATTTGTATATATATTTAAAGTAGAGTCTTTACAGATTAAGGAATGCAATGCAATCTTGTCCGCTAAACTGTAGCGAATCTCTAAAATTGAACGCGAATTATTTTTCTGAGTGTGCCCCAAAATACAAATGCGGTTCTCTGCCAAAAACAAAAAACAAAAAAACGACACAAATCCGTCGGATTTGTGTAGCGTATTTTGTAGTTTCCATCTGGATGGCATTTGATGTATATTAACCTGTGGGGCAAATGATTACCAGCTATCTAATGGGTTCGCGTACAACTGGCACATTTCTCTATCTACAGGTATTTGGTGTACGTATTTTTAGCACATCAGTGTTAACCCTAGCTGAGCTGTCAGGCTTACTGCCTGCTTATATTTAACAAGTGATATGATTTCAATATTTACAATTGGGCCACAAAGTTGTTTGCTACACTTTCATGTCAAAGTTCACGTTAGCCAACGGGGTATATCGAATTTTAATGCTAGCTCAGCTATTTACTATATATGTGTATTATTTTTAGTGAAGAACAAACAACCTATTTAATAAATCCCTTTCTATCAATTAGCTATGACCATTAAGTAACACTATATATACTATATATATGTGACACTTATCTAATACTGAAAATGTTCCGTATCTTTGGCCAAGATGTGTTCTATGAGCAGTAAACAATTTGTCGAAAGAAGATGTTATGAAGATATCAAGAGTACCAAATGGTGACAGGGGTTTTTCAAATGGCTAATTCACCTCTTCGAACACCGGCAGAGACATGACATGTAATACATGCATAAATTCATACATGCCACATTAATAAACCCCAAATATCAACTATCGAGATGAGTACAAACTACGCACAAATGCAGCAATCAACAATTGTCCACAGTGATTGTGCGTATCTGGAATACAGGTAGAAACCATTGTTTATATATATTATATATGCCTAGCTTATCGTAAAATCAGCAGTTCGAAGAGTTCATATAAAAATGTTTGGACTGTGTCGTTTTACGATTGCGATGGTTGTTGAAATGTATCTTCCTCCATCTGTGTATATATACGATTTGTATCTATTAGATAGGCGTGACGATAATCGCGATTTGTGCAAGCATTATTTACGAGTACGCATACGAATCGTATCAATTTATGATCTCTCTATAACATATAATACAACACTTATATATATATGTGTGCATCTGGTTATCTATCGTTTTCTCATATTGTTTTTGGTGGTTTTTCTTCTTTTTTTTGCCATTTTGCAGGGCTCATTTCGTCTGGGCTGCGAGTATGTTCTTAAGGTGATGCGCAAAGAGCGGGAAACATTGCTCACCCTGCTCGAGGCGTTCGTCTACGATCCTCTGGTCGATTGGACGACCAATGATGATGCAGCGGCTCTGCGGCGTGCCATCAATGCAAAGCCCTCGTCGACCGCTTCCAATGAGATGAAATGCCTGAAGAAGGACAAGTCCAAGAATAAGTTGCACGATTGGGATGCCAAACGGCGGCACTATGTCGGCAAACTGAACCAATGCCAAAAGTTTTGGAACTCCAGCAAGTGAGTAATGTCGGTTAGGGGAGTCTTTTCCTAATGCTTTTCTAATCAGATTCGTACAGCTAAACTTAATCAAGTTTTAGCGACTTTAGTCACAATCCGCACAACACTTGTAAGCGGATCGGAGAATATTGCATATTGCATGCTTATTTTGCATATTCCACACTTAAATATGTCATATATAATATAATATATAATATAATATATAATAATAGTAATAGTATAGTATCGGGCTCCATGTTAAGTTTTTTATTTTTTTATTACTACATTTACTACAATATATTTTAAATCCAGTCCGGATTCGTGTTCAGATGCCCAGCATCCATTCTGTCACCTTCGGAGATCAGCAAACAAAAACCAATTAGTTCAGTTTCTCTGCATAAGCAAAAATCATTTCAGCTTGCAAATTGGAAACAAGATTTAAATATTTAATCATTCAATCATTTCGTGCACATTTGAAAAGTTTATTCAACATTTTTTTTTACGTTTTTCTGTTTTTTTGTTCTGGTAAGAATTCCAAGTGCTGAAGACGGATCAATGTAGAGTTGTAACTGAATAATGATTTGCCTTACTTAACTTGCTGAAATTTGCTTTACAGGTTGAAAATGCTGCCGCAGCTGTCGGAAATGGTGCTCGAGATTGGGAAGCTGCAGCAGATGCAGGCGCAGCGGCTCAGCGCCGAACATGAGCTGGTTAATCTGAACAAGCGTTCGGCTCTGATTGCCGAAATCAATTCGCTGGGCACGGCGATCGAGAGTCACAGTTTCAATACGGCCTCGACACGCTATGCCATCAAGCGTCGTCACGAGGAATCGCTGGCCGAACAGACGGCCCTGTGCCGCGCGGACTACGAGCGGGTGCAGTGCCTCCTGGTCAGCTATAATCGTTGCCTGCAACTTCCGCATCTCTCCAAGTTCAATGTGCGTCTCATTAATTTCAAACTGGGGGGCAGCAGCTGGCACACCGAATATGAACAGCCCCTGGAGCTGATGCATGGCCATTTGCCCGGCGACATTTTGGAGGAGTTCAAAAGCACACGCCGCCAGCTGGACGAGATCTCCGGCCGTCTGAGCGATCTTGGGCTGCAGTGTGTGGAGCACATGCAGCAATATGCTTCGATTATGTTTTACTATCCGGTGCAGGCGAATTGCAAGAATAAGTATGTGCGATTCCACGACACGTATGCGCGGCATTTGCGGCATGTGACAGACAGCAGTTGGGGCAGCGTCTGTGGCAATAGCAGTTCACCCAGTCAGCTGTGCCACATCGATGCCGACAAAAAATTGAGCGCTGCACAAACACTGGAAACGGTTTGGATGCAACTCAACTGTCAGCTGCATCAGTTGAAGCAGCAATTTGACAGTGAGCTGGAACAACCGCAACCGCAATCCTTACTCACGATCATCCACGAGAGCAACTTCAACCAGATGCTGCTCAATGCGGCACTCATTCAAACGATGGATGAGGCAACCGCTGCATTTACCAACTACGAGCAATCCGCTTTGGCTGCACACGACACAAAATTGACGCAACAACAATTGCAGTTCATTCACCTTGTACGCACCATGTGCCACAGACTTGTCGGGGAGTCTGTGGAGCAGGCTATCGAGCAGCTGAACGAACTGCATGCGGCACTCACCGCACTGATTCAGTTGCAGCACATCTTCGAGCTGGAATTGCCCATTAGCATCTTTCGCCTGCTGCTGCTCAGTCCCAATTTGGATGATCTGGAAGCGCTGCTGCAGCTGAGTAGCAAGGCGCTGAGCGAACGATATTCGCAAGCGCTGTCACAGCATAAGGAGCAGAAGGAGCACCACCACCCGCCGGAGGAGCAATCATCAGTTCCACTGCCCACTGTCGCCGAACAGTTTATGCTCTGTCTACAGCCGGCACACGAACAGTTCGAGCAGCTCGTCAAGGCACTGGAACGAATTGGACGCACCATTAAATTGATAATCGATGATATTCAGGATGACCAGGCACAGGTAAGCTACTTGGCGTGGACGAAATCCCATTAAGAGTTCAAAAGTAGTAGGAGTTAGCCAATGATTTCAGTCTTAAAGAGAACAAACAATAAAGTGTTAAGCAGAGAAAAAGGGAAACTTATAGATCAGCAGATTTCAAGATGTAGTCAGACCTGCGCTTGTCAGCAAGGGAGAGGAAAGTTCCCATATATCTGTAAGAAAGGTGAGACCCCAGAAATCGATGCCTTCTCCCAAGTATCCAAGCCTACGAAAGAGAAAGAGAAATATACAAAGATAGAGAAAGCAGGGAACTAGTTTACAAGAGCTAAGAAAACAAATACAAATTTCAAATTGATCTTTGGTGATTTGATGGGATTCTCTCCCAGTGAAGGAAGTTCTCTTCTATGCCACGCCCAATGCATAACTCAAACATATTAAACATAATTTATTTCAATCTCTGATCCGTTGCAGGAATTGAACATCCTGAAGAACGCGAGCAGAGAGCATCTAACTGGCGGCGTTTTCTTTGAGCTGGTGCTGCAAACGCTGCGCTCCAGCCACAGCTACGATATCCGGCTGATGGGCGGCCCGGTGCACAACTTTGTCCATCGTTTGCAACAGGATTGTATTGTGGGTCTGGTGCCACTGTTGTCCTATGCATTCTATACGAATTGCGGTACACGTTGCCACGAGCTGTCCGCGCTCACCGATTCTCCGGCGGGTGTGCTGCAACTATGCAATAGTTTCTTTGCGGCACTTCAAGCGAAGGCAACGTTGCGGCAGCAACAGTGCGAAATATCGCTACTCAATCAACAGATCGAGACACAGACGCTGATTGCATCGGCACATTATTGGGCCTATGGTGAGGTGCTCGATGGCGAGCTGCCTTGCGGACACATCATAAGTCGGCAGAAGTTGTGCGAGGCTATCTACGAGAATTGGCAGACGCTCGACGAGAGCTCAGCGGTCATGGAGCAGCTGCGTCATCAGCTGGACTCACAGCTGGAGCAGCTGCAGGGCAATCGCAGTAATTGGAATCGCAATCACATCGATAGTCTGCTGCGCATTGATCAGCGCCTGCATCAGTTTACCCTCGATCAGTTGGAAGTGATTGGTGAGCTGAGCAATTGCGCCAGCGCCCTCTGCAGCATCGAGCAAATGGGTTCTATTGGCCAGGAATCGCAACAGCAACAACAACAGTTGCCCGAGCACATGGAATCCTGGCTGCTATGCTATGCTCAATGGCTGGAGAGCAATGCGCGGATCAGTGCTGTCGAGCAGGCCGTTGTGCAGCTGCTCGATCCCGAGGGTGGCATCGATCAGTGCTGGTTAACGAATGTCCAAGGACTGCTCGAGGATTACACGTGCAAGGTGCAGCGTGAAATGTCGACACTGGAGACCGAACAGCAGACGCGTCATGCATTCATTTGCACCCTGCTGAAGGATATTTTGGTACGCACAAAAAAAAAAAACACTCAACAAGAACAGTCGGTCGGATAAACCCCTTTAGTCAATAATGAACGGCTAGCTGATACCCTGCTCATTTAATTAATTCAATTACCGTTACCGACTTTTGTAGATCAATCATATATTTATTATATTTTGTATTTAATTATGCAGCGTCAGCAGGAGCACATGCCACGTATTTATATGAGGAACATGTGCGCCGAGCTTGAGGATCAGACGAGCGATTCGGGCAAATTAATTCCGCTGGATGTTCAGCTGCTCTGCGGTCATGTGCGTGACTCCCAGCGTACATTGTTGAACTTCTTCCAACGGTTGGTAGAGCTGCGCAAGGATCTAAGCGGCGATCGGCACGCTATGCAACCGGGCACGCTCGCCAGTTGGCAACAGCAGCTGGTGCTTATGCAGCAGAAGGCCAACAACGATGTCGATGACTTCTTCAAGAGCATCGATGAGTTCCTGCAGCATGCTGCCGACAACGATTCGCTGCCATATGAAACATTTACGCATAACAAGGGTAAAACATTACTTTTCGATTTTCCCCAGCTGTTCACTCCAAGCTCATCCACTCTATCAAATTGCAGGTGCTCCAAATTTGCATGAGCAGAAGCGGAATGCGTACGGAGTATCCGTGTGGAAAAAGATACGCATGAAACTGGAGGGACGCGATCCGGATAGCAATCAACGGAGCACCATTGCCGAGCAGGTGGACTATGTGATAGGCGAGGCAACCAATCCGGATAATCTGGCCATATTATACGAGGGCTGGACGCCGTGGGTCTAACGGTCACCGAACCGGATAGTGCGATATCTAATTGCATAAATTGCGAAACAAGGCATTACGTATGTTTTGGGGCTAACTACAGTGGAACTCGAATTGACTGGACACTGCGAAGTGGTCTGCCTGTAGCTGCCTATATATATCCGCATATATAGACGTTCAGGTTGGGGTTATCTGTTGCTTTGGTGCGCAAAGCCCCCCCTCCCCCCTTCCACCAAAAAAACAAAGAGAAACCAAACCACCAAAACTCGAAAAGTAAAAAGTCGACAACAACAAATGAATTGAAAAATGGAAAGACACAAAGACAATATCGTTTCGGATGCTTTCGTCCATATTACGGCCCCCCCTCCGCCCCCAATCTACGCAAAGCGGGAGGGGTGGAGGTAGAGTAGAAGAAAATTCTCTATCTCTGGACGCACGACAAACAGTAAAAAGCAAATCACCAGGGCTAGGAAATATTTCAGAACTTTAATTAATTTTTAGGAAAACAACCTCTGTTATAGTTTATAAGGAAAACAAGCTTATAGTTTCAGATCCGAGGATAGAGAAGAAGAAAAATCACCTCATTTTATATGTTTTTTATTTTAAGCACAATTTAGAGTTTAATCATTTTAACCAAACCTATCCACCATTGGATTTTCTTACATAATTATTTTCTTAATTTTCGTTTATTGGTTTCTGCGCTGATTAAATACGACCCTATAGATTACGAGAAATGCATGCATGATAAATAAATGTGTTTCAATCAGTTGCATTTGGGATGAGAGTGTCAACTAACTAAGCTATTACACAACTTGTACAATGACTCACAAATGAAGTTACAAATAAACAAACACTTTGTGTACCAAAATCGGTATTCTTTCCATTAAACTTGTGGGATATGGGGTGGCATGTTGTACAGGCTGCCGTGCATGTGTACCAAAATTGTACCAATTTGGTTGCGGTATTGGCTAAACCATGGTAAAGTAAAAAAAAACTGCTTCTGTAGGCGGGTAATTTTCTGCTCTTAATGGACTCATTTGACTCTGCACGCTAAGAACCATCTGTTGTTCAAAGGACCACAGGAAAAGTGCCGGATTTTCCAATTTGTATCATTTTTGTTCTACCTACACCTGTGACAATTTTGAGACATTGAATTTGTCGAGTACTGGAGATCGTTGAATGCCAATCGATAGGCCTCCTGTAAGCTCAAATTTATATGTCATTTAGATCCTTAGATCCATATTGCAGATGCCCGAATAATATGCTGAGTTGAAATCACAAGGACCTCCTCCAGCGAACCGCATTCAAGGATTAAACACTTAATAAGCAAAATGGAAATGAAATTCTTATCAATTTATGTATTTATATATAATCACTCATTTATTTTCTAATTTCATTTTTTTTTTGTTTCAATTTTATCAATTTTCTTTCTTTCGTCAGTTTTATTTTAATTTTTTTGTTTTTGTCATTTTACTTGGTAATTTTTCGTTTATCAATTAAGTTTATTTTGTTTTCACTTTTGGTTAGGGTGTAAAAAGTTTGAAATGTTCTTAATAGGATCAAGACATACTTATTACAAGCTAATGCATTTTTATATATGTATTTTTATTTTTAGGTATTTGTTGCAAATTACATTTAACGTTTCTGTTTTCTGTTTTCTGTTTTTGGGTTTTCGCTTACAATTCTGTTTTGTTGTCTCGTATCTTGTTATTCATTTATTTGATTTTTTTGTGTACTCTCACATACTCTCAGTGTATTTTACAAACAATTACAAATACAAATCAAAATTCCAGCTGTGGGGGTAAATATTGTTTTTCTTATTCTGTTCAACTATTTATGTGTGTGTGTGTGTGTGTGTGTGTGTGTGTGTGTGTGGAAAATCTGTTGCATTTTGTGTTAACGTTAATGTTGATTTGAGGCTTACGCTGAATGCTATAGTTATACAATTAATATGTTTATATATGTACATTATATTTAAGTATACATATGTGTATATTTTCATGCATGTAAATATATATATACTTATACATATACATATATCATTTACAAAAACTACTCATCGCTTATCGCCGCAGCAGCCGCTAAGGAAAATTGTTATTACTTTACAAATATTAACAAAATCATATTTAAAAATTTAAACAAACAAAAAAAAAACCATAAAATTATACAATAGTCTTACATATTAATATATGCGTGTATTTACGGCACAGCACGTAATTTGCATACGTGTTACGGATTGTGAATGTGGCTGTGTTAATTGGATCCCTTATGTCTAGGACAGGAAATCCATTTAGCCAGTTTTGAAACTTGAAATACATTTAAACATTTAAATTGCCTTAAGCATTCGTTTGACCAGAATTCACATGACAGATGGTTCAATATTTGCAATATTTTCGCATATTAGTTTTTGTTTTTTTTTTTGTTTTGTTTTTCGTTTCTGATTTTTTTTTTGTTTTTTTTTTTTTAAATTAACAATACAAACAGATACAATTTGTGTGGTATAACAAAAAAAAAAAAAGAAGTGGCTTGTGTGTGATAAAAGTAATCATAATAACTAATTTATGACGTTGGATAAACACAAGGATTTGCAAAATTAATTAATGATTTTTTGTTGTTGTTTGTTTTGTTTTTGGTTGCTTTGCTTTTGCTCTCTAATAAAGCATAATTATTTATAGTGTGTGTGTGTGTGTGTGTGTTTGTGTGTACTTTTGTTGTATACGTTATGTTTAGTTGCTTGTTTTTGTGTTTATCCTATGTTTAGTTTGTTGTTTAAAATAATAAATACATACATATACATTACAATTACAATTACATCCATAGTACAAAATATAAAATTTAACATCACATTGGTTGACATTCTTTTGTTGGTTGGTTGGTTGCTTCGCTTACATGCATTTCACATCATCATCATCATTCATCATTCATCATTCTCATCATAGTCCCATCATTATGATCACCATTCATCATACATCAATCATCATATTTTTTTTTTTTTGCTTCGTTACATTTTTGTGGGTTGGTTGGTTTCGTTTACTTTTGTCCTTTGTTTGTTTCTTACTAACATTTTAGCATTTTAAATTGATTTGCTTGCATTTGATTTGTGTTGTTGTTGTTGTTGTTGTTTTTTTCTTTGTTTATACATTTTTTTGTTGATTTTTTTTTTCTTTTCTTTGTATTTTGCATTAACAGTCGGTCGGTCGGTAGGTCAAAATGATCGATCGATCGGTCGATCGAAACTCTGCTTCTCTGTAGTAGCCTCTCCTCTCCTCTCCAATCGTTGCTTCTAAAATCCATTTCACTGCGCTCCTCCTTTTCCTATCTTCTTCAACAACTGCCCAGCTCATTCTCTCTCTCAGTGTGTATTATGTTTGGCCTTTGCTTTCCAGCCTGCGAAATTAAATGGAACAGTTTAATTACAAATGCATCTTGACAAAATATTTTGACATAGATATAGATTGAGTGACAATAGCATTTACATATAAATTACTCGAATTTCTCTATCTATATCGATAGTTTATCTCCATAAGCCGAATTTTAAATAACACGCTTTGATTTGAATGAATATGAGTAGCCCTGAAATTTGAAATAATCGGATATTCGCAATTTTGCTAAAATATTTTGAAAAGCAAATAAGTTGGTTCTACAAAAATTGTGATAGGAGGCACTGCTCAAAATGTGTGAACTTGTTAAGACTGATTTGACAACTTCATCTTTGATATAATAAATATATATTTCACTAACATATTTATAGTATTCTAGCGAGTGATTTAATACCATCATCTCTTTGGAATAATCCGTACATCATTTAGGAAATATAGTAATTGAAATGTCAAAATTTTGACAAGTACTACTGCACGTATGTACAGGCAAACATGCATACATTCATACAAATATATATATATGTACAAATGCCAGATGATAAGTCGTCTATCATCCAGATTTATGGCAATCGCTTTACGCAAAGCCCACTCAGACGTTAAACGACTCAACGAGCGCTGTAATACAAATACAATGCATTAAAGGCGTATACATGCAGGTACATAGGCATATGTATGTCAAATGCCAACGCACACACAAAAAGATACTACTGACAGATACTATATGGATAAGAATCCAACAAAAGAATCTCAGTTTCTAGTTGGGAATATACATACACATATAGGTATATGTTTGTGATAGCTTATATATATATTTATTCATATATATGTATGATTTTTTTAGTTCTTACCTAGATTATTACTAATCTCCTGGATGCTCGGGACATGAGCGATTCACCTCAAACCAACGATCAATGCAGCTGAAATGGTTAAAGATTAGAAAGTAAATATGTAAAGCTCTAGGTATAGATAGATTAAATATTATATACCCCTTGTGGTAGATGCATAGACATGGCAATCGAGCAATTGTATCACCTGGACTTAGGTCTTCAAGGCATATGACGCACTCGCCCTTGGCATCGGATAATGTATCCTCTGTGGACACACAACACAATGTAAGCAAATGGCATTAAGGTAAACTATAAACGCTTCGATTGCATCATTATCCAGCTCTTGCTTACCGTTATATGAGAGCCGTGGTTTTGTTAGGCACATAACTAAATGGCATTCAATATCGTCGGGCAAGACGAACTTATTGCACACTGGACACTTGATGCCTGCAATGAGAGTTCAAGTTGTATTAAAGTTTCATTTCTATTGAATATAATATATATTTATTTGATGGCATGGAAATTGGAAATAGTTGCCTATAGGATTTCAGATCTGAAGTTCGAGTTATGCAAACCAAGTAGAATAGAATTTATTAACTAAACACAATTGCCATTTAGATAGTGTTCCAATTTGCAGGTAATCGCCTTGTTCTACTCTTGTTGTATGTTGCCTACCATTGAAGGACCAAATGTGCGATGGAAGCGATGTCGCTGTATATACACGTCCAATGCCATTCGTTGAGGTTGCGGATGCGGCCAAAGCGATGCTCTCAACAATATTGGCGCCCGTCATTGACATGTCCTGCGGAAGGGCGAAAAAGTTAATGAATGGGCATTGGAATCAAAAACTTAAATAAATATATGCATATATGCATAGGTATGGAGTGTGAGAGGGGTGGGACTTGTCCTTACACGTATTGAATCACCCAGAGCACGACGCTGTTGCATATAGTTTTGTGCGGCAATGGATGAGCTATTATTGTTGACTGCCGCTTGATAACTATTATTGCTATTTGTTGAATTCGCTGACACAGAGACGGAGACGGCGGGATGTGGTTGTTGCTGCTGCTGTTGTTGCTGCTGTTGCTGTTGTTGTTGTTGTATGTCCGGCACGGAGCTTAAGCTACGCGCACGTTGTCGATCGATGGAAGTTGAGTTGTTCGGCTGATGCTGATGATGATGATGATAGACCTGCAGTCCCGGCAATTGGCGCAGCAAATTGAAGCCCTGCCCGGTGGCATCATTGCCACGCCCACCCACGTTGGGGGGCGAGGTATCCGATGTTGCTGTAGCGCCCGTTGAGCTACTGGAGAATGTTCGGGAGCGTGGGCTCTGCTGGCCGCTGGTCGCTGGTGTGCTTGCCTTTTGACCCATAGGAGGAGTTTTCTAACGCTTAACGACCGGCCCCTGCGCCTGCCCCGCTGCCTTCCCCCACACCGGCTGATCGTTCAATAAATATTTAGGCTGGCACTATTTCGATCTCTTTGTCACACACTCGAAAGGAGTCAATTTCTACTCGCGCTCTTTTGTCTCTCTCTCTCTCTCTCTCTCCCCCGCTCTCTCTCTCTCCCTTGCTTGAACTCTTTTGAAAAGTTCTTTGTTTGCTCCTTCGTTCTTTGTGTGTATGAGTGAGTGTGTTTGTGTGTGTAGATGCGTTCACATTTAAGGAAACAAAACAAATGACAGCAGCAGCAGACAACAATAGCAAACAAAGTTGATGATGTTGTGGATCAGGCTGGATGTGAGGGTACGGGGATTGGTTGATTGGTTGGTTGGTGGGGAGGAATGATTCGGCAACGGCGTTGATAAATGCGGTGTACAGATAATAAGTGTTTCAGTGTTTGTGCGCCTGATGATGATGATTATGGCTATGGCGATGATGATGTTTATGATGCTTGTATGCACACACACCGAGAGAGAGAGAAGTGTGAGTATGTTGCTCTTGGAGCCTGTGTGTATGCGAGCGCGTGTGTGTGTCTGTGTGTGTGAGTGCGGGTGCCAAAATTACGGAACGTAGGGGGAGAGGGCGTTAATCGTACCGTCGGTCGTCGGTGTCAGTGTTGGTGTTGATTTTTGTCGGTTAGTCGGTGCGTAGTTGATTATTATTATTATTGCTGTCGTTGAACGCCCAAATAGTTGTGTACTATGGCTATGCTTAATCCGCTTGATTACCACTCGTAATTTAAATTACTGTTTCCGTTTTCTTTTATTTTATTTTTAACATCTCCGTTTTCGTTTTATGTGTACTCTTTGCTTTGCTTTTGACCACCACAATTTATTGGCCGACCACCACACAACTTAATCGCAACGACTGGTGTTGCAAAATGCCAAAGCGCACAGACAATTGCTGACATCAGTGAACCCACACACACACAAGCGATATTAATTATATATCGTATCGAATCGATAATGAAACTTTTTATTGATTTAAACTTTTCTGCTACATTTTTATTAACAGCTTTAATTCGATTTCATAAGTTTAAACAATAAAGCGTTTTGAAAATTCCAAACCATAACATAGTCGATAGAAGCTTATCGATATATCGGAAAAACATGCATAGATGCTGTCAGCCCAGCTCCGCGAAGTAAAAGATATATGTAATTATGTGTTTGCATTTGTAAAATTGCACTTGCTACCGAAATCACATATGTACATCGATTAATGTGCCACTAAGCTGAGATCAGAGGCAGCATGAGTTGGTTCGAAAAGGCCAAAACCGTACTAATTGAGGCGCTCGATATACATGATGATGACAACAAGGCAACGGACAACGTTGTCAGCATTGCTGACGGTGCCGCCTCGACGCCCAGCGCCATAGCTGCAGCGGCAGCAGCTGCAACATCAACAATAAAAACAAGTGCAGCCGAACTGACAACGTCAGCGATAGAGGGCGCCACGTTCTATGACAATCCGCATGCGAATGAAATGGTCACAATTCCACCCAGAGCTAGTGATGCCTCCACAGTGTCTGCTTCTGTTTCGGGAGCAGGAGCAGGTGCAGGAGTCGCCCCACCAAATCTTTATGCGAAACGCCAGTCGGCCACATCAGATTCGGTTGATTTGTTGTCTTCGCCATCACCCACGTCGCCGGGTGACTGTTTGCGCAACTCGGATTCCTCTTCCCTGGAGCTAATTACAGCGCCAACAACGACGGCTAGTGAAATGGAAATGCAAATGTCACCGGATACGGAAGCATCGCTGCCCGACAGCATTGTCATCATAGCCAGTAATGAAACCTCGGACAATCCCGATGCCGACGATGATGATGACGATGACGATGATGATGGGAAAGCGCTGCATATGGAACAGGATGATCATTCCCTTCACCTAAATGGTAAACGATCTCCTTTTCGTCTTTGTGAATTGTAATTCTCAATTCGTTTCGTTGCAGATTCAACAAAAACGATGAAAGCTTTGGTGTTTAGTGAAACCCAGGCGGCTGCCAGTGTGACAGGAGCAGGAGGCACTGGGGCGGATTCGGATTCGACTCAGAGCTTTGAAGATATTCAAATGCAGCTGAGCCACCATCACCATCACAAGAGTCATCACAAATCAGGTGCTGGCAGCAAAACGGAAATGACCGATCAGAGCTACTCCTCGACGTCCTCAGACATTGAGATCATTTCGAATCCGAATGGTGATTCCAGCACGAATAGCACCACGACCCGAACCAGTCCCCAAAAATTCAAGGAACTGAAGCTGAGTAACCAGCAGCTGCAACAACAACAACAACAACACCAGCAACAACACCAGCATCCGCATTGCCTCAAGGCGAAGGGTCATCATCGTGAGCCATCGGAGATATCGCTGCTCTCCGAGGACTCACAAGCGGAGCTGGACAAGCTTGTGAATCGCATCAGTGAACTAAATCAGGTGATTGAAGCACGCGAACAGCGACTCCTACAATCGGAGCGTCAAAATGCTGAGCTCCTGGAACGGAATCAACAGTTGTCCGCCCAAGTGGAGGCGGCCAAGAATAGCGCCGATAGCAGCGAGGCAAATGAGGCAGTGCAGCGTCTCTCGGCGCTGGAGAAGAAGTTTCAGGGCAGCATTAGGGAACGGGATGCTTTGCGCATACAAATCAAGAGCCTCAAGGATGAGTTACTCAACAAAATACCCAAAGATGAGCTAACTGAATGCAATGAGATGATTCAAGCTCTACAGTCTGAGGGCGAGAAACTCTCCAAGGAGATACTGCAACAGTCGAACATCATCAAGAAATTGCGGGCCAAAGAGAAAACGTCGGATACGCTACTGAAAAAGAATGGCGAACAGATCTCGGTGCTGTCCAGCGAATCGGAGCGCCTGAAAAAGTCCCTCGCCGCCAAAGAGGAAATCGAGCGTACCCAAATTGAAGCCGTGTGCCGGATGACCAATGAGAAGCGTCGCGTCGACGAGGAGAATGCCGAGAGTCGCAGTCGGAACGAGGATCTGCAATCGAAGCTAGCCGCTCTGCAAGCAAGTTTCGATGGCATCAAAATTGAGCTGCAACAGCGGCAGCGACACGAACAGCATCAAATGCTTGCCGAGAATCAGGAGTATGTGCAGCAGCTAAACGATATGCGCGAGAAGCTACGCCTCACCGAGCACAACATGGTCAAGCGGGAGCAGCAGTTGCGCGAGGAGAATCGCGATCTATTGCGACGCCTCGAGGCAGCCGAATCGCGGGCGGAGTGCAGCACCCAGGAGTTGAGTGTGTCCACAACGCCACTCATCCGTCAAATCGATGCGTTGCAAAAGACGCTCAATCAGCGCACCGCCAGCTGGGCCAAGGAAGAGCAGCAGCTGCTCCAGAAACTCGAGGATTCACAAGCCCAGCTGCGTTCGCTGCAGCAGCTCGAGTCCGTGCAGCATGAGAAACAGGAGCTGCTGCGCACACGTTGCGATCTGCTTGAGGAGAAGCTAGCCAATGCCTTGATGCAGGCGCAGAGCGTCAAAATAACGCTGCATCAGCAGGAACTAGATGCCAGCCTCAGAGATAACAATTACAAGAGGTAAAACTTTTGCTTAAATAAAAATATAAATATATATAATCCATGCAATGTTTTCCACAGCCAAGTTGTCTCGCTGCAGGAGCAGCTGCAGCAGCGCCAGGACAAACTGGAGCCATTGATTGAGCAGTGCCAGCAGCTGGAGGCAGAACTGCGCAAATTGCATGCATTCCAGCGCACGAGGAGAAGCAGCGGCAGCGAACTCACCGTCGAGGCAGTCAGTGCCAGCAACGACCTCTCCGACAGCTCTCGTTGCCCAGCCAAACAACAGTTGAACATCTCGCCGCCGCTCAGCCTGCCCGATGATAGCGTCTCCAATGAGGATGCACTTGGCGGCATCTTTGATTGGCAAGGCGTAAGCACACCATTTTCTTTTTTATATAACCTCTTCTTATACACTTAACTAAACCCCCAGAAAATGAGATAAATCCATGCATATATATATATATATATATATATATATATATATGATATATGATTTTGGTTTGTCTTCTTACGTGGTTTGTATTTCATTTTTGACTTATAATTGTGATTCGCTTATCAATATAATTTCTTTATCAGTTAGAGAACAATGATTTCACTTTTCAATTTTGAACTTGGCATGTACGATTCAAGAACTCTTTGTGTTGCATTGCAGGATGACTTGGAGTGTGCATCGAATAGCGGGCGGCAACCGACGGGCCTAATACAGGGTGTGCATTTGAGTTTTCTGGCAGGGAATACGACAACGCTGGAGCATTTGCAGGCACTGCTAAAGCAGCGTGATGGCGAACTGACGCATCTACAGTGGGAACTGTCGCGTCTGCAGGCAGAACGCGGCGTCCTCGATGGCCAGATATCCAATTTGACAATGGAAATGGAGATGGTAAGCGAAACCGTTACAATCCCCAAGACGACTTCGATTCGCTAACATATTCTTGCAGTTGAAGGAGAAAGTGCAATTATATGAGGCGATGGAGAAGAGCTTTGAGGATCTGCAGCATCGCTACGATGCACTGCTGCAAATGTACGGTGAGAAGGTGGAGCGGACCGAGGAGCTGGAGCTCGATCTTGTCGAGCTCAAGCAGGCGTACAAAATCCAAATTGACGAGCTGCTCGCTGCACCGCCTCCAAATCTGCAGCGGACGCCGAAGCACACATGATTCTCGTCGTCCCTGGACTGCTGGAGACGCACATAACAGCCAGATGCTGTCTCTTCCTGCTCCACGTAATCCAATTAATTCCAATTAACTGTATTGTATTATGCTTCCTAATGCGTTAGGAACCATTACTCAATGGTCCCATCCACTCCTCCGCCATTACCATTTGTCCACTCTCCCAGGCACCATATTTATCTATGTATAATCGTCATATAAATTAATACACAAGTAAATATAATTTGCGTGTTAAACAATTTCTAGTTATATTATGAATATGGATCGATTGTGATAATTTTTATTTATACTTATGCATATAACTTAAACAAAGAAAGAAAAAAAAAAAACAAAAAACTATCGATACAAGGAGGTAGTTGAGTGAAACGAAGCAACTCATTTATGACTAAATCTTAAATAGTATATAGTAAACAGCCCATTTGATCTATCAATAACACAATATAACAAGTGATAGATGATACTAAATATAAATATACTGATATATATCTATATATGTATGTATAAAAAACAGTCAAGTGACAAAATTATGAATCGTAAATCGAACCACTTTGTTTTTTTTTTTTGTTTTTTAAATAAAGAATTTTTGCAAAACTCACAATTTCGAATTTTTATGCCTTGCATCTAAAACTCTTTTTTTTTTTTAAAAATTACTTTGGAAAATAGAATTTTTGGTATAGGTCCATAGAATGATTAAACTGTACGAATCGGAGTCGTAATCATTTAAATTTGTTGTTTGACATTGATTTTAATTTTGGATTTGGGGAATACCTTTGGTTTACCAACGCTGACCAGCTAATCATTCTGGTCTTGACGATTTCTGAGAATGCGGTTTGCCTCTTCGGCTAAAGGAAAGACGGGCTTGTCCAGGGTTGCGGGAATGCGGGGCATATAGCCGCAGCTGTTCTTCAGATCGTCCGTGTTGAGGGAGAAGATCATGAGGCCACCCACATTCAGAGATTTGATATAGTTTGCCTTGCACGAAATGCTCGTCTTGCTCTCATATGATATCCATTCACGCAACTCGCTCAGATACGGCGAGCAGGTGTCCTTATCGTATGTGTAGATGGGGGCGAGGAAATTGTTGGCACACTCACAAGTCTCTGAGAGTGTGGTGAAGCCCAATTTGCCGCATTTACCAAATCCCGATGCAGGTGCTCCAAGCCGCACATTAAACGGATTCACAAGCCTATCAACATATCGAATCGATTAGATAAAGTTAATCACTTTTTTAGGTACACTCCAAATGCTTACGTAAAAGAATGTCCGTATGTGGGCAAACCGATGACCAAACGTTGCGGCTCCAGTCCATTGCTGAGCCACCAGTGGGTGGTATAGTTGATGTTGAAGGTGCCCATGATGGAGCGCTCGCTGGGACGGGCGTAGAGCGGAGCATTCAATCCCGTAAATGGTGTATCCTCGCGATAGAAATGAAAATCATATGCCATCAGATTCACATAATCCACATACAGATTGATTTCGCGAATGTTATAGGCAAAGAATGCGATTCCCTCGGGCGCCGCAACGGCCAAGCTGAGCAGATTGTCTGCGCGTTGCTCGCGACTCCATTCCGTCCGTATCTCGTGCAGGAGCTGGGCGAAATGCATCCGCTCATTGTCGTAGGCACGCGGAAATTCCCAATCCAGATCGATGCCATCCAATTGCGGATATTGGCGCATAACCATCTTTAGGGAGCGTAAGAATATCTTCCGCTGCGTATGATTCGCCACAGTTTCGGCAAACTGATGGTCACTATCGGAGCCCCCAATCCACAGCAGCAGCTTCACCTGCGGATGTGTACTGCGAAATAGACGCGTCTCATTCTGAAGCACCTGCTTAAGGCGTGGTGACAATTGTAGCGTTCCATTTAGCAAATCCGCATTGCCAATGTTAATGTGCGTGCACAAAGAGCCGGGCACATCAAACAGACGCAGCTTATCGCGACCGGATGTATCAAAATAGCAAACAAAGCGTTGTTTGTCTGCCTCTTGTTGCTGTTGTTGCACGCCATTTGGATTAGCAATAAGTAAACAAAGGGGTATCAAGGTGACGCAAATAAATACAACGAATGCGAATAGCAGGATATAACGGATCACAATGGCATGCCTTTGGCGTACGTCCTCACCACTCCTGTTCTCGATTTGATCCTGTAGTTGGGTATAGTTAACCATTGTTATTGTTTTCTTTCTTGTTTTTCTTTTTGCTTAGTGTTATTTTGTGTTGTTTGATCACAAGGTAAACATCGATAGTTTGCGAAATTCCATCGATAGGCAGCAAGTGGGCGATAGGTATTTGCGATTGCAACCCTGTCCGCATGTGCATATGCGTATTTGGGTAAAATAGATTTCGGTCGGTTGTGCTGCAATTTCGTATGCCCAATATTGGCAAATCAAATAGTGTTAAAATGCGACTATTGTGCATTAACAGTAAATAGTTGCTGCGGCCGATTAATAAAACAAGTTAACATTACTGTGTGTGAGTGTCAGCGTTTACTATTTGCGTAATTTGCCCATTGTTTTCATGTGTGTGTGCTTGTGTGCGTATTAGTGTGTGTGTGCCTGCTCAAATCAGTGTGTGTGTGTGTGCGTATGTGTGTGTTGGTGTTGTTTTCGTTGTTGTCGCCTCGTTTGCAGTGCAAAACAAAACACACCCAAATGACTGGCCAAGTCATATATGTATATGTGTTCACTTGTATGCATCTGTATGTGTGCACAGGTTTCACAGTGTTTGCAACGATTATTAAAAAAAAACAACATTCGAAATGCAATATATATATATATATATATATATATATATATATATATGGAGAGTGTCGTCACAAGCCGGCGAAGTGCACAATTGCGTAGATTTATTGCTAGTTTTAATCAAATTTTTGTGTTATGTTTTCGTGTCTTACGTTTTTTGTTTCTTTTTCTCTTAGTTTGGCATATTTACGCCCATTTGCATATATGGACAATCTTTATGTATGCATCCATATGTTCATGCATATGTGTGTGTGTGTGCGTTAAGTGACTCACTAGATAATGCCCTCATATTAACAATTGCCGGTTCGACTTTGGCACCTTGCAGTTTTTGTTGTTTTTTTTTATTATTATTATTTTATGCATGTATGTTTATGTGTATAGGTATACCCTGTAGTAATTATAATTTGTGGTAAAAGTGAAAGATATATACAACACTAGCACAAAAAGTTGAGTCGGTTATATTCCCAATATGTTAAAGACTTGGTTTCGATATTCTACATCGATTTACAATGCCTTTCAATTTGTATATCTACATAATCTAAATATCGACATAGTTTATTTCGCATTTTTGATCATTTAGATGTAAGATAACGTCGATATTCAATATGCCGTTTACTTTCTTAAGATCATTAATCCGAACGATAAAGTGTATTTCACATTTTCAATAGTTTCCATTTCCATCCAATCACACATTATGTGCTCGAACAAATATTGAATTTATATATAGCTTTATAGTTAACCTTTTTCATTATTGTTAACTTTTTTCAGTTTATTGAAATTTGGATTCAATCTTGCCTTTCATCCGAGTTTTTTTCAATGTTATAAATGCTTTCCTATCTATATTAATTCTGCATTACAGTTAGAAAAATAAATGTATTGAATTGAATTGAATTTAGTTTAAAATTTATGAATTCTACCGGTATTGAACAATTTTGAAACTCACAACTACTTGATCAATACGTGCTAGTTCTCCGTATATATGGCCTAGGTTAAGCTGAGCTGGCACCAAATATTAAATCGACAAAAACTTAATGTCGCATCCTTTGGCTGATTTCATTTAATATTATTATTATTATTGCAGGTTCAGAGCGAAGACAGCTCATAATTTAGCTACATGAGAACCATGACAAAAGACTACGACTATCTGTTAAAGGTGCTTCTTGTTGGGGATAGCGATGTGGGTAAACACGAAATACTCTCCAATCTGGAGGACCCGTCCACAGAGAATCCCTTCTGCAGCGGAAATGGTAAGATACAAACACATATTTACCACATAATGGTGCATATTTAATTATATTTAACTGCTTTATGCTTAGATTGCACTTCGCACATATTGCAAACGGTTGCGTATAAGACGACAACCATTTTGCTGGAGGGGAAGCGTGTCAAACTACAGATCTGGGATACATCCGGCCAGGGACGCTTCTGCACCATAATACGCTCCTATTCTCGGGGTGCTCAGGGTATTATATTAGTCTATGATATAACAAACAAATGGAGCTTCGATGGCATCGATCGCTGGCTCAAAGAAGTCGAGGAGGTGAGTCCAACAAATTTGACATACATCTAATATGAATCAGTAATCCAATTAAATAATTGCAGCATGCACCTGGCATACCCAAAGTGCTCGTCGGCAATCGTCTCCATTTGGCGTACAAACGTCAGGTGGCTGCCAAACAGGCGGAGACGTATGCGTCTCGCAACAATATGTCCTGCTTTGAGATATCGCCTCTCTGCGATTTCAACATACGCGAATCGTTTTGTGAACTGGCCCGTATGGCGCTGCATCGCAATGGCATGGAGCACATTTGGCGCAGCAACAAGGGTAACTTAATGCCGTATCTATATAAGCAATCAGTATATATATAGATGTGTATATCTATATTCACAGTGCTGTCGCTGCAGGAGCTCTGCTGTCGAACGATTGTGCGTCGCACGAGCGTTTATGCTATTGATTCGTTGCACCTGCCGCCCTCCGTAAAATCGACACTCAAATCGTATGCGATGACAACGACACAATGCTATAATTCGCTTACGCAAAACTCAAAGAGCCGGAATCGCTGCAAGACGCCAACGAGTAACAGTCGCAACAGTTGTGCGATCGCGTGATTGCCGGCCAGTAGGCGGTCTCGGTCCCGGTCCCGGTCCCGGGAGTTGCAGCTAAAGCCTGACCTGGAGCTGCCTACGCAACAGCTGCGCAATTGCGCGTAAAACCAACAACCTACTTTACTTACTATAGCTAAGCTTAAAAGAACACACACACACACACACACACATACACACACAAATACACACACATACACTACATTAACAAATGCGCGAGCATTTTCTTCAATACGAAATTACAAATTTGTCATCAGCATTAATATTTATTAACGTATGAGAGCGATGATTATATTTTTACATCCTATACACATAAACTACTTATAAAAGAAAAGAGTAAAACTGCTATACACATATATATATATATATATATGTACATATCTATATTTTTTTTATTCTTTATCAACTATCACTAAATTTAATATCGCATAACTATAACGTTGTTAATATATTATTACATTTGTTTAATTTTACTATCTAAAGGATATACATATATATATATATGTATATATATATATATACTGATACAAGGTATTCCTTATTTTTTTTTTTTTACTCTTTTTTTTATTAATTTTTCATTTTGTTAACAAATTAATTAAAATATTCTTAGAAATGTATGTAATTAAAAAAAGGCGTCGGAAAAAACTATTTGATACGATTATGATAATAATAATGATGATACTGAAGATGATGATCATAAACATGAAACACAACAAAAACATAAAAACAGCCTAACGCTATCTTTGTCTCTTGCTGGCATTCTGTCTCATTCTATTTCAGTGCAACTTATGAAACAAAGTGAAAGTTCGATTATGTGCTACATTAAATACACATGCAACTATGGTTGCATATATATATTTATGTATATACGAGTGTATGCGTGTATGTACAGTTGCGTCCATACTAATAGAAGCAGTTGTTATAGAAACTTGGCCAAATCATTTGAATTGTTTGTGTCTTGCATGTGTACTTTGAAACATGTATTTAGTCTTAGATTTTGTTGATTTCCTTGGATTTTGCATTTGTTGCGGCCAAAATTCCGCTTCACTTATCCATTGGAAAATGTAACTGTTACTTAAAATTGAAGATCAGGATCAACGGCCCGGTCAATCTAGCCATGTCCATCTGACTATTCGTCTGTATCAACAAACGGATCGCAGAGAGAGAGAGAGAGAACACAAATTGGGAATGTAAGTTGTCGTATATCAACTTAAAAACAATCAAATACCTAAGTAAGAGGATAGATCATAAAAATGTTCCGATATGGTGTTTTGGTTCCGATACGGTCTTTCCAGCACAAATCATATGAGTTCCGGTATTTCTTCGATTTTTTGAGCATGTCTTTGAAGGATTTCTTTTGGCATTAAACTCTGCTAAATTGGCAGGGGTTGGATATACATGAGATGCATATGGAATTGATACAGTTTTGCAAGACTTGCATATTTGTACATACCGATTTAATGATGAATATGATGCTTAAGCACTTTAGCTTATAACTTTCTTATTCTTGTCAGCATTTTGAATGCCAATAAAAAATCGACTTCAAGTGAATTTGATAGTTTTTAGCGTAAAAACAACGACTTGACCAACATGAGTTAAGATGGCAAGTATTTGAGCAATAAATAAACACTAACATTTTTCAAAATAATATTCACACGTTGTGAAAATTCTTCAAGATCAACTTTAAACTAATTTTGAAAGGAAACCCCAATGTGAAGCTAATAATCGTAAGTTTTTAAGCCAAATTCTAAGAATTGCATAACTCAATGACAAATAAGATTGTATTGATAGTTTTAAGTTTAAATTAATTTTCATAGCAGACATTAAGTTAAAGCTAAAAACTATTTTAGCTGCAGCATTCTTATCAGAATAGTGTGTAAGCCAATTTTCTACAAAATGCATAACTGATTAATAAATAAAGTTATAAAAAAAACTCACATTGTTGAAGTTGAAGAGTTAAGAAAGTATCGCTATTGTATATAGCATATAGATTAAGCTAGTTGTAGCTCTTTTCTAGCTTAACTCTTTTAGCTATATATTTATTACTCAATATGTCCAAACAGTGGCCTCTTTACAAAAGTTTTGCTAATTGGTCTCGCTGTTTGAAAACCCCAACTTGATGCACGCATAATTTGGTTTTTTTTTTATTGGCTATTAAAAATTCGCCACATCTTTTTACACACCGAAACCCGTATTGACCAACTCACATTTGACATGATTTCCATTTGAGCGCAGAAGAAGTAAATAAGCTGATTTGTGGGCTTTATAGTTTTAACAAATCAAAATGAGCTCAAAGACAATGACAAAATAAACGAATAGCCATAAAATATAAAATCAAAAAATCAAAAATCAATAAACCAACAAAGTTTCTCATTGTTCTTGTTGTTGTTGCTGTTTTTTTTTGGATTTGCAGGCAAATTTGTTGTTGTATTTGCAGTGAAATTTCATCGAAACAAATGTGATGACTTTTATCGAGAAAGAAGCATCAAACAGAAGCTTTAGGTGGATCCCAGTTTACGCAATGAAACTTATGCTTAAAGGTTCATCAATGGTCTTAACACATGTTTTTGATGTTTATGTGTATACATTTAGTGGGGATCATTAGAAAGTGATGGATTTTGGGGTAAAATGCTGTCGAGGTCGCGGTAATGACACGACCTACCTTTGCTTATCGCACCGGTTTGTCTACGCCTTCGCTCATGGACGTAGCCAAAAGCTTAGCAACGAGGGGGTTTGCTACCATATACATATGTGCATACTCAAGACTACAAAAGACGTACAAAACCCATTATATATATATATATATATGTATGTGTTTATATAAATATTATTCCGATCCGGAATGGAGTATCTTTAGAGCTGCGACTTTGATTGCCATCAGTAATCGATTTTTATCGATATGCAAGATGTCATCAATAAAATGATGAAGATCATTACATACATTATATATACTTGAAAGGGTCAGATCTGCTTGCTGCTGCCTGCTACTTACCTTTTCAAACTTCATTATAGCCTTTACACCCGTTTTAATTACAAAAAGTTACATGAAGAGCTGAAAGAGACTTAAAGAGTCCCCTTCTGAATACGCCCATGCCAGCACTTATGTTAAATTAGTATTTGTACACTCAGAAGAAAAACAATCGCCTTGAAATATACAAAATCGAAGCACATATGTCACCATGGGTAACTCACTTCAATATTCAGCAAGTATATTTAGAAAACGCAATGCTATGTCTTTCTACACAGTGAGAAACTTTTTTCATTTATATTATTTGGAAATTTCAACAACAAAAATGTTTTTCATTTCAACTTGTTAGAAATTTATCATTTAGTGGGCATTTTACCACAAAATAAAAGAAAGCATAGATTTCGAATTTTTTTTCTGAGTGTATGCACATATATCTGTATTTTTGGAAATGATATCGATGCTCTCAACGGGTTTGTTTAGTGCATCATTTGAATATTTTAGCAATTTACAGCCACCGAACCATAACAAATTCAGTTTGGGGGCCCGCGCATCGATGACGAAAGCAAAAACCAAAATTAAGCCAAAAAGTACAACAAAACCGTAATCGAAAAAAAACCACGCTTAGGGCGAAAGCCGGCGTGACAATGGCGCATTGGGCAAGAGCCGACAAGACGAGATAAGAGAAGCCAAGACAAAACCGGGCAACTCATCACTTAACTTAGTTGGAGCAGAAGCGTCGCAACGGCTTTTCGGTTGGTATAAAAGCGAGCAGTTTTGTGGTGCTAATCATCAGTTGCATTCTTCAGCTACGTGAAGTTCCACAGATTTCGTATCCCAAGCGAGAAACTTCCAGCAATGAAGGTAAGTTCAAGAGGATCACATTTCACTGGATTCCCATTCAATCAACTTCAATCGTTGCTGTTGCAGATCTTCGTCTGTTTGTTTGCCGCACTTGTTGCCACCAGCTCCGCTGGCTTCATTGGCGGAGGTGGCGGTGGCGGTGGCGGTGGCGGCGGTGGAAGCGGTTACAGTTATGGCGTTGGCGGCGGCGGCGGTGGAGGCGGTTACAGTTATGGCGGCGGCGGCGGCGGTGGTGGTGGGCACGCTGAGGTGCAAACAGTTCAAGTGATCCACGAGGGAGGTGGCGGCGGTGGTGGTGGCTATGGACATGGCGGACATGGCGGACATGGCGGACATGGCGGACATGGCGGTCATGGTGGTCATGGCGGTCATGGTGGTCATGGCGGTCATGGCGGTCATGATGTGAAGATCGTGAAGGTCATTCACCAGGAAGCAGCGCCTGCCTATCATGGACATGGTGGTCATCAGGAGGTGAAGACCGTTAAGGTCATCCACGAGGCAGCCCCCGCAATTGGACATCAGTCATTTGGCGGCGGTGGTCATCACGATGTCCAGACCGTTAAGGTCATCCATCAGGATGGCGGCTATTCTGGTGGTGGTGGTGGTGGTGGTTACTCACATGGCGGTGGACACGCCCATCATGAGGTCAAAACCGTCAAGGTCATTCATGAGCAGGCGCCAGCAGTGCATCATCAAGGCCACTCGCATGGTGGTCAGCAGGATGTCAAGATTGTGAATGTTATCCATGAGGATGCCGGCTATTCAGGTGGTGGTGGTGGTGGATTCGCACATGGAGGTGGACACCAGGAAGTGAAGACTATCAAGGTGATCCACCAGGATGGTGGTTATGCATCGGGCGGCGGTGGCTACACCGGTGGACACGATGTGGGTCATGCTCACCACGAGGAGGTGAAAACCATCAACGTTATTCACGAGGAGATCGCTCCAGCCCCCATTGCCGTTCAAAATGAGTATTTGCCACCAGTGGTGTCGGCTCCCCAGCACAGCTACCTGCCCCCGTTGACTGCTTAGACTGTCTAGTAATCCCCCACAACTGTGCTCCAGTTGTTCTGTGATTCGAACTGTGTCATAATTGTGACCTCCGTTGTTAAATAGTTTTAGGAATTCCCCTTCCCCCTCCACACACACCCAGTCCTTTTTTTTTTGCATCCATTAGCTCGCTAAGATAAACATTTTTTTTTTGTGTTGAATATAACATACGAAATATATTTACAAAAAATTATAAGCATTAATTAATTAATCAGAGTGTTTAGCTAATGCCAAATACTAATGAGATACATTTATAGTCTGTGCTAATGCGTATCTGGAATTGTTTGTGGCAAATCTGATAGAGGCAAGTTGTATTGAGCTCACACAATAGACTAGCCCTAAAATGGTGCATAGCATATAAACATCGAGAATAGGGGAACTTCAAATCGATAAATGGAATAAGTTGTCATAACAAAACTCATCAGGATATCTATCCTAATATTTGCACAAAGAACTATCAACATCGGATTACTATATCATTTGGCTTTCATAATGCAATTTCTAATGTCTGCTCATCGAAAACCGGCTTTGAGTTTGTGTTTGTGTTTTTTTTTCTTAATCGTAAAGTCATTAATGTTTATCTGTATACATATGTACATATAATTAACCAATTAGGTGTGAGGCACATACATATGTGTAAATACGGTTAGAAATGATAATGCGAATGCAAATTAGAAATGGGCCGTTAACACCGACAAGTGGCCAACTGGCATGAAGTTCAGTGGACCAAGTCCCAAGTGAAAATGTCAACTATTGTGTTGTTCAGTGTCCAGTGTTTAGTCTATACAGTGTTTAGTGTTCAGTGTTCAGTGATCAGTGATCAGTGATCAGCGATCAGTCGACGCTTTCCATTTCACAATTGGCGATTTGCATAACCTATTGTTATGTGGAACAACATTCAACATTCAACATTCAGCATATTCATGCAAATGAGGCTCATAGAGTTGACTCCATGTGACACACTAACAAAACAATCAGAAGCGAGAGTGACCCACTCCACTGGCAGCAGGTTCAACGCCAGCTACACTCGAAAAAAAAAATAGTAATAACTTTTAAAGCATGCTCAAAAAAATACTGAATACAGTTTTATAAAGGGTGAATTGAAAGTTGTGCAAAGATATGTCACAGACGAAACGAACGAAGCAGCTCCTGTATTAACAATAGCGAGAGACTACAAATTTGGAATAGAAGTTCTCGAATACCACACTCAGATCAAGTTTAAAAGTCAATTTCTGATAGCTGTAATGGATTCAATTGTAAGGATATAATCTGCCAATAATAATAATAATCTACCATGAAGATCGGATAAGAAATAAAGATTTTGTTAACCAAAACGTATTTCATATCTATTTCACACCAATAATCCTATACATTTTTGTGAGTGTACGTCTTCTGCCGGATCGGGAATGTTGTGCACGGTAGCCAGGCATTATTATGACCGCAATAATGAGCCCAACTCAGTTGTGGTCCAGTTTTGAAAGCAAGAACAATAACAGAAGCAGTGCCACGGGCACATTAACAAGAATTATTCTTGTTAAATGTGGCATAAATCATTTATTAAGTTAACACGCACACAAGCACACATTTTAATAATTCGTGTGTAGGCCATAAAAGTGATAGAAGAGCTGAAATGAAATGCTGCCGACAACCAAACAACTAACAACTGACTAACAACTTAACTAGCAACAACAACAACAACAACTACAACTACAACTACAACATTCAACAACAATCAGCTCTTATTTTCATGTTAAAGCTCAAAGCGTTTAATGCACAGTGGGGCAATTCTTTGCAAATTAAGAGGTACTCTATTTATTAGTGTCACAATGGAAACAATGCAGGTGCTGGTTCCGGTTCCGCTTCCGGTCTGTAAGGTGTATACACTGTAACTCACCGATAGCTGATAAAGTTTGTCATTCCAACAGAGTTTATTTGAAACCATTCCACTTATGCACTCTGACCCACGGTGCCGAGTGAGGCTGCTGTCCACTGTCCAATTTCTAAAAGCGCGCGTCGGAATTTTCTCTAATTAATTCATTTGTTTGGCATTATGTGTATGTGTGTGTGAGTGTGTGTGTGAGTGTGTGTATGGCTATCTGTCTTTCAGGTCTGTGGCGCACTGCGTCGCTTGCCCAAAGTCAGTTGGTGCAATACCGGCCTAGAATGAGCTGCTTAGCTCTATAAGCTCCTCACTAGAAAACAAATATATCATAATTATTTTCCATATTATTTTTTTATGGTGCCCATCAAAATTGTTATTGGAAGAAGAAAAGGATTTATAAAATAAGATTCACATTCGGATGACAATTTTCAAAATATAAGAGTGCAAATCAAAAAAAAGAAAGAAGAAAAAACGTTAAGTTTTGAGAAGATGTGCGAGCTCAACTTGTAAGCCATGAAACTGTATTTACCAACACTGCTGTTGCTGCTGCTGCTCATCTGCTGCAGCTTGAAATGTGCCGTGTCATTGCGTCGCAACATAATCAGAGTGCGAGCGACCGGCTTTTTACCGTTCGAATCGGATCTGGTGCTGCCGTTGGGCATTCTGCGTCAGCTGGAGGCACAGGAGCGCAGATCACGGGTATTCGCAGCACATGCGAGGCCGGGACACTGGAAGCCTCGGCGTAAGGTCAAGCCAGGTCAGGTGCGCCTGGAGCGTGCCCATGCGAATTCGAATGCGGATCCGAATATGCAAATGTACAATCTCATCGATGACGATGGCGAGCTGCTGCTCAATATGCGCGTCCACAATCACAATCACAACAGTCTGGAGAAATCCGCACCCTGGCGTCCATCACAGTGGCTACCACACACTAGCTCGCCACTGGCCATAGCTTCCTCCTCCCCGCGACCGTTGCCGGTGCATCAGTATCTCAATGAGAACAGACGCATCTTTGGCGGTCGACAAGATTGGATTTACAAGTGAAACCCGGTGCGAGTTGGCCCATCTTTAATTTAAATCTATATCCGACATACACAAATTTGTTGCGCACACACACACACACAACAAATACATATTACTAAAAACAAGTGAGATCGATCGACTTCATAGATACATTTGTGGTTATTTCTTGGGCTTCAGAATGGTGCATAAAAATAATTCTTGATGCTGGCAATCGAGTTTAGCCATAGACTAAAGAAATGATTTTTGGAGGGTATATAATATATTTGCCCAGAGGATATTATTTTAGCATTGCTTGCTATTTTCAAGCATTTTTCAAAATCAAGAACCGAACCTATGCAAATCAAATATTTTACACCCTAGCAGAGGGTATTTAGGTTTGGTCGTGAGGCTTATGACTCTTTGAAATAGAAATCTGTGTTCAAAATAGTAAACTATTCTCGATATGTGCATGTAAAGTAATTTAACCAAGGCAAGGCTCTTCTTAGATGGTTTTGTGTGAGTGTGAAGAATTGAATCGAGGGAAACTATGAAATAATGCACTCACTCATAAGTGGTTTCTCTTGCTTCACTTTCGGAGCAGCCACAATCATCATCAATCAAGCACAGCCCAAAAAAATGTTATACTCACTCAAACGCGCCGCGGATTTGGAGAGTGTCCGCTTCAAGAGTATAAGAAATTTGAGAGTGCGCATTTGGCATGCAATTGGAGAGTGCGCATTCGGCATGCACTTGGAGAGTGCGCATTTGCCATGCACTTGGAGAGTGCGCATTTGCCATGCACTTGGAGAGTGCGCATTTGGCATGCACTTGGAGAGTGCGCATTTGGCAAGCACTTGGAGAGTGCGCATTTGGCACGCACTTGGAGAGTGCGCATTTGCCATGCACTTGGAGAGTGCGCATTTGCCATGCACTTGGAGAGTGTGCATTTGCCATGCACTTGGAGAGTGGACAGTTGGAGAGTATCACAGCATCATCATCAAAACAATAGCTGGACAATTACACGACGCTTCAATGATATTGCATACTCTGCCGATTACATTCGGTATATTCAAGTCCCACAATTTGAGTAATATTATTACGCGTCTCCATTGCATTCGTTTAAACAGTTACCAACGGGATAAAGATTCGCAATGTTAAGCGCTGAGTGACTTTAAGGCCATGCATCGCTCTCGCTCTCTCTTAAGCTGATCTCAGCAGTAGCCTTGTCCCTTATTATAGCTATACGCTGTGCATGTTCTAAAGCAATACTTTATATAGCGCAAAATCAGAAGTTCTCATTTCATTTTTATATTTTTGTTTATTTTTATTTGTAGCATTATTCATACAAGTAGTACAATTGAGTACATACGTAGACTTTGGCATAGAGCTCTTAAGACTAAGTTGCAAAAAAAAAGATATATATTTTTATATATCGATAATTGTAAGAAGTATGAAATATATAGTATATACAGATAAGTACTTATACGTATGATTTATTTATCACTAACTGACTAGCATTATAAGCATGTAATTTAAAAAGACCAAAAGTGATTCCAAAAACCACCCCTTCAGTTGTGATTCCTGCATTATATTACGATTAAGCGACACGAAATCAGATTTAGCTCTGTTTTTTACTCTGCGAGAAATATGCACGTTGATACATTTCAGTAAACCTAAGTATTTATCAAGTATTTAGATGCATATTGAGCGATAAGCATTTTAATACACTTAGACAATATATATAATAGATATATATATATCTATATAGATATACATACATATACAAATACTGTTGCTCTAATAAGTAATTGGGGCATGGGTTACAATTATGTGTATATTGTAATATAATATGTATAGAAATACGCTAATTATATATGGTATATGTCCAGCACATTGCCTAGGGAGCACATCAATGTACTTGATACATATATGTGTGTGTTTATATATATATATATGTATAAATATATATATATATATTTGTGAATCTAGTCCAAAGTGATGTGTGGATTTGTATAGGTAAAGCCATGAAACTGTTTCTGGTCCATGGATGCGAGTATCTCCTTATCGATGGGGGTCAAGCGCACCCGTTCCCTGGTGAAGACTCGGTCGAAATATTGCGTGTCCAGTGGATGTTTCTATGGATAGATTGATCAATTGAGCATATGATCTCAATGTGTGGATTTTTGTATAATCTTACCACTTGTGGCTTGAATGGCGGCTCAATTTGCCGTTTCTCCAGCAGTTTCCACTCGATGGGCCTGAAGAATAAATGATCGGCTATATCACCAGCTGGGCTGTATTGTGATCCAATGCGTTTCGTATAATCCTTTTCCAGGAGCTAGGATAAAAAAACATAAAGAAATCATACGTTAGTTAGTCACAACATTCCAATATTAAAAATTTTAATTCATCGTTAGAAGGTAAATGCGGTACAGATATGAGAAACAGATAATAGCATTGCTATACTTACGCCTCTTAGGATGCCGGTTGCCTCGGCTGATATGTATACTGGAAACCATGGAATTTCATTGCATATGGACCAGAAGAGTTCGTCCTCATCGCAGCCGCTGAATGGGGATTGACCGATGAGCATTTCGTATAGCAGCACACCGAATGACCACCAATCGACATTCTGATTGTACTTTTCACCCTGCCAAACACAAATACCACATTATTGTTAAGTCAATTAGAAAAAGTGGTGATTATATCGTTTGAAGATTACCTTGATGATTTCGGGCGCCATGTAATCGGGTGTGCCGCAAAAACTATCGGCCGTCTTATCCAAATATATTTGCAATTTGCACATACCAAAATCGGCAATACGCACATGGCCCTCATAGTCCAGCAATACATTATCCAATTTGAGATCCCTTCGCAAGTATTCCAATCAGTAAATTTGATTCTATCTCACTCTTTGTGTCTCTCTCGCACACACTCACCTGTATATAATGCCCTTTTTGTGTAGAAATTTGAGACCCGATATTATCTCCGCACCATAGAAACGGGCACGCTCCTCCGAGAAACGTCCACTTTCTTGTATATGGAACATGAGATCTCCGCCATTTAGATACTCCATCACAAAGAACAAGTGACTCTGCAAAAGGTCAACAACAAATCGGATGCAGGCAGTTAAGCATTAGAACCCGTAACCGGTACCGATACCCTATATGTTGTTATAGTTATAATATTTCCAACTTTTTTCTTGTAGCGGCTTGTTAATGAATCGATTATGGAAATGAATGTAATCTTTTGGTAACCGTTTACACCTTGCGTACCAGCATCGGAACCGGAACTAACATTCGTTGTGGTTTCACATGCTGATGACAACCCTCAACTTTGTATGTATACATATATTACACTCATAATTTAGTCTATTGAATTCCAGATTTCATTACTTTCGCATCTTTGTGATTGTTTACCAGAAATATCTATAATACAATATGCAATTTTCGCTGAGTGTAGCTAAGGTGAGAGCATTATAATAGAGGGAGAGAGAGAGAGTCCCGGGAAAACGAGAGTCCCCCAAAAGAAATGGGCGTGTATCCTCCTCAAAGTCATAAATAATTAAAATACCTTCTAATCGGTGTCAATGCAAGCAACGAAAACTACATTTTTTTTTTTTTGCATTTTGTTTTCGATTTTTTTTGTTGGTTGTTTTTTGTTTTTATTTTTTTTTTTTATTTTTTATTTTTTGTGTTTAGAGAACATTTGTCGAACGCGCTGTTTGCCGGACTTGCGTGCCAAATTACCGTTGTTCTCGAGCGGTGGCGATCTGTCGAGTACTTGCCACATCATGTCGTGTGCCCCAATCGATGGTCAGAATATAGAATAGAAGTACACACACACACACACACACACCCACACAACACGCACTGAGAGACACAACAAACAGTGCTCTATTAATAGGTTGTTTTACCTTTAGGCTATTTATTTTTGTATCTTTCGGATGCGTTGCGGGTATTACCTATATGCTCTCTTTCTATCTCTCTCTCTCTCTCTCTCTCTCTGTCTCTCTCTCTCTCTGTGTGTGTGTCGACCTTATCTTTTTTGGATGAATAACTCACCTCGGTTTGAAATGTACAAAATAGATGACATAGATATGGATGCTTGGTGCCCAATGCTAAAACTTTGCGCTCAATTAATGTGGAGTCCACATCATCGTCCTCGAGGACCACATCCTTCTTCAGGCACTTGATCGCATAGTAATATGTGGTATCCCGCAGCTCAGCTAGCAGTACCTACATAGATACATACATATATAAATATATATAACTGATAAAATTTATGGTATTTGGCAACGTTTGCTTACCTTGCCAAAGCTGCCCTTTCCAAGTACGGCCAGAAAATGAAAATCATCTACCGAATAGTTCTTAAATCTAGGTATTACAGTTGCTGGCGCAGTGAAACGTCCGGATTTTTGGAATTGTGAATATGTATATGAAGTTTCTGTATATGTTCCAAAAGTAGCCAGGGATACACAAAGATAGTGTGCAAATAGTGAAATTGTGCGCATTGAGAGAAGTAAAGTTTAGATTCAGTTAAAGAATAGCATAAGAATAGTAATATAAATATGAATAGAAGAGATTTGTCGTCGATAGTTCAAAGTGTGGTTGTTGGTCATTTCAGTTTAGCTTACTTCGTATACATAGAGAAAAACAAAAGAGTCACAAAAATCGTAAATCAAGAATTGATTTTGGTATGCACAGCAAATGAAAGCAAGTTTGCTGTATTCTCTTTTAGATAACAGATAACATCAGTTTATTTTTCTCTCTGTGTATGTGAAAGAGTTTGTTATATTAGGTGCCATACCATCTTGTTCGTCGTTGGCCTCTATCTTGTAGGCAGGATTCGAGCTGGGCGGTGTACTAGGCGAGTCTCTGGCCTCTCGGGCCCCTAGTTTCAATTGGGGAGTAGATGAAAGTTCACGATTTATAAGCGACATCTCAACAATATATACAGGCGTGCCAAGCAATTATTTCTGTGCGTATGTATGAGCTTCAAATACTTTTACTCCGTATCAAAGTTATTTCGCTTTAAGATCTGTGCTCCATTACAATTTCCAAATATGTTTTCAAAATGTTATTTCAAAAGCTAAGCTTATTCCAGACATTATCTATCTATTAACAAAATGTTGTAACTTATTTGATGAATAGTTCGATAAACCCATTAATATATCTAGATATATATTGGATTGTAAGTCGGATTCCAATAATCATAAGCCCATTAATATATATATATATGTGTATACGTCTATGTATACCAAGTTTGTTGGCTCTAGCTATTATAGTTACTGAGATCTAAAGAACAAATACTAACATATATAAATTTGTATGAAGAATTTAAATATTTAGGTGTATTCATTTTCTTTATATTTCCGATTTCCGATTTCCGACACTATATCGTATAGCTTCCACAGGATTTCTTGTATGAAGAAATTCATGTTTGCCTAGTTATCCTGATAAAGCTCACCAGTTCTGCGTGTTATTATGTTCCAAACATTTGCAGAAGGGCTTGAAAAGTCGTTCCTATTATTTTCTTATTTATTCTAACTTGTATTTTGCACTAGTCTTTCTATATGCTTTCTACATTACACACAGCCTAATACCCACACACACACACACACACACACACAGTCAATTGGCTGGCAGCCTCAATTATGAAATCAAAATGTCAGCCATATTTAAGCTCCATTATTTATGGATGTTTCTTTTCTTTTTTTTATTTTTTAATTTTTTGCTGCTTCCATTTTGTTTTTTTTTTTTTATTTTTGTTTTGGGGGAGCGGTTTTTATTTATTGTTTAAAGGGTTCTTCTCTTTTTTCAGTGTTTGTGTGTGTTACCTCGCTTTACGTGGTTGAGCGCCTCGACGATGAGTTTCTGATTGACGCCGCATAAATTGGCCGTGAGCCGTTCGCATTTCTTGTGACAATTCACGTCACAGTCTATATATATATATATATGTATAAATATATACACATATTTATATATATATATTCGTGATTTTGTGTGTGGGTCGCGCCAATGTTGAGATTAATTAAAACAAATTGTTATTAATATGAATTTGAATAATGAGCATGTCGAAACATGCCATATAGATCAGAAATACATCTATAAACATGCAAATATATTGGGGGCATCACTTAAACGATTTTCTTTGCAGCTGCGTTGCGATTTATTGGTTGCACGTTTCGCCTGCTCGTTCCGTGAAAAAGCAGAGAAGACTTAAGAAATGGAAAACTATCTTGGATATATTTTCGGTACAGTTGATTGAAGATTAAAACTATCTTGAGATAAGTTGGGTCCAATTGATTCTACTTTAAAACTGTCTTGGTTGGGTTTAGATAATTCCAGTTTAAAACAGTTGCTTTTCGCATATTTCGTAACAGCTTGACTTGAGTTAGATATTAAGTTTTGATTTGAAGTACCCAAGTTCTTAAATCAAATGCGGAAACCATGTTTAAGAAAAAAAAAGTTGGCTTTCTCCCATGACGGAAATGCTAACGCTGAGTTGAGTTTATCAATGCTTGATTCAAGAATCATTGATCTTCAATAACGAGTTATAATTGGCAGTAAATTACTAAACGCTCTCAATTCTTTCTTTCCTTTGAGTGTATGTGTATAAAATCATTTTGTCTAATTTTGCATACTTTGAGTTTAAATAAGCGCAGTGTGAAACAATTAAAAAACACGAAACGCCGAAAACAACTCGTGTATACAAATTTGATTACTTTGTATAGAAAGTACAACACACGCCCACTCATACACACATCCGTTTTGGCCGTTACCCACAGGCTGTGTATGTTGGCTGAGAGGTGTGTTTGGTTCGTTAAATGTAAGTTTAATAAGCAGCAAATGTTTGCGAGCAGACACACAATGAAATGTTCTTGTGGAATTGCAACAATTTGCGACACACGTAATTGCATGCAAATATCATGCATACGCAGCGTGTTACTAGTGGGCTACAAATTGCATTTTCTAATCAGAAATAATATTATGTACAATCAACAAAGAAGAGCGCTCCCATCGAGACATCGAGAGACCTACACATTAAATCTCTCAATCACGAATCATGCACATATCGGTTTACTTACTAAAATCATCTCTTAAGCGATTTCAGCTAGATAAACTCTACTACCACTCTTCTTAGAGGACTTTTAGTTTCTGTTTTTCCTCAAACTGAAACTTAAATGGCACTTTTACGGATTGAAATTACAAACCTGAGCCAAAATACAGTATAGAAAGGCCTTAACTGGATATGTGCATGGTCCAAAAATATACATTCCAAATTGAATGTCCATAGCTCTTACAGACTATGTAATCGAATAGAGAACGGTTAAATTTGCACAGAGTTTTGTCATTTACCGATATATATCGATATGGCTCATTATATACAATCAGCAGGATTTTAGAATGACAGTTTTACTTAATATCAATGGAGGGTTATTCGTTGCTTGGCAAAAATGCAGTTGAGTATTGAAAACACATCATTGCGTTATTTTCACACTTTGTATCTATAACTATGTACATATTTATCAATATATTTATAGTATCTGGTATAGCAAACCAAATATTTGGAAAGTATTTGAACAAATTTTTGCAGAGGCCATTGAAATTGAATTTCAACTTTTACTTGTTTCATAAAACACCCAAGGAATCAAGATGAATAAACTATAAACTTTTTAGTTGGTTTGTATAAAGACTGAATCGAAGAACCCACAAAATACATAAATATCTTAAATGTTTATTGTGTGTTTTCGAACAAAAAATTATTTGCCGAGCATGAGTTTTTCAGTTTCAAGTATAGAAAAAAACAAAAACAAAAAAGCAGCAAAACAGCAATAAGATGAAAGGCACAAAAGAAAAAATAGACGGAAAGACAAAGGCAAACACGACGCGATGACCTAAACAAATTTGTATACAATTGCCTGAATGTAAAATGCCAAATCGTCTCTATCTAAAGTGCATCTGTATCCGAATCTGTCTCTGTCTCTGTCTCTGTATCCGAATCTGTCTCTGCATCGGCAGCATTCACTTGCTCTTTAGTTCCACATCTTGCTAGCACATTCTCATCGCATCGTTTGCTTTTGAGTTAACTTGAAAGTAAATGCCCAAAATGGTTAACAAATTATATAAAGCACTATATGAAACATCAGTTGTTAACATATCGAAACAAGCTGATCACACTTATCAGACTTGTGTTATCTAATGTGCAAATCATAAACCGAAATTTGTTTTGCTTAATAGTTTTTGATGAAACGCTTACAATTGATTAGTAGCATAGTTTTGGGTATGTATTTTGGAAGAATATTACTTTGCTAGTTTGCTTAACAAAAAACATTCAGTTTAGTTTTTTAAAAATAGAATACTCAGTTTTAATGAGAAAATGCATAAAAGATAGAATCAGAAATAGCTGTGATCTGTTCTATTCTCATGAAACTCAATATTGTCTGAATACGATTTGAACTCAAGAACTCTAGTATTTATTTTGTATTTTTTATTTCATTTGCAGTCATCGTTTTCCATTTATTCAAAGATTCATCAAACACGTTTAAGAAGACAAAATTTCAAAAATTTGTTTTTTTTTGTGTGTATTGTTTTGAGTTTGTAGTCTAAAAGATATTCTGTATATACGCAAGTACAGATTTATAGTATGTTTATTTGTTTTTCAACTAAATATTCCGCCACTCTCTCTTTCTCTCTCTCATACGCATTCAGTCTCTCTCTCTCTCTCTCTCTCTCTATGTGTGTGTGTGTGTATTGAAATTAAGAGCAAGAGCATTGCAGGTTTAGAAGGAGAAGGTGGAAGGTGGCGACGTGTTAGTGTCTAAGTAAATGGTTGGAATGTTCGAACGAAAACGGCAAAAACAACCACAATTTTGTTGTTGTTGTATTTTATGGCGGCACGTGCGGCACCACTCAAATGACCAACGGAACCACCAGCAGTCAATGTATGTGTATATGTATTGAACTGTATTATCTGTCCCACTGTACTGTCTGTCTAGGCGTCTACACAGTAAGAAATTTTGGTTTGCACTTGCATATTATTTATATTAATTTTCCGGGTGTTTTTTTTTTGGATTGAGATTCAGAATAGGCAACTGAATACCATTCAAAATTCACCCGGTTAGTTCCAAAATTTGTTACAGTGTAATTACAAGTCGATTTTTGTGTCGGGTCAATGCTGCCGACTTGAACAACTTGAACAACTCGCTTACCTAACATCTTTTTGGGACTGGAGGGTGCTGTGCCACCCTCGAATCCGGAATCATTGCTGCACGTGCTCATCCGGATGATCGATGGCGAACTGGAGACGGAAGTGCTGCCGGTTGCCGATGCACACGCGGAACTATTACTATTACTGTTCGCTGCCTGTGCAGCATTGCCAGTAATCTTGGTGGTTATTCCTGCCGTTGCTGCTGCTGCTGGCGCTGTTCTTGTTGTTTCCTCATCGAATTCCTCGGAGCTGGTGCTGTTGTTGCTGCTGCTGCTCCTCGCATCGCTGTCATCCTCATCACTATCATCGTCCAATGAGTTGCCGGCTGTTGCCTCGCTGCCCTCCTCGCTGCTCTCATCGTCCGTGTTCTCATCGGAGTAGACGATCTTCTCACGTTTCCATAGGGGACGTGGTGTTGCCACCAGTGGATATCTTGGCGCCTCCTCTTTCACATAACACTTACTGGTCGGATCGATTTTGATTTTCTTCTGCGGATCGAATCTTGCCGGTCCGGCATCTTTTGCCTTCTGCTTCTTCTTCTCCTTGCGCTGTTTCTTCTTCATGCTGGCGCTCAAATTGGCACTGGAATAATCCTCGTCCGAACTTTCGTCCCCGTCGTCGCTATCACTATCGCTATTCTCCGCGGACGATGGTATATAATCGTCTAGCTCGGCGTCAACGTCTCGTAGACACTGTGCCAAATTCGATACTGTTGCAAACTTTGATAAATTATTGCCAACGCCTTCGCCGCAGCTGTTGGTGCTGCCGTTGCGCTCATCGTCGACAGCAGCAGCAGCAGCAACAGCAGCAGACGCATCAGCAACAGTCGCCACAGATCGTTGCTGTGTCGTCTGATCGTCGCCAGTTGTTGTTTTTGTTGCTGTTGGTGTTGATGTTGTAGGCGTTGTCGTTGAGGTGGCTGTTGCTACTGTTGCTGCTGTTTCAGCTGCAGTTGTTGATGACGCATTTGTGGCCAGTGTTGCCGCTACTTTAGTGGCGGCCAGCGTTATAAATTGATCGGCATTGATTGGGGTCACATTGCTGTCTGTTGTGATTGCTGTTGCTGCTACGACTGCTCCTGCTGCTGTGGGAGTCGCAGTGACTTTCTTTTTGGCTGTTTTGCCAGCACTTTTTGGCTTTGTTGTTTTCGGTGATTGCACCTTTGACTTTGGCTCAACGGTTTCCGTCAATTTCGTTTTAGTTTCCGTTTGCTGCTTCAATGCTGTTTTTGTTATTGTTGTTGCTGCGTCTAGTGGTTGCTGCTGTTGTTGTTCTTGTTGTCGCTCAATATTATGCGTTGTTTTATTTATTTTCACTGCTGCTGCTACTGCTGCCACTGCCTGTTGTTGTTCAGGTGACTTGGCTGCTTGCCCGGCATTTATTTTTGGCGCTGTTGCTGTCGTAGTTTTTGCTAATGTTTTTGCTGTTGTTGCTGGTGTTGCCGCAGCAGTTTCTATCAGTTTTGATTTGACTGCTGCTGTTGCTGCTTCTGTTGTTGCTATTGTTGTTGTTAATGCCGTTGTCATGACTACAGCGCTATTGTTGGCGTTGCCAGATTGATTTGCTGTCGCCACACCAGCAAGTGTTGGCGCTGGTTTAGCGTTGGCAGTCTTTGCAACAGTTGTTGGCACTTTTTCGCTTGCCATTGGCTTAGGAGTTGCTGGCGCAGCTGTTGGTGCATCGCTTTTCTTTGGGATGGCTGCTGTCGCTGTTGGTGTTTTGGGTGTTGCTGGTGTGCATTTTGGTGATGTTGATGCTGTCTTAGCCTCCGTTTTGGTAGCTTCTGTTGTTGATAGCTTTGGTGTTGCTGGCGTAGATTTTGGAGAGATTTTCTCAATAGTTTTTGGTGTTGCAGGTTCAGTTTTGTCTGTTTCTTTTGCCGTAACATCAATAGTTGCTGTTAATGTTGTTATTTTGGTTTTGATTGGTGACGACTGTTTTGTGCTGATGACAGCTGTAGCTGTTGCTACTTTGGTTGCTGCTGACGCGGTAAGGGAAATACTTGCTGTTGACTTTAATGCTTCTGCTGCTGCTGGTAGCTTGGGTGTTGCTAGTGGGGATATCGGTGTTGTTGGTTCCGATTTGGCTAAGATTGCTGTTGTGGCTGCTGTTAGCTTGGGTGTTGCTGGCGTGGATTGTGGTGAGCTAATAAGAGTAGCAGCTGTTGCTGTTGTAGTTGCTGTTGACTTTGTTGTTGCTGTTAGCTTGGGTGTTGCTGGCGTGGATTTCGGTGGAGCATTTTCTGACTCGGTTATTGTTGTTGCTACCGTTGACTTTTGTGTTGTTGCTGTTGGCTTAGGTGCTGTTGCTGCTTCAGCCTTATTTGTTGTTGCTGCTGGTTGCTGCAGTTCAATAACAATTTGCGACTTCAGCAGGGGGGTTGCTGGAGTTGGTGTTGTTGGTGTTGCTGGTGTTGCAGCTGCTTCCTCTTGCGTTGCTTCCAGCTGACGCTCGCTGAGTGCCTTCTTGCGATTTGTCATGTAGAGCGTCTCCCTTGAGCTGATCTGTGACCAGAAATCCTCACCACTCTCTGACTTTTGCAATGCTTTGCGTATTGGTTTGGGCGTGGCAACTCCCTCTGTCTTAATGGGTGTGGCTGATGCAGTTGCTGCTGCTTTTGCTGCAGCTGTTGCTGCTGCTTTTGCTGCTGCCGTTGCTGCAGCTGTTGCTGCTGCTGTCGCTGCTGCTGTTGCTGCTTGTTTGGCAGCTGCTGTTTTTGCTGCTTTGGCTGCTGCTGTTTCTGCCGCTATTGCTGCTGCTGTTGCTGTTGCTGCTGCTTTGGCTGCTGCTGTTTCTGCTGCTTTTGCTGCTGCTGTTGCTGCAGCTGTTGCTGCTGCCGCTATTGCTGCTGCTGTAGCTGTCTGATTTTGCTCAATCGATGCCTCGTCGAAGGTGAATATTTGTGCAACACTCACGTGTTGCTGATAGGGCGCCCTCTGCTCTTGCAGCTGCTGCTGCTGTTGCTCCTTGACTTTTTTGAGCGGCGATGTCTTTGTCTTAGGCGCTGCCTTCATGAAACCCTCGGGCAGCGACTGATCCTCGACGGCGTTCGTCAACTTTTTCTTGGGCAGCTTGAATATCTTGTGTATCTGATGATGCTCCTCCACGGACTCCACATTAACCGTAAACTTTCGCTTGGGACTGTTGCTACTGCTACTGTTGCTGTTGCCCGTTGCCGTTGTTGGCGCCTCCTCCAGCTCCAGGACGCTGGGCATATACTGTGTATTAGGCGCATTTTCCACCTCCACCACAGCAGTAATTTTGTGACGTAACTTTTTGCTCTTCTTCTTTTGTTGTGGTTGCTGGGATGTCGATGATTGGGACTCGTCTGCTGTGGTGCTGTTTGTGCTATCGTGACTGCTACGTCGCTCCAAGTGTATCAACTGAAAGGTGCCCGAGTTTGATTTTTGCAGCTTGTTAAGCAGCTCCTGTTCCTGCTCCTGAATGATCGAGGCGCGTCTTCTCAACTCCCCGGCATTCAAATCATCATCGATCTTGTCTGAGGAGATGTCCTCGCAAATGTCATGAAATGTGGGACACTGCACCAGGCTCAAGCGTCTGATGGTTTCGGTTAGTTGTGCTTGCTCCTCCTCATGCTCCTCAAGTTCAGATTCCTCCGAGCTGCTGCTCTTAGCTGCCGGCAATTGCGGTTGTTGTTGCTGTTCTTGCTTCTGTGGTTTCTCTAGTTGTGATCGCTGCTGCTGCTGTTGTTGTCTTGGCATTGCTGTTGTTTCCTCTTGCTTCTCATCGCGTATGTAGAAGCGTTCGCGCAACAATTCGCCAGGTGTCTTCTTATTGCTGATGGTTGGAAAGGCGGCAAGCTCCTCTGCCAATTTCTGTCGCCAACTCAAACTGGGTTCGGGGGCCGGCGGTAAATCGCGAAATTGGTGCTCCTCCTGTTGCTGTTGTCGCTGCTGCTCGTGGGTTGCGGTTGTTGTTTTTGTCTGATTCTGCTGATCTGGTCGCTCCTTGCTGCGTCTGCGTATGGTGGATAAGCGCACCACCGCCCGATTACGGCGTATGGTGGAGCGACGTGGTTGCTGCTGCTGCTGCGGTGATAGTTGCTCTTGCTGCTGCTGTTCTGATTTTTGTTGTTGCTGGTTTTGCTGACCCTGCTCCTGCTCTTTCTGCGGCTCCAGTTCGTGTTTACGTTCCACAGAGTCTGAACGTCGATATCTAGCCGAGCTAACATCAATGTCCGCCGTATTTATAGCAATTGGTCGGGCAGGTATATAGCGACTGTGGCTGCTGTGGCTGGTATTGTTGCTGTTGCTGCTGCCATAGCTGGACACATATTTGGGTGATTGAATGCGCGTTAGGGGCATCAGACTGCTATGGCCACTATGACGACCCGTCAGAGCCGAGGTCTCCGTAATTGTTGTCAATTTGGGCTGATAACGTGACGATAAACCCAAAATGCTGCTGCTCGAGTTGCTGCCGCTGCTGCTGCTGCCGATTGTGCTGCTGGCGTAGCTGCTGGGTGTAGTGCGTGTGGTGGGCAGTAGCGGCACCATATAGCTGGCCGGATAGGCTCGATTATAGCTGGATGTATAGCTGCTAGTGGGAATGCTGCTGCCGCTGCTGCTGCCCAGGCCGGAGCTATAGTAAGGCGAGTATAGCTGACTGCTGCCGCCGCTATAATAATAATTACTCGAATCCGAATACAGCGGCATTTTTTTACCGTTCTTCGCTCAACACTCGAGAAACACAAAAAAAAAAAAAAATCGTTCACAAAAATTTGCACAACTTTTCCTTTGTTTCGTATTGTAATTGCGTTAGTTCTCGTTGTATGAACTGCGTGAGTGTGCGGAAACAAGTGTCAATATTTATATGCCCAGTGTTGTTGCCAATTGTTTGCCTTAATTTGTTACCCATCCCCAATACTACAAATACACTTTACTGTCTCTGCACTTCTGGCTTTCTCAATATTTCAAACATTATTTTTGCGAATTTGTGTGCCAAAATCGAGAAAGTTTTACAGCGGCTTTGAATATTTCATAGCTTAACGCTTGCATGATTTCAAGAACATATATAGATATACTTTCTATATATATGTATATATTAAATATAAATATTAATTATGCAATATTTTTGTTTTTTGTTTTTTTGTTTTTTGTTTTTCGTTTTCGTTTTTATTTTATTTTTTTTTTTTTTTAAATTGCTGTCAAAACGTTGCCAAAAACTGAACAACATTAATTATCTTAAAATGAACTGTAATTGCCAGTGATTGAAGGGCTAATGGTGAACTGAGTTTGTATTGAAATCGAACAAGACAATTTCAACTGAACCAATTCAATTTATTTCCAAATTGCAGCTTTTAAGGGTTTACTGAACTGGATACATGTGGAACTGGTGTTTGCATTATTATTTTGTTGTTTTGTTCGAAATATTGAGTTTTGTAGTTTGGCATTTAGGAACTGCACTGAGAAGAAGAAGAATAGAGACTAAACTAATATGATAATACTAAGATAGCCTGAACTTAAAGGAAGCTGTGAGCTCGGTGTTACGTAAAAATCGAAATAATCAAAATCGGCATTCGTTTCCTGACGGACTAAGCTTCCAACCTGAGAGTTGAAGACATAGCTTTGCTAAGCCTGAAGCTCAGAGCTAAGCCAAGCTCTGATCTATCGACAGCTTGTACTAGTGCAGTTACTTAGGATTTGTCTAGAAAACTAAAAAAAAACTTAATGCTTTGGCTATTTTTTGTTAATTTCCCTTGAAATAATTCGGACACATTTAGATGTATATTAGCTCTGACCACATGCGGCATATAGAAATAGACTATGTTTTATATAGTATATAAATTTTGTATGACGTAAGATCACGAGTCGACGGGAAACGTTGTTATTGTTGTTGTCGTCGTTGTTGTTGTTGTTGTAGCTCTTGTTATTGTTGCCGTTGTTCCTATTGTTGTTGCTAACCTGTCTGGTGAATTTTTACGTTGACGCGTCAAGGATTTGATTTGATTTGTCAAATTTTCTATTTATTTTTTTATTATTATTATTTGTTGAACTTTGTTGGGAACCGGCGAGTTACTTTTCAAAAGTGTAAAGGTTGAAAAGAAAATTCAAAAAATTCCAAGTACCAGACACTTTTTTTCAACGAGCCGAACGCATTAACGGAAACTACTGAAATGTGAAAAGACAGCGCGAAATATGTTCAAGCATTGGAGATGTTCCTGATCTCACACACACATCCATACACTCACACACAAATACACACCAGCATAGCAAGATAGAGAGAGAGAGCTAACTTCGATATTATTGACGCTGTCGATGTGAATGTGAGTGTGAATGTGAATGTGAATGTTGTTGCTGTGTGCGTGTTGAGGAGGCCAAAAGCAGACCCCAGACGAACAGCAACAGTGGCAACAACAACAGCAGCAATAGGCTGACTGGCAGATCTTCGAAATTACCGCTCTCAGTCAAAGTTGTTTATATATACATATATATTGAGATTTCGAAATATACCAAAAAACATACAAACACAATAATCAACCACACAATCATAAATTAAATGTCCACAGATGAGCGCGAGAAAATTGTGTGTGTGTATGTGTGTGTGTTTTTTGAGTTTTGAAATATATACATTTGGCAAGTGTCTTCTTCTTCTTATTCTGCTTAAACATTTTTCTTTGTTTTTGCATAAGCGAAAGTAAAAGCCAAGCAGCTGACAGCGAGGGAGATAGAGACAGAGATAGAGAGAGAGAGAGAGATATAGAGAGAGAGAGAGATATAGAGAGAGAGAGAGCGAGCGGGGGAGAAAGAAAATAAGAGAGCAACGATCTGTAGACGATCTAAAGGTGCTGTCAAAATTGTAAATCTTTTCGAATATGTTTCTCAGCACTATTATGAACTCACAGATTCGAGTGAATCTTACAATATCGAATATGTGAAAGCATTTCAAAGAAAACATAAAATAATATCCAGATATAAAAGCAGCTAAAAGTTTCCACAAGATTGGCCAACCTTCAATCGAGTAGAATGTCAAATTTGTTAGAGTTTATATTTTCCAAAAATGAAACATGCGTAAGCTGGCCAATTAAATGAGTTAGGAAGAGAAAGTTCAACTCATATGCAAAGGAATCCCTCAAAATGAACGTTTTGTATTACAAAGTAGGAATTGGTCAATAATTTGTACAAAAATACTCTAATTAATATATATATACCATCAGCTTTGTAGTATGGCTCTTGTCCAAAGCTCACACCTGTTCTACATATATCTGATTTGTGTTTGCCATGTCTCTCAATCGATTTGTTTTTTTTTTTTTGTGTTTCAGTACCCAACAACAATTTTTAAGCAATAATAATATGAAACATGTATAAATATTTGGACACATCTCTGGCACGTGTGAACTTAAACCTAACGAAAGCTTTGCAGATGCACTTCGGGTCTTATTATAAATCCAATTTAGCTCATGTCAAAATATTCATACACCGAACAAGGGTTTTCTAGATGCACATGAGCGCTAAGGGATATATATAAAAATGTATATATGCATATTTAGCAGTCTAGTTATGTTTAATAATGCTCAATTTGGAAACTGATTGATTCGTACACCTGCTAGCAGAAATGTTCTTCGCTACGAAAATTGTTCTCCTTGGGATAGCAGAGTTCTTGTTTGTATACCCTGAACAAATTAAGAATAACTGAAAAGGTTATACTCAAGTTGTACTTGAGTATGTTACAGGCAGAAGGTATATATATATATGTATATTCATGATCAGCATCGCTAGCCTAGTTGATTGGGCCAATCTCAGAGAAACTAGGAGCCACAGACTTTTCGCGTACACCATACACAGATTTAATTTATGACATTTAATTATTAACTCTCGCAATATCGATAAAAATCGATTACTGATAGCAATGAAAACCACAATTTTAAAGATATATCTTTTTAGTCGGGTTTTGATATATTATTGCTACTTGTATTGTGTTATGGAGAAACATGGTAGAAATACTTCTTTTGATATTTGTGTGATGGCTAAGATTCAGGGCATCCCCTAGTCGAGCTCTCTTGGCTTGAGTATTCTAACTTGTTCTTTTTCTTACACACATCATCCCCCTCTTCCGTTGACAATTGCCAAGCAAGGGAGGGGAAATAACAAATGGCAGAAAACCAACAATTTGCCACACGACGCTGACAGCGACGGGGTTGCTTTTCGGTTCCGCAAAATGCATTTATAGCCGGCAACAGCAACACTGTGGCACAGCGGAGAAAGAGGGGTGCCATCATGGGTGGGGGGGTAGTGGGTTGTCCACCGAAAGCGCCAAACAACAACTAGAAATAGATCTGAACTGCATGAACATGCAACGAGTACCCGCTCGGCACACAGTACTTAATCTTTAGCGATTTATAGCCAGGCCAACAGACTTTCCATTATTTTTGTAACATTTTACTTGTCGTATAATTCACTCTTTGTATTTTTAGTATTTTCGTTGTTGTATTTTTATATGCACTGCCTGCCTGCCTGCCTGCCTGCCTGCCTGCCTGCATTCCTAGCGTGTCATCTTGTACAAAAATAAAAAAAAAAACCACAAAACCAAAATTATATAGTAAATAAAGTAGACAACATGTGTGACTTGTACGTTCTAGATAGCTATACTAGTTTTTGAGTTCATTTGGCCAACTAACTTGAAAATTTTGTTGAATAGATATTTATTTTGAAAATTATAAAGATATTTTTGATTGCTTACGCTTTATCCATCCAACCTGAAGGGCATTTAATTGAAAGAAAAACAAATATACAAAAAGTGCTGGTTGCTCTTCATTTGATGCTATCTGTTTTGAGTTAGTATAACATACGGGGTATTCTGTAGTCGTGCATACCCACAAGCACACGCTTATAGTACATGCTAATCTGTATCTGTTATTTTTGTATCTTCTCCGCTTGTTGGCAGAGGCGCAATAAATTGATTTCTAATACCGTACTACGAGTCTGTCCCGCCTGTCAGCATCAATATTAGCGTATATATAATATATATATATATATAATATATGTATGTACATATGTAGATTATGCGAATCGCGTTTGGTTGGACTCTAGCAATAATAGTATTGCAGCCAAACTTAATCAATGTTGCTTGTCTATAGATACAAAGAGCAAATCAACTATTTTCAATTTCGATTTAAAGATGTATATTACTAAAATCGAGTATTATGAGCATCTTAAGCAATTTGATGTATGGTTTATTTCTTAACAAGAGTGCTTCAGTTGAGAGACAGAAAGAGAGAGAGCGAGAGAGAGAGAATGGCAGACAGAAAGCGCAAGTCTTTACCTGTTTCTGTGTTCGTATACCCTAATATAGCGTATTATGATTTTGACGTTTCGTGACGACCCCAATATATCCTTGATCAGAAATACTAGCCTAGTCAATATAGCCATGTCCGTCTATCCATGCGTCCACCTTGCTATGATGACTCAGTCAGTTTTCAAGTTATGATATTGTAATGTGTCTGTTTGCTGCAGAAAGTCCATATCATACTTCAGATCATACTTCAATATCAAATAGGTCCCATAGTTTTTTAAGAGTTTTCGCAAGAGTATCGAATCATCGGTTTGCCCATGTTAGCCGTTCTTCATAATTTTTCATACAGTTGATGCGAGGTCAATGTAACTTAGCTGGATTTTGAATTTCTTAGTAGATGCAATATGAGAATTTCTTGATCTTAACATTTGCTATATGCGTAGTAATATGAGGTATCATGTAGTTATTTCACATACGGGATATCTGTCCAGCAGTCAACAGACTTGCAATGTGGCATGCTTGTTAAACTTATTTATTATTTGTGATTTTCATTGAGCTACTAAATCATACATATTTAAGAACATGTATATATACTCGTTGTGCCACGTACACCGTATAGCTGCATGTAAAAATGCTCGGTATTCAAATTTATATGGCGTTCAAAAATACCAAATGTAATAAATATAAAACTGAAATGATGCCATCGTTTTTTTTTGTTTTTTTTTTTGTTGTGCTTTATTATTATTACCTGCACATTTTTAATTAATGTTGTGCAAAATTTAATTGCTGCTTTAATGCCGGGCAAATGGGAAATATATAGCTATCTATATATCTATATATATGAATATTTGCAAAGTGAGATAGATAGAGAGAGAGAGAGAGAGGGATGCATGTACTTGAGATAGACAAGACTGGAGTTTATATCAGCTAAATGCACTTTCTGTCTCAGCCTCAGTCTCTGTTTCTGCCCTGTGTTGATCAAATGTAATTGCACAAAAAAGTGCGAAAAGAATTGTATTTATATTTCTACTGCCTACGTATGTATATACATATATACTGTATCGTCTCTCATATCGGTTGGCGTTACGTTTGCCGTAAAAAGATGTCATCTGCATTGCCGAGCGATTAAAATAAATATGCTCGAAACTGTAACAACAGGAAGACATCGCAACCAAAATGTGCAAACCAAAAGAGAAAAATAGAAAAAGCCAAATTGCACAAGGCTGTCAAAGGCCCCGTAAACAAATGACGGCATTTAAAATACGAGTGGTATATTTGTCATTATAAATGAGCAGCCAATTAAATCTGTTCTACGTCAAATGATATGCTATTTAATTAATACCCACTTTCATCTAGACTAAGTCAAATCTACAATTTATAGAGTAATGTTGAGGATAAATTGAAAAGCCCCTATCACAATACCCAATCATAAACTGTATAAATCAAATCGAGGTTATGTTGTGTGCCACATCAAATCGGATTGCGGTTCCTGTTCCGGTAAGTAAAGTATAAAGGTTTTGAGTTCCAATTGCTTTTCATTATTTGGTTCCGTTATTCCACTATATGCACTGATCATATTTAGTGCTATGATTGGTGCTTACAAAAATGTTTCATTTGATGTCGGCTTGACGCAGAGATTATGATAATTGTTTGAAATAAGATGTTCTCAAAATAGTAATCTCCAATACATACATATATTTATGCTATCCAGTTTTAAGGGAGACAAGACGGTTCACAGACATAGTTTTGTCAAAACTGAACGGCTCAAAGCTTCCCATTGCCACACCCTTTTAAGTTTCATGTTACATTAAACCAGTTATGTAAGACAATAACTGCGTACCTCGATTATTCCCAGTGTTTACAGTTAGCCGTTACTTTTCTTATTAAACTACTTTGATTATTCCCCGCTTTCACATTTGACCGTTACATTTGCAATCGACACATTTCCCGACCAGAAGCTTCGCAAGCTTTCGGGTTGCTGTTGTGGCTAATGTGAGAAGCTTTTGTGCAGCTTTTACGGCTGACGCCATCTACAAAAAGCTTAACCAATAATTCGCAAAAGCCGAAGAAAGCTACTGAGACAGGTGGTTGATGGATTGAGATGGGCCAAGGGGGTGGAGTGTGGGTTGGCGCAGCACTTACCTTCGCACTTGAGACCCTGAATGAAAAAGCCACATACCAGCGAGCCACAATGATCACAAAATGTGGGCGACAGAAAAGTGTGCACCTTGAACCGATGTGGCATATCAATCTTGAAGCGTTCGCGCAGCAGCTGAAACATAGATTAGGTTAGCGTTAAGTCGGTAAGTAGGGGTGTTCCCCTATTTGTGATTGTGGGACAAGACCTACAATTGTGCTCGCGGAGTTGAAAACGGAACCGGAACACTTTCCAAGCAGCTTTTCATGACACCTTTTGTGTACGACCGTCTGGCAAGCTGTATACAAGAGATACCGAGAGAGAGAGAGAGAGAGAGAGAGAGAGTGATTAGTAGTTGCCTGGCTGCCAGAGTTGTCATCTTACTCACTTATGCACCGATAGCCCTGCTTGCCAAAGCCCCACAAAAACAAATTGCAAAATGCACAAAATGTGGGCTGGCGAAAGAACTTGGCCACAAAACGATGTCCATTGATGTCGTGGGTTCTTCAAAAAATAAGTAAATAATTAACACAATTTTAATTTCAAGTAGTTTTAGATGTTAAAGTGGAAAATATATAGCACACCCTAATGTGAATTTGTTTTGTCTGCCAAAGAAAGCGTTTCATTTATGTGTTTGGCTTTTTTGTTGTTTTCCATACTCACTTTTGATGTTTGATGGCGCCACGTCGATTTGTGATGCTGCGGGGTCGGGTGCGTCTGTCCACATAGCCACTGCTGACACCACCAACACTCTCCCTGTCCCGATCTCGATCTCTGTCCCGATCCCGATCTCGGTCTCTGTCCCGATCCCGATCTCGGTCTCTGTCCCGATCTCGGTCTCTGTCCCAATCTCGATCTCTGTCCCGATCTCGGTCTCTGTCCCGATCTCGGTCTCTGTCCCGATCTCGATCTCTGTCCCGGCTGTAGGCATCCTCCTTGGAGTGCTGGCGTGGTAGCTCAAACGAATGCTGCTTCCCATAGTGATAATGGCTGTTGTAGTGATCGTCACAGTCACGTTCCCGTTCACGATCACGACGCGTTCCGCTGGCACTAGTGCCGCTAATTGCGCTGCCGCTGCCGGCGCCACTGCTGCTGGAGGAGCTCTGCTTGTAGCGTACCTGATGCATTAAAGAAATTTGAAATGAAATTCTTGAAATGGGAATGGAATTTCGATTTTGTATTTGTAATTGAGTTGCAAAACGAAAATGGATATTTGTACGTACATATGTATATCTATAAATCAATGTTGAGCTGATTAATTTTTGCTTTTTTTTTTTTGCAGTCAATAAATTATTCAATTATTATCATAAAAAATAAATGCTTGCAAAGCATTAAAAACAAATACTTTTTTATTTTTTTTTGTTTGTATTCAATTTCAATCAAATAACTCTGGAGATTCCCTGCTGTTAGAATTCATTCCATTGCTGTTCTTCTGCTGTATTCTTGTCGAGAGTTCAGCAATTAGATGGCTATAAAAATAACAAACTGAATTCCTTTAGGCATTTTCACCTTTCACAGTGTAAGACTTCTGCTTTGTTATAGTTTTTGTCGATACCCTGGAACTATTCAAAATGTGTAAAAGGGTATATTGCAGTTGTGTAACAGTATGGAACAGATGAAAGGATTCATTTTGATCCCATAAGGTATATTCTTGATTAGCAATAATGGTCGAGTCTGTCTATCTCTATGAACAAATATATCTCAGATATATTTCATCTACCATGGCAACTAAACCCTATTTGCATTTTCCATTTGTGAATATCGATAAAAATCGATTACCATTATTTGAAAAGAGTGGACATTTTTATAGATTTAGCCTTCCAATTGTATAGGAGATGTTGTTAACCGAAACCTTTATTCATAATGCATAATCTACTACTACAGGGTATCTGTTGGTCGGATTCTTTATACTTGAGCATTCTAGCTTGTTTATTATTTTAAAGATGAAACAAAAAATACACACTTGAATTGATTGATCCGAGTTGAACTGAGACCAACAGTTACGAAACTTGAGATATCGTCTTGGATTATTGTTATCTCGTTGGATAGTTTTTATTTATATATATATATACATATTTTTTATTTATCTTTTAGCCTTTTCTTGATTGTTTTCACTTACATCATGGGTCAGGTGACGTGAGGAGGAGGAGGAGCCGCCTCCAGAGCTGCGTGGCCGTTGGCTGCTGCTGCCGCTGGAGCTGGTTGCCTTCTGCTTGCGCACTTGCGCCCGGGTGAACATCATCTTGGCAACAGCAACAACAATAACAACAGCAGTAACAGCAACAACAACAACAGCAACAACAACAGCAACAACAACAACAACAGCAACAACAACAAACGCTCTACACGATTTTCCTCGCAAACGGTAGCTGGATGATTGTATATTCTGGCTCTTTGGTTCACCAATTCCGATGCCGATGTTGATCTCAATTTCGTATGCGATACTCTCCGATATGGTTGCTCACTGTCCGAGAGTGTAGGGGGTGTGTGTGTGGGGTGGACGGGGGCTGTGCGGCTGCTGGTTCTGTTTTGTGTTATGTGTTTAACGATACGAAAGGCGTATTTCTTATAAGTATTTATATTAAATAAGCTTTTCAGTTTTGTTGCTGCTATTGTTGTAGTTGCCGTGTTGGCATTTTTGTTCGGCTGCAAAAAGTGACTTTAAGGCCCTGTTGATGGACATCTGAAAATGGGGGAAAAAAAAACACCAACAATTATAAATAATTGAACAACAACAAAGAATCTTAAATACTCTCACTACGACAATGTACATTCAATGTGCGGATCATAATAAAAGTCTGAAAAATGTATTTACGTCTATATATATATACATATCCTATATACTCATTCTTTGTGCGTCTTCCTTAAATTTCCTCTGTCTACTGCCTTGAGTATGTTGTATCTCAACTCCATAAATGAAATAACCCAAGCCATATTTAGCATCGGCTCATTCAGCCTACAATTAGCAAACGCATCAGCCGCATTCTCATCTGATTAATAATATTTGTTTAATTTTAGAATAGCTGTCTATATGTATATATCTGTATATATACAAATATATATATATATATATCTATATATATATATATCTATATATATACATATTTATATATTGAACCACTTTTATTGATGACATTGCTGACGAGTATCAACTAAAGACTATTTTTTATTTATTTTTGAATTTGCCTCATTAATACAAGCAAGAATGCTCGGGTTGAGAGAGCTCGACTAGAAGATACCCAGCAAACTCTGTTTAATATAAATTGAATCGGTCAAGACACAGCCCTTAAGCAGGTACTTAGTTAAGTGACGTTGTTCTCAATTGGATGCTAGACAGAAAATGCTTCATCAACCATAATGCAAGGTGTCTTCTACATTCAATGGCAATATAATGGTATTCGATCCTATAGTGTCTGGGACCCGTTTGTTCGTTCAAACATATAAACAGATGGACATGGCTCAATCGACTTGTCAACTGATGCCGATATATATATAAACTTTCCTTCTGCCTGTTACATACTCAAGCACAACTTTATTATACCCTTTTCAACTAATTTTTGCTTATCTTATGAATATGTATCTTATAAGGCAAGTTACAACGGACTTTAAGATTCTCACAATGTTTATAATGAAATTGAAATTTGTAAATTTCATGGCATAAGCGAGAATTCGCTCAGATTAATGGATTTCCTGTGGGTACGAGTATGTTCAAATATCACGTAGTATTTGTTTTTCTCATGGATCGCGAATGGTGGATCGTGCCTGGCAAGGAAATAGTCAATCGTCAAAGTGTTTATATATCGATGTATATATATACATATATATATATGTATGTGTGTGTGTGATCTTTACATTCACTTAGTAATGGAGCACTTTGTCATGCATTAAAAACAAAGCAAAAAAATTGTTGAAAAATCGTCGAAAAAGCAAAATATGCTAAATGATGAACTGACAAATGAGTGATTTTGATATAGATGTATATCGTTGACTGATATGTACATATATCCTGTATTTATTCGATCAGCAATGCATGCAAACAGATCTGCATATTGTTGGTGGATCAGTTCTTCAAGTTGTAAACAATTGACTCATGTGTTGTTTTTGAGTACATGTATCAAATGCTCAATGCTCGGCGCTTCAGTGTTTATGTTTTGTCGATTTGGATTCCGATTCTGATTAAATGCTCTTGGTTGTCCAATTTTGGGCTGAAGTTCAATTGATGAATTGCAAAAGAAAACAACAATTGCCAAAAATCAACAACTACACAAAAACAGAAACCAATTTGAGGTGCGTTATTTGCTCGCATTTAAATGTGTACATACATATGTATGTGTATTTATTTTTGCAATACGTATTTAAACGCTTAAGGTTTGAAGGGCACACCCACACAGTATTGGGGTGTGTGTGTGTGTTTAGGGAATCCACCAGCATGATTGTGGGCTTATGAGTCGTCGCCGTTTAAAAATATAATCACTTTTTTTTTTTCATTTTTTTTATATTTTACTGCCACCAAAAATAAGTTTTCGATTCATTTCAAATTTTTTGCTGCTTGGTGTTATTATTGCTGTTTTTTGTTAATGTTATTATAAATAGAATTAAGTGGCGATTTGTGCGAGATTGCGTGCCAATTGATTGCCGGATATGATTAAATAAAATGATTCCAAAACAAAATGGGCCAGAAAGGTGCAAATAAATAAAATGTTGGCATCTGGCTATAGATGTAGGTGTAAACATGTTACAGTAACTTTTGACTTTCGCATTAGTTCCTGGAAAATATTATTGAATACGTTTTCAAAACCAAATTCCGAATCTTAAAGAATCGCGAATCGCGCTCATTCTATATTGGAATTCGTTCACTATTTAAGATATATAATCTCAGATATTAATCTAAGAGTTGTTCATTTTAAAATTAACAATTAGCCGATTTCCTCCAAGACTTTATTCCTGGCTAAAGATTTCGGCTGACCTGTTGGAATCTTTTTCTTCATAACTCCATATCTTTCTCAGTATATTTATCAAAATGTCGTTTGAAAAAAACACTTTCAATTCTACTCAGTGAAATTATGCAATATTCAACTTATTTGTTTATTATTAGATTTTCGATCAATTTCTATATCAATATATCTAAGCTTTTATGATTTTATATTATTTTTTCACCCGGGTGTCAAACCGTTTCGTAATTCGGCTAATTAATATAGTATTCGAAGTACTAATTGTACAGATTGCAGAAACTGGTTCTTAAGAACTTATAATGAGTTTAGAATTAAGTTTTTGTTTGTGTTTCGAAGTTGTGATTTTGATTTGTGGCATAGATTATTTGCATTATTTGTAGTTATAGTAAAAGTTTTAAGCTGATTAAACGGACGCTTTCAGACGAATCCAGATGAAACTCGAAATATATATTAGAGTAGAAATGAAAAGCGTTTCAACTGCAGCCGGGAAAATCGTATTTTATCTATTAAGATATGTCACCAAACAAAAAACAAGAGTCAGCGTGTATCTGCAGCAGCGCGTGTCAACTTCACAGTCCGATTTACTTTGCGGTAAACTGTTTTAGCTGCAAACAAATTGAGACTGGTTTGAGATTGGAATTGGAATTGGAATGGAAGTGGGTTGGGGATTGGCTTTGGCTTGGTGTGGCGGCAAACTTGGATGGCTATAGCGGACGCTGGCTACTATTATAAACACATTCCACATTGCTACAAAGCACGCACACACACACACGCACACACACACACACACACACACACACACACACACACACACACACAGAGACACACACACACACATTCGCTATAATAAATATTTGGTAGTGGGAAATGCTTTTGTTTTAATGCCCCGCAAAACACAGCGCAAATTGACTGGATGATTGTGTGGCCGTTGCGGCGACTCTGCCAGTCATTTAAATATATGTGCCTGTATGTACATATGTATGTGTGTACATATGTGTCTGTACAGATACAGATACAGATATATGTGTGTGACGTCATAAGAGCCTCGAAATGTGCTCCGATTGGAGGCTTCACTTTCAAAAAAGACGCCTGCACTTTTACTGTTATATTATTATTTTTTTTTTGCTTACTTTTAGCTTGGCGTGCTTCAATCCGTACACTTTTTAACTAAAAAAAAAAGAAGAAAAAGAAAAGAGGAGCACACTGAACCAAAAAAAAAAAAAACCCATGAACACTTTTCACTTTGCTCCGCTAAAAGACACACGGCGATTTGTGTTTGCCACAATTTTGTGTTTTGTGATTTGTCATTTGTTTGCTGTGTTTGCAAAGTTGAGTTTTCCAGCATTTGCTATATTTCATTTTTCATTTTTCGTTTTTCGTTTTTCATTTGCCATTTTGCTATTTCCATTTGGCATCTAGCTTTTCCCGTATGCCAAACAAACAAGTACGAAACGAGCGCGCGAACGAATATGAAAAATCAGAGGAAAATTGGACCGAATATTATGATGAGTGGCAAGTAGATGAAAATGCAAGGCAGGCGAATCTTCCGCTCGGTCTTGTGGCTGCTGCGTTGATCTCGGCACGGAATGGAACAGAAAACAGAAACAAACAAACAAAAAAAACAGAATAATACAGAAATCCGTTTGCTGAAAGTGATATATACCTGAGCATACAGTCAGTATCTGCTGCCAGCGTGTGTGTGGCGTGTGTGTGTGTGTGTGTGTCGGTCTATAAGCGGTTCACTCTCTCTTTCTCTCTTTTGCGAGTGCAAGAGAGCTTTTGTCGATCATTTTGACAGAGTTATGGCCAGCATATGGATCATGTGCTCTTTGAATTAAACGTTTATTCAAGTATAGAGTATAGCAATACAGAGCTGGAGAGTGAGAGAGCGGGAGAGAAAGAGAGAGAGAGAGAGAGAAAGAGAGAGAGTGCCAAGAAGCGCGTGCAGTGCGTTTGAGAATGCACTTTCTTCTGCGTTTCTTTAGAAAGTCCTTCGGCTTTTGCACACTTCAAAAAACATTTTGAATCCTTCGATTGAATAATATTTAAGTTCCTTTCAGTTGCAGCTATAGAAACCTAAAGCAACTTAACTTGCTTATTCCTTTTATAGATTCCTTATATCTTTGAGCCTATTTATTTTACTATATAGTATATAGAAAGTATTAGAAAGTAAAAGAAATATTTGTTAAACATAAGAAATTGCTGGTTGGCATCTATGATTTGTCTGATGGCTTCGAAGCATTATCTGTTTTATGGAACATATATTACTTTTATGTAGGTAGAGCATCTGTAAGTCGTTGATGCCGCACCCATATCTACATATAGCTTTTATAGGCACGCGTCTTCGCATTTCTCTAAATATTTATTTGTGTATTTTTAAATTTTTCCAACCACACAATGCGAGAGTCGAGAGCAAAAGCGTCCGAGAATCAGAAAGAGTACATACACACTCACAAACACACACACACACATACACACACACACACACACACACAAACAGACATATACAAATACGGACTTTTGCACGGGTGTTCTTTTAAGAGCAGCTATTTATTTTATTATTTATAATTTGCATATGCATTTTTTTTTTGTAATCGTAGCGCTGCCCACTGGCAGAATGCTTGTATCCAATGTTGCACTGCTCAAGATCTGCTCGATCTGATGAAAAGCTCTCCTAGAATTCCGTATCGCCGTCCCTAAGCCACTCATATGCGGTATGGTTCAAATGGTTGACCATGTTGGATACAACTGTTGCTGTACGTGTCGCATTGGGGAGTTGCTATCGAATCGATAGCTCGATGAGTGTCATCGATATTGATTAATCACATTTGATCGCAGCATTTAAATGTAGTTAAACATGTAAGGAAATCTCTCTAATGGGATAATTTTCCTAATAATAATACTAATTTTCTGCTCTTCTGAAATGATTGGTTATTATAAAATTTAGAGTTTAACAAAATTTGTTCTGGCATTATGGAATTCAAAACTAAAGAATTGTACGAACAACACAACCATGAGTTTAATTCGAAAAGAATTCAGTTAACGTTTAGTAAAAGTATCTATACAAAATATAATATAGAATAATATTAATATAAGGATACAGATTATTATAAATGTATCTATATTATCTTACTGTCTTACAAAATGGAGAATTTTGGGCGATAATCGATAATTTTCAGCTTAATCAGATCAGTGTGCGATTACTGAATGATAAGTTTGTGGGACAAACAACTGCTTGAATCAGAAATCCAAATCTCATTTATAACGTCATTTGCTGAATTGAGTGTTTATAAAATCGAATATGGTGTGACATCGGAGTGGAGAACAGAAATCTAGGTTTGGTAAACATGCGCCGGCCAATTTAAGCTAGTCAATAAATTCGATTGCAGCCAGATAGACGTGACATGTTTCCGCCAATTGTCCAATATCGCCTGAAAAAGGAGCTGTGTGATATATGTCGACAGCGGCCGGAGAACTTTTTTGCCTGGCCCATACGTGGGGATCTGACGCACTGGGAGGCATCAATATGGCGCTTGAAACATACACCCTACTCCATGGGCATATTTAAGCTGCACATCAAATTTACTCCAAGTTATCCATTTACAGCGCCACGCGTGAGTTTCACGACGCGAATATATCATTGCAATGTGGACTACGATGGCTACATCTGTTGGGATCTGTTGTCCAGCAAGTGGACACCGACAATGAAAGTGACAACCATACTGGAATCCATTTGTGCCCTGATGCGCGAACCCAATATCGATGATCCCTGCGACGAGGACTTGGCCGCACTATATCGAGACAATCCGGATGTGTACAACAGCAAAGCCCTCGACTGGACACGCAAGTATGCAGTTGAGCCTGATGAGTCCTTGCCACCAATTCATAAGATGACAATTAACGACGAAGACTCCGACGACGACTCCGACGAGGACTACGACGACGATGATGATGCTGATGACGAGTATAATGAGGATGATGATGATACTGATGCGTCTAATGATCTGACGCATGTTTCCGATTTGACAGACATTTCTGCGGAGACAGACAATGCGGATGAGAATGAAGATCTTTCCTAATCAGCTGTTCAAATTCTAAGCCAATAGAGTCGATATAGCTTTATACGTTTATCTAACTATATGAACTCAATCTGTGGGTTTATTTCTTTGGTTGGTTAAAGGTTTTTAAGAAAAGGATTTATCGACATTATTTCCTTCGAGATGATCGGCCAGAAAGTAACAATTATTGGCTGAAAGTAACAGCTCAAATTCCCTTCCAGACATATCATAGACGATAGTCGATAATATGAAATGTGCTCAACCGAACTTAGCCAAGTGCCTAATTCGCAACGACTGGCGAATAATATTAGTATGTGTGTATATATTATGAAAAATCAATAAATTAGTATCTTGTAACTTAAGGAAGTAAAATTGTTTCTCGTTTCTCGTTTGCATCTGGTCAGCTTATTTGAGAATATTTGCTCTTGTTGTGTTTTCAATCCTTAAGATACATTTGTACTATTTCCTTTACTCACACACACACACATAGCTGACAGTCGCGTGCTTTGTGATTATAACAGAGCTTCTATCTATTTATGAATGCACATAACTCTGTATATGTGTGTGTGTGTGTTGTGTGTAACTGGACATTGCATGTGGTCTATATCAATTGGACTGCTTACTGGGAACTGAATGCTATGTGGCCATCTGTTGGCTTTGAGCATTGCATGCAGCTCGGAATGGACTCGGACTTGGATTTGGATTCGAATTTCGATTCGAGTTCGTGTAGCTATTGTGGCACATCTGTGCATGCAACTATTAAATTCACTTGTGCCACATGCGCTTTTGTATTCCTGCTGCACTCCTTGGCCACATAACAAATGCTGTAATCAGTCATTATCATCTACAGTTTTGGGCCAGCCCCAATTCATTATTGTAAACACAAAGCTAAGGACATATGAGTCGCACAAATACATGGAAGATGAATGATTAAGTTTTGTGCTCAACAAGTCAGCAAGCAGTAATCGAGTTAGTTCCTAAGCCCAGCTGTTATATATATTATGTTGCCAAATTTTACACAACTCTTGCATTAGCTTTTTTAATACTTGTATTATTGAGTATTTTTTTTGAGTGCATTTCATGTACTTATGCACAGTTTCAGTAAACATTTTTTCAATTTGGAATATAATAAACAATCTGCAATTAGTACTTTTTCACATGAGTAGATAGATAAATATAAAGATTGATCCATAATTGAAATACTTGTTTGTTGATAAGTTGAAGATTAGGCTCATGTTGCCACAAAGAGATCCACTTACGTTTTATATGTTTAGCAATCAAGCTCAGCGCTATAATATACATATCGGATGTGGGCAGGAGAGAAGGTAACAGCTAGATGTCTCGTTGAGTATCAAGTGGCTCTAAGGTTGGTATCTGCTATCTGAACTTTGTGTGATATTTACAATATATGAATACCCATTGTCATGTGCCACCTTGCGTTGTTTATACATACACTGAACTACAAATTCCACTCATGGCCAATGTGGCTGGGCTTATGGCTTATGATGTGGGAGTCAAGAACTTTGCGTGTCCAGATTGGATGGCACAAGACTGAGCAAAATGGACACGGACGCGGACAAGACACAAAAAGGGGTTGGTGGGATTGGTTAGGGTTGTGCCGAGTAAGACTACTGAATACTGCTGGGCTACTGGCTTCACGTCGTACAATCAATTGCTATTAGTTTTCATTACAGTCAAATTACCATAAAATCACATAGACCGTTAGTTGAGTTGAGTTCGTGCCATTGTTGCCATTTGTCGTTGTCGTGGCCACCTGACCCGCCTGACCACAATGCCTTACCTCAACCTACCCTCCTCTATCCGACCCCCGCAATTCAAGACACTTTTTCGATATTCATAGAATAATTACACTTTATCAAGGCGCAGCGCAGTTCATGAATTAACACTAACATTTGGGTCGGAGTATGCAGGGGAGCGGGGGCATGGGGGCATGGGGGCATGGGGGCATGGGGGCATGGGTTTTGGAACGGTAGCCGTGTTGTTGTTGTTTTAGTTGTTGCCTTCGATTGGATAGTTTCCTTCAGCGCTGCCCGTGGTGACTGGGAAATTAGTCAAGTTTGTTACGTTTATGTGAGGGAATTACCGTAATTAGAATATATTGAGCAATAAAAGTGATTTTTATTATTCGAACGCACAACGTGAGTTGAACTGAGATGATGGTGATGGTGACACAATGGACTAAGGACTACAATATGCTGGATACCACACACACACACACACACACAGGTGAAACATTTGGAATAACTGTAAGAGTGACCTCTTGTCGAAATTCTCGGCCTTTGTGACAATTTTTGTGGCTTCTTTTTTGTGCTTCTGCCCCGGTAGCTATTAAATGGCTGCAGCTCTCAATTTTCTCATTGTTGCAATCGTAAATGGGCGACAAAGACAGAGACACACACTGAGAGGGAGAGAGAGAGGGAAAGAAAGGAAGATATGGAGTGAGAGATAATGACAGAGATAGAACTTGGCCTGGCCGCCCGTCGCCTTCAGTTGCAAATATGCAGCAGCTGTTGGCTTTTGTGCGGATTATGTTCAAAATGCTCAAAAAGTTGCTAAATTCGTAATTACAATTATTGTACAAAGAAAGTTTCAGTTGCATGGATTTTGCTCTGTTGCCAATCAGTCAATTCGCTTAAGCTAATCTTTCTTTCAAGTCGTCTCAAGCTTTAGGTTTCTTGTAGACCCACAGGGAACTTTGACCCCTTCTATGCACAATACAATTCGGGTCATCTGGGAAATTTTTCTTGGAATTCTCTCTTCATTTAATTACATTTGGCAATTTCAACATATTTTTGAAGCACATTCATATTGCTACACAGTTGCAGAGATGCACTCAGTTCTTAGCTTCTTACTTTGCTTATTACTAATAGCCCGAAAGTCAACAATATGTAAATTTAGTTAGATAATGGTTTATAATTGCATATTAATAGATTGCTGCCTTTGTTGAGATTTTGGGAACTTTCTTTATGATCAAATTTGCAAAGTACTTCAACTTCAGGAATCTTTAAGTCGAGTACAATTTTGCAATTAGTGTGGAACCGGATATTACCGTTAATGTTGCAACTGGCGTGTGCGTGTGTTTGTGTGTTTGTGGCAACAATGTAATTGTGCCACAAGCAGCACTCAACAGCTGCCTATAAGCAAAGTGTGTGGCACTTCATAAAGACTGTGCCAAAATTAACTTTGACACACACACACACACACCACACTCCCCAGTGGCTTAGAGTGTGTGCAAGTGTGTATGAGTGTGTTCTTGCGAGTGTGGGTGCCATAAAAACGCAGCTCATTGGCTCCTAAACATGCCGTTTATGATCGGACACAGATAGCAGCTGAGATAAGAGCGGAGTGGGCTCTGCCATTACACTCAAACAAAAAATAGAAGAACAGATATATAAAACAAATATAAATAAAGTTCCTAGTGGCTAGGGTAGAAAGATAGATCAATTTCAATATCAGTTTAAAAACTTGTTCACCGATGAGAGCTATAGTTTGAAGATTAGTTGCCCAAATGTGTGAAACTTACAAAAGCTTGTAATCAGTGAGTTTGGTCTGTAAAACATTGTAAGCAAATGAGTTCTTCATACGGGAAATCAGCTTTCAACCGATTGTTTCAATTACAGCTTTATGATATATACGGATATCTTGTTCATTTTTATACAAGAATATATATTTATATATATATTTTTTTATTTTATTTTATTTTTTCGAAGTGTAGGCGAGACAGTAAAAGGAATTGTGTCGGAGCTGTCATAAGTACTGCCCATAACGCTGCATTGTATGCAATTACAGGAGTGTGTGTGTGTGTGTGTGCATGTGTGTGTGTGAGTGTTTGAAGTTGACTGCCAAGAAACGAATGTCAATAGCCAAAAGCAGCTGTCAAAACACAGACGCTGTTAATGTAATTTGACAATGAACGGAACTGAACCGAACCGATGAGACCAAAGGCCAGCCATACCGAACCGCATCGAGGAACCGTACGCAGTAACATTTGCTGTACGGTTCGCAGTGGCTGCACGGGTATCACTCTGTCGACCTATGCAACTTAATCGATTGGCATTGTGGCATTTTCTAGGTAATCGACTTTGATGGCCAGCAGAGACACAGTACATGAACTTAATGAGTTGACACACACACACATAAGCACACACATACGCTCACACTAACACACACAGTCACACCCCTCTCGTCAAGCCCATAAATCGCTGCTGGTCGTTTATGAAAACATTCGACGGGCCCGTTAAGTTCGAATATGCATTAAACTTGGGCACTTTGGGCCCGTCATTTGGTCTTGTTTTGTTCTGTTTTGTTTTCGCCGCCGTGGAAAAAGCTTATAAAAAATATATATATGCATGTAAATGTGCATATATAAATAGAGCCACGCTTTCATAATCCCTGTCCTAACGGCCTTAATGTGTGTGCACTTAAATCTATAATATAAAAATGCATAAAATACTGCATGGCATAAATTATGAGTTGAGGCCGTATTTAGGCTGGACCTGCTTTGCAAATTCCCAAGCCTACTAACTATATAGAGAGAATAGGTGTATGAGCTTTCAGGCATACAAAAGTGCAATTCAGTAGCTGATGAGAGACGCAGAGAGATTTGAACTCCTTATTGAGTTTCAGCCGTAGTAAGCAGAGCTTAAAGGTCGCGTCAGCTTAAACTTGTTTTAAAACAATGTCAAATGACTTCATTTGATGATCAAGGTCGAAGCTTTTGACCAAGGTCGAAGCTTTTTCTGGCATAGATCATAGAGAGTTTTTGACAGCGACAGCCTTAATCGAGGTCACAGCTTTAACCTGATCAATAATTGCGCTTTAAAGTATGTTAGCTAACTCATATCAATAATAATAATGTAAGCTGTCAGGATTTCAGCGCAGTATCTTAATTTATTGAGCTTAAAATTGCTGAAATCGCAGTCAAAAGTTTTGAACTTAGAGCATAAGATCTTGTTAGCTTGAAAAAGGCTGCAATACGCAAATGTCTGTTTGGTTTTTGGTTCAACCTAAAAGCGAGTATGGCAGAATTGCATTAAATTAATGTTATGTATGCGAAAATTGCGTTTTACAAATCCAATAATCTGGTGCTGCCTTAGCACCCGTTAAATGAGTGCCGCACAAATGGTCAAATGGGATGAAATGGGGGAGAAATGGCCACATTAAATTACAAGCTAACCAGATAACGTTGCCAATGGAGACAGGCAGCAGAGAACCCGTCCGAGAGAAACCTCAGCAGCAGCTGGTCAACATCTTTTGATAAAGAGGCGAACTGAAGCCCTAGATGCAGTGGCTCCAGTTGCAGATGCTTTGACAGCCATTCATTTTCACTGGCCAGTTTCCGTTTGCGGTTGGAATGGGGTAGGGTGTAGGGTGCCGGGTGTAGCGTGTGGGGTAGGATGTTGTGGCAAGAGTATAAAAACTTAGCAAGCAGGCAAAATAGATAAACTGGCGCCACATGCTTCGCAATTTGACTCTATTGCAGCACATCAGCTTTCATTGGCAAGGTGTCAGTCCAAGCACAACACACACACCCGAAACACCCATGTGTGTATGTGTTGTACATGCCACAGACAAGCGTTTCAGATTTACAAAACATTATATTCATTGAGGGCAAGCGTTGTTCAAGTCGCCGCTCAGATTCGCCAAGTATTCTTGTTCTAGATTGAGTTTGAGTGCACTCAGAAAAATAGATGTGCACTTTTATGTGTATGTCTGTATATGTGTATTTGTATGTATGTGTGTGCGCCAGCATACTGCTGTATAATTGGATAAATATGCATAGGTGATTGTCTTCCTTGTCTCGCAATGGATCTAAATGAAACTTTTACAGCTGATTCCTATTATAAGCATGCCCAATTAGAAAGGAATGTCTTTCAAATTATAGTCTTAAAGGCTATCCTCAATCGATTTGAATCAAATTCGAGAGAGAGAGAGAAAGAGAGCGAACAAGCTTTTTGTTAATCAAAGTTTAGATCCGTAAGCTTGCCAGCTCTGTTATCGATAAAATAAAATAAGGTCCGTCTGGGAATGGTACTCGATAACTTATGCACCAAATTTGTAATATATATGATATATTTTGCCTATTGCATACCTTTGGATGACTTCAGTATGCCCTTAATACCGAATAGAGGGTAACTGGAACATTGCAGCTCCAGTAATCCTATAAATGTATCACCAGATATATATATTTTTCCGAGTGTGTAAACGGGCTTTTAATTTTGGGTTGGACGGTTGACGTTGGGTTTGCGTTGCAACATCAATGTTTTGCGGTGCCCAACGGGGACGACTGTTGATGCCCCACTGCTGCTGTCCAAGCATTTGCTGGTTGCTGGTTGTTGTTGCAATTGCAGAGCACGTCCATCAGTGGCCCATTGTCTGTGTCGCGCATACATAATGAAGTGAACCCGAAGTGCAGCTGCCTGCTGCCTGCTACATGCTACCTGATACATTCTACCTTCTGCTTGCTGCTTGCTACATGCTGCCCGTTACATGCTACATGCCATCCTAGTCCTATTGCTATTGCAGTTGTATGTTGCCTTACCTGCCTAATGATGATGATGATGATGTTGATGTCGAGCATAATGAAGCTACTGTTGCTGTCATTTTCGGGGGTGGTGATTGGCTCACTGTTTGTTAACACTGAAGCTGGGGCAATTGTGGGGCAACTGACGGTCAACTGTGGGGCAGGTGGGAAAGCTACTGTTACTGGTTACTGGCATTGAAAGAAACGCAATTAGCACTTCGATTGTGTTCAGTTGACGCGATTTGCATCAAATTAATGTCTTCATTAAGGGGCAAACAGAGCAGCAGAGAAATTCGAAATCCGACTAAACGAGCAACAAATTTCGACAAAATGCCAAAATCAAATGAACAGTCGACAAGGACAAAAACACTTTAGATCCACTTGTTGTTCAACATTTAATATTCACTTCACATCAGTGAGTTGACTAATCGAGTAAAATTCATCAATTGTGCAAGTACATATACATATACACATATTTTATTTATTTACTAACGAGTTAGGCTCAAAGCAGCTTAAGAAACTGCTTCAGAGCTATTTATTATCTTACTGCTCTTGGGCATGAATCTCTGAGGTTAGTTAAACGCACCTAACTTTGTATTTCTTACTCATCTTTCCAGTTCCTAGTTTTGAAACACAGCTGATAAGCCCACTTAGAGTAAATTGGCTCCAAAAGTTATTTGTAGTATTTAGTCTGTTATCTAACGGATTAGTAATAGCAATACTGGTAGCAGCTGTAGCCACTACGAGAAGCAAAAGAGCATGGAAAAGATGTGATTGCTATAGCAGTAGCTTAAGCTGTGTTGCTCGCTTGCTATGTTCTGCCTCCGTTCTTTCTGATATTGTTACAAAAACTGGCAAAAAGTGTACCTAAAAGTGAGTAATTTTCTCACCATTTGCTAATTACCAATCAAGTAGACTATGCCTACATTATATAGAGTAAAACAGTCAGTATTCAAATCAGTTCGCATAAAAAAAGATTGAAATGAGCAATAACTCTTCAGTGCAACCGGTCAATGCCGAGGTCGATGTGAAACAAGCGACAAATGCCAATCTTTCTGATCTAGCCATTTGCGTACGGGCCAAGTCTTTTGTTAGAAGACTTCCGATAGCACTTTCATCAAATTGGAGGACATAGGCTCAGGCATGGCTTTAGCGTATACCGGCAGTGCAGTCGACGGTTCATAACCGTTTGGGCTATCGCAAATGGTTGTCGGTGAAGGCCATGCTGAATTTCATATCAAATACCATGGAGGAAAAGAATGGAAAGCGTCCTTTCGAAGTAACATTCCTGCTTGGCGGTCTGGAGAGAGATTATTCGCGTCTTTATAAAATGGATGCATTCAATGGAGAATGCCATTGCTATCGGCCAGAGTGTACTTTTTCAAAAAGTACTATAAATGAAAAATAACGTTAAAAAAAGCTATTCGTCTGGTCAAAAGATAGGCATAAAATAGAATTTCATACGACGCCCACACCCGCCCTCCCCAGGAACTATGACTCTAGATATATTGCTAGTAACACCCTTACTAAGATTGTACTCCAAACATTTTTTTGCCCGATGCCCCAAAAATTTCCAAAAGCCCATGCATATCTCCTTGAATTTAAGAGCTACAGTTACCAAACTTGGAAGGAGCTTATATCTACCGCAATTTGAAAGGCAAGCTTGTACAGTATTTCTTGGAGTCCGCGACCTGCCGCAATTTTTCAGTTTCCGCGTGTCATGCGAAAATTCTACCTAACCACACAAAAGACAGCCGTGTAATCGCAAGAAATTGTGGCGGTATTCGATTGTCGCTATCGATACTTTTCGACGAATGCCGATACTTTTCGTGAATAAGCTCGTCGAGACGCTTGTACATGGACGAGCTCTTGTGTTTCACTTCATTCAGCACCGTGGTGAGTACAATTACATTGTGAAGCACATCCTCCTCGAGTACATCGATTTGATCCAATACCACATTACTGTCCAATAGAATTTATCCGGAAATTTGAGGCTGCTTTTGATGTCGTGCTGCGAACACGAAACACGAAACAGCGTGCACTATTCACAAATTGTCAATTGTGCAAACACGTGGTGCATTTAGTGTTTCGCAGCACTAGCCTAGTTGGCGTTGAGCAGCACTGCTTCGGCAATTGTCTTATTACAATTTTTTGAAGCTTGCTAAATCATCCGGATATCGAACGAAAAAAGCTTTCCGCACGGCGGAATAACAAACCTACAAGTAAATATCGAAATCAGCACATCAAATGTAAGTAAACAAGAACAAATTCCATCAGTTCAACTGCTGACTTTTCCGGATTTCTTGCAGATTTTTGGTGCCGCCCAGAAAAAGGTAAAGAGTACATCGATTTGATCCAATACCACGTTAGTGTCCAATACAATGTATCCGGAAATTTGAGGCTGCTTTTGATGTCGTGCTGCAAATACGGAACACGAAACACACAGCGTGCACTGTTCACAAATGGTCAATTGTGCAAACACGTGGTGCATTTAGTGTTTCGCAGCACTAGCCTAGTTGGCGTTGAGCAGCACTGCTTCGGCAATTGTCTTATTACAATTTTTTAATGCTTGCTAAATCATCCGGATATCGAACGAAAAAAGCTTTCCGCACGGCGGAATAACAAACCTACAAGCAAATATCGAAATCAGCACATCAAATGTAAGTAAACAAGGACAAATTCCATCAGTTCAACTGCTGACTTTTCCGGATTTCTTGCAGATTTTTGGTGCCGCCCAGAAAAAGATAAAGAGTACGTCGATTTGATCCAATACCACATTTGTGTCCAATACAATGTATGCGGAAATTTGAGGCTGCTTTTGATGTCGTGCTGCGAACACGAAACACGAAACAGCGTGCACTATTCACAAATTGTCAATCGTGCAAACACGTCGTGCATTTAGTGTTTCGCAGCACTAGCCTAGTTGGCGTTGAGCAGCACTGCTTCGGCAATTGTCTTATTACAATTTTTTAATGCTTGCTAAGTCATCCCGATTTCGAATGAAAAAAGCTTTCCGCACGGCGGAATAACAAACCTACAAGTAAATATCGAAATCAGCACATCAAATGTAAGTAAACAAGGACAAATTCCATCAGTTCAACTGCTGACTTTTCCGGATTTCTTGCAGATTTTTGGTGCCGCCCAGAAAAAGGTAAAGAGTACATCGATTTGATCCAATACCAATACCAATACAATGTATCCGGAAATTTGAGGCTGCTTTTGATGTCGTGCTGCGAACACGGAACACGAAACACACAGCGTGCACTGTTCACAAATTGTCAATCGTGCAAACACGTGGTGTATTTAGTGTTTCGCAGCACTAGCCTAATTGCCGTTGAGCAGCACTGCTTCGGCAATTGTCTTATTACAATTTTTTGAAGCTTGCTAAATCATCCGGATATCGAACGAAAAAAGCTTTCCGCACGGCGGAATAACAAACCTACAAGCAAATATCGAAATCAGCACATCAAATGTAAGTAAACAAGAACAAATTCCATCAGTTCAACTGCTGACTTTTCCGGATTTCTTGCAGATTTTTGGTGCCACCCAGAAAAAGGTAAAGAGTACATCGATTTGATCGAATACCACGTTAGTGTCCAATACAATGTATCCGGAAATTTGAGGCTGCTTTTGATGTCGTGCTGCAAACACGGAACACGAAACAGCGTGCACTATTCACAAATTGTCAATTGTGCAAACACGTGGTGCATTTAGTGTTTCGCAGCACTAGCCTAGTTGGCGTTGAGCAGCACTGCTTCGGCAATTGTCTTATTACAATTTTTTGAAGCTTGCTAAATCATCCGGATATCGAACGAAAAAAGCTTTCCGCACGGCGGAATAACAAACCTACAAGTAAATATCGAAATCAGCACATCAAATGTAAGTAAACAAGGACAAATTCCATCAGTTCAATTGCTGACTTTTCCGGTTTTCTTGCAGATTTTTGGTGCCACCCATTGGTCAAAGCCAATGGAATCGCTTACGTTCGACACACTCAAGGAGCATATGCTGGTGATGGGCGTGGTGAAATCAGTGGACGCCACCGCGCTCCAAATCGTACTTCCCGGTCGAATGACAGCGCGCGCTCTAGCCGCTGATATATCGGATGCATACGCACGTGTGGCCCAGTTCTATAAGGGCGGCGACGATAGCGAGTATCATGATCTGACCGAGGTGTTCAATGTGGGACGCGTCGTCTATGGACGGGCAATGAAAACGGAGAGAAAGGAATGGAATCCCTTAGAGCGTTCGCTGACACTCAAGCCGGCCAATGTGAACAGCAGTTTGCGACACGGCAGCATCAAGAAGGGTTTAATCTTCTCGGGCGCCATCAAGAAGATACAGGAGCATGGGTGTGTGATTGAGACGGGGATTGCAGGGCTACTGGCTTTCATGCCTAATGATGACGCAGCACAGCAGCATCACATCGGCGAGCTGATCTTTCTGAAGGTAAAGCAATTCAGCACAATGCCGCGTTGAGTATTTGCCATCCAGCTCGAACAGGACAAACTAAAGATCAAGAGTAGGAATGAGACAAATCTGGACTATATTCTACCAGGAAGCATTGTAAAGTTCAAGGTGTCCAAGCAGCTAAAAAACGGACTGGAGCGCAGCATAATGAACGAATCGTTTAGGGTCTACGTGAATGAGCATAATTTATCCGAGGCGTTGTACACGCCCCAGGACTATGAAGTGAACGAGGAGTACCTGGCCCGAGTGCTCTATATGATGCCAATGACCAAGCTGGTCTATTTAACCTTAAATATGAGTATCGGCGTCCCAGCTGAGCAGGAAGCTCCCGAGGAAGGAAAGCAGCCCAAGAAGGGCACCATTGTGAGGAAGGCACGTGTTCTGCGCCATGGCACTGACGACATTGTACTCGTGCTGAATCGCAAACATAAGGGACTCATCTCGTACGGCTCCATCAAATCCGCCTTCAAAGGCAACTACGGTCAGGATGCGGTCCTCGCCAAGTACAGCAGCAAGAGCAAGCACAAGGTGCGTGTGCTGGGCTATGATATGATTGAATCTCTCTACTATTGCACCGACGATCCCAATGTGGTAAACGAGAAACTATACATGCTGGACGATCTGCAAGCCGGTGACATTGTTTCGGCTTGCTTTGTCAAGGCAGATTTAAAGATCGACACGTACTGTGTCAAAATTGGCAATGTGGATGGCATCATTAAGCAGATCCAGCTGGCACCAAATGTCGGCTACGAGGTTGGACAGCGTCTGCGTTGCCGTGCCCTGGACATTTGCACTGAATGCCAGACGTGCACCCTGAGCAACCGCAGCGAATATTTGAGCAAGAGCGCCGCGCTCCTCACCACGCCGCAGTGTGCATATTCAGGGAATCTGTTCACTGGCACGGTGGTCAAGTGCGAGCCCACCTATGTACTGATCAGGTTCTGTAACGGCCTGAAGGGTGTACTACACATGCAGCGCCTCATCGGTTTTATGGAGCCCACCTTTTTCGTGGGCCAGACGACCAAATTTCGAATTGCAGGACGTAATATGGAACTGATTTTGCTAACGCTGCCTGAGGACAACTTCCAAGTGGGCGAAATCTGTCCCGTTGAGGTCACTAACGTCTTGGACACGGGTTTGGAAATTAAAATCACTGTCGCTAGCGATGAACATGTCGAGTCGATGGCACATAATGAGGAGGAGCAGACTGAAGATTTTTTCGGTCTAATGCCACTGCGTCTGCTCTCGGATTACGTAGATCTACAAGAGGCACAGAAACGGCTTTATCGCGTTGGCGTACGCTACGAAGCTACCTGCATTCAGCTGAACATTTTCAGTCTGCGCGATGTGCCCCATTTCAGATTTAGTATAACCGTCCAGGTGGGCGATGTACTGCGAGCCCATGTGAAGCATCTCACCGAGGAGTTGCTGGAGCTACTGGTGCCCGTGCGCAACTATAACAAACTGGTCACGCTGCACATCAAGATGCTGTGCCCGACAACCTATCGCGATGTGCCCATCATGCTGAATCCCGATCAAGTGCTGCACGCCAAGGTGCTCAGCAAGGAGTCGGAGACCAAAACCCTCACCGTGTCTGCCAAACTGACAGATGTGTGGAGTGGTCAGCTTTCAGATACAGCCAAGCTAGTGGAGAGGTAAATGGATCAAAAATCCCATTTTTAAAAGTACTTATTTTAATTGAAAATACTTACAGCTATTTGGAAGAAATCGAGCACATAAGAAAATCATTGAATGCAATGGAAGAACCCATTGCCAAGCACACAGTGCGCGATAAAATCCATGTAATCTTTAAGGGCATCGATCAGCGATAACAGCGCTAATAGTTGCCAGCATGGTCGACACATTGGCAACAGCACCTGAAGTGGGAAGCAAACAGCAAGCGGCCATCTTGTGGATTGATTATACCAACGATATGTTGTTGATAAGCAACAGGAAGGTTGGTATTCAGCATATTGGCAGCAGCAAGGAGTTGCCTCAAAATCTAATTGGCAAATCAGGCATGAAGGCGAAGGTGCTGCTCAAGCTAAACAGCATTGTGGTGTGCTCGCTTAAGAAGGGTGCCAACAATCTCCTGGTGCTCTGCCCATTGCGTCTGCACCCCAATGATGTGGACAACTCCGCCAGTGCTAGTCTGCGAGAGGGCGACTTTTGTAATGTGGCATTTATTCACGAAAAGCTGCCGATTGCCGTGGCTGAGACTGTGTGGAAGCTGTGGAAGGGCATTAAGCGTGCTGCAGCCGACAAGGGTGACGTAGTGCAGCAGCAGCAGAGGCTGAAGCCAATTCCCGTAAAAATACACGGCTTAACGCTAAGGCAAAGGCCAAGGCGGAAGTCAAGTAGGAGTAGCGATTACGTAAGATCGAAGAGCGCATTGCAGATGCCAGTCAGCGACCAGAAACCATCGGTCAAATCAAACATCTAGTGATAGCCGAGCCCAACAGTTGCAAGTCCTGGATACGGTCCTTCCTGCTGTTGGGCTCGGCTATCAGTGGCATTAGACCGAAAAAATCTTGTCTGCTCTTCCTCATTATATGCCATCGACTCGGCATGTTTATCGCTAGCGACGGTAATTTTAATTTCCAAACCCGTGACCAAGACGTTAGTGACCTCAACGGGACAGATTTCGCCCACTTGGAAGTTGTCCTCAGGCAGCGTTAGCAAGATCAGTTCCATATTACGTCCTGCAATTCGAAATTTGGTCGTCTGGCCCACGAAAAAGGTGGGCTCCATAAAACCGATGAGGCGCTGCATGTGTAGTACATTCTTCAGGCCGTTACAGAACCTGATCAGTACATAGGTGGGCTCGCACTTGACCACCGTGCCAGTGAACAGATTCCCTGAATATGCACACTGCGGCGTGGAGAGGAGCGCGGCGCTCTTGCTCAAATATTCGCTGCGGTTGCTCAGGGTGCACGTCTGGCATTCAGTGCAAATGTCCAGGGCACGACAACGCAGACGCTGTCCAACATCGTAGCCGACATTTAGTGCCAGCTGGATCTGCTTAATGATGCCATCCACATTGCCAATTTTGACACAGTACGTGTCAATCTTTAAATCTGGCTTGACAATGCAAGCCGAAACAATGTCACCGGCTTGCAGATCGTCCAGCATGTATAGTTTCTCGTTTACCACATTGGGATCGTCGGTGCAATAGTAGAGAGATTCAATCATATCATAGCCCAGCACACGCACCTTGTGCTTGCTCTTGCTGCTGTACTTGGCGAGGACCGCATCCTGACCGTAGTTGCCTTTGAAGGCGGATTTGATGGAGCCGTACGAGATGAGTCCCTTATGTTTGCGATTCAGCACGAGTACAATGTCGTCAGTGCCATGGCGCAGAACACGTGCCTTCTTCACAATGGTGCCCTTCTTGGGCTGCTTTCCTTCCTCGGGAGCTTCCTGCTCAGCTGTGATGCCGATACTCATATTTAAGGTTAAATAGACCAGCTTGGTCATTGGCATCATATAGAGCACTCGGGCCAGGTACTCCTCGTTCACTTCATAGTCCTGGGGCGTGTACAGCGCCTCGGATAAATTATGCTCATTCACGTAGCCCCTAAACGATTCGTTCATTATGCTGCCCTCCAGTCCGTTTTTTTTAGCTGCTTGGACACCTTGAACTTTACAATGCTGCCTGGTAGTATATAGTTCAGATTTGTCTCAACAGTAGCAAGTCCCCGATACAGGACTTCCTGCTGTCAAGTGCAGAGATCGATAATGTTCCTGAAATGGCACGACGCGCCATCAATTTACTGTATAATATAAATATATAATATATATATGTATAGTAAAAATAATACGTAAAACAATTGTTTTCGTTTGTAATAATTCACATGCCTTTGTTCAATTATTTCACTGTTTCGACCGTACTCGTTAAATCAAATAAAAAATAGTTAGCAACATTGCAAACAAGTCGAGAGTGCTCGACGAGGAGATGCCCTGAGCCATGGTTAAACATATTAGCTTTAAGCACAAGCGAGAGCGATAGAGATGACATACTAGTTGAGTAGGGTGAGGTTTTTGCATGGCTTGATTTGCTAAGTGCGAAAGGGATGGCAGATACTTTTCTTGTTCTACCGGTCTGATGAGAGGTTTCGTTTTGGAATATAACTTGGGTATTTCTTATCCGATAAAATTTGCACAGTTGATCAACAATGAGTCAAGGTGTATTATATATGTAGTGCAAGCGTATACCTGGGGATATTATTGTTCAATTTCAAATTCAGTATGTATTGATGTTCGCTTAACGAAAACAGTTATCGATCAAAAAGATAAAAAAGTTATCGATAAAAAGAAAAGTTTGAAGAGAATGAGGTAGACAATTCTTTCGATTCGGAATCAAACAATTTCGCTACTTATTTCATTTATGTAAGCAGAAAGATTTATTATTAAAATTCTATTTTGCTACATACCATAAGTAGGTAAGCTCTTATTAGTATTCCAGCTAAGATCCCGAAGGGCAAAGCTTACTATACTTTAAGAGTCTTTAGATTTTGTAGTTGATTGTCGATTGTTGAATGATTGTTGCTGCTGCCTAAGAATATATATTTATTTTATAGGGTCAAAGACGGCAACATTTAACTGTTACATACTTTTTCGCCACTTCATTATATGCTTTTCAGCCATTTGCAATGGGTTCGATGTATAAAAACAGAGAGCAGAAAGCAGAAAGACAAAAGACAAAGACATTTGAAGTACTTTGTGGCTAAACTTCTTTCTTTCTCGCTTTCGCATAGTGTGATAAGCCGACACGATAATTTCACGCTATTCGTTGACTATAAACACACACACACACACACACACACACCCACACACACACTTCGCTTTCTCTTTCTCATTCTCTGTTTGAACTATTACAGCGATCTGTTGCTTCTGATTTGAAACATTGTTTTCAAAGCACAGCCAAGAAACAGCCTAGTCACTAATCAAGCGTAAAGTTTCACAATGCAGCAGCTGCATTGTCATTACTCTGATTGGGCTGGAGGAGCATGACGAGGAGGAGGATGACGAGGGGGGGTGGATTAGAAGGGGCATATTTGTGTGCGAGGAAGACGATAGTCTCGTCTTGTCTGGTCCTCTTCTTCATCTGCCTTGTGCCGTGGCCGTTTGCCGATGTGTCAAGTGGCACTTGTGGCGTCGCCGCTTGACCAGCAACACGAATTGTGGGTGGCGTCGCTGTTGGGGTTGATGGCAACCGCTTTAACGGTATAGCGGTGCGGTGGGGGTTACCTGGACGTCGCTATTTTTGTCTGCTGCTTGTGCTTATTGCTGTCTGCCGGCATCCTTTATTTATTTATTTTCTTGCCCGTGCTTTGGTTTTTGGCGTGGCGTTGTTTTGTCTTTTTTATTCTTTTATTTCATTTGCCTTCAATGCAATTATACTGGATAAATATCTTCTTCCGTTTTAGCTGTAATTACAAAAGTTTAATTGAGTTTTCTCGGCTCGTTGTGTTCGTTTCTTTTTCCTAACTTCTCATTTCCCCTCTTTAGCTGCTCATACTTCGACGTCTTTGTTGTTTTCTCTTGTTTTTGTCCTGTTCTCGGCGATAGCTGTCGTTGCGGCTGGATAGAAGTTTATCCAGCATTCTCTCTGTAAAAGTCGTCCAGGCCTTGCGTCGCCCTGTCCCTTTGTCACCTTGTGCCTCTGTCCCTTTGTCGCCTTGTCCCTCTGTCGCCCTGTCCTTCTCTCGACCTGTCCTTCTCCCGGCGTTGCCACCGTGGCTGTCGTTGACGTCTGTCTTTTTTTCCATCTCTAAGGCTGTATCCCTACACTCAGAAAAAAAATTATAATAGTAATTATAAATACTTGAATTTTTTACTGCAATTTCGACCATGTTTTGCTTTTGATTTCAAAATGCCTTCGAATGAGAATATGCTTAACTGAAGAGTTTTGGTACTTCTTTTCCTTACTCGTACATATTCAGGCCTGACTTGTATATGTTGCGTCAGACAATTGTGTTTCTCTGAGTGTATATACGTAATATTGTTGATGTTGCAAAAAAGAGTTGTTTTCAGCCTGGCAGGCCTGTCTATCTAGCGCCACGTGATTGTTTTTTCGCCACAATAAGAATGCGACAGCAACAGCAGCAGCAGAGGGAGAGGGAGAGAGTTGGAGGGAGACACATAGATAGACAGGAGCAGACAGCAGGCAGAGCCTGCGGCTGAGTGATTTCTTCTTTTTCTGCCACTGCTTTTGCTTCTTCTTCTAGGATATCATCCAAGGACAGCAATACGAGCTTAATGAAAAGTGATTAAAACTGAGACTCGCCTGCATTTCAAACTTGACTTTAAGGCGCCAAGCAGCAGCGGTATGGTGGTTGGGGAGGGGGAATGGGAAGGGGGGGATGGAAAACCAATTTATATTTAATAAATAACGAAAGTGTTGAGTAACGCCTCAGAAATCAAGTCATGCGACAGAGAGATGGAGAGGAGAGAGAGAGAGAGAGAGAGAGAGAGGGAGAGCGCAGTGCAGAAGATCCAGTTGGTTAATTTATTCATTGCAAATTTACATGCTCATGTTTGCAAATTTAAAAACTGCATACACACTCACTTAATAGAGAGAGATAGATAGATAGATAGAGAGAGAGAGACAGGGAGAGAGAGTGAGACGAAGCTAGAGATAAAGGCGAATGCTGGAGTTCGTTCGAGCGAGTTTATTCAAAGCAGACTCTTCGAGTAATATGTAAATCGGATTGCCAGTGAGAAAGTGGAGTTTACTCAGAGTCAGCAAAGCTTCGCCTCACAGCCAGTTTCTTCACCCACCCAACTCCCTCCTCCCACCTCTCCACCGCAACTGCAGCCACTCCTTCCTTTTACTTTCCCTCCCAACACCATACGTATTCGGATTTCGCATCAGCGCCTCCGTATGGCACACGGCGTTCGGTTATTTTCCTATGGGAAAAAACCACTTGGCGCTTCCCCAATATTTACATATCATAGTTGGTTCCACAAATGAGTTGCCAACACACGCACTCACACACACACAGAGAGAGAGAGAGAGAGAGAGAGAGAGACGGATAGGGACAGCTTTAGAGGGAGAGAGAAAGATGGGGTGTGTCACAGTACGTGAGTGCCAAGTGAATTAAACACCTCAGCCTATTATCCACTCATATATGCGTGTGGTTTCAGGAAATATGTTTTCAAAATACAAATCTTAGACTTGCTATCGATGTCTTCATTGTAAATTTAAAAGACTAGCGACTTTTGATGTTTTACAGTAAAAAATTTTTGAAAATTTGTTTGTAAAAATATGTGGAGCATCATAAAACTCGTAACAAAACAATTTCGTCAGGATATCTAGGTAAACAAGAAAGTATTTCACACAAGAGCTCATCTTCCAAGCGATTGTCTTTATGTCAGCTTTATGATGTACATATATGATGACATACGTATAATATATATAATACGATCCGTTCAACTCCGACATATGTGCTACCAGTCAAAAGACAGTTATATGTCAAGTTTAATCAACATAGCATTAAGACTGACTGAGTTTACATAGTTAGATGTATAGTTGGACTGTCAGACGTGTCTATGTAAAGAATATATTTACTTGATGTATGTATTTACGACAAAATTAGAATTAACCCCGAAAATATATACATATATATAACATTTACATTGTCAAATAACTTAAGTAAAAAATAAATAAATTACTAAAATAATGTTCTCTTGATTGAACCGATGCCAAAGTTTCTGTACATTTTTATTTTGTTTCTATTGTTGATTGATCCGATATGAAAATGTATAACTATTTTCAAATTCTGATGAGACATTCGATGGAATGTTTCACAGGGCAGGCCATTAATCAAATTGTGTCCCACGGCAGTTGAGTTCGGACAAAAAGTATTTATATCTATGAATGTTATGATTTCCATGCAAATTGCTTACGTCGAGCACGAGCAGTTACTTCAATCATGGCTAAGCTTGACAAGCTTGTCCACATGTTGCAGCAACCCTCTTTAGCTAGAGCCGAAATTATGGGTGGGAGGAAGGCTGGGCATTGAATAAAAAACAGTTTTAACAAATGTAATAATATAGCAAATTAGTTACGCCTGAGTAATCGAATATTTATGATGAAGAAGCAACAGCAGCCGACCCAAGTAACCCAAACAACCCCATAAGACATAAATCCAACAACTAAAAGCACAGACACACACACACACACATATACTCCCAGGCGCGCACACACACTCCCAAAGAGACACTGAGGATGACGTTTGTCAAAACAAATCCGTAAGAGATTACATTAAAAGGCGCATTTGGACAAGTTCAGCGCAAAATAGAATAGGTGTATTCTATTGCTGACACGCTCACATGGATAAGGATATATATATATATATATATATATACTTGTATATACTTATAGATATCAAGTGCATGCGAGAATTTACCCAATGGACTTAGTGGACTGGCAGTCTGTACCCAACTCAAACTCAAATTCGAACTCAAGCCCAGTCCTTAAGTCCTTCTATCTTTGTTTCTTTAGCAACGCATTTTTTTACTTGCTTTCCCATCTTATTTTTTTTTTTTTGGGAATGTAGGTGATGGAATGTTCAGTAATATGAACTGACAGTAGTTTTCATTACGAATTCATGTATTTTTTTGGTTTTCGGTTTTTTCTTCAACATTTGGATAGATCTGAGTTGCGACTTTCCATAAATCATAGTTGTCTCCCAATGTTTTATTAAATTTCTTACTACTTTTATTAAATGTACATTTAACCACATATATTGTGGATGTAGTCAAGTGAATTCAGCAGGTTGAACGTTACAAATGTTAAGTTGGGGGGCGTCCGGCAACAACTTGTAATTGTCAAGTGCTGGTTAGGGAACAAGGTTAGCTTAGGTGAAATAATTTTCATTCTCGAGTAGGAAGAGAAATGCCAACTGAAGTTTCTGAAATCCTATCAGCTAATCTATATTTGTATATATATTTATTTATTTACATACATACATATATACACGAGCAGCTTGAAATCGTTTTCAAGTACTTCTTAAAAAAAATAGCTGAGAAGACTTCAAGTACAGTGCTTCATGAGTTGCCAATATAAAATTAGCATAACTGCCTATTAAATATATATATATTTATATATATACTAAATATATAAAAAGGGAGAGAGTGATAGAGGTGGAAATTCATCGGTTATCGTTGCGTTCACCTTTGAGTGAATTTGTCTGTCGATTTGTTTGCTGCTGTGGAAGTGTAAGCAAATGTTTGTAAGCCGACAAAGCAGCTTACTTGATTTACATTTAGTTGTTGTGGCTGTTGTTGTCTCTGTTGCTCTCCTTGTTTTTGCTGTTGTTGTGGTTTTTGTTGTTGGTGCATCTTGAGCAGACATTTCATCTGACAATTTGAAGGACTGGACGCGCTGTGTCCTTTGTAATGCAAAATGCAGGCAGGCAGCACGTCCATTTCTCGCACTGCCACTCACTCTCCCTCTCTCTCTCTCTCTCTGTCCTTCTCTCACTCTGTGCGCTTGTGAATTTAAATGCGATTTTCATTCTAATTCTCTGACCTTTGTCCATGGCAACAGTGGGCACTCTATAAATTGTATAACTATTTTCAATAACACAGCGCACACACACACACACACACACACACTTAGACAACATAGAAGAGCATGCTCCACAGTTGAAGAGTCTTCACTCTCTTACTGCCTCTCTCTCTCTCTCTCTCTCTCCCGCTGTCTGTCTGTCCATCTGCCTCTAGCATTCGCTGTTTTGGCTCTATCTCTTGCACGCTTACTTGATTATTTGCCTGTATGGCATGACATCGACCAAAATGAACTGTTGGCCCAATCTATGGCTTAAGGCTGTGGGTTCGGGGGTCATCGGGAGGCTGAGAGTGGCCACAGGTGCTGCTGGTGGTGTTCTTCTTGTGCTCTGCCTGCCTGGCCATTTCTTGGCACTGGTTTATGCCTTTGCCAGCGCTCTTGACTTTCGGCAACTTTTTGAAAGTACTTTTTTGGGTGGGATGTGATGGGTTGGTGAGTGGGCTATATGTATGCAAACATATACAAATATATATATATATATATATATATATATATATATATGAATATTATTTCTTTTTTGTCTTTTGGTAATTTAGCATACTTCTGAATCATTTTGCGGTTATTGCTGTTGCTGTTGTTGTTGTTGTTGTTGTTGTTATTGTTGTCGTCGTCAGCTTTGTCGTTGTCGTCGTCGCCGTCTGCTGTGTTTCAAGTTTTGCTTTACCGTTTGCGGTTTGCGGTTTGCAAATGCAAATTGCTTACCTTGCATATCCCTAATGTCCTTTTCCATTGTTGTTGTTCTTATTGTTGTTGTTATTGTTGTTGTTGCTGTTGCTATATCTTTTTTCTATTCTATTCTTCGTGCTTTTGGTTGGGGCATGAAGGTAACAGATGCTGGCTGGCTGACTAGCTGACTAGCTGACGGGCTGATGCTGCTGAAGTGCGACCACCCGCGCTGATAGTGTTATTATTTGTATGCGCACACAATATTTGCCAGAAACTCATCGCTTTCAGTTTAGTCTTAAGAGATTGGCATGGAACCAGGTAGCTATTACATTAGCTTAGCTAATAGTTTCCCTTACGTAATTGAATTTAGTATTTAGTCAGAATTGTAAATGGTCTAGCAACTGAAGTAACTGTATCTAACCGAGAGAGTGAGAAAGAGCGAGAGAGTTCCGAAATACCTACTTATTCGTAAGTATTTCGAAAGTACATGAAGTTCTTGTTTCTACAATCAGCTATCTTTATGTGGAATGGCATTTGCCGCGGTAAATTCGTCTCACGCTTTTAAGAAAATCAAAATTCGAATGTTTCGCAATTGTCTAAATGCAATTTGAAAACTTGTCGGTTTCTGCAACTGCATCTAAATGGGAAACTCTATAAGCTAGAGCGAGTGAGAAATGTTTTTACAAAGCCTTCCTCTCTGGCTCTAACAAATTGAACTTGCATTCTTCACTTCGAGTTCCACTGAAGTGGTTGCAAGAACTGATACTCTTTAAAAGATTGTTACTAATCTTTTCTCTCTGTGTGTCCCTTCTTCTGTTTGGCATATATAAGTAACTGTACTTTCCTTATAGCCACAGCTAATTGGTGTTTGTTTCCCATCTGATGAACTCTTACCATCATCATTAACATCATTATTAATATTAACCCATGAACCCAACGAGAGAAAGCATTTTATTTATCGAGCATATATATCCATTAATCATTGAATCAACAGTCTAAAAGTTGTTGTTGCCCAGTCACACTGTGCACAGTGTGGCAAGCATCATATGGTTAGGTCCTTGGCCCCACCCATCCTTTGGCAATGTTTCAATGCTTCAATGCTTCAATGCTCAGGCGACCGTCAAAATAAATAGTGCGAATGGAGTGCGTAGCAGGGCGACTCCTGCTCCAAATCCTGGCCAGAGTCCTGCTCGGAGTCCTCTCGTTGCTGCTGCTGATGTTTATGTTGTCTCATGGTCGTGCGTCCAGATGTTTTGATTCAGTTTTAATTCATTTCAGACGTCGTCGACGGGCGCCACAGTTTGTTATTGTTGCTCGCTTGTCGATTGTCGCTTTGTCGTTTGTCGCTTTGTTCTTGTTGTACTTGTTGTTCTTGTTGCTGCTATTAAGAAAAACGCCTCCAAGTATAATCGACTAAACGAGCGAGCAAACGAGAATTGGTTGACGACCCTGCCACCAATACTGTTCTCCCTGCCCCATACTCCCTACCGCCTGCCCCATCGACATGCAGCCAACCAGCCGGCAATAAAAATATGATTGTATTTTCGCTTGAGTTGTTTTCATTTCTCGATGATGTCGAGGACCGTACTCGGAGCCCGACCGCCAAGGCGACCGCAGTTTTACTCCCCCCCCCCCCCCCCAATTCCAAGACACACACACACACACACCCACCCACCCAGTTTCCACTTCCTTCCGCCACAACTGCCATCTCCGTTTTTCTGTTTTTTTCATTTTGGTCTTGGGCTGTGGCCCTCAGTGCATGGTTAAATCAAGCAAGCTCTCGACCATTGAACCTATACACATCTTATTATAGCCCTGTGCTGGGAATTACGATTTTATCGTCAAGTTTGTGACACATTGAAGGGAGCCTCTCGAATCTTTAAAAAGTATATATTCATTTCATATTCATATTTTAGATGAACTATGTTAGTTTCCAGAAGCTAACTGAATGAAACTTGGAATATAGCCATTTAATAGTCGGCTGGATCGGTTCAATACATCATATACCTGCAATTGGAACTATCGCTCGTGTTCAACTATTAATTCAATTATTAATTCTTAAAATAGTTATGTTTGTTCGGAATTATGGCAAAATCGAGCATGTAATTATGAAGAGCAAAAAGCTGATTTTCAGAAATATACACTCCAAATAATGAGATGAGCTACCCTTTCCCCCAAAACTGTGCTCATTTTAAAAATTTCAGGTCGATATTTTTCCGAGTGTACGATTAATTTCGTGTTAATGGTTGGACTTTAAAGGGTAACCCAATTTCGATGTGCTTTGGTTAGTTGTTTTTGCTTGTTGTTTTTGCTGCTGCTTGCTGGGATAACAACTGGGGGCCTTTGTTTTGTTTGCCGCCCACGCACACACACACACACACAGATTCACACATACACACAGAGTGGTATGGTGAAAGGGAGGGGGAGGAGAGAGTTGTACATCTATTTTGAAATCAGTACGGCAAGTCGCATATGCGCTACATTACATTCTCCGTTGCCATTAATCGTGGGTCTGCGGCTGCCCAGTTTTCTGGCCGGCAGCCGTCTTCTTTACTGGCTGGCGTCTTTAGGCAGCCTCCCCGCTGAGTCTCTTTCCTCTTTTCACTCTCCCCTTTTGTCCGTCGGCTGTTCGTCCTTGTCCTTGTTGAAGTCGACTCTCAAGTCGCCCATATTTACTCGAGTGATGTAATTTTTGAATAGCTTAAGGCATTTCAAAATATTTAGCATGGCAAATCCTTTTTAAACGGTGATTTCGACTGCGCTCAAGGATGTTGTCGGCCATGGCGATTTGCCTCGGACCCGGGCCAGAACCCATTCAAGTACTTTGCATATGCATATATGTGCGTATTATTGTTATTAATAATAATAAATTAGATGTTGATGTTGAACGAGCTTGCACACGAGCAGCAAGTGGGTCGAGATGATTTTGCATTTCATTTGCCACGAACAAAAAAAAAAACCCTACAAGAAGCTGAAATGCCGTCACCGAGTGAGCTCGACTGCGATATACCCTAAAGCCCAACTATTCAATTTATTTCAATTTTAAATGTTTATGACAGCCATAAACACTGAAGAGTAAAACATACCAATACGAGCGCACGATTTCAACTATCACTTGTCTGATTGCTAATGTATATATTTAACATTATATTCCAATTAGTAGTCACATCCTTTAATGGTGTGGCTGCTATTGCCATAGGAAATCGATGTGCATTCGCGAAACGGCTGCAGTTATCGATCGAATTAAATAATCCTGATGAACTTATACTCCAAATATAGAGTCTCTAGCGTTTTTGACCTCTGAGTTTACGTTTTGATTCCGGAGTTGGAGCGTAGAATATATTCAATTACGTATTGGTAGCTTGATATTCTTTTTGATTCAGATTCCGATTGAGATTCCGGTTGGACTCACCGACGTAAGCCTCAAATATGACCGTGTATGAGTTGGGATGCTAGAAAATCGATAACATCGAAAAATATATATTTCACAATTTTTGAGCTGGAATTATGGAACATTGGTTGTTCTGTTGGTGATAAATGTATTATTCTTTAACACCTGGATTAAGGGTATTGACTAGTGCGCTTGAGCTCATTCACAAACTGGGGATTTTAATTATTTTGTTATAAATTTGTTAAAATTTAAATTGTTGTGGTAATTATTCATGGCGTAGTTTGTTATGAATATATAATGAAATTAGTGATCAATTTGCCAGTCCATTTTTGTTGCAACGTGCAATGTGCCGCGTGCAACATGTACAAATCCAATTTGGTTAGCTGAAAAAGTTGCTATGAATATTTTAAACAGTTTTCAAAACAATTACGTGTTAATTTCAACTGCAGCACTAGTTGAACATATTAGGGGGCTTTTTTGTTGCTTTAACTGACGTTTATCAGCACTGACGACAAACAAACAAACAAACACACGTACACACACAGTCATACGAAACACACACTTGAGGCAAAGTTGGAAACGGAAACAGAAATAGAAGTAGAAGTAGAAACAACAACAGCTGTTGTTGCTTCGTGCTGATCATTGTTCGTGTTGTTTGTTATTGTTCAACAACAACAATGAGACAAAAAGTGCGCAAAAAGGCAAATAAAAATCGTGTAATGAAATTTTGTGCGCTGACATTTCGAAAAATTGCTTTTTAACCTTTGTGTGCCCGAACTGAAAGTTGAATCTTGACTTGGACAGAGGAACAGCAGACAGGGGACCAGGGCTGGGGATGGAGGATGGAGGGAAGCGAGATGAAACCGAAGCTGAGACTGAAGCTAAAGACAGTTCCAACATGTCACTGACATGCTACACGTGTATCTTCTACTGTTCGACAAACTAAATTTCTCTTTATGTGCACTCAGAGAAAAACTTTACTGTGAACAGGACAGTGAATTTGATTGCTATTGCCTATCGATTCCTGTTCGATATACCGTTTAGATAACCAGTCTTGTAATTTAGAAAGCAGAACGCTGGCTTCTGGCAGCAAGCAAAAGTCGGGGAGAAGGCATAAGGCAATTTACTCAATGCGGGGGCATATGGCACCCAAATTTCTCGCAGTGTATGCGCGCAGTGCATGCAAAAGCAAAGTTGTGTGCAGCTTCCAAATCTGTAAGCTGAAAACTCTGTGAAATGCTTTAAAGTTTTGGGCATGGCATGCACATGCAGATTATTATTAGGTTGTTGCTGGTTGCCAAATGCCCCACACCACACCCCCCACTCAACTCCCCCAATCCAACCCCCCGCATTCACCCATTTTCAGGTGAGTTTCCCCAAAACTTTGCCCGTGTCCAGCTGAGCAGGGGTGCACGCTAGGTATGGGGGGAAAAGGGTGGTCTTGGGTCTTGCCATTTGCCTTGCTATAAGTTTTGTTCTAACAAACCAATTACTCGCACCAATTTCCACAGAGGCTGCCTGCCCTTTCGACATTCACCTCGCCTTACATGATGGAAGAGTTCGACTTTGAGCTGAGCACAAAACGATAAGTATACAGGACTGGGGTGGGGGAGGTCGAGGTTAGGATTGAGGACGTCGCTGACGCTGTACGAAAATACAAATACGACTTTCAGTTACTTTTTCATTATTTTGCCAAGGAGTTTGTCCTTTTGCGTGTGTGCCACACTCGGCGAAAAGACACTTCACTCTCGCATGTCTCCGTATCTCAAGAATACCCCTACAGCCCCACCCCCCCCTCCCCCCCCCTCCCATCCCTCCGCTACCACACCCTTTGACAACACCTTACTCTTTTGATACCCTGTAGCCATTACAGATTGTGTGTGTGTGTGTGTGTATTATGAAAAGAATGCATAGAAAAATAAGTTTTTCTTTGAGCAGAAATTTGTTGAGCTTTTCATCGTATTTTTCTTCCTAAATTCTTATAATCTTCTTATTGTATTTACTTGGAAGCGCGAAAATTCATCTGTTTGATTTTTCATTATTTAGGAGGAAGTCCGTTGAGCTCTGAATTCTAAACTCTTGGAAGCTCCATAAATCATCCGATTTCTTTTTCTTAATTTCTAAGTTTCTGCTGATCTTTGTGTTTCCATCGCATTTTCTTAGAATCTTAATAAGCCATCCTCAGATTTATTTTTTGAGATTTGTAAGCCTTTCAAAGTTCTCGAATGCTAGCCGAGTCTTGCTTTATTATATTCTTAACTCTTTCAACTTTGACTCAAACTATTGCCAAAGCTTTTCAATCAATTTCTTGGTTTAAGGTTTCCGCAACTAATCGGAATGAGTGGGTTATTATATCTAACCGCGAAGTAGGTTGGTTTTTAAAGTACAGGGTATCTCTTAAGCCGAGCACTCTGGGCTACATCACTCTATGCTCTGTGTGTGAGCGTGTGTGTGTGTGTGTGTGTGTGTGTTGGTGTATGTATTGTAATGTTCAAGACATTGGCAGATGTCGCCGCACTTGCAAAAGTTACGAGAGAACTGCAGCAGGAAGGGGCCAGGGTGCAGGGAGCAGGACGCGGCAGGAAGCGGGTGGCAGCAAGTGTAGCGGTCGCATCCGGATCTGGATGGCGTGTGTACACATGCCGAGACAAGGACAAGACACGGATGGCAGTCAACTTAGCCAACTCAGCCGGCAGCGAAGGCAGCTGACTAAAAATGTAGAAGAAAACAACAGCAACAACAAAAAGTTCCTACAAGTTTACTTGCTTCTTTTTTTTTGGTGTTTTCATTGTCATTTTCTTCTAATTTTTCTTGTTTTTTGTCTTCTCACCTTCTTCCACACCTCCTCCTGCACTTTGCACTTTTTACCGCATGTGCTAAGACATGCCTAAGTGGGCAGTGGGTAGCAGCGGGGTGTGCAGGGAGCAGCCATTTAAAGCTGGCAATAAATGTGGGAATAGATAAGCTAAAAAGAAAGCATTGCATTCAGCAGTTGCAGCTGGTGGCTTTATCTACACTAATTAATCAATTGATTAAAAATAGATATATGTATATATTATATATATATATACATATAGGTGCCTGGCTGTATGCATGCATGTTTGTATGTATGTATATGTGTTAATATATTTTGTTGCCATCAAAATGATTAATAATTATTGCAAATTACATGCAGCTTAAAATGTATTTAGTTTTAAATATTCACGAGAAGAAGAACAAGAAGCATTTTTTTTCTTTTAATTTATTTTCTTTTTTTTGGCGCTTTGTTATTGTTGTTTTGGCTTTTGTTGGAGTCTAGATTAAGCCATATGTGGAACACGGTGTTGCCGTTTTGTGTGTTTTGCGACGTAGTCTTTGGGCTGCTTTAGCTGCTTAACTTCTTTGCACTTGCACTTGTAGCCAACCCCCCGTCAACCCCCTCTGCCGCAACGCTTGCAGCATAATATGTTGAAGGAAGCGCTGAGGACGCAACAGCCGCGCATGCTGTTGTAAAAAGTTTTTAATTTTTCTTTTCAAACATTTAACTAAAAGAGCAAGTCTTTCTTCAAACGTCAAAAGCGCTGCCAACAACAACAACAAAAGTAACAACAACAACAACAACAGCAACAACAGTAACAGCGACGAAAAGCGAACGAAAAAAATTATAAAAAGGGTGGGAGAAATTATCCTTTTGCTTGTTTCTTGCTGCTTGGTTCTTGCCTCTTGCACTTTGCCTTATAACTTTTGCCTGGCAAAATATGATACGCATAAAACAACACACGCTGCAGGCCAAAGAGACCCCTGCACCGCTCCCCCTAGCCACACGCTCCACACCCCAACTCGACCTCCCACAACCCTTGCTGCCCAGACAAGACATCATATGATCTGACTGCATTCGCTCTCTCTCTCTCTCTCTCTCTCTCTTTCTCTCTTTCTCTCTCTTACTATCTTTCTCGCTCACTATCTCTGTGGCCGTCTCGCTTTGTATTTTACTTTGCTTATTTCTTCTTTTAATGAAACAGTTGTTGCTTGCGGCAATATTATGATTATTATTATGAGGCATGCAAAAGTTTCAGTTAATGCGTCGTGTAAAATAATATTTAGATGGCAACTTTTCTGCCTTTTGTAAGCTGCCAACTGTAAACTGCCAACTGTAAACTGCCAACTGTAAACTGTAAACTGTAAACTGTAAATTGTAAACTGCAAACGGCAAACGGCAAACTGGAAACTGTAGTTTCGGTAACCTAAGCCCCCCAGTTTTTCAGATTAATTAAATTTTTGGTACAGCAGCCGAGAATCCATGCAGCAGCCAAGAAGACCGCCAAATGCCAATTTTGAACATTTTGTCATCCGTCCATTCAGCCAGGCAGCTTGCCAGTCGACCAAAACAAAATGCATCGCAACAATGTTGCTTTCTGTGTTTTTTTTTGGGATGGAAATCCCTTAAATTAATTGAGCCAGACCAGGCTCAGGGACTTAGGCAGAGTTGAGCTAACAACCAGTTGCTATTCAGCTCTTCTGCTCTCCACACTCGCATAATAGAAGAATGAGCAAAGGTCGATGGCAAGAGCTGGACTAGCAGATACATTATACTCAACTCTTAAATTCATAATAGGCTTAAGTTGCGCTTAATAATTTTTGATTCAATTTTTCAGTATGTCTGGGTGCATTATATATGAATTGGAAGGCTAAATCTGTACAGTTGCGTCTTTTATTGTAATGTTTTATTAATTAATTGGATTATGATTAACTCTGACATTGAAATTTTGCACTTCAAAGCGTAGATTGTCGCCCGATTTATTTTGAGCTATGATAAAGTAGTGAAATCTCAATTATTTAAGGGAAATCTCGATGCATGAAATAAATTTGAAAACATCAATGTATCGATGTTCAATTTTCTTTTTTAGATGTATTTGCTCTTGCTTCTCTCTCTCTCTCTCTCTCTCTCTCTCTCTCTCTGGCACTCAGTTGACGCCTTTTGTGCCCTTTCGATGAGCTGAGAAACCGCACAAGTATCGCTCTCTCCTTGTGGTCCACACACAGTTGTCGAAATTAACTTGTACCTTTAATAATCCCTCCTCTCCACCAGACCCCAACCACTTCTTAGTTAAGATTGTGTGTTCGGCAAATACATTTACATCTGAAGTTGAAATTCAAGTTGGAGTTGGATTTGCATGTCTGTGTCTTCGATTGGGCTGCTCAGCATGTTCTGCTCTTCTAATTGGCATTTCATTGTCTTAGGGCGCGCTGTGTTTGATTCAATTCGGTTTTGATTAACTCCACGTGATTATAGCTTGGTTATTGCACTGACAAAGGAAACTCGAAAACACTCAACTGCACCGCTCATCAAGCGGCAATCGAGTAGCAAAAGCATCCTTCAATATTACAGTCGAATTGCGATGCATTCCTTCATATTGACTGCAATTGCATGCTTAATTATAGTGGAGAGCAAATAACATGTAAGAACTGAACATTACATATGAACCAGAATGAACAAATTGCAATTGTTGCATTTGTTGCAATTTCAAACAACATTCGTAAATAAAAATATTGACTTTGGCATATCGATTTATTCACATTGTGTTTGGTGTTGAAATGGTATTCTTGGTCATTCGCTTCGTTTGGTATGCTTAAAAGAACACCAGTTTAAGTCATAGAGCCATATCTTCAAATCTATTCAGCATTTGGAATTTAAGCTGATCGTAGTGTGAATGTCCGTCAGGTCGCGGATGGGATTATAAATTAATTATCGATTAAATCTTTCAATTGTCTTTTTTGTTGCTAAATAGGTGCAGTTATTGAGAAAATTAAATAAACTTGATTCAGCTCTTAGAGTCTCTGAGAAAACAGAGATGGACATTCCTAGAGATGGACAGACCGACGAACATGGCTAATTGTACTCTTCTGATCAAATATATGTATACATACCTAAGACATCTGCTGTTACATACATTTGCTCAACTTCATTGTAACCTGGGGAATTTGTGGGCACAAAAAGTGATTTTCAAAGCATTTAAGATAAACATCGTTGTCTGGGCATTTGTGACTGATGCCTGCCCAGGCACACACAGGCATACTGTCTGCCATTATCACCCCAGCTGGATCTGGTGTACCCGCATCTGCTGGATGCACAAATATTCAAAAGCTGGACATTTTGTTAGACGAGCTGAGGTTGTTGTTGCTTCTGTTACTACTGCCAGCAACAGACGCGAGAAGTCCCGTTTTGTGAGCACACAGAGAACACATAGACAACAATGCCAAAAAGTTCCCGTCTCCCAGCCGGCAACTCGCCCTAAACTGTTAGTGATTCCTTCCATCCAGTGGTCAAAGAGATCTCGCTCTGTCTGATTCATTTTACAATTTCCTTTGATTATATTTTTTGAGCATTTTTTTTTTTGTTCTTGTACAAAATTTTAGTTTTTTTCATTTATAATTTTTATTTTGACCTGTTCATTTATTATTTTAAATAAATGCAGTTTTCAATATTTTTTATAACTCTTGGAAAATCCCCCAAAATGATTAGCTCTTCCTTCTTCCTCGCAAATTTAATCAACGCTGCATAATAAACTGAGATCTATATTGCGAGAAATACCGTTATTCATTTGAATGGGTGAAAAATGAAGAATATAAAATAGAAGCCGACAAACATCTAAAATAATTTTCAATTAACTGTCCAATGACATTTTATTATTTTCTTGCATTATATTCGGCTGTAAAAGCGGCCTTTAAAAGTGGCGTAAATTAAGTCCTTGTGCAGGGGTGGCGCTGGCTGGCTGGCTGGCTGGCTTGCAAAGGTCCAGTGCAGTGTCGTCCTTTTATGATGACGTTACGTGAACGGCGCTGCTCTCTGGCTTGAGTGACATGAAACTGTAATGGAATTCAATAAAAGCTGAGAGTGCAGAAGCCGTTCGACACGCAAAGAGAACCTTTTGCTTTTGCATTGTTGTTGCTGTTGCTGTTGTTCGTTGTTCGTTGTTTGTTGTTGTTATTGGTGTCCAGCCGGAGAGCATTCGCGATGATAGCCATTCGCCTGTCAGTTGAATTTGTTAATTTTGCGACTATCCACAAGGTGAAATATTCGATATATATCAACCAGCTGCAACCTCCCACCTTGCCACCTCCGGTCTACATTGTCTATAAATGAGTGCAGAGCGTTCAACATACGCAGCAAGTTGTATCTGTGCCCCGTGCTCTTTGGCGTACACACAGTGCGGCACATTGGCTATGTAGGTGCGCTTGTCCTCAGGTGGAGCATATAATCGAGTGCTAGATACCAGATTGAATACAAAGCGGAAGAATCAATTTTCAAAACCAAATGGCTAGTCTTGATGAAGCTGTTTCAATATTTATATAGCATAAGAGTCTTTCAGTAAGATCCACCAACTCATATCAAGAATGTGCTCTTAAAAAAGAAATTGGTGTCTGTTTTTTGTGTTGAACGATCAAAACAGCTAAATGTTGTCTAAAATGCATAGCTATCATAATTCAGCAACATTTTGGAATGCATGAAAATATGTTCGACAACTGATTTTGCATTGGGCTAAATCAATTAATGTCCTCGAAAATTGTTGTATCACTGAATCCATTCTATATATCTTTCACCCGGTCGACTACTCATTTCACTTACTTGCCTCATGTTGCACTAAGTGTAATCCTCGCCCTGCTCTATGCTGACCGTGGTGTTGGTCGAGGGTTGCCGCATCAATGTTTGCTACTCTCTCTGCAACCTTCGTGCGCCAAGAGTCACAGTTTAATTAGCTACTTTGGCTAATGCTCGCATTGTGTCTGTCATTTGTGTGTGTAGTCATTGTGGCAACTTTGGCGCTTTGCGGTGCTCGGCCAGCAGTTAATCTCGAATGTGTGGCTGCTCTCTGTGGCACTCTGCGAACTCGGCACCAACACCTAGTTTGCCAAATCGTGGGCCTACTAGACTAGAATATAGCAATATAAAGCAACGGCAACATTTGACTAATCGTAAAAAATGCTTTATTATTGTCTAATGTTGGTTCTCTTAATTTTCTACAATTCTACAAAAGTAGCAATTCTTTGGTTTATCCTGAGATAGTGTATAAATTACTTTTACTTTATTATATTATTATTTTTCTTTGATAGATATTGTGTTTGGCAGAGCATTTGCTAGTTGGCCCGTTAAGCTGAAGCCATCACCATAAGCAATATGCTTGTGTGTGTGAGTCAGTGTATTTTGGGCAGGACACGCCCCCTACGCCTACGATGGTACACCTTAGTTATGGCCCAATGCCTTTTGGCGTTGCTTTTATTGCATTCATTCACTTTGCGACAAGTTGCCCGCCCAGCGGCCAATGACGTCGTTTGATGGCCCAGCCGGATGTCGTCTTCAATAAAGGCGTCGCTGTTAAGCACTATATACGCACAAAAACACACACACAAATCACACACACATACACACACACACACTACATATACACTGGCACACACATCTGTCTGCCGATAGTGTGGCACTTTAATTAATTTCTTTAAGTTCATTAACGTTTGACTTGTTTCCGCAAGCGAAGATTGCCGATACACCAAATGGGCCGGACTGGACTTGGTTCCATGGATGGATGCCCCACACGAACCGTCCGCGTCTGTGTCCAGTTTGATGGCATTGTCAGGTTGCCAGTATATTGCTTTTTCGCATTTGCAACACCTTGTGGCAAGAAGCTCTCTGCTTCTGCTCAGGCGAGTCCAGGCGAGTCATGTAAAGTGTAAGCAACTTATTCGTGGCATCTGTTGCAAGATTGTTTGCTCGACTATGAGTACCATGCACTTATATACAGTGCTGGGCAAAGAAATATCACTACTTTGGAAGAGACTTTTGTGTCAGTTCGTATTGTTGTCCTACGTAGATAATGAACTAGTTTCAATGTGTGTTCATTCAAATATAAAATGATATTAGGGCAACGAGAGGAGTTATTGATAAAATGCAATTAATGTACTTCTATAACAAATTTAAAGTCTTTCTCTATCTGGCTATAGCAGTTCAATTGCTGATATCGAGCTAGAATCTACAAATATACCTCATCGAGTCGGATATGGTTTCTTCAGCCTGCATAACATCTAATCGAGTTGAAGGTTATTTTGAATGTCAATGAGGTCAGCATAGCAATGAAACAACTGACAACAATTCACAATTCCCAACGACAACAAAAACATATTCAATAATAAATTTTCCAAATTGCTCAAATGTGCAACTGTGAACCGTTAGCCGGAACGAAGACATGTCAAATCCATCCGAGTCTGTTGAGGAGCTGCCACAGCTGTCAGCTGGCGAGGATGCGCCCAGCACCAGTCGTCAAAGTAGAGTCGAGGAAGAGATTTCACCGTCGCCAGCCAGAGACATATGCGACGGTCCGTCTGTGCGGATTAGGCGCGAACTGAGAGACATCTCTCAGAATCCGCCGCCGAACTGCAGTGCCGAGATGTACAAGGAGGATCTGTTCCATTGGCGGGCTACGGTGCTGGGGCCCAGCGGCACCGTCTACGAGGGTGGCACATTCAAGCTAGACATTAAGTTTGTGGCTGCGTATCCATTCCGACCTCCACTGATCCGCTTCCTCACGCGCATCTATCACTGCAATGTGGACAGTCGGGGCTGCATTTGCCTAGATGTGCTCAACGAGCGCTGGTCGCCGGTGATGAACATTGCCAAGTTGCTACTCTCGATCTGGGTGCTGATGGGCGATTGCAATCCCAATGATCCGCTCGTTCTCAACATTGCCGAGCAGTACAAAAACAATCGCAATGAGCACGACAAGATTGCACGCTACTGGACGAGAAGATTTGCGGTGTCCCACAGCAAAGCCAAGCCAAACTCCATTTCCGAATCAGAGAAGGACAAGGAGCAGGAGCAGCAGTCGTCGTAACTGGAGCAGCAGTCCGAGCTGGAGCAGCATGAGTAGGCAACAACAGCGGCAAGCAGCTCAATTGCCATTAATATAACACACAGTCGCAGCAGTCAACTTTAGACAAGCCCCTCCACGCCCCCAGCAACACCCCAGTTCCGCCCCGAATCCTTGCCGGGTTGCAAGTGTGGGGCTGGCAATCTTTGCTGGCCGGCAAGTGTGGGGCGTGAACCATTTGTAAGCGCGGAAAAAAAATATGGCTTGCATAATGCGACCGGGCACTTGGAGATGGGCGCGCGTCCAAATACTTTTAGCATGAACTGTTCCCAATCCTCAACTCGCATTTTCAACTGTGCTTGACTATCTCTCTCACCTGGCATAGGTCGTGAAAATACGCCTTATTTCATTATTTCTCAAGCGATGCAACATAACAAAACATAACGAAAACCTTTTCAAATCCAATCCAAATCAAAATTTTTATTTGCCGTTGGAAATCGATTTTTATCGACATTCGCAGATAAATAAAAATCGACATTGCTTAAATTTGTAATATAATACTTTTAATTTTCTTAGATGGTTTGTGTCACGACACGGTCTCCGCTCTTGTTACCCACTGTTCCAGTGCTCCACTGCTCTACACTTGTCCCCTCCCGCCGCGCAATCCTTCGTCGTCTGTTGAGTGGCTGAGGGGCTGCTGACGTCGCCAGATAGCTAGCCGGGCCTTTAGTGCGTTCATGTCCATGAATATTCATGAGCTGCCAAAAAATGAACCGTGCATAAGGCGACGGTACCAAAAGGTCGTTCCGAAGTGGGTTGTGGGCGGGGTAGAGCTTGAAAAATGAATTGGAACGCGAATGGGTTAAATAGGTGGATGGGTGTTTGGATGGTTGGATTGGGTGGAGTTGGAGTAAGCAACCAACAACTGAAGGTGTTGAAAGATATTTGTCCTAGTCGTACACGGGCTTCAATTTGAGCTCTAGCACCGACTGATGAGGGGGTGTATAAAATTATAATACCCTTTGTAAGATTATTAAAATGTGTATCCAAAAATTTTGATTCAAGCCATTAAATTAAATTGAATTTTCTGTGGGTTAAAGTGCCTCTAAAATACTTGTGTAGATAAAATCTGAGAGCATGGGCTTAAAACAAAACCTTCCTTGAATCTGTCGTTGTTAATCTTAAACTGCATCCAAGGTCCCAGGGTCCTTTAATCAAAAATATTGGTTTAAATGTACAAACATGGCGAATTATATGGTTAGTATATATTTTGATCAGGTTGGGTTTTTTTCTGACTTTATTTTTATTGTAATGCATTGCGGCCCAGTTTGATCCATTGTGGTTCTTCTCAGCTTATAGCTTTTCCATAAACCCCAATTTCTGTATGAATGAGCATCTGTGTGGGGTTAAGGGTTTCTATGTTTTCCGAGGTTTAAGCATGTTTCCCTAAGATACCACATTTTCATCTTGATAAGGTGGCACAATCGGATAACATCTGTTTTGAGACTGATTTCTCTTTATCACAAAATCGGCAGAGTACGTTACTGACTATACCCAGTTTGGCTAGGTGATTTCTTTGGCTACAATATGCTTCCAACAGATAGGTGAATATTATAAGTCTGATATTTCCTGTGGCTATTACATGTTTATATCGATTTTTAAAATAGCCACCCCAAAGATATTTGCCAGAGAATTGTCTGAGATCTCAGCTCGGCTAAATTGCCGCCTATGTCTTCTTGGCTCTTCACTTGTTTCCACATGCCACAAGTCTCGACTATTATATACTTTCCATTGTAATAATTTTGCTATTCACTTTTAATCTTAAATCATTGTATTCGTAACTTTAATTATATATAAAACTATGTGAAATTATTGTTTTTTAATTTGTGAACTTTGGTTAAACAACATAAAATAAATAAATTTAAAAAAAAATAATAGTAATAAATATTATAAATATTATTTTCAGTGTTCAAATTCAATTACAATTGAAATGCATACATTTTTCCGTTATCGCATTCAAATTGAATTGTTGCTTTTAGCAAAGAGATTTGAAAGTTGCTAATTATGGAAAGCGAATCGAAGGCGATAGCGCGGAGCTGGGCAATTGGGGGAGGTAACAGATAACAGTAAAATGGTAACAGGACATAGTCATGGACATGTCAGGGAGACAGGGGACGGGGTGTGTGGAGGTTAAAAGGGAATAAAGCAGAAGCATCAGCAGCAGAGGCAGCGAGAAGATCTAAGGAAAGCGACACTCAATTTGCAAAATGCGATAAATTGAATGAAAAGTGTGAAAATGAAGAGGAGTCATCAGCAGCTAGAGTAAGGATAAAGCAAGTGGAGTGGGATGGGATGGGGTGTGGTGTGGTGGGGAGTGTTGGGTACTGTTGCGAGCTTAAGCAGAAGTGAAGCAAAAAAATAAAAAATGAAACAGAAAAAAAAAAAAATGTAAATGAAAATTCAAGGAAATTTAATAATAAAAACATCAGCATAAAGTAAAACGCATAAAATCCAATGAAATGTAAAAGGCAACCGAACGAGCGCGTCCAGTCGGGCGCACACACACACACACATACACAGATAGAGAAGGAGCGGCAGGGGGGTCCGTGTGTGTACAAAATAGCGTCGCTCTGACAGTGTCCTGCCCAAGCAGGATATGCTCAATTGAACATGTTGATTGCTGACAGCGCAGACGCCGTCCTACTCATCCTCTCCAGCATCGTCTTCAAATGGGGAGTCAATTGAAAATCAACTTAGAGCTTGCTTTAATGGAATTAGTTGTACGAAGAAGGACATCATCAGCAGCAGAACAGAACAGAACAGAACAGTGCTGAGCTGAGTAATGCATCTGGGCTTCATCATCAACATCAGTTCCAGCTGCAGAGATGCAAAGAGATATCCGGCGATGTGCCCCACAAAGATCCTGCTCCCTTATACTTCAGCAAGCAGCAAAGGTGCTACATTAGATACCTATTAATACAAATGGAAACAGGCACACATACAAACCAAAAATAAATACACTTAAAAAAAAAAAATTCCCATTAAAATATTTGAGAGCTTAGACCAAAGTACAATCTTACCTAACTTATGACATTATGTTCTTAATGTTCAATTAATGTTAATGTTATAAATATCTTGAATCGGCTTAAAAAAAGACTATCTCAGCTTTAAGCAAGAAATTTTAGTGCTGGAGACTTTCACACTTACATGATGTGAAAACGTGGGTGGAGGAAATGCTTCGCATTTGCAATTTAATTTCTTCAAGTGTACTTACGTTTGTACCTGCATATGTGTAAATGCATGTATGTGTGTGTATGTATGTACATGTATAAATATACCGTACCTGTCATGCCATTTAGGTCAGCTAGAAAAACATTTGAATAGACGCTCCATTGATGCGGATCAGTGTTGAAAAGCGTGTAAATGAAATTAGAGACCTGCGACAGGGCAACGCACAACCAAATGCCACGCCCACCCCCCCACCAACACTTGCCTAAAAGCGTCCCACAGAATCCAGCAAGCCAAAACTAATTTGAAAACAAGTTAAAATGCTCTACTGGAGAGAACACGACTTGGAGATACCGTGTACATAGCTGTAAAATATGTTATGTATTATATTAATGAGTTGCTCAGTTGCTCAGGCCCGAAACTAAAACGATCCAATCCTAATCAAATTGGCAGAGCTAATCGATTACATGTTATATATTGTACAAAGAAATTGTTAGGCCATATCTATCCAATTGCTTTTGTCATTGCCCTCGGAAATTGATATTTATCGATATTCGCGAGACGGGGGAAGTTATCGATAAATAATAAGCAAATAAACCTGATCTGCGTGTGGTAGCCGAGAAACTATATTCCAAATTTAAAGTATCTAGCTCTGACAGACAAACAGATGAATATACCTTTATCGACTCGACTGTTAATGCCAGAAGAAAAATCAAATTACTCCATTCGCGATTGCAAAAAAAAGTGTTGTACAACAGCAGCAGATCTGATTGAATGATTGCGAGGACGTGTTGGAATGCTGAATAAGCACCTGAAGGGTATTCATCATATCATACATAATACCACTAAGTAGACAAAACGCTTCGTTTTTAATTTACCAGAGAACATGTCTCAGGCAAGTGTAAAATGTTCTGTTTAGTGATAATACGCAACACAGACTCGCACGACAGTGTTTCTTCTTCTTCAGCAACTTTAGCAACAGCATCATCGTCATCGTCATCGTCATCGTCATCGTCATCGTCATTGTCATCGTCATCGTTGGGTTGGTTTCGTTGGACGCGTGTGGTTCTTGAGTTGAGCGCCCTTTGATTTTCCAGGACTCTGTCCTTGCAGCTTAATTGAATTTAAGTGCGTTTCACAATATGCAATATTGCAAAAAGTACATCACACACACACACACACACATATGCACACGCAAAGTGCAAAGTACACTTGGCGGCAGAGCAGCAAGAGCAGCAACCTTCATCTCTGTCCCATAACCCAACTCAACCAACAATCAAACTAGGCAATCTAATAGTGGAAGGGGTACTGGTGTTATGGTGTGTGTGTGTGTGTGTGCGTGTGTATGCGTGTGTGTGTGTGGCACAAGAGGGCATTGCGATGTGCACAAATTGACAAACTTAGTTAGGCGAGTGAAATAGTTTTATTAATTGGCAATGGAGAAGCCATCAAAGGACTGAGCCACTCGGAAAGTTGCTCAAGCACAAGTTGAGTGTGGCTTGTAGGCATGTGTTGAAGTAATTGGTAATACACACAACTCTCAATACATTAGTGCAGCGAAAGACATCTTGATTGCCATATTTACATCTAATTTCCGTTCGATTTATTGCTGCGGCAACAGCCAAATCAAAGTATTTTTTTACTAATCTCTTTAACGCTAGCTTGGAGCTTCGAGTCCACAGATGCAAAAAGAGCAACTGCATCCTTTCTTATTTATTTTAGCAACGGGATGAGCCGTGACAGGCAATTATGGATTGGTATGTGGAAAATGTACATATATATATAGACTTGATGTCCTTTCTGGGGAGGAAACATCTCGCCTCTGATCAACTGAGTCCGATGAAGGTCAGCAGCAATCTGCGCTCGAAATTTGGTGATTTATCGATTTTTATGATTACGAAGGTACGATTGGGCGTGGCCAATATCTCTTTTTTATTTTGTAAATTATCTAAATAACCATTTTGAGTTTGTGGTAGTTGCATTTCAGCAGAGTGATCATCGAGTGCTCAACTCAAGGTGTGGGACGAAAGGGGAGGCCCTTTAAATTTGGGCCATCCTAAGCACTTTGCCAAGTTAAATGTTGCTTTCGAAATTTCCTGACCAGTTACGGCACATAAACAAACGCTGGACAAACGAACAAACAAACATCTACAACATATACTACAGCCGTACAGCTGTCTTGTCCGGCTGGCTGTCTGGCAAATAAAAAGCACTGAGCGAAAATCGATGTGCATAAGAGAGTAGCCAACAAGTGCACCAAAAACTTGCTGTTGCCATATATATCCATATGTATATATACACCTATAGATTTGGCCAGAACACATTAGGCCACATGGTCTGAATTCTGGGGGAATGGAAGCATTCGAGAAGGGCTCCAAAAAAATGTCACATCGCCAAAAATGGTGACAAGAAAAAGCGAAAAAGCGAAATTGCTCAAGTGGAGAGTTACCGACTAGGCATTACTCTGTTGCCAGCTAAATGCCAAATGGATGAACACGAAACAGGAACGGCAAAATTGAAATTGAGCTTTTATATAGTATAGTATCAAGTTCGACTTTTTTGTCAGCTTGCTTACACATTTTGTACAGGGTATACATAATAGAGAAGAAAAAAAAGAATTTCGTTGCCGGCTTTGGCTACGCTGACCAGGGCAAACACTTGCCACTTGGCACTTGCCACTTTTTGATGTTGTTAGTGGCCATGTCCGCGTGGAGTGGAGTGGAGTGGAGAGTAGAGTGAAGTACTCCGGCTCCGGTTTTAAATGGCCTCCATCCAGGGCTATGGTCATTCCTGCAGGTGTCGCGACGGCCGCGCAGACTTGCAAACTATGCACATGGCGGTAAATACTCTGAACGCCACGCGGCCAGTGTCTCCCCCTACTTCCTCGGCCCCTTCAGCTCCTCTAACTGCTTCGGCTGGCAGTCGCTTAAATTTAATGCCCTCAGGCATTTTATTTTGGCCGGCCAGCGAAGGAGAAGCGGCTGCCGCTGCAAACATTTCCCAAATGTGACAAACAAAAAACAAACAAAAAACAAACAAAAAAAATATAAAAAAACAACGAATAGAACAAATAGTAAAAAAGAAACAAAACAAATAGTAACATCTATTCCAGGCAAGGTGAAGTTTACATACCCTTACATACCCTTACCACCTGAATGTGATGACATCTTAATCACATTATATGTTTCAAAAAATAATCGACCAATTCAGATTCGAAACTTTATTCAGTTGCCCGAAAATGTTGCGTTTTCAGAGATAGATTTTACTTATAGTCTAGCAATACGTACACACTGCTCATGCTCAGAATGTGGCCACACTGACAAAGCTTCGTGTTGCCAAGTCAATTTATGAACTCTTCACGCTTCACACAACTTTGAAAACATCTCGATTTTTTCTACTCTTGCTGTCGGGTTAAGATTTCGATTCTGAATAGTTGACATGTTCCCATTGTTTGCCTCATATACATTTTATTACAATAAGCAGTCAGTTAAGCAAATCTCAGAAAAGTATTGGAAATTATAGGCAACTGAGAGACTTGTACTGAACCGAACTGGACTGATGCAAAATCAGTATGTGTGCAGACTTTCCATTAATAATATATAGCGACAAAATGACAATATCCAGTGCAAGAGCATAAAACGCATGGAGCAAAAGATGCGATACTTGAAATTTGCTGGCAGCGGACAACTGGCAATGAGCCTGAGCCTACAAACGGTAAAACAGTATCTCTGACAATAAAAAAATTGGGCGATTTAAGAAAAAAAAAATAACAAAAAATGGCGTCATGCACTAGTAAATGGCAATGAAACCGCCGGGTTCGGGATCCGTAAGCATTGTACGTAGTACATAAAGACATATGTACACGTATGTATGCATGTATTCGCAACAAGTGTGAGTGCTATACTCGAGAGAACTCGACTAGCAGATACCCTAAGCCCAAGTTTTTGCCTATCCATATTACAGATAGTCCATATCATATTATCACAGTTCAATAATTATTCGTACACTCATATCTTTCAAGTGTGTTCTACTACAACTTATCTGAAAACTCATTTAAAAATAATATATAAAATTGTTTCTGTAGTTAAGATTTTTCACAAGTAATATCTATACAATTTCACTTTGGTATAGGTAAAAAATCTTAATCATATTCAATAAGATAATATGACAAAACCTGATCGATTTCATAAATGGAACAGCTTTACTCAGGGTATCTGCAAGTCGAGCACTCTCTGAACTAGAGCATTATTACTTATCGCAGATAGCTTCCAAATTGACTGAGTTCACATAGTTGGATGGATAGACAGGTACATGACTATATCGATCGCCCACTGACGCTAATCAAGAATATATCCAGTTTTGTTATTTTGTATTCACACTTTTCAGTTTCCTTTGTGAATCGGTTGTCGATTTGAATAATCTGATACCTTACAAATAAAATCACAACGGATCATTGCATTATACCCAGAATTTTGTTTTTACACAATGACGTACACTATTTTTTGCATCGAAATTCTTATTCTAAGGTCCTGCGTTGAGTTGAGTCCTCCATTTTCTATCCATTGGCAGTTGTTAATAGTTTTGAAGACAGTTCGCTAATCCCACCTATTGCATTTATCATTGAATGTGAGGGGATATCCACTGCTGGCACTATACTTGTGGTACCTGACTTTTGGTGGTGCCCGTCTACTGCTAGTCGGATTAGCCGGATTAGCCTGATTGCGATATTGATTAATCGTGAGCATCTCCCAGTCATACACCTGTTTCTGGCATTGGAGCTTCATGGCCAGCTGTCGGAACATTTTGCGCATCATTTTATAATCGGGCTCCGTGTCGAAGGCCAACTGGAAGCAATAGTTTAGGTACATGGCAAATTCGCTGGGTAATCCTTTGCAAAGGACCTCGATGCTAACGCTCTGCTTCATCTCGTAGATGCGCTCATATTTCTGGCGCTTCGTCGACGCGTTGATACCCTGCCAAGGTAATTTGCCCTGCAGAAAATATATGAGCATGTAGCCCATCGATGTGAGATCATCGCGACGCGATTGCTCCAGACCCTCATGCGAATTGATGGACATAAAGCGTGTCGTACCGGTGACGACGCAATCCTCGCGATAGGGTATATGGGTACTAGTGATGGGATCCCAGCACTTCTTCGAAAGACCAAAATCGATCAGATACAGCCGCTTGCAATAGAGATTGCGTCCAATCGAAATGTTACTGGGCTTAATGTCCCGATGGACAAAGCCCCTCCTGTGCACCTGCTCCAGCCGCTGCACCAGCTCATCGGCCAGCATTAGGACCGTCCTCATTGTAAACAGCCGGCTGCATAGCTCGAAGAGATCATCCAGCGATGGACCCAGCAGCTCCATGACCATGGCACTAAAATTAGCTTTCTTGTAAAAATTATAGATTTGTGGCAATCCCAGCGCCGGTCGAATTGCCTTATAAATCCGGTATTCGTTGGCGAGCAGTGGATGCGGTGCATCCAATCCCTCCACTTTGATGGCCACGTCTTCGCCGCTGTGTAGGGATGAGGCCAAATAGATGTCCCCGAAGGAGCCGCTGGCAAACTGGCCATGCACCATGTAATTCCCTATAATCAGTTTGGGCGCTTCTTTCTTATGGAACAGCTCCATGTCTAAACTACAACAATAAACTTAAATTTATATGATTAAGGGTAACAATTGACAGGAAACGCTTTTTGGGAGCCTTTCAAAATCAAATGATAATTTTAAAATACCTTGAGTGGGTTAGTTTAAAGTTAACGTCTCTTGCTATGTCTGGAATAAGTCTGTGCGTCCAGCGGCCAGCGTTGGCGACGTTTCTTGTTGCTTGCCATATTGCAAGTGTGGTGTTCCTCGCCTTCTGTGGAGTTCCCCCAAGAATCCAATGATTTTTTGTCCAAGTTTTGGTATGATATTTAAACGCATAACTGATGAGTTTGGTTTGGATAACTGTGCGAACAAAAAAGATGTCAGATCCAAAAGACAGATTCATTAAGGTAGCCTTAGGGGAGGGACATATCACATGGGCTAGTAATACAGAAGTGTACTCCCAAAAATCTTGCACCTTAAAAAATGATTATAAACTTTTAAGGGCCAGCATGAGGATCGGCGCAGATGCAACAACCGGCGATATTACACAACATTCAACAACCTATAGAAGAGATTCTAAACAAACGCTATGACCTCTCGGCTCTTCTGAAGACTCCATAAGAATCGAACCATGATGATTTGTTAATTCAAGATTAAACAACAAATAAAATCAGATATTGCAGATATAGATCAGATTATATTGGATAAAATATTCATGGAGTTACCCAACGATTGCTGCAATGAATCAACGTTCATTGAAATAAATCACTCGCATGTGCATATATGGACCATGAGAGTAAAATGAGTTTGGCCAAGAAGACAGAGCTGGCCGAGAAAGGCAGATAATTGGCTCTGGAGAAGGAGATGACTTGTACTAGATTGCTGGCGAGTCTCAGATGGATTTGGTTGGTTTCACCAAAAACTTGGAGCTGAACTAAAAGCTGGCATCCTAATCAAGTTCTTAAGTGGGCAAATTCTTATTATCCGTTATTCTTGATCTGAATTGGAAAATAATTCAATTCAGTTGCCAATATTTTTGTTCTCTACTTCAGTTCATTTAGCTCGCTTGGCTTATCTCGTTGATTTGTAATGCGCTTACAAGTTGCTTCGTACTTGTTTTGAGTGCATTTCTCTCACTTGAATTCTTTCGTAATCAAATCATCAATTCATTCTCTAAGTGTGCATTACACTGAAGTACACGTATTAAATCATTCACTTGACCACGTCCAGTGGCACAATCACAACAACTGCGAATGCACCAAAAGGAGCCAATTTGTAGTCGAAATAATAATAATCATATAAGTGCAATAAGAAAATGAAAATGATAAAAAAAAGAAGAAAATAAAAGAAATCAAAATAAAATAATAAAATTGACCCGTCTAAGCAAATGATAAATCGAATCAAGAAAATTCTCCAATAAGTTTTACAGTGCCTCTCAGGTGCGCTCGGCTTGTTTCTTTTTTTTCTGTTTCTGAGCACATCATTTCACACGGAAATCAAACACGCTTCCTTATATTTCTTAAGTTTAAGTTGCAGGATATTACTTTGTGGTTGGAGAATGAGTGGCTTCGCTTGTCCAACAGTAGACAGTCCTATTCCCCTTCCCCTTCCCCATGCCCGTGCCCGGCCATTTCTCACACCGTCCCCTGCCACTACAACTGGGCTCAGCTTCACTGATTTTTATCGTCCTCGCTGCAATTTCTAATATTAAACTCAAAGCAGGTAGCCATTGCTCCTCTTCCCACCCCCATCACCACTCATACTCTCCCTGCCCTACCAGTCCCTGTCCCTATACCTCCCCCTTGTCTCCCCCTCTCTCCCTCAGTCCCGACGGCTTGAAGCGCGGATGTTGAGCAGCGAAATCCTAACTGCTACTTATCGAGTCGCGTCCCCATCCCTGCCTCCCTGCGTCCAACACTCATTTTGTATACCCTGTATGCCTGAATAGTGACCCCAAAGGGTATCATAGAATTTCATACATTCTTGATTCCAGGACCTTTTTTTAAAATGATGCGTAACTAATTCCTACGGTTCCATTTGCTGATTCTTCAAGAAAAATATGTTGAACTTTGGTTTCGATATCGGTTTTGGTTTTGAATTTCAACCAATTAATTTCGGTCAACGATTCGGCTTCGGGCTTTATAGCCTGGCTAACGACAGGGTATTTCGCTCGTCGTGCTTTCTATGCGGCTGAAGAGTGCCACTTTTGACTTGTTTCCTTCTTTCGCTTCTGCAGAACATTTTCATTTTCATTTTGGCGTCGTTGCCACGGAAATTCATCAAAATCATATAAACTCGTTCGCCTCGAAAGATAGCACAGCTACCCAGCCCCGCCCTCCCCTTCCGCCTGCGTTGCCCCCTTGGTGGCTTTTAACCTGCTGCTACGCGGTTTATCATTCGAGAGTTACAGTGAAATCTTTTGACGGACCATCTGCATGTTTTCTTACACGGCAACCGTCAAATGTTGTTGGTTGTTGTTGTCGGTTGTTGTCGGTTGTTGCTGTTGCTGCCAGTGGCACTTGAGCAATATTTGATTTTCTTCTTTGATGCCATTAGTTTTTTGCTGTACTTTATTTTTTTTTCCCCCGAGAGAGAGCCTCTTGGCCTGTGCCTCTTTGGTTTCTGCTTAGTCTCAGTCTCATTGCTGGTGCCTCTTGTCGGATTTCCGCTTCCCGGGAAAGTGCTCGCACTTGTAGATAAACTTTTGTAAATGGAATTACAGAATGTTATATATTTTTATTTATTTTTTTGTTCATCTTGATTTGCTTTTTGCTATCGAGTTGTTTGCTGCTTGCTCTTCTTCTTTTTGCGTCTTCGTCTTCTTGATCGTCGTCCACTTGGCAGCTGAAGCAGATAATGCGTTTTGCGACTGTTGCATTTCCGTGCTGGAGCATCTGGCCAGGTGCTTAGAAACCATTCGAGTAATCAAAGCTTGGCTAGAATGCGCTTAAGCAATCAGTGCCAAAGAAACCCCCTCACATACACCCACCCTTTGCCCACCACACCCTCAAACAAGCAACCCCACAGCAATTTCACACGCAAAGAAAAACTCAAGTTGGATTTCAACGAAACTAAATTTTGTTTTGGGTTCACGAAAGATGGGTTCAAACAGATTTGCTCAGCCAATTCTTAGGAAATAGATGGAGTAGTTTTAAGAGAAGAGAGGAGAGGAGAGGAGAGCCAGATATTCCATTTAAAAAAATGCAGTCAATTTTCATATAGTTCCAAGAAGTACAAATAATTTTTTCAATTGTCAGTTTCGTTCATTTTTTTTTTGTAAACATATATTATCTTCTTTTGGTGACCTTATTTCTATAGTCTTAATATGTGTTTAGTTGGTTCCAGATCATTTTAGTCAGATATTACGTCACAATTTTATTATTTCATTTGTTTTTTTCACTGAGTGTAACCCACACACATTGCCAATGAGTACTGTACTCCTTCTCAGACATTTTATGTACTCCGAGCTGTTAGTTGAACACCTGACAACAGATTCAACAGTTCCAGTGCCTCTTGAAACTGAAGTGCTCTGCGTGTGTGTGTGTGTGCTGTCAGATGTGTGTGTGTGTGTGTGTCGGTGTATAAAGTAAATCAACAGAACCCAAAACACAAACAACCACAATAACATATATAAGCATCCACAAATGAAAAATGCTTCTACTCTGTGCACAAATGTTCTACACAAGCCTGTACACACCACGCACACATGGATAAACACACACACACACACACACACAGAGACGTAACGCAATCTCAGTTGCATTTTAATTACCGAATCAAAAATCACAGAAGCGGAAATACTTATGAATTTCTTATGAGCCTGCAAAACGAAGAAAGTGCCGGCGCTTCGTCGACAACCCCTTGAACTTCAACAAGATGGCTAAGCAGCCAACTATAAATTGGCTAAAAGCGACACTGAGATACCCTACACATAAGCAAAATAAATCGAGCTGAGGGCATGTTCAAGTTGTGGACTGTGGCAAGTATCAATATTCTTGATTAGCAATATTGATCAACAATCGAGTCGATTTAACCATGTTCATCTACCTGCATCTGCAACGATATCTGTAGACTACAAATTCTGAAAATAAGTATTAATAAAACGTATATCAATTTTATTTCATCTTAGCAATAAATTACTTAGTTTCGCAAATATCGATAAAAATCGATTTCCAAGAACAATTTCAAAGGTAAACTTTCTGCCGATCTCCGATTTAGTATCTGAGATCTGGAGTTTCATAATTCATTACGTTCTTGTTTACCAAACGCAAGCTTAGAAATTTATCGATGACTTCCCCTGATTCGTGTATATCGATAAGTATCGATAGTCGATAGAAGTAAAAATCATAACTATAAATTCATATCCTTCTAACCCAGAATATATATATACATCTTAACATATTGTTGTATACCTCAGATGCCAAGCAGATGAATTTTCTGCACAACCTATGGAAATACCCTTCAAGTGAGCAGCAACTGGCAACTGCTGCTCAGTTGTAATGTGGCTTTAGTTTAGTTTAGTGGCTCCCGTGGGCAGCTCAAAGAGTTTGCCAAACACAGCTTTAAACATTTGAATCATCTATGAATAATCATCGAATCGCTGTTGTTGGCTTAAGCAGGCTGTAAGAAACTATCGATAACTACTCGATTGTACCTTGGAGCCTAATAGCAGCAACAACAATATTTACAATTAAATACATACTCACAACTGCAGAAGCACACACACACACACAGTCACACACCCACCAGCACACACATCATCATCACCGCAAGCAGTCAGACAAATTGGTTTAGCACAAGTGTGTAAATGCAGGTGTGTGTGTGTGTGTGTGTGTCTGAATGCATATGGAACGTCTCGTCGCATGCATCACACACACACACACACTCACATACAAAATAAGTACCGTAAGATGTTTAATTCAAGTGCGGGCATCCTTCTGGATACCATATACGGATAACGGGTTACGGGTTACGGGATACGGAATATAGAATTCGGAATTTTCTGAGGCTCGTAGTTTTGGCCCTTTCATGCCCTGCAAACATTTTCAAACAGTTAAAGGAAATAAGGGTATATTGAGTTATGCGAATGCCTGTGACAGACGAAGGGAATCTATTATTGAGATAATCCGATTGATTTTGTTCGCAACAAAATTAAGCTTTCAAAAGTGTGCATTTTGATATTGAAAATATATTTGTTTAATATTGTAGTGTAAGTATTAAAATAATAAAAAAAAGTAATAGGAAATAAATGAAAATATTAATAACATTTTGTTTTTGTAATGAAACAATTTAATTATTAAAAATTTCGATTTTTACTGTGCTACTTTCAAAATTGATTTATTTCTGGTCCGGTTCCGGTACTCAAGGTGTAAAGGTTCCGGTAAAGATGGCAAATTGCTTCCAAATCGCCTTCGGTATTCGGTTGAAATAAAGTTATTCTTCCGGTTTTAGTTTCAGTTTCATACTCTGAATGAATCGGTAATCTATAAATATGTTTTGGACCGAACTAATCATTTAAGATTTTAATTCATAATTTGAGGTTAATATTGTCAGTTTAAAATTTTGACAATTGAAAAGCATAAGTTATTCAATTCTCAAGTTTTGTTTAGAATGCCGTTTTTGCCCTGTGTACAACTAATTTGACTATGAAGCTTTGTTCATCGTTTTCTGCATATAAGGACATCTGCTGATCGATCTTTCTTGCTTGTTTTGGCATGCTGGCTGACGTCCTTGTCATTGTCATGAAACGGAAGCTGCGTTTTAGATCTTACCAGGGGAAAGTCGAGATTTCTGAAATGTTTTTATGGACTCTATCTGTTGCCTGTTTGAAAACTCTCTAGAAAATATCTGGTAGTCGAGCATGCTCGTCGGATTTTTTTGGTCGTCTATTGATTCAGTTGCCTAAGTGCTGTATGTGTCTAAGATCCTTGTCGTTTTCCTGTTTCTGATGCTCTCTTTCGTTTTGCGGCTGCCCAACACTAAAAAATGATATACCATTTGGGACCTCGGGAGACTGGCTGCCGCTTCATCTGTCTGGCAGCCGTGAGACGAAGACGCTTCAAACTTTGTGGCCAGTTGAGTGGAACTTATTTGTTTGAGTTGAATGCACCCTCCCCCCCAAATAATCCCCTCCCCCCACCACACACACACACACTTACTCCTCTGATGACACTCCTTGCTTTTTCTTTGTAACTGCTGTCTAGCTGGATGAGGCGTGGGCTTAACGAGTGTGTGAGCGGGAATATGTGTGATTGTGTGTGAGAGAGAGGAAATGAGTGTGTGCGTGTGTATGTGTGTGTGTTTGTCGGTGTGTGCGCAGGACTCGCAACTCGATTGTGTTGTCAATTAGCGACCTCCTTTAACATTTCAGCTGAGTCCGAAAAATGTGCAACTGTGCAACAATTATTGAGTAACCTTTTTAATCCTCTTATAAGCTCTCAACCACACACACACACACACACACACACACACACAAACACGCACACAGAAATACACACACGCACTGGCAGTCAGACAAATTTTTATTTGAGTGAAAACGAAATTTTTGCATACCCTTTCAATAAGTTGGATTTGGAGAAATATTGGTTCATTTTTTAGGCACACCCAAGTGCATCTTTTGGAAGAAGATTTTAAGTTTAAGTTTTCTAACTTTAAGTAAAAGAAGTACTGCTTTTGAGAAACGGTTTGGGATGGAGGCTTAACGTGAATTTCATTCCAAATAGAAGAATATTCTGTGTAAAATGGCAAAACGTCGCCAAATGGGATTTTCACGAATAACGTGAACTTTGAAAATACTTTGATTTGATTTTTTTTCGAATGGGATTTAAACTACAGAACGTTAAAACTAATTAGTGGCCCAATTGTATTTGATTGGTTATCATTTTGTTGTTTTGTACACTCTGATACCAAAGCTAGCAGAGTGTATTGCGTTTGTCATTATCTCCATTCGTCTATCTGTCCGTATGATTGCTGGCGACCTTTAGCAAAGATCAGATTATTTCGGCCGCGCCCACTACCAAAATAAAGTGGCCACGCCCATAGCAACCCCCATTCTCCTAACTGGAAAGGTGCATTAATGGCAGCCTTTTTGGTTGTCAGAGTATACCGCAGTCGGTTCTGCCCGATTGCAACATTCTCACATGTTTTATTTTTTTTAGTGTGGGTCTGAAGATATTATTGGCTACTTTTTGACTGCTGGTAATTTGTCTGTTGCCAGTTAGAGTACCGTAATGTTGCAATGTGTGTTGCATATATATTTGTGCCAAACAATTATTTATTTATGAGGTAAACATCATTCAGTTGCACTCATAGCAGTGGCAGCAGCTTTATGAATATATAAATGCGCCACACGCCACATGCTGCATGATAGCCGTTAGATTGGGCTGGACGGTTGGCTGGCCAAATGACCGTTGCAAATTTGATTGCATTTACATATGCAGATGCAGATACATTTACAGATGAGGCAAGGGACAAGGGCGAAGGGCATGGGGGCATGGGTGTGGGCGTGACTGTTAGTCACAATATACAACATTAAGCATACAACATGCAGGTTGAAGTTCAGAGCTTTGCGTTTGTAATTGCAACAAAGCCAGGATGATTTTTGCTTACATATCGGCTTAACATCGAAAATGAGTTGCATCCCCGAACTGTGGCTCAATTGCTGTTGTTGCAGTACTTAACAAATAAGCTCTTGACCTATGACCCCCAAACCCCAAACCCCCTCCCCTGCTCATCCTGACACTCGCTGCCACACTGGAACACCCGAACACATATGCAAGAGTAGTGTGCGATATTCGCTCATTAACTCAACGACAACTTAATTCTTAAGCGCTTTTCCAGCTTTTCCAACTAATCGCAAATAATGTTCGATTTTAGGACTTTTTAGCTTCACTGTATGCCTTATCATTAAGTGAACTTACATTCAATTTCAATCTCTAGTAATTAACTCTAAAAGTCCCTAATAGACGGACAGTTTAATTTGTCTTCTAATGGTTACCAAGAATATATATACTCTACGGGGTAGGAGACTTCTTCCTCAATACGAAAGAAAAAAACTATTATACCCTTTAAAAATCATCAGTCGAATATTGAGCTAAGAATGAACAACTCTTTCTTTATTTTCAGTTAGCTTAATGTGCTAAACACTGACAAAGGCAACTCGAAAACACTCAACTGCACCGCTCATCAAGCGGCAATCGAGTAGCAAAAGCATCCTTCAATATTACAGTCGAATTGCGATGCATTCCTTGATATTGACTGCAATTGCATGCTTAATTATAGTGGAGAGCAAATAACATGTAAGAACTGAATATTACATATGAAGCAGAATGAACAAATTGCAATTGTTGCATTTGTTGCAATTTCAAACAACATTCGTAAATAAAAATATTGACTTTGGCATATCGACTTATTCACATTGTGTTTGGTGTTGAAATGGTATTCTTGGTCATTCTATATCTTCAGATCTATTCAGCATTTGAAATTTGAGCTGATCGTAGGGTGAATGTCAGTAAGGTCGCATATGGGCAAAGACCAGCGAGAAGTCGAGCCTCTGCAAATCGGCAGCGCTTATGTCCAGTTCCAAAATGGTCATCACATGCAAGGCCTTCACCCCGTGATCGGTGATGCCCCATTGTGAATGCAATGTCTCCAGATTCGCAATCCACACCGAGGTTTTTCACAGAATTTCATCAAACACAACTGCACGGGAGACAAGCCGTTTCCACTGCCAGCCATTCCGAAATATATAGAACTATCTTCTAAACAGACTTTAGATTCTTTTGGAATACAATTTTTTTTCTGGAATTCTGCAATTACCCAAACAATGACAGCTTGATGTGAACAGATTTTTCACATGACTTTTGACAGTTTGCAGGCTTTCTTATATTAGATTTTGAGTTCAAGTCGGTAATTTATAGTATTTTTAGTATGGTTCTCTCGTTACTGTGTGGATGTTGTACAGCCTGCGTGTCCCTCCCTTCCTAATGATTCCTCGTCATAATTCACAGAGCAATTCCCTAATATTTGCCATTATTCCATTCTCGGTCGTATGCTGTACTCTCACCTCACCTAATCACATTAATTTAACGCTTCATCTTCATTTGTATCTCTTTATTGTATTTATTTTTAAAATGGTCTCTCATGCGATCCCCATAACCTGTCGATCTATTCGCCGACCATTGCAAATAATGAAGTTCCAATTCAGACAGTTATAGTTGTTTTCTGTCGATTCGAATGGTGGTTCTTAACTGACAAGTAACAAAGAGTTCAGTATTAGATAAAGCTTGAAGAAATACCTATAATATATAGAGATAAGCCGAGCTAATCAAATTATAATGTGCAGCAAGTGTTTTCAATATTTGGATAGCACCCATTTGGGCTACATATTTGGGATATCTAACTTAAGTTCCATTTAGGGTTTTGCCATTCGATTCTGATTCTGATTCTGCTGATGCTGCAGTCCGGGGGGTTGGGCGGGTGGTTGTGAAGAGTTGGGGTATTTTCGTTTGGTTGTCCCCACAGGATACCACTAAAACGGACAAGCAGGCGGCTGGTACAGCCTCAAGCCGAGTCCTTTGTGAATGCTCCAAAAATACAAGTATAAAAAAAAACTATACAAGAACAACAACAAGCGTTGGCATCTTCATCCATGTGTGGCATGTTCTGCATGTTGTTGTAGCAAAAAAAAAGACACAGAGACGGAAAAATAACCGAAAAAATTTCATTTATTATTAAAATCACTTTCGTTGCAATGAGGATTCCAAATGCCATATCGTTTCGTTTCTTTTTATTGGTATGCGTATGTATCCCTCTCTCTCTCTCTCTCTCTCACCTCCCTCTCTCTCTCTCTCGCTCTGTGTGTGTGTGTGTGTTTGTGTTTTTGTTGCCGCTTGTGTGTGGCGTCGCAAAATCCTGGCAGGAATTGTCTTCAACTAGCGTAGACTTTACTTTATTCGTGCACAGCGAAAACAAATTCCAATTCAAATAAACCAAAATGTTTCCATTGAAATTCGAAGTATCTTTTGATTAATATCGGATCGTCAACCGATGTTCCTCAATCTTAAAGATATATTTTTTCAATTGGGTTGGTTTATACCTCTATACAATGGGAGAATATTGTGTATTAGCTACTAAATACTAACACAGCAGCAATCGAAAGATGGGTTTGAAATCAGTGCATCTCTTGTGTGCAGGGTATCTCCAAGTGGAGCCCTCGCGAGTAGCGTATATTCTTGCGTGTTCTCTGCTCGCTTTTCTCTCTGTGTAGCCGCATTGCTTCATGCTCTGCTCGTCATCGGTTGTTGAGTTACTCCTCCTGCCACTCCTTTGATTCCATTATTTGTTGTTGTTATCGCTGTTGTTATTGTTATTGTTGTTGTCGTGCTTGTTGTTGTTGTTGTTGGATTAACAAGTGTCATATGTGGCTGCCTCGCCTCGTCTTGTGGTAATGGGAACAGCTCTCGACGCTTTGCGCTCCACTGACTCAGTATCTTGGCCAAACCCTAGCCTCAGCCTGCATCTCATTCACTTGCTCCTTCTAATAGTCCTTGTGTCTACCTGTGCACACCTTCCCTCACCCCCACACACACATACACACACACACACAAGCACATATTCTGCACATTTAAGTCAAGTGTGCTTTGGAGATTTTGTAGCCGCTTTAAAAACCTTATCACACACCTCACTTCAGCCCATCCATTCCACCACCCACTCAGCCGTTATCCTTCAAACTGCTTGTATGTGTATGCGATGTCCTGTGTCCTGTGTGTCCACGGGGCGTGTTGCGTGTTGCTCTTTCAGTTTTTGGGCTGAGCAAATGTCAACGAAAGTGCAAATAAAATCTAATGTTGAAATCATTGCAAAAGTTGCCCTTTCCTCACACACACACATACATTTGGAGAGGTGTGTGTGCGTGCGTGTGTGTGTGTGCTTGTGTACGTGTGTGCTTAATGTCCTTGTCATTTGGTTTGTCGCACCCGCGTGAATTTGTTTTTATATCAACATTGCATTTTATTGGTCGGTCGGCAACGCATCTTAATTTTTTTCTTTTTACCTCAACGCTCGCAGCAGCAATTTGAACTGCGCAAGAAAATAGAAAGTGAGAACGTTGCAATCGGGCATAGCCGACTGCGGCATACCCTCGAGGGAGTTATATGGTCCTATCGACTTGCACTTGGCGACGTTATCAATTTCTTTTTACGCGAAACAAGTTGACAGCCCATATACTCTTCTAATTTCGGTATTAGGGTATAGTTTTCGATAGACTGTCGCAATTTTGTAGGTGACTGTCAAATTTGTACAAGCCATAGAGCAAGTTGTCATATGGTTTCCAAACTACAGCAGTATTTTAACTACCTCTCACATGGAGTCGACAAGGAATGGAGAATTTCGAGAACGTGATTTAAAAAGTGTCTTTGTGAAATATGCATTTAAAGAGGCATCGAAACAAGATTCAAAATCTATCGGTTTTTGAAATATCTCAAAAGGGCATTTAGAAAGAAAATTTCCTAGTTGGCTAAACTTAAACAAACTAAACTGACTTCTAGTTGGACCAATACGGTATGATCTCAAACAAAGCCGCGTTTCAAATGGGTTTTAATTCTGTTCTGAAATTCAACTCGAATGCGTTGCAAGAACTTTTCGAAAACATTGTGAAATATGTGTGGTCCAAACATAAGGAGGGAAAATGCTGCAAGTTGTGCGCAAATCTGTCCCATTTATTGAATTTGGCTTATTGACATGGCCGGGTGGGCGTGCCCCCCATTACGAATATCAAATGAACTTGAATGGCAATTGGTTGCACTTGCCGCCTTACAACTGAATGTTGAATATTGAATATGGAATATGGAATATTGAATATGATGCGATAGCTTGAGCATGCTTATAAATATTTGAACACCTTAACATACACACACACACACACACACACACACACACCCCAAAAACAACAGCAGCTGTAGTAATAAGCGTATTTTTGTGTAATTGCACACCGTGTACATATCCATATCCATATCCATGTCCATATCCATATATATATTCATGTACATATCCACAACGATGCCTAGATTTGCGCCATCACAATCCAACGGAACAGATTTAATAAAGCGCCAGCAAAGAGCACAAAAAAGTATCGCCTAAATTCGGCAAATTCATTGCTACCTGGATGATTATCCAAGCAAGGAAATAAGCAGCCAGCACGATGCAGGAGCGCCATTCGCAGCCCTAGAGATGCTCCCGTGTACTACGCGAGCACGAGACTCACGATACAACAAAATCAGAAGTATATATATATAGTTAATAAACTCAGTCATAGATAACTGCCCCATGACAAATTTGTGTTTGTTATTATTAGTGTCTTAGTTGACCAGATGTGTATATCATATAGCTGCACAGCTAATCGGTCGAAAGATGAGTTTCTATATTGTTAACCAAGTTACTGGAATATCTGGAGAAAAGATCATAGACATTGAAATAATACATCACTGGAAGAATGGGTCGTTTTGCTCTTATCAAATTGTAATCATATTCAGATGCTAACTGTTTAACTCCGTTCTTTCCTACTTTACTTTCACGTGGACTCCTTCTTCCAATGCTCGATTTTCGCAATCAGCACTCTCATCTCTAGCAGGAAAATGTAAAGGAGGCATCGTTTCAGTTCCTGTGACTCCCGTCTCCAACATGGAGTTCCTTGCCTGCCCTGCCCTTTTCTTGCTGCAGCCATGTTTTATTCAGTGAAGCCGCTTCTGTTATTGTATATATATATATATATGCACATATATACATATCTATATGTATATATACATATATATAAACTATATATATACTTATATAAATCGGTGGCGTTGCCGCAAATAGTTTCATTTTGTAGTCATTGTATTTTCTCCGACTCAGCACAAAGCCAACCAAAATTGGCATAAATATTTGAACACCTATTTCGCTGGTCTCTTGCGCCCTTGCTCCCTCTTCTTGCCCCTCCCCCTTACACTCTTCCCCACTGCTGTCTTACAGCATAAATACAGCAATTGGGTATACAGATAGTTTTGCGTCCTTTTTCTTTATTTCTTGGGAATTCCAATCAATAAAAATGAATTCACTTGCATTGATTCATTTTGTTACTATATTCCATTAATATCCCTCGCTCTCTCTCTCTCTCTCTCTCTATCTATTTCTCTCTATATATCTCCCCCACTTTGTTCAGCTTAAATAAAATATGAGTTGCTTGGCTTTATTTGATAAAATGTCAAATATATTACATCCATAACAAATCGGATTGCTTGTCGCTTTTGCATTTGTTCTTAGCAAACCTATTCACATTATAACTCTCGACTTTTACTCTCTTGCGAACATAGAACAGAGAATATAAAGAATATATACATTCGATTATTTTATATATTATATTATCAATCAACTGCAATAATTGTGCCTCAAGGCAAGTTCAAGTAAAATAGAAAAAAGAAAATCCACGTTCTAGATTTCAACAGAGTATCTCTTAGTTGGGCACTCTCGACTAGAGCATTCTTACCTGTTAGCTGAATTTGACCATATATATATATATAAGTACTCATGTTGGCCAAGCTAATTGAACTCTTTGATGTGGCCGAAGTTCGTTGTCAATTCTTTGTTACTTGTCACTTAATAAAAGTCATTCGAATTGATAGAAAAATCACAGAAAGTTTTAACTGGAAGTTAATTATTGTCGAAAGTTGAATCGTGCCCCAATTGCTATCGATAAATCTGTGCATCTGAACGAGCTGCAAGGCTGAATCTGATATGCAATAAATCGAAACTTATTTCTTAATTTCCAATCAGTAATTTCTCATTGCACATTATTATTATTATTTCTAGGGGTATTTTGTCCATATTTTAGACTATTTTGAATTCATTTTGATTCAGTCTCATTGAATTTGAAACTCAATTGCTCGATGCTGGCCGAGATTTATTAGGATAATCTAGCGAATATCTATGCCTGGCCTAACACATATTTGAATTTGGCAGTTCGCAATTTGCGTTTATTTGCTGTGGAGGGGCAGCCTCCAAACAATTAATCATTTCGGAATCGTGGCTTATCAAATTTCTCAGGCTGTGCGCATATTTCAAAAACTAATTGGCGCTATGCATCTAAAAACCGAGTTCGCAATTATTCTACTCGAGAAAACTAATCTCAGACTTGTGTAATGAATTTGTGGCATTCTCGTTGTCATTGTTGTTGTTGTCATTGTTGTTGTTGCTGCTGCTGTTGTTGTTGTTGTTGTTGTTGTACGCGATACGCTTAAAAATTAATAGCTAACCTCAAAGAGCAGCAGAAAGAGCCAAAAATTCATAATTATACTTTGTACAAGTGCAGCCACTGCGGTGAGTGGTGGCCTTTCCTGGCGGCAAGGGTTGAGGATTGAGGGTTGAGGGGGTGAATATACGTGATATACGGCTCATCGACGAAGGCTCTTTTAGGTTTAGGGTTTCGGTCTCGGCCATAACTCATAAACATAAATTTAAATTAGCCAACAAGCGAAAGCGTACAATATCGTTTATTTTTCCAGCAGAGAGCTGGGCTCATAGTTTGCCGCCGAGCCGGGCGATAATTTATTGGAGTAATCTCAAGTCGAGGCCCAAGTCGATGACATTGACCAGAATGTGCATAAAGCCATCTCATTTCAGACAGCCAACCGAGCACGGCGAATCTACGAGCTTGTCTTAAAGATCTCAACGCAATGCGCAGAGATATTGAATAGACTACACTCAAAAAAAAGAATCGATAGTCATAAAAAGTGTGAATTTTGTTCTCTTAGAAGTAGTAATCGAAATTCTGATTCTGGGTAATTAAGTCTGTGTTCTATATTCAAGTTTGGCTGTTCTGTATCTCAAACTAAGAAGAGTCATGACTTATCATCTTGGCTGTACAAAAAGCTATAGCTCATTCAATATGCATAACCACAATCGATATGCACTTTGTTTAAGCCAAACTGCCCTATGTCGATTTCCTAAACTGCTTATTACTTATTTCACTTTAAGTGAAATGTGCTAAAAAAAAGAAGAAGAAAACGGCAACAAAAAGTAGACTTTTAACTTGAAGTAGATTTGAAAGTTGGCTTGAACTTTGTGACATGGTCGAGCATCGTAAATGAAAGTGAAAAGGTTGCCTTGAATAAGAATAATGAATGAAAGCAAACAAGCTGATAATTCTGTTTTGGCCAGCTGGCACTGACCTCAAATATCAATGGCAACTGTGTGTGATTGTGGCTGTGATAATAAAGGACAACCGCAAAGCTAAGCGTCTGATAAGAGTTTTCGTGATGCATCAGCTCAAATTCAGCTCACACTCGGCTCACAACTGAAATGGAACCAACATCGACATTGAAAATGGGACCACAATTGAATGATGGGGTTGGAAATGGGGATGGGCATGGGGATGGGGATGGGGGATGGGGATGCAGAGTGCGGTTTCGCCTTTGATGTGGCTACGATTCTCAAAATGGGCAACTTTTTTTTTGCGTGCAGGCGAAGGAGCAGATGGAGGGCACTGTCTCCTTATTATGAGCCTATAAGCCTCATTAATGCACAGACATGCGCTGGCCAAAAAGGTTTTCACCATCTAAAAAAACAAAAAAAAACAACCAACTCAAAGTTAAAGATAGACGCTGATGGGTGGAGGGGCGGAGCAGAGCGGAGAGTGGGGAAGGGTTACCCGAAGTGTAACTCACAGCTGAAGCCGGGTTGCGTTTCGACATTCGCTCTTGTTTTCTGTTTTTTTTTTTTGTTTTTTGGCGGTCAACAGCTTTAATTAAGGCAAAACAAGGCAAAGCTAACAGGCGAAGAAAATAACGATACTTGAGTACGCTGACAGGCAGTTGAATGTGACGTGAAGTTGAATATGGAGCAAGGCAAAGCTGACATGCGGCTCACATGAGGTTAAATGTTAGCCAGGTCAAGTTGAAGTTAAGGACGACCTGTTCAAGTCAGAGCTGAAGACAACTAGATTTGCCATATAAGATATTAGAAGTATATACTTCACTCTTTGAGTTATCTTACGTAGTTCAAAACTTGAAGAGTGCCAACTCTTGGCTTAAATATATATATATATATATATATATATATATACGAACTTAAAGAATCAGATATGATTTGCTGGCATATCTACTAGTTAGCCCGGCAGCCAAAGAACTCATCCAACAAGTTAGGGTAGTCCAGTAAAGAAGTCGGCGAGTAGTAAATAATGCATGCGATGTGTGCGAAAAAGGCAAGCCAAAAAAGTGAAATGAAGAAGTAGCAGGTGGCGGAAGAGGGGAACGGGGAATGTACACAAATGAAATAAAGTCCACTGCTGAATGAGGATGATGCGTTGGTCCTGTTGGTCCTGTTGGTGTAGTCGTAAGGAGGGACAAGAAATTGAGTCGCTTTCAGCTGCTACTAAACAAAATGTGCGGCAAATGTGACGGTCAACAAATTATCTCAAAAAAAGAGAAGAAAAGAAAGAAGAAAGAAAGTTAGAAGGCTTTAATCGAGAAGACTCGACTGGGTGATACCCTGCTAAATGCATAATATACTTGGCTGATTATCGTTTGTACAACTGTCTTAACTGCTATCAGCTGCTTCAGATCTCCAGTTCATTATTAATATGCCTCGGATATCGATTTATATCGATGGACGCTGTTATCGATCAAATTAAGTAAAATTGAGGCATGGCAGACGAGAACCCATATTCCAAATTGGAAAACTCTAGCTCTCGGATCGGAAATATATATAACCTCTATGGAGTCGGAGATGCTTCCTTCTATTGGCTACTTTGAACCACTTTATGCTACCCTTTATCCGCTCTTGAATGGTAACAAAAGAGAACGCAAAAAGGACAATAAGAAAAAGCAGCAAAAGTATAAAAAGCGAAACAAGTGCTAGGAAAAAAACAATAATAAAAAATTAAATGTTGGGTGGGGTGGGGGGAGAGCATCTGTGAACTTGAACGCCCACCGTGTAGGTCAGACATTTTTGTAGCTAAATAGAGCCAAAGCAAATAGACAGACAGACAAACAAACAGACAAACAGACAAACAAACAAATAAACAGAAGTTGTTGTTGCAGAAGAAGCAGCACACAACCACAACAACAACGACAACAACTGCAATAATAATAGAATGAGAAACGGAAACGGAAACGAACACAAACAAACAAAAGACACTGGCCTACAAAGATGGCCAAAATGAAAAACGGGGCAACAACAACAACAAAAACGAAAACCAGGAAACAAATAAGAAGAAGACAATTGCCGTCAAAACTGTTGTAATTGTCGCATCTTCGGTTTATTATTGGATGCCTTCACCGACACGACTCGGACCCAAAAGTGAGAGTAGCTCAATAAAATTGTGCACAACTAACTGGCCAACAGCTGGTCTACCCGGTCTAAATAACGTGGTTAAGTACTGCCCGAGCGGAGACACCAGTTGAAGTGGAGGCATATTTATGTCCATGGCGTTGCCAGATCGCCAGCGAATGCTAAAGTCAGAGTGGAAATGGGGCTAGAACTGAATAAGGGGGTTTCGAGTCTCAGCTCAATCAAAGCGTTGCCAGATCGTCAGCGAAAGCGTAATATCTCTTAATGAAAATGACAGCTGAACTAAGCACCAGCTGGCAACCTGTCCGAATTATGTAGTTAAGTAAAAACTGAGAGCATGCTGTAATCGCCTCATCAAAGTCCAATCAAAAGGACACTGCGCAAAGCGTTGCCAGATCGTCAACTGAAAATGAGAGAGAGAGGGAGAGAGAGAGAGAGGGAGAGAGAGTGCGGAAGCTGAAAACTATTATTGGGAATCATTGAGCTCATCAACTCAGTGACTCAAATATCGGACAGTCGGTCGGATCAGAGGACTATATATAGTATGGCTAGCTTACGCCCATATCTTAATCAAACTCATTGCGATAAGTTTGAGTGTTTTAATGATTGAATGTTTGCTTTGAATGATTTATGGTGCGTGTGTTTGGGCCTACATCAGCCAACATCATTGTTCAAAATCGTTTCGATCGCTGATTGATGAACTCAATTGGGCCAAAAGTCAAAGGCTGACCAGCTGCCAATGGGTGCCCCGACTAGACATGGCCAAGAGACCAAGAGGTCAACAGCAATGCCAGCAAAAATTAAGTTGTTACTTTTTGTTTTATTTTGTGCCTTCGTTTCGTTTCGTTTCGTTTCTTTGCTCCGCAACTGATATACATGTCCACTTATACAGACGTACACATCTTTTTTTTGCCGTGTCTAAGGGCCACGGTAAAGGATTGGCCTCGCCCCAGTCGAGGGGGGGTTGAGGATTTGTGTCCCAGTGTTTTTTTTTTTTTTTTGGTGCGCCTTGCCGTCCGTGGAAAACCTTTTGCCATTTGCCTTTCATTTTGGTCAACTTGCACTTGACGTCGTCGCTGGCTGAATGAGAGCCAGCATTTTATTTCCCTTTTTTTTTTTGCTGTTTTTGTTGCCTTCTTTTTGTGTGGCTCCTTTTTGTGGCTAAATACAAAGGCGGCTGGTTTTTGTGCCTGTTCCTTGGTATTGTCCTTATTGTTGTTGCTCTACTCCGCAAGTAGCAAGTAGTCAGCAACTGTGTGTGCGTGTGTGTGCGAGTGTGTGCGAGTGTGTGTGCCCCCCTGGTTGTTAGTTGCATGAATATGAAGTGGTCTTATAATCCACACCAAACAACAAAATGACCCAAGTGCGAAATTAAAAGCCGAAAATGTGCTCTATGAGAGCAGCTTGTGTGCGGTGGGGGTGGAGTAGCTTATGGGCGTGAAGGGCGTGTAGGGCGTGTAGGGGAGAGGGGAGAGGGGAGAGATGTGCTGACTGCGAAATGCTCGTTTTGTTGTTGTTTCTGCCATAAAGAAGACGTTACGACCAGATAGAAAACCCCCTCGAACAAATGTGATAAGCAAAAGTAAAACGTGAACAGTTATTCTCGCGACTGTAACCACATACCCCCCTCCCCCCATTGCCATAACCATGAACACCTTTTTTTTTCTTATTTTTTTGGGTTACCAGATCATTTGGTAGCCCTTGAAAATGATCACAGAGAATTATATTACGTTAGCTCTTCCTCTTCAAATACAACCAGCAGCAGTGCTAACTGTTCCCTGACAACTGTTAACTGATAACAGTTGTGCATAACTGTGCTAAAATGTTATTAACATGCAATTCTCACAGCGCTGGCGCACTCAATCAAAGAGCGAGCATAATAGACAGACAGAGAGAGAGCGAGAGGGAGAGCGCATCAGCGAATGTTAAAGTGAGCTCCTCTTCTTATAATTATGGCGAGGTTTGAAGCTTGACTAACACCAATCAAAGGAAGGCAAATCGCTTTCGTTCCTGAAACTTTCTCAACTAGTTTGAAACGGTTCTCTTTCAAGCGAGCATTTCGCAGCTATTTCGTTGTTGGTTCTCTCTTTAGTTAATAACGAGAGCATTTTCATTGGTATACTTAAGGCGCTTATAACAGATTTTTTGTGTTCGATTTATAGCAACTTTCTGGCTGCAGCCACAGGTTGGAAAAGTGGCCAGCAAATTATGTGAATTAGTCCGAATGACTTAAAATGAGTTCGCCTCATTTGATCAGCATGCAAATTGTATCCAATAACCGATACGTTAGCCTATTTTAACCGTTTCACAACCGGAACTTTTGAGCCAGAACTTAAACTAGTCTCAAATGAACGAGTAAGATACCCAGCTTAGAAGTAGACCCCATAAGACAGTCCAAGTCATGCATAGAAAACTGTAAGCAGAGCAGACGGAGGCACATATTTCCAATAAGAAGCAGTTTTGCAAGCGAATAACTCTCCAATAAACATATGTCTTGAATCTAAATAAGCTAGGAAAGGCCAATAGTCAGTAAGTACGCAAGGAGGCAGACAGTTCACCTGTCGGAAGTCATTTTGCTTACCTGTCAATCATAGCATTCGACTAGAAGCAACACAGCAGGAGAGTGGGAGATGCTCCCTATCTCTCTCTCTCTCTCTCTCTCTCTCTCTCACTCACTCTCTCTCTTTCTCTCTCTCTCTCTCTCTCAATCAATCAATCTATAATTGTAATCTCTTTCAAGAAGTAGGCTGCAAAGATACCGCAACAAACTAAGCATACTCAACAGAAGAGCATTGCAGCGATTTCCTTGAATATATTCAGAATAGATGTAGGCATACGAAGGGCTCCTGGTTAAGCGTAAGTCAACTCAAAGTGAATTCTTCCATTTCTTCTCATGCAAGAGAATGAGATGATGGGGAAGGCTCCGAGGAACCAACTGAAAATACTCTAATCATACTCTAATAATATAAATACTAATCATGCAAAAAATGCGAAAGTTAAAAAAATTGGATTATGATATTAACTTAGTGTTGACGCTAATTAAAACCTGAATATGAATATATAAACATATTCCACACACATTTTACTTATTTATTCAATATAGACTTAAGGCAGTTCGCAAACTTCAAAGACTAGAATCTAAAAAATTAATTTAGAAAATTAAAAATATATTATATAAGTATATACATGTACAACTGATAAAAATAAATTAGTGACTGGACTTCTTTCCGTTCAGGAACTCAAAGCAGACCATTAAAGGCTCAAAATAATCATTGAAGACCACGAAGTCAGGATGATAAGCTGGACGGCACAGTTTCTCGATTCTAACCCGATTTGGACTTAACAACTACTTTCTTATAAGAGTTATGCATCAAATAGAAATATTCCCATTATAGAAATAAATGTATTTCAAATTCGTATTTATTTTTTGTGGTTTTATTATATTTACCATATCTTTTTAGCTTCTCGGCAATTTGCTTTCAACTTTGAGACAGCATTTAGTTCACTCTGTAGCATTACAGTCGAAAGCTCATTTCTAGTTGTCAACAGCTGTTAACTAACAGTTCTCAAGCAGTTAACTAACAGTGGTCAGCTCTGTAGCAATAACAGCGGTTTGGGACAGCCAAAAACATCGCACTAAAAAAAGCTGGCCAAATTTAAGCGCTTCAATCTTATAGGGGAAATTTAACAAAAGAAGGGATTTATGCGCGAAGCTTTAAGTATCCTACTAAATCCTTGCTTAGCCGATGCAAGCACCTTTCGTGCCCTGTTCTCATTCAAAATTAGTAATTGAATAAACATATATATATTTATATGTAAAGATATAACTCTGAAATATATATAAACTATTATTGATGCACTGTGAACATTTCATTCGCATTTTGTTAACTTAGCTTTTATTTTGTTAGTGGCTGGGTACAGGGTATCTGCCCGTCGAGCACTCTTGTTTTATATTGAAAGCGGCGGATTGCGTATACGACAGGTGAAGTGGGACAGGGGTGATTGATGTAATGTGGTGTCTGGTCCAATTGCTGCACTTGTTCCACTTGCTCCGATTGCGCCGATTGCTGCTGTAAAGGCCAGGGGCCATCGGACGCATTACAGAAGCGGAGGCAAAGGACAACAAGGACAACTCCATTGTGTATAATAAATTTGCAATTATGATCGGTCGACTGTTTTGTGGCTGCAACTGCAGCAAGCCCCCCATTCCCTCCTCCTGTGTGTGTGGAAATTTATACGCTCAGCAAATTGGATTAATTATGAGACCCTGAAAATTGGGTTAATTCCATTTGGCTTAAATGAATGCCGAGCCATTGGCAAGGCCTGGCAATGCGCAACTTGCAGCACGGCAATCGAACTGGTTGATTGCGTTGCAAATTTTGTTCTACCAATTTCACCAGTCGTCTGCTTGCCACGTGTGGCACGTGAGCTGTTTCCCGTTGCCATGCGTTAATAAGAACAAATGAGTATCACGCGGCGATCAGCTGCCATTTAATGCAATTACTATTTACATACAATTTACAGCTTGTGGCTCATTTCAACGGGAACAGTAATGCCCACCCACCTTCCCCCTCCCCCCCTTCCCACCATGCCCCCACCATCCACCCATGCTCCCTTGAATCAATCCCCACAATGTTCAACACGTGATTATCCCTGATTCGATTGCTACAAGTGTCAAGTGAATTGCACACGATACTCCCAACACAAACAATATATATACAACTATATGTATATATATATATATATATATGTATATGTATATGTATATAGAATAAAGTGAGAATACACTCGAGGACAGTAAAATAGATGTGAAGTGTGACAAATTGAGAACTTGTGAAAATACACTTTAAATACCTTATCCCAAATACAATATATTATTTGGTTCTTAAGCTAAATCTGCGGGGTTATTAGGATAGTGTTTGGGTTAGCTTTGTGATCATTATTAGCTATATCAGGCTGCGATTTTTAGGAATAAAATTTGTTTGAAATGAAACTCAACGGGTGCAAAACGCATCAGTGATTGACAAGTGAAGAGGTGAACAACCTTGATCCACCTTATATTATATGGCATACATACGTATAATTAAATGCGTATAAGTTTTCCTTTTTAAAGTAAATAACAAAATTCTTTGAAGAGCAAACGTTTCAAATTAAATATTTCCCACATGCTTTGAAGGATTTTGCAGAATTTCCCTTTATAAGAAAACGGCCAGAAAGTACCAAGCTCATCTCAACCAAATACCCACATAACACCAAGTAAGCTCTGCTTGCAAAATACCCACATAACACCAAGTAAGCTCTGCTTGCGCCATCTGCCGTTAACTAGTAGAACAAAAGCTTTCTCTTGCAGTTCGAATTCGGCTTTTACAGTTTAACAGCGGGTCAAAGCTTTAATGTTAATGTTTACAGACTGAACGGAAAAAGCTTTAATTGATTGTAAGCACCTTTCAAATTGCGCAATTCATTCCGAGAAGAAGCGGACTTAACCAGTGCAACAGAAAATGCTCCTAACTGAAGTGAGTTCATTGCAGGTTGTGCAGAGTTCACAGGCGTAAGCCAAGTTTGCACTAGAGCTCAGCGCACCACAAATGTAATGGGCATCCACTCGTTTCGCATCTGCGAATGACAATTTATTTATGAGGTTAGCCAAATAGTGAATACTCAATTCAAACAAGTTATTTGACACTATGTTCACTGAGAACAGACAACCGTAATTTAATTGAGCTCGAGGGCTGTAAGTTTATATTATTCCCCAATAAAAATAAGTAAATATATTATATATTGGAATTGGAGCAAAAACAGCAAATCACAGATGGAACCATGGCTGATGGACTTGGGTTTCCATCTCAGAGATTATCGATGGTCGATCTCAGAGACTATAGAGAGCTAAAGACTCAAAAGTTGTAGTAAAACCAACTTTGATAACATTTAATCGATAACCGCCCTCTTCGATATTATCGATATTAATTTATTACCAATGGCAATTGTTGAAATGTGTTTAAATATCCATGCAACAGTTAATACTTATGTATCGCATCGATTAATCGATTAATATCGATGATCGATGGTCATACATGTATTCTGCTTCTCTTTTTGCATTCAATTCTTCCAAGTTATACGTAATATTTGCCCAACAACAACTGTTGTTGTCCACCAAAATGCACTTCTTTCAGCAAGCCTGACGCTAACCACAGGGTATCTGCTAGTCTAGCTGGATTTATTTTCACATTTGTTCAATAGAAAGCAAATTAAATAGAGCAAAAAAACGAGAAAAGGGAAAATAGCACAAGTACAAATAAGTGAATGGATTTCATTAGTTTTGTGGCTCGCAAGCCCTGCTACCCTCTCCTCATACTCCTTTCCCTACTCCTACCCCTATCCCTACCCCTCCACTGTCCAGTAGCGATTTGCAATCTTTATTCATGGAGCGTTGTCAACTCAATTATTTGGTTATTAGTTATTTATGAAGCCGCCGCCGCTGCCGCCGCCGTTATTCGAGTAAGCCGCTCAATTGGCCACAAGCCAAGCGCCAGTCAACCCCCACCCCCACCCCCTACAATTTACTACCACCCCCAAGTTAGGCTCCTCTCTAATTGCACTGCGGGACTGGGTTGGCTGCTTGGCTGCTTGCTTGTTATTATTGTCATTGCTCTAATTATATATATACTCGTATAGTTCATGATTTGGCTGTTGCTCAGTTACTCAGTTGCTCAGTTACTCAGTTGCTCAGTTACTCCGTTGCTCTGTTGTTCAGTTGTTCAGTGACCCATTCCATCAAGTGGCCTCAAACTGACTAGAATATTAAATTGCTTTCACCTAATGCAGCAGCAACCTGCAAGTATACAAATAAACAAGTCAAAATAACTGTTTGGGGCATGCCGAATCTTAGATGCCATATATAGCTCGGTTAACTTGTTGAACAAAACAAATTGCCGATAAGAAAACTCATCTTTTGACCGATCATTCCTATGGCAGCTATATGATATAGTGCTCCGATCCAACCAACTGCCTGCAGCCAAAGGTCGAACACATGCCAAGTTTCCTTAAGCTAGCTGATCAGTCGATATATACATATGTACATGTATATATATACTTTCCTAGCATGGCTAAAACATATATTAAAACTGTTTCCGAAATTCAAACTAGTTTTGCAAATTGTACAAATTTGTGTCGGAATGTGGGCGGAGTCTAATATTCTTGTGGTTTTTGGGGTTTTTGGGGTTCTTCTCCAACTTGAAATTGAAGTACCAATTAAATATAGCTGCTTGTGCATTTTTTGCAACCTATTTGATGGGTTTTGGCATAAGCGGATTTTGCACTGCTCTAATTTGTAACTGTAAAAGTACGTGCTATTATTTTAAATGCACAAATGGGTTTTGAAAGCTCATATTCTGATATAGCGTAAACAAAAGCACTCATTTCAAGTGGAGGATTGCGGAAATTAATTGTGTAGTTGCTTCTCTCAACTTCAATGAGAGTTAATTGTGCGAGTGGGTGTGCGAATGCGAGTGTGTGTGTGTGGGTGTGTGGGCGTGCATGTGTGTAACGGGGTTAAGCGGCTTATAATGTTGCTAAGTGACACGAGAGCATGCCACGCCCCCAACACACCTCCCCCTCCACACAGAGAAAAACAAATGCAGCTCAAAGCAAAAATTGGCAGCTGCAAAATCTTTTCATCCCAAATCAAGACCAACCATTAAAAATATGTATTGCGATTCGATTTGTACTTGCATCAAGATTGTGCAAGTCAGCATGAGCAAAGATCTCTTCTGTTTTTCTCAGTGCAGCACTCGCCACTTGCCACATTCCCCTGCCTAGCTCTGCTGGCAAATAAAGTGTTTGTCTGATTTATTCATAAACTAAAACTCAAACTATTTCTATTCGAGCACTGAGTGGAAGCAGCGCAGGTCAAACCGAGCTCATTAAGTAATAACTGTTAACTGTTGCATAATAGAGTTGCTAGAGCTGAAAGCTAGCATGCAGCAACTTTTGTGCAAATTTCATTATGAGTGGCTAACGTTCATCATTAACGATGGCTAACAAAACTGAACATGGATTGCTCATATGTTGCTCAGAGATAAGCAGATTCATCGCGGTGTGAAGGATGCGTAGAATCAGATCTGATGTGTGTCCAGGAGGGAATTCGCTTCGCACTGAAGAGTCTATCTTCTCCAAATGAAAGTCATCCCGAACTGTAGCTCCATGTGGATCAGAGTGAATCAACTGCAGTGGAACGTTTCATTTTCTGCACATTTCCATCAGATCGAGGAAATGGAAATAAAAGATTTTGATTTTGTGGAGGTTTTACTTGTGACACACTTGGGCTTCAATCCTGCTTACCCCATTATTCAAAACTACAGGGTATCGGAGCGAAACAAAGAAATTAATCGATAACCTATGCGCATGAAATAAAAGCCAACTGGCAAACTAACTAACGGCTATTGTTCGCCAAATAATTTACATGCACTTCTGCAGCCCAACCCAAACCATTGCCCTCACTGCACACACACACACACACACACACGCACACACACAGACATACATTGGTCAAATTATTGACTGGCCATTTTGAATGCGCCTAAGAACAATGGCCTTAAATTAAAAACTGAATAAAAGCTGCAAAATACGTGCGTGCACATATCTCTCTCTCTCTCTCTCCCTCTCTGCTGCTCTCTCTCCTGCTCTCTCTGCTGCTCTATCTCTGTCTGTTGCTCTTTGGGTTGTGGCCTGTACAATTGCCGACATTCAACATAATACGTGTAATTATTATTATTGTTATGTGCCAGTTTCCATAGTATTTTATTGCTTGTGGCCCCGCACAGTGGCGGCCTCATCGGTGCTTGCGCACCAATCGGATTGGGCCTCGTCATGTGTTCGCTTCGTGTCGTCCGACGATGGTCGGCAGCGATCACAGCGGCCATTGCGGCAGCAGAGAGCAAGTGTTTCCATCTCTTTTTTTGTTGTTGTTGAGAGCAGCGAGCAGCGAGCTGCGATCTGATCAACCAATCACAGTACGCGAGCACAAGCCTACGATCGTTTTGAGCAAATTCATTTCGCTCTCTTCTCAGTGCCCCAATCCCTCGGCTTATCCCATAAGGCCCCCTTTTTTTTTGAGGACTACGTCACTGGCAACAAGTTGAACTGTTGTCGCTGTTCAGCTGCAATTCAGCAGGCCACAAACCATTGACAATTTATCGTTGATTTTTAACTATTTATTAACGAATTATTTTATAATAGACACACAAACACACACACACACACACACACACACACACACACACACACACACACACACACACACACACAGACACACACAGACACACACACATTCACATGTCATTGGTTGCGTTCCAATTGCATTTGCAAAATGTAATTTTGTCAAAGTTGAATAGGAAATCAATTCCCTTCCCCTTCGCACGGCGCCTGTTTACATAACCACTGCTCTCGTCGGCTAGGGGGTGGGTGGTGGGTGGTGGGAGTTGTGTGTGTGTGTGTGTGTTTGTTTGTTTGTTTGTTTGTTGCCAGGCAGCCAGGCAGGCAAATCATTAGCGGCGTCTGCTTCTATTGCAGCAGCTTCTGATTGATTTTAATTTGTTGTTCAATTAGTGGCGCTCATTCAATTTCAATTTGCCTACAATCAGTCATTCAGTCAATCCAAAAATTAAGCGATTTTATCACATTTCTGCTCTGCATAATTGAGCAACTTATTTTGACGCCACTCCACCCTTTCCTTGCCCCCACATAGTTTGGTGGAGCTAACGTTTTTATTGTGGATGAGCATCGCTTACCAGCTCAACGAAATATGTACACATTTGCAAATTTAAGTACGATTTTCAGATATTCCATATTTTATGTGCTTATCTTTTATATATTGTAAGTATTTTAAAATTCTTGTTGAACCACATTTGAATTGGGTGACATTTGGATAGAGACGGAAATTGATTTTTCTCTATTCAAATATATGCACACATGTGTCCAACAGTATGCATATGTATATGTATGTACATGTACCTGTGTTTTTAATTTCTTCTGTAGGCTTTTGGGCTGTATAGAAATGCTTAGACATGGAAGAGACACAAAGGACACTGAGACGCTGAGACAGGCGGATGGGGCAGGCGGGCAGGCGAAGGTCCTGCGGCCGCCAACAAGTGCCAGCAAATGTGCCGTGAAGAAACCATTTAGGATTAGTTTAATATGATACAAAGACACACACAAAACAAAATGTGTGAGAGAGAGAGAGAGATAGAGCACGCGACAGAGTGAGAGAGAGAGAGAGAGAAAGGAGGCAGCGAGAGCGAGGGGCTGAGAGTGGATAAGGCAGCTGGAATACGCAAACAGTACTTAAAAATGGCAAAGCAGCAACAAAATCTTGACTACTTAGACACGCACGCACACACACACACACACACACACACAGGCGCACATACTAATACACATGCTCACAAGGACAATACTATTAGCAAGCAGGAGCAACCAAAAAAAAAATTAGATGTATGTATATACATTTATAAGAAAATAGCTAAAGAAACGAGAAGAGAAGAAAAGTTGAGCTGGCATAAGGACACGGACAAGCAAAATATTGGTTAGCTAAGCCCAGAGAGGGGGCTGGCGAAAATAAAAAAAAATGACAAATTTGCAAATGTTAAGACGAAAAGAAAACATCAACATAAGTTATAGGCTTAGTGCGTAATCGTTTTTCGTACAACGATGCCATCCGGCGAAGCGACGAGCTCTATCCAATGGACAAGGACGAGGACATCGACGTGGAGTGAGGCGAAGCGGAAATGGTTGCGGCTACGGTAGAGCCACCATCGACGAATCAACAACATTACGGCAACTGTAAACGCTACAATCTATCGAAAAGTTATCGAGGCTGTTAAGAACAATCTTATGATCAAAAATAACTAAATATTAGAATAGTCTTTGAAATGTTACGCTAGCTAAAGTAAAAGCTAACATTTAATCTGCTACAAAAATGTAATCGATAACTGATAAGAACCTATCAATAATTGAACAAAATCTAAAACAGTTAATATATTGCTTCGATTGCGACGCCAGAACTATCACAAAAGTTTCGATAGCTTTCAATAATTTCGATAAATGTCACCAATTGCTATATGTGGTTTTTCAGAAATTGCTGGCTCTCAAGCACAAACTAGCTTGCACGCAGTCATTGTTTGGGCAACAACTTGCTATCGATAAGTTCAGCTAATAATCGATAGCAATTCAAATGTGAATCAGCTACAAAATGCTACAATAAGAGCTGCAATGTGTGTCACATGTGGCCAGTCGTCTGCATTAATCGATGTGTCATTTTCGATAACTGCCAGCAATTGGTGGATTAATTTAAATACTTATGCAAAATACATCCGTAAGCTATGCTACTCAAAGCGCTTATCAAGGCTAGAGCTTGACCAGCACTGGCACGCCCCTGCCCCGATGGGGATTCGTCGTCGCTGTTCAAATTAAAAATGCATAAAAGCAAAAATGTGGAATTATTCTGATAAAATAAACACAGGGAAGAAGCCGCAGCGCAACACTTAACTACGTGAATAATACAAAAAGAGAAAAAGACAGACAGACAGACAGAGAGAGAGAGAGAGAGAGAGAGAGAGAGAGAGAGAGAGAGAGAGAGAGAGAGAGAAGAAGAGAGTAGTTTAGGGTGGGGTGGGGTTGGGGCGTGGAGGGATAATAAGAAAAAGAACGTGACATTGGCCTGGCCACTGTTAGAGGAGTCGGTTCTTTGCGGCTGATGATGTGGATAAAATAAACATGGGACATTGGTTGCTTTTTTCTTTTCTTTTCTTTTCCTTTCTCCTTGTGTTGTGCGGGGGAGACGGGCAGGGTAGGGGAGGGGGATGGACTGTCGGGTGGCATTCAACAAGGACAAGACAGACGAAAGCGTGTTTAAACATTAAAAGGACCATTAGATACGCCTTAAAGTATGCTTCAAGTAGATTATCTTCCATCAGTTTTGTTTGCTTACTTGGAATTGTTTCGCTTCATTTTTCTCGTTTGCAAACACACAGAGACGCACGCACACACACACACGCACACCCACACCCACATCTCTATTTGGCTATGGGCTATTTTGGGTGCATTCTGGCTTTACTTTACTGTACAATTGGATACTACAAAATTATATATTCAGACCAAAGAAATAAAATTCATTTTAGGATTGTTTCTGCTTAATCGAAGACAATTTCGAACATGTTCATCTAATTTTTAATCTTGAACCTCGATTATTTGCAGATACATTTTATCTATTTCATAATAAGTACTAAAGTGTTTATTTTATGAAACTTTTGCTTAAGCAAAGACCATTTCGAGCTAAGTACGAGTGTTCTCATTTTCAGTCACGTCCACCAATTTCGCTAAATGATTCACCAATTTGTCTGAATTAATCGATTATTAAGAGTATTCATGTTCTCATTTTAAGGAATGTTCACTCATTTCCTAATCACTCTGACTTCAAATTAAGTACTCAAGTTCTTATTTGTGGAAAACTGCTTATTGCGAGCACTTCTCTCACTCCATTCAGTATTTGCTCTCATTTCCAATTATTTCAAAATAATGGAAAACTAATTGGGAACTCTATTTCCATTTCGTTATTGAATTTGGAGGTGCCTTTTTCTTCAATTTAATTCTTGGCTACGGTGGATGTAGGAGGAGGTGGAGTGGGGGGGAGGTGTCGTTGTTATAAATTGTGCGCGTGTCCTTGTAAAATAACATCAAGTGAACCCAAGGGAGATCTACTCCCCCTCCTACTCCTGCGACTCCTCCTTCTCTGCTGTCTTTTGCTGTTGCAAGTTTTGCCCTGTTCTGTTTCTTAAATTACCAAAAGTGCGCGTTTTGTGATGCTTATTGCTGCTGCCCCTTGTCCCTTGCCCTTGCCCCCTGCACCCACTTGACCACCCTCAAACGATGAGGGGCTCAGAGAGCTAGAGACAGAGAGAGAGAGAGAGAGAGAGAGAGAGAGAGGGATAATGCATATATATAAATGTTAATTTCAATTGTATCCAAACCAAATCTCATCTCACTTTGCCAACACACAAGCAACAACGGCTTTCTTAAACAAACCGAAGATAAGATATATTATTATTAATACAGTTATTCTGTCTCTTGATTTTTGACAATATTTGGTTGTGGAAAGCTTTGACCGGGTCCTTCAATGCTTTATTCATTCCACCATTTCGACATGATTTTCGAGCTGAAATCTTAGTTTCAACTTTGAATGTAGTTTTAGTCTACTGGTCAAATTCTGATCAATAAGTCCTGGTTTTTGAAAATCGGATACGTTTTCCATAGATATCTCTCTAAATGTTCTTTTTTAGAGTACCCTTTTTATACATGAATTTCAATTTTAAATATTGTTTCAACTTTCATTGTAGTATTATTTTAGAGATCGAACCCTGATCAATTATCCCTGACATTTCTCTTCAGTTGAGTTTTATCAAAGTTTAGAGCGATCTCTTTTGAGATAGCTCTTATACAGCTGTTAAATAAAGGACCGGTTTCGATAACGTTTATGCCACATTTAGAGTCTCGAAGTGTCGAATTCCAAGTGCCACAGTTCTGGGCTGCTGCGTGTCTATAAAATCGATAGCATCAATAAGTGCAAATCGATATCTCTCGTAATTTTATAGCCCGAGCCACCAAATTTTCAGGATAGATAGCTTTTGTCCCGGCTCAAAAGTCGGCATTTGCTCGACCACTCAATGCTGGAGATTCTTTTGCTGCAACCGCATTGGAAATATTTATTGATGAAGTGCTTGGCTTGTGGTCGAATTGTGGAGTTTAAGTATGAGCTGAATGCTTGGGTGGCACTCAGAAGTTTTGAAAATGCTTTTTAGCGCGGTTTCAATTGTCAGTTGAATGAAAGCTTTTTCTTTATTTGCCCCTGCCTCATCCTTTGTGGCACTTTTGCTTGGATTTGTTGCCAACAACGATTGTTGGCCTTAGCAATTGATTTAATACTTGTAATGCATGACCAACAGCAGTAACCAAGAGTTGCCCACCCTCCCCCCACACCCCCAACTACCATTACCATTACAGCACATGTGTGTGTGTGTGTGTGTTTGTGTGTGTGTGTGACCCAAGCAGCCAACTGGCCAAGCGGCACGGAGCGCCACTTGAGTTAAGCTGCGCAAACGTTTGCATAATCACGTTCCAATTTAAATTGCTCTATTCGCCACCCTCTCCCTCTCCCTCTGCCATACTTCTCTCTCTTCCTCTTCCTATCTCTCTGTCTCTTTCTAAGGGATACAGGAGTGGGTGGCAGGCATCTCTCAAATTGCAAAAACTGGACCACTTTTATTAGCTGTCGAAGCTTTAGCGTAGCTGTTAATACTCTCCACACCATCAGGATTTCCTCCTCCCCCACTTACTCTAACCCCTGCTCCCACACTGTGTGTGTGTGTGTGTATAAGAGCTGTGGCACAATGTAGTTTTTTTTTTTTGCGTATTTTTGCCGTCGTACACTTCAAAGCAGCATGCACTTCAGTTCAGGCAAGCGAATGCCATTCACATCGAATTCAGTTGATAACTGTTAATCTTTTTTATACCTTTGAGAAGGACATTCCAACATTGTGAACGTCGACGATCCCATAAAGTATATATATATATATATATATATTTATATTTATGTATATTCTTCATCAATATTAACAATCGAGTTGAGTTAGCCAGTGTCTGACTGTCCATATATCCACTCGACTATGCATGTCTTCAAGTTATCTGATGAATCTTGGCCAGAACGAACGGATTACCAAATCTATCCACTCGACTATGTGAACTCAGTAAGTCTTAACGTTATCTCATGAATCATATAGCTGTCCTAGAAGCAGTCGGTCTAAAGATGAGTTCTTGTTTGAACACCTTTTTTGGTTTCAGAGTATGATTTATATAAATACTTATTTATGTGTTTACTTTTATTTTTACAAAATATTTATCCTTTCTGGCAAGGGAAGCATCGATAATGAACTCTTTCAACTTAACAGAGAAACCATATTGTAATTATGTATTTATGCAGTTCAGTATGTATGTATACATATGTGCATATATAACTTGATGAAACAATTAGCGAAATGAAAATGTGAATTAAGCTGCTTTCAAGAGCCACAGGAGAAGGGGTAGGGAATGAGGATGTGGATATCGATGTGGATGTGGATGTGGATGGAGCCATTGTGTGCTCCTGCTGATGCTGCTGAAGTGTCTTCTCGCGGCATTCTTAATGAATCTCGACATTTGACTTGAGCAGTCGATGGCAGTCGGGGCAAGGGGCTAGTGGGGTAAAAATAACAAGAGGATTGCTCGATGGGAGGACGACCTGTCCGATTGCTAAAAGGCTTAAGAGCCATCAATGCACGAAGTCTGTGTTATACCCTGTAACAAAGATGAAAAGCAACTGGCAGAGAAACGACTTCTTGCTGTTCGTTTTGAAGAACGTTTCGTCGTCAGGGAACTCGATTGAGGTTCTAGATCTGGCTCCGAGTTTTCATCTGTCAGTTAAATTATTATTAAATAATCAGGAAATTTCACATTTCGCATTTCGCTGTTAAGCAATCGGGGAATGTCGAATTTCGCTTGCCAACTTTAATCGGTTAATTGCTATTAACAATTGCGTTTCCAGTTTCGGTCAGATTCTCAGATCTTATTGCAAGAATACTCATCTCAGTTTGAGATATTCGAAACTATATAAAAACTGGATATAGGTTATCTAGGCGTCGGTTACTGCTACTTTCGATTGCTGCTGTTGTTGTTGTTGTCTGATTGATGCAGGATGCAGGATGCAGGAGTTGGACATGGCAATTGGGATGACGACAGCGACGACGATGGCGACATTGACGGAAATGAAAAGTTAATTTACCCGCATGTTCAAACAACAGCGTGGATGCCACGCCCACCCACCCACACACACACACGCACACTGGCACGCGGGTGTACTGGGCATGCTGGGAGTTTGGTCATCATCGTGCCGCTAATGCTAATCCGGGTTATCTGTCTATCCATCAGCTGGCCATCTTATGATGTATGTAAATGCCGACTCGACAGCGACTGCTGCTGCTGGTGCTGCTGGAGCTCTTGCTGCTCCTGCTGCCAATGATGATAATCGCCACCTCACTATCTCCAGCTTCAACTCCAACTCCAAATTTAGATCCAGCTCTAGCATCATCTCCAGTTTCAGCTCCGATTGCGACTCCTGTTTGGACGCTGTCCGTCTTGTCATTTGTGTTTTTGCCGCCGACAGAGACGATGCTGCCAAACATTTAGTCTGTCTGCGACACACACACACACGACTCACACATACACAAGACACACGACACACACACACACAATCCACACACAATCCACACACATACACACACCCAGAGAGACGCACAAATTTATTGTTCTTAAACATCTGAGCATGAATGAATGACTCGTGTGCCGGGCCAACAACTGGAACTCTGGCATGGAGATGGGAAATGGGTATGGAAATGCAATCGGTACAGTGAACACCCTCTTGATAAGTATTGTCCTCACTATTGCATGGCATAGTCAAGATCTAAATTTGCTTATTGTGGATAGAAATGCGTTTGTGTCTGTAAATAGCTTCACAACTTCAATATTGTTCAACAGTTTTCCGCACAATTTTTGGTTTTCTTCCACAGATTGTACCCAGGAAAATGTTCGAAATGCTTTAAGTTTTTAAATAGCTCTTTCATAGAGCATTTCACTACATGCAATGAAAACTGTAGTCCTCTCTATTCGGATTGGGTATAGTACGTTATAGCCCAATTTTGAATTGTGATCCAACATGTAGCTTCATCCTGTTTTCAATTTTACACAAAAAGTATTTTAAGCGATTTTTAGAATCGTAGACATACTCAATTTCCAACTCAAATTTCTAATCTTAGCACATTGCTCATTAGCGAGGTATCACTGTATTGGTTACGGGAATGCCACGCTGACTGTGGGCTCGAAACGGGACGTTCTGGATATATATTTGAATGCCAAGTTGCCAGTTGTCACAAAGTGAGTGAAATATAGCCAAAATGTCAAATGTCAGCGAAAGACATTATTACTGGCTAGTTGATCCGTCGTCGTCGTCGTCGTTGTACTCCTTCCACTTGCCCCCACTCCTCCCACTTCATCATCACCATCATCATTATCATTGCTGTTGTTGTTGTTGTTGCTGTTGGCCTGCTTCCTTGTACTTTGGCTCATCCTTGTCCTTCCTCGTCTACGCATTGTCGTCGTCTGCTGCCACAGATAATCGATAGCCACACACATTGTGTGTATGCATATGTATGGGTATGTGTGTGGGTGTGTGCGTGTGTGTGTGGAGTCTGGCAAATGAGAGACCATGTCAGCTCATCAGCCCACACAACGCCTTCATCATCATCATCATCATCACCAACCAAAATGTGCCTCACTTTAAAATCTTCAATTTCGCAGCTTTCAATTTTATCCATCAGGCAAAAAGACAAATTTTAATGCAAATAATAGTAAAATAACGGTAATAGTAGTACGCTCTTCGAAATCAGCTTAATATGAAATTGAATTTCATATCAATCAATAATTTGGACAATTATTTCATTAACTGAATTTGACGTATTTCGCCACTAAAAAGTTGCATTTGCGTTTCAAATCTTTATCTTTGAACATGCAAGTCATTAATTTATTGAAAGGTATGCGTTGCCTATATATATATATGAAAATATATATATATATATATATATGTATATCTTTTTTATGCGGATCATGTTAATTTCTTTTCTGAAGTTCGCAAAAGGAAGGTATTCCGAGCACACAAATAATTAATCGGCAAGGCTTGTTTCGAATTGATATAACCAATATGTCTTCTAAAATATCGATACAAATCGATTATTGACAGTAATAAAATACACAATATATTTTAAAATAAACATATAGCATTATAAATATACATATGTATGACTTATGCTAGTTAAAGACATTAAATAGCATAACGATAACTTTCGATAACAGTGCTGCCATTGATACGCCTTAATGCCAGGTGACAATGCTGCTTGATGAGCCAGCCAAAACGTAATCGCATCCCTCCCAGCCCCGCCACCAAGCTCATCACTTAATTTCCAGTGATAAAGTACCGAATATGAACGTGACAAAAGTTGTTGATGACAAAGGCAGCAACAACAACAACAACAACAATAATGGGAAGTGCAATTGCAGCAGTGATGAGTGATTGTGGCAGGGGCAGGGACAGGGGCATAAGTTGTTGCAGGGAACAGAATGGCAGGGGGGTGGGGGTTAGGGGGTTGGCTGGTTGGTTGGTTTGTTAGACGAGCCGCACAACAAACAGCAAAATAGAAATGACTTTAATAGCTCATCAATGATTCAAGCGGAAATCCGGTCTGTCCAAGTGCAGTCGGTTTATTGGATACCGGAAAGGCATTACCGTTCATTCCTTGCTCGTTGTCCTGGGCACAGGACGGGCCTGTCACCATCCCCTCCCCTCACCTCCCTCCCATCACAGATCCCTGTCCCACTTCCACCGGCATCGCTCAATTGCTGCTACTCTCCTTGTTGTTGTTGTTGCTGCTTATTTGTTTGATTGGACTGCCTGACTGCAGCTTCTGTATTCGTGTGTGTGTGTGTGTGTGTGTTTTTAAGTGTTGGTGTGTTTGTGTGTTGGTGCGTCTGCTTAGCTGCACTGATTTTCACGCTGCACCTCCAAAAAAATGTGTGTGCAACACAATTTGCATATTGTTTTGTCATACGTCTACGCCCTGCCATAAACAACAGTGGGCTAAATTGATACATTTTATGGCCAAAATGTATAAGTCTGCCAGTCAACTATGTTCGATTTTTTCCTATTTTTGAGATATATATGTTTATATATACTTCCAACTATAATAATAATAACGCAATAACAAAACATCATCTGCATCGGAATATGATCACATATGCATATGTAATATATATTTTAAGTACATTTTGCTGAGAACACTTGGTCGATATTTTGGAACTTATATTGAAATTTAGAAGTGGATAGTGGACTCTCAGTCTACAAGGATTGGTTCTTATTCGATTTCTTTGTCTTTCAATTTATGCGAACAAAATATGTGTTTTGAGTTCATGTATCCATGGTGCAATCTGATTCAGCATATCAGCATATGCATCCTATTCAATGATTGTATATAGTATGTGTTTGTGTTTGTGCCTGTGTGTGTGTGTGTGTGTATTTTTTTGGAAGTCAACTCACACACACGCAGAGACACACACACTCACACATGAGCAAAGACGGGCAGAGCAGCCCTTTGCACCTGTATTTTGAATCTGAATCGTTCTCGATGGTGCCTCTATCTCTCTCTCTCTCTCTCTCTCTCTCTCTGACTTGCTCTCTCTGACTCTCTCTCTCTCTCTCTCTCTCTCACTCTCTCTGTTGTTGTTCGATGGGTTTTATCTGGCTGGTGTGTGTTGTTTGCACATATCTGCATCTGCATTATTATCATCATTATAGATGGCACACGGCCAGTGGCTATGTGACAGTAGCCGCTTAGCTTTTGTATCTCATTTATTATGCAAATCGGAGCGAGACACCGAAAGGGGAGCGGAATGTGGAGGATTGGAATGGGGATTGGAGCTTGGTTGTTTGTGGCATGCGGTGAATTGCCTTCAATATGGCGCGCCTGCAAAATGGTCAACAAGTTCAACAGCTACAACAATCTGAACTCATGCTCGTCCTGGAGCTCTTCTTCATGCCCTATCTCATTTCCATTGCCGATTCCCATTCCCGATTCTCATCATCGCGATTCGACATTCTCTGCATTGGCATCGTCGATTACTCTATCTTATCTTCTTTGTATAGCTTTTCACTGGCAAATTATGCGCAACAAAATTAAATTATGCAAAAATATTCAAGATTTTCCATAAGGAACTCTGACGACAAATGCAGATAGTTTGCTCAAATCCTGATAAAATATTGTATATAATTTTATTTTCAAATATTTTGTAATTTAAAATGTTGAGTCCAAGAACAAAATCTAATCATTTTAGAAAATAAACTCGTTTCAAAGTAAATAATTCAACATTAGAGAGTAAATGAATCAATTAATTCACACATCAAATGAAATCATTTTGGTCTTGAGTGGGTTAATAAGTAATGTTATGGTTTGAGTATTGATAGGCCAAACATAAGGAGAGTCTGAAATTCCAAAAGAAAGGAAGAGAGAAGCAGATAGAGGAAGAGGAAGAAGAAAATAATAGGGGCATCAAATAGTAAATACAAATAAACGAACGACTGGCCAGCCAACACCAAGGAGGAGGATCAGCGGGGGTTGCCACGCCTCCAGCGACATTTACACTTCATAATAATATTGTTAACTGAGGAAGGGATATATGTACACATATATATATATATATATACATATACATAGTGAGAGCGGGGGTTTCGAGGTGATAGAGTGAGAAAATTGACGCTTGGCAATAATCAAAAGCAAATACAAAGTTTGCAATTTTTCAATGTTAATCAATTACGTGATTTAATTGAAAATGCCCGAGTCAATAAAAAAGAAAACAAAAATGGAAATAAATAAAATCGGAAAATAAATAAATATATAAGCCCATAAGCGTTCAATATATGCAAACAAATATATTCATATTCTTTATTCATATTGCTTATCTATCAATTTCAAACGTCCCGATTTCTGTTTGCTTTGAATGTGAAGCGAAAAAATCAAAGAGGGCGGCAAAAATCGAAACTGTGATTCCCAGTTATTTGTTTTCTATTCTTTTTTTGGTTTGTTTTTTGCTTTGTTTGTCAGCGAATTGTTTTTCAATTAATGGAAAGACTCGAAAATTAAAATGCGATTGCAATAACCAGGGGCAGAGTGTTTACTTATAGAAGGCACTGTATTATATATATACATATATACATACGAAGCAAATACTAGGGAAAATAAAAGTAATTTGAAATGGAGTTGGTAAATGAGGAAGGATTCTTCACATATCTGGGGAAGAAATGAAGAAATCAGGCATTCTGAGGAGTACCTTGAATCTTGCTGTTAAATATGTTTAAGCACAAGTATTTTGGCTTATGGCCAAATCATTTGCAGGAATCCCAAATTTGTTCCTTATCTCAGATTCCTCAATTCTCTAACTGAGTGAGTCTCAATCTCAGTCTGTTTACTGCCAGGCAAGCTTTTAGTCTTTTTTGGGGTCTTGCCCCTCTCGAGCCACAAACTGCATGTGGCTTACAAGCAGAGACCAGCGAGAAGTCATCATTGCAAAATGTCATCGCTTATCTTCTCCTTAGGGCCAACAAACCTCACTTTTCTCGAGATAATCTTCAATTCTTCGAACCACTCCGGCAATGACTGCTTCATCGGATCTACTCCGAATGCCTTGATTTTTCTGAATTACTTATTTGCCTTCAATATGGCGCGCCTGCAAAATGGTCAACAAGTTCAACAGCCACAACAATCTGAACTCATACTCATCCTGGAGCTCTTCTTCATACACCATCTCAATTCCATTGCCGATTCCCATTCCGGATTCTCATCATCGCAATTGCGAACCAGTTTTTCACTTGATTTTTGACAGTTTCATTTGCTTATTTTTTATTAGTATTCTTAGGCGGCCAATTTGTGTGCACATTTTCATCCATATCGATTGTTAAACGTCAAAGAACAATGAATTCAATTAGCTTTGTAAATTTTAGAATATATACACCTGTTTGTGTGGATATGTGCATATGTGTATAAGTGGTTCCACTCAGCTAACAAAGTACGAATGCTGTAGTCCAGAGAGCTCGACTAGGAGATGCCCTGAACTCACCTACTGATTATAATTTGTTCCGCATGAAAATACGTTTTGGTAGACAGCTTGGCTGTTTGATATATATACATACATATATACATAGATATAGATACATATATACAAGTACGACATACATATGTATATAGATTCACCCAAAAAGAAAAACGGACCTTTTGCTGCAATGAGGCTGTGTGAATTGTTTCGACAATGGGGAAACAATAAGAAATAAGAACTCACATCCGAAGGTAGCCAAGGAATGCACAGCAATCCTGACTCTGTCTGTGTTTGTGTGGGTGTATGTGTCTCAAAACAAATTTCATTTCACATTCAATTAAATTAATTTTAACACCATTGCAGGCGGCAGGACACCAGCAGCAAGTAGATGCCAATGCCAATGATTACAAAGCAGGATGCAAGGAGTTGGAATTGAGAGTTGGACTTGAAGTTGTGATTGAAAGAGAGGGAGAGAGTGTGTATATGTGTGTGTGTGTGTGTGTGTGTGTGTGTGTTTATACGAGTGTGTGTATGTGTCCTGCTGTAGCTGTTGGTCTGGGTGTTGGCAACGCAAGTGCCGCGTGCCTTTGCCACGTTCTCCACATTTCTTCACTTAAGCATTAATGGTTTTATCTTTGCCTTGTCCAACCCCAGTTATATATATATATATATATATATATATAGGTCGATCGAGTGCGGAATTGAAAATGCGTTGAGTTGCGAGCAAATTCGAATAGCGAGTTAATATAATTACAGAAATAAAGTCTGGAATTTTAATTAAAACACAACTTCATTTACAGCCGCAGACGACAATCTGTCGCCGAGTAAATAGTCAAGTGCAGGTTCGAGGAGTGGGCAGTGTGTGTGTGTGTGCGTGTGTGTGGCAGGTGTAACCGCAGTCCAAGCACCAACTTTCCAGCGACTGTCATTTCAACTAGAAAATTTCGCTAATGAAATTCGAATAATGACATCGATTTGGATTTCAATTTTTCAGTGGCATATAATAAAATAGATACAGTACAAATATAAACTTAAGTCAGATCCCCACAATCTGCATGATCTCAAATCAACAGAAGTGACAATGGAATGATTAAGGGATCTTTGAATATATGCAAACATATATCATATTTGAATTCAGCTACTGATGAGCAACAGTTTGTCTCATCAGCATCGAAATTATGATACTGCCCCAAGGCAACCAAAATACTCTCGGGACAATAATCCACAGCGTGTCTTGGAGTCCAGTCGATGATTGCATTGTTCTTAAACAGCTGATGATTGTTCTCCTAATCAGCAGCATTTTTTGCGAGTGTACGCTCTATCTCTGTCTCTGTTTATACCTCTATCTCTGTCTATGTGTGTGCTGACAGCAATTTGCGTATCAATATGGGCACATAATGCTTCGAGAATGATTTCCAAAATTTGCATTTAAATTAAAAATTATATTTGCAACACAAACAGACGCTCACTGGAAAAGAGAGGGGGTTGTATTTGGTGTAAATTATGCAACTACTCTAATTATGTATAATCGGTGCAACTGCAACTTCCGCTGGCACTCCTGAGGAACAGTGTTCTAGATGCAGCACCTTGTGGCATCATCAGAATCAGTCAAAAACAGAAGCTACACAAGCCGCAGCTGTGGGAAGCGTTGCAGCCAGCGGGTTCACTCACATAGTGTGTGGGAAGGGTGACAGGTAGAGGGTGGTGATAGGTAAGGGGAGGGGGAAGAGGAAGGGACTTGGTGAATGCCAGCTGACATATGCACATCAGAATTTGTGGGTGTGATTGTGAGTGTAAGTGTGTGTTGGTTCAGGGCGCACGTTGCGTATGCGCAACGCATTTTTGTTCAACAACAACTAATGGCTAAATTTGTGCCTAAAATTTGCAAAATTTGCATTTTGTGATGTTGTCGTTGTTGTTGTTGTTGTTGTTTTTTTCGGTTGTTGCTGCTGTTTTACTTTTTTATATGTTTCATAGTTGGGCTGGCAGCCCTAAGTTACCCCCACTATACACACCAAATACAACCCCCTCTCTTTTCCAGTGAGCGTCTGTTTGTGTTGCAAATATAATTTTTAATTTAAATGCAAATTTTGGAAATCATTCTCGAAGCATTATGTGCCCATATTGATACGCAAATTGCTGTCAGCACACACATAGACAGAGATAGAGGTATAAACAGAGACAGAGGTAGAGCGTACACTCGCAAAAAATGCTGCTGATTAGGAGAACAATCATCAGCTGTTTAAGAACAATGCAATCATCGACTGGACTTCAAGACACGCTGGAGATTATTGTCCCGAGATTATCTTTGTTGCTCTCAAGATGCGCCTTAAGCATTCTATATGGGCATGAGTTCAGATCATCCAGATGGTGAGGATCTAGGTCAAGTTTCAAGAGTTCCTTTGGAAAACAAGCAGAAGGAAGCATCTCCTACATGGAAAGCAATAAAAGCCACATTTATTTAGGTGTATATTATAAACACTGACCTATGTTAGAGCAGTTATTAAGGTAGCATTAGGATCGGCTAAGAAACACAGACTCTTTTTAATAGTAAAGTTATTTCCTATTGAGCTATCAACCTTTTTTTTGTTGTGACGAGTCGCGAACAGGTGATGAAAAGGTATTTTCGATGTTTTTTTTTTATTAGAGCGAGTTGCGGCAAATTCAAATCAGGTTTGTTCCAATTACATTTGAATTCGAAGATTCAACAATCAGCAGCTATTGCTTGCTGTTTCACACATTGTGTACACATATCATTTGTTTTCTTAGAGTGTAGATATGAACACACACACACACAGATCTAATAACGCATACGCATCAGTCAACCACTAGAACAGGCCGCAGCCAACAGTTTCAGATGTATTCTGGCCTGGCTCTGACGCAGGACTCGTCGACGTATGTGTGTGTGTGTGTGTGACCGCTGTAGCCACCGAAAAGCTGACAACATCAGCGAAGCCAAACACCAAAAACACACACACTAACACACAGTAGAGAACACACGCACACACACACACACACACACACTAAAACTACTGTGTATTGATTTTTGTAGAATTTGTTAGTTGCATGAAGCTCTCTGTCTCTATCTCTCTCTATTTGACTTTATCTCTATGTACCCATATGACCAACCTCGAATGCCTGTTTTTAATGTTTATTGGCGGTGGCAGCGCGTCGACAACAACAACCAACAACAACCAACAACAAAGACCAACCAACAACAACAACTACAAAATTGCAAACGCAGATAACAAGAACAAAATGCGCATCCCTGCGGAGGAAAGTGTGTGTAATCCGGCGAAGGTGTCACTCTGTTACCAGAGTACGCATTACTATGCATGCTACATAACTCCCACCTCCACCCCAGCCAAGCAGCTCAAAGGAAAGTTTAACCCTTCTGTTTCAGCCCAGTCAATCAGGCACTCAAGTGTGAAATACAAATGCAATGATTGCTATATAAATACATAAATCAGAAAAAAATATTAATATATATATATATGCTATATATAAAAATAAATCAGAAGAATAATATAAATATATATGTATATATATGTATATGTGTGTGCATATTTGTATTTGTATATTTAAATATTCGGAAATTCAGTCCCAAACAATCTCTTGCAAATTTCACATTGCCATTGAATTACTGGCGAAATATATAGTATATATGATGTCTGCGACAAAATTTGCTTTCATATTAAATAAATATCAGAATTGTCTAATATGTGCGAAATACTGACACAAATGTGTTCTATTGATATAAGATAATTTGGATTCAATGATTATCGAATTAAGATGAGCATTATGGCAAAAGTAGCAAAGATATCGCAACGCAGAATGGCGAAATCAAAGTTGAAGGAAAGAAAGGTGGAAAATGTTGATATATATATATATACATATATATGTATATGTTTTCTGTTTTGTATTATTCATATGTCGATAACTGTATGTGTGCAAGGAATGGAGAACATGTGCTTCAATCGATCAGAGTATCACCAAGTCGAGGTCTTGCTGGTTTCCGCCTGTCAATGCACCCATGGCACCTGCACTTCCGCTAAGTGCTAGCCCGCAGGCATTCCATTCCCAACTCCCCACCCCCTCCCATGGACCCATAGCCTAGGGGAAGATTTCAGGGTTGGACAGTCATTAAAAATCATTTCACAAGTCGTCAAATGCGATTATGAACTCATTTCACTATTTTGCCCATGAACTACTTTGATGTTTAATTTGCAATTTAATTTGAATGTGCCCGGATGGCATACAACTGGGTATGAGCACCTAACCCCACCCCTCCCCCATCCCAACAAGCTTCAGCCCCGCCCACCGTTGGAACAGGTCCACACAGCACACCCGCTGTGGCAACTGTTGCTGAAGTCCACCTGGGCGTATGAGCAATTTCAAAACGGGGTACAAAATACTTTGGCGATAATTTTATTATTGTTAGTGTTGTTTTTGTTGTTGTTGTTGTTGGTGCTGTTAGTGTTTTTTGCTGCTGATGATGATGCTGATGCTATTAGTCGGTTGCCAGCTGCCCATTAACGTCCATTTAGTCAGGCGCCACGCATTTCTAACTTGATAACATTTTCTAATTGCTGCCAGTTGTTTAATGGTGTGAGGGGGGGGGGGGGGGGAGGGGGGTGAGAAAGCAAGGAGGGGAGTGTTTAGATAGTAACGCTGTGCAACATTTATTCCAACCGACAAGTCGAGCTGGTGCTGGGGGGTGTGGCGGGGCGGGGGAAGGGGCGAAGGGCCGGTGAGTTCGTTTGAGATCGACCTTTGGCAGGCTTTGTCGCTGCTGATGCTGCTCATGCTGCTATTGCTGTTGTGGCAGTGGCAGCAATTAGTGCATCAGCATGCAAGACCTTTCGATCTCGGCTGCCAAGTATTTTCTACACCCCTATTCCAGCATCACTGCCCCTTGGACAACCGACAAACGACGCCATTTATGAATATATTTTAAAATTCATAGCATTCCGCAGCTGTTGTTGTTGTCATACTTTGTTCTCACAGGCTTAACGGATATATGCAATGTGGATTTGTTGTGCAAGCAACCTTCAAAAGCTATATAATACAGTCACCCTATGGTGATGATTATCAACATGTGAGAAGCATGATAAAAAGAGATTTCGGTACCTATAACTTCGTAAGCAAAAGATTTGTTATACTTTACAGATATAGTAATCCGATCCATTCAGAGCCAACATATGTACTTTCTGCATATAATTTTATACTGCCAGATCACATACATAGATGTACACTCAGAATCAGAGATACTCCAGCATTAATTAATGTAGAGACTGGGATAAGGGAGTTTTTAACGAATTTTATTCCCTATGATTAACTTCCTACCTTGAAAAGTTTACCTAGGGAGTTTACCGTGGAGAACAGAGTATGACATCGTCGCATATTTGCTGGCTTGTTATTATATTGAAATCTAGGCGGAAATTAAATTGTCCCGACCCGACTCTGCTGAAGGAGTCGAACAGAGGGAGTAGAGGTAGAAGGCAGGGAACAGGGAAAGCAACCTGAAGAACCTCTGGCGTTGCCTGAGACACTTTAATGGACATGAACGACCAAAGTTCAGCTTGGATACTCGGATACATGTTGCAGTGTACCCAGCCACAAGAGCTAATAGAGAACTACGGAGCACAGGCGGATCGAAGGGGAAAGGAGTTTAATTAAAATTTAAAATTTAGAATATATGCCAAGATAATGATTAAGCGATTAGGCATTCATTTAAAGGCTAATAAGCATATCCATAAAATCTTTTTTTATTTTATTAATTAGATATAAAGAAAAATCACAATTCATAAATATATAGTTAACAGAAGTATTAGAAAGCTATCGATGTACTTGCGTAATCGATCGCAATACAGCAATATCGAAAGGATTTTTATATGGTTTGTTGTTGAGCAAGCAAATGAATTGGCAAATATATCTAATGGACAATAATAAGGCCTTTTTAATTTATTTCGAATCACTGTCGATGATTATCTACCTACAGTAAACAGAAGCCGCATCACATAATATGAATCTTTTATTTATGTGGTATACAAATCGTTGTGCAGCAATTTTCTTCTGTGTTCCCCTTTTGTGGAGGGCGCCCATGTAATGTGGAAAGTGTGTGCGCTACATGCGACCTGGGGGCCAGAGTCAGCTGTGTCTAACCAAGTTGAAGTGCACACTGAAAGGCACAGAGAATGCGCCCCTAAGATGAGAGCCGTGCCAGCCGGGCTCGAGCTGGAGTCAGATTAGAGCCCTCAGTTCACAGTTTAGGGAGACCTCGCAGTGGTTCCTATTCCACATATTTCACCTTTTGAACTGAAGGCTAGAGTTTGGATGCAAGTCGAAAATGGCGACACGCGTTGCCGGGACAGGATACGACAGGGCAGTACAAAACAGGAACAGGACAGGAGGAGCTGTTTGGGTCACGTGCCAAATGGCAGCTTCTTTGGGGAGCTCCTTGGGCTAACAAGCTTGAGGCGTTTTACAGGTCGGTGGCGGGGTGTTCGAGTGGAAAGGGGGTAGATGGGTGGGGGTAGGTCCGCAGTGATGGCGCGTTAATGTTTCTTTTACGTGAGTGGTCGTCGTCCCCCCACCCGCTGCGTCTTTGTCTGCTACTGTTGTTGTGTAATGTAAGTTAATAGCCATTGTTGTGCTCCAAGCTCCCTTCGCCCCCCTTGCTCCCCTTGCTTCCATTACTGTGCTTCTGCAACAAAGAAAAAGAAAGAAAAAAGGTAGTAACGGCAGCTTTATTGATAATTATTGTGCCATGCTTCTTACATTTTTATACCCTGTATAATCATTAAAAATTACTTAAAATGGGGTATAAGAATTTGAAGACAGCAGAAACCATCTCTGAAGACCAAGAGGAAAATGAAGACGGAATGCTTCATACATCTATATAAGTTCTCGTACATGAGTCAGCTACTTTTATGTATCGGCTACTGCTTAGCATATCTCAATTTCTGCACACTGTCAGAGAAAATGGAATTTCCTTATTTGAAAAACCTTGTGCAATTTTCGTAAAATATATGTTATCTTTATAAGAAACAAATTTCTAGAAACTATAAATAAAAATCAGCGTTATTACAGAGTGTTCGCATAGTCGGTCACTATCCATTCCGTAGCATATTCATTTGCTCATGTTTTTGTTATTGTTGCTGTTGCTCCATGCATAAATTTAATTTGCTTAATTAATTAAGAAGAAGAAGCAGCAGCAGGAGTAACACCAGGCCAAGAGGCGGCACTTAAATAGTTGGTCAAGGGGGATGTGGTTGGGGGTGTTGTGTTTGATGCTGGTGGTAGGGTGTGCGGTGGGTTGGGGGTGGGGGTTTGGGTCAAGAAGCCGTGCACTAATTGAAAATAAAGACCAATTTTTTAATTAAACTTTAAATTAATTTATGGAAGTGCCCACTGCTTGAGCACCTCCCCCATACCCACCACCTACCAGCGAGCGCATGAACTTTGACCCGCAGCGCGGTCACTCAGCTTGAAGATCAAAGCGTATCCCAAAATAAAAATAATCCCAACACCAAAGATAAAACAATACAAAACAAATTTGAATGTTTCACTTAAGGGGGAGAGGTTGACTAGCAAATACCCTGTTATATACAGGAGGGGGTTTTCTGATGGATCCTGATGAAATTTGTACAGTTGGGGAAGTTTTACATTGTAATTGTTCCATAAATATTAATCTAAGCCAATTTGTGTCTGTTGAATTGTGAGGGGGCAGCTGCCCCTTGCGTACGAGGCAGAACTAATCTAGCGATCCATACATCACCTACAATACCTGATTTTTGAAAACCAGATCACTTTTGACAAATTGGGAAATTATGATCCATCCTTCCACTGTTTTCAATAGAGTATTCATGGACGTAGCCAGCTTTTTCTTTCGGATGTTCCGTCCATTTCCACAACTTCCGTATACCCTTTCTAACTATTTTTAAATATAGCAAATTTCAAATGGAGCCGCATGCCTCAGTTTAAGCTTTCAATTTTAGGCTTCCCCTGGCGGTTGGCCAGTTTCCAGATGATTATGGGTAGTAGTGGGCGTGGTTGCTGCACAAAATCAACATTACGCAAATGCTCAATTAATCGGAATTTGCACGTTTGCATTTTATAATACGCACACACACATTCGCACCCACTCACACACACACACACGAGTACGCACAAGGTGTGCATAGTTGAAATTTATTTCTCCAAATGTTGCACAATATTTGCACTGTGTTATGTAAACCCATTAAAACCCAAACTATAACCAGTAAACGTCGAATAAAATGGCTGCAAACATCGACAGAGAAGTACATAGAGCAAGAGAGAGCGAGATGGCATTCGAAGTCCACATGTAAAAATGCCCTTTCAATATTATCAAGCTGCTCCAAATTTGTGTGCACTTGCTACACTAAGCGAAATAGCGAAATGATTTGGAAGTAAAAATGGCATGAAATTTAGAAATGTTGCCACAAACTGCAAACGAGACAATAAAAGAAAAGAATTAGCGCCCGGATTGAAAACATAAATTCTTCAACCGAGTCTAATATAATTGTACTCCAGTCACTCCTTGACACACACCTGGCGCTGGTAATGCTCTTTGTGGCAAGGAGCGAGTGCTGCACTGAGAAAAAAAAGAATTCTTGAACAAAGCCTAAATTATTTAAATGATGTTTGTTTTCACCTTCTTCTTGCTTCTCCATTTCTTATTCAACTCTTTAAGGACACATTCCATATTTGAGATGGTTGATCTTGATCTGAGATTAAAATATTTTCCAGCTACCAGTCCATAATGTTCAGTTTTTGCTTTGAACTCCATTTGTTTTTCTCTGTGCTGAGGAGGTGTGGTGGACGTGGCACGGAAGTATTTTGTATATTTGGCATTTGGCTTTTGTGTCAATTGGCATCATTATAAGCCGCTTAACCCGTTACACACACGCACACACACACCCATACCACACCCACGTTTAATTTGCCCATGTGGATGCTGCTTCTTGTTTGACAACAAGTGGCGATAAATGTGAGAGCTTGATGCGTGTTCATAACTGTCTGATAATGATTGATGAAGTAGTGATTAGTAATGGGAAGTTCAGGGTTCAGTCCAACACTTTATTGCATTTTCAGCACACCGTTTGAGCTGTCAGCTGAATACCACGACTATCCAGTTCTGCAACTCACAAAATTATCAGTTTAATGATTTTTTAATTTAAGTGTGAACTTCTTGAAGTGGACTTTCGCTTGCAGGAGAAAGTAGTCTTTTCCTGCATTCAGATACAGATTTGAATAAACATTTGCAAAACTAGTTCGAAATCTGGAAGTCATTTCGAATTTCTTTTATGCCCCGCATTGACAAAGATATCTCAAACCCCATATGGTCTGAGCACTTTATGTATAGTTGCCATTGGAACAATCCATCCAAAACTAGATTTCTTATATGAATAACTTTTAATTTTGGTAGTTATCCGAACGACACTCGACAGCTATTGTCATATCATAAAAGTTAGTTATCAGCAGTGTGTCACCGGTCTGCAACTGAATGTAATTATAGTTTCTTATTATCTTTGATTCGTACAGCACTTGAACACTGCATTATTGAATTTGGATACTGATAATTGAATTGAAGGCGTAGCAAATATAAACTAATTGCTAATTGATTGCAAGCAAATTAGGAAATGTTTCTTAACGCTTTGATTAACTTGTGTTCAAGTTGTTTGCACTCCTTTGAAGTGCATATATATATATATATATATATATATATATATAGATGTATATAGTAAATTTATGTGTAAATATGTAAATGCAAAGTAAATAGGCAAGTGCAATGTTCAATTATCACCTCATTAGCAGCTGCATTCGTGTGCAAACTGTTTTGACTAATTGACAAAAGTGGCTATTGAGGGTACCAAAGAAAACACAAACTCAAACTCCAACCCAAGACCCAACCCCCAATAAAGGACACAAGCCCAGCAACCCACAAAACCACAGCCACAACACCACTTGAAGCACTTTGCTTGTTGTTGTTATTTGTCGTTGTTGCTGTTTCTAAGTAAAAAACTCACACTTGACTAATAGAGGACAGCTGAAAAGAGCAAAAAGTGTGAGTGTGTGTGAGGGAGGGAGGGAGGGAGGGGGCGGGATTGAGGTGTTGGGTATTGTATAAAACTGTGTGCAAAGGTTGGAAACAAAAAATATTAATTAAATTAAAACCACAAAACCAAGCCCGCAAATATCCGCACAGAAAATGTTGTAATCACGATTTATGCTGAGTTGGTTATTTACACTTTGCACTTAATGTACACACACACACGCACAGACGAACACACACACACCAACATTTGGAATGCATGTTGCACACATTGCGCGGCGCTTTTTGCATGTTTAGCACAAAATAATATGCAAATTATGCAATTATTTTAGCTATGTGCTTCTGGTGTGTGCTTGTGTTTGTGAGTGTGGATGTGGGTGTGTGTGCATTCGTGTACACTCACTACCCCAACTACGTAATACCCTGTAAAGTGTATACCCACGCGTGATTGCTGTAAATACAAGGATTTATACAGATACAGATACAGATACAGATACAGATACAGATACAGATACAGATACAGATACAGATACAGATACAGATACAGATACAGATACAGATACAGATACAGATACAGATACAGATACAGATACAGATACAGATACAGATACAGATACAGATACAGATACAGATACAGATACAGATACAGATACAGATACAGATACAGATACAGATACAGATACAGATACAGATACAGATACAGATACAGATACAGATACAGATACAGATACAGATACAGATACAGATACAGATACAGATACAGATACAGATACAGATACAGATACAGATACAGATACAGATACAGATACAGATACAGATACAGATACAGATACAGATACAGATACAGATACAGATACAGATACAGATACAGATACAGATACAGATACAGATACAGATACAGATACAGATACAGATACAGATACAGATACAGATACAGATACAGATACAGATACAGATACAGATACAGATACAGATACAGATACAGATACAGATACAGATACAGATACAGATACAGATACAGATACAGATACAGATACAGATACAGATACAGATACAGATACAGATACAGATACAGATACAGATACAGATACAGATACAGATACAGATACAGATACAGATACAGATACAGATACAGATACAGATACAGATACAGATACAGATACAGATACTAAACAAGAACCAATTGCATTGTTGGTTGGATTGTGGTACGGGGTATCACCTAGTCGACTACAATGAGCACTCTGCTATTTTCGATTTTTTCTGCAAGTGGTTGGGTGTGCGTGTGTATGCGTGTGTGTGTGTGTGTGTGTGTAGCAGGTGCAACATGACCAACACAGTGGACAACAGCAGCAGCCGCAGCAACAGCAGGCAGGCACTTTGCCTGATTGCTCCCGTCTGCTCAATGTCGGAATCCCGACTCTAATCGCTTTGCATGGCAAGGGAGGAGCAGGCAAAGCAGCCAAAGGAGCAAGAAAAGTCGGCTTTGGTTAGTGCTGCTTTTAAGCGGTCCTGATTTCTGCCAGATCATTTGCCAACTTTGCCAGCCAGCCAGTCAGCTAGCCAACTTGCTGGTTGTCCTGCCTGTCCTTTCCTGTCCTGACCTGACTCATCCCGTCCCGTCTCGTCCTGCATTGCCTGTCCTGTCCTGCCAGACAACCGCACTCATTTCCTTTTGTGCTGCTGCTGCTGCTGTTTGGCACTACACATTGTTTCTTTGGACTTTGTCTGCAGCATCAGTGCGAGAGCTCAGTGCGGAGTCCTAAGTCCTGAGTCCTTAGACCTCAGGCCTCAGACCTCAGAGCTCGTGGTCCTTGTTTGTTGTCGCTGTGCCTCAAAATTTATGACAGCATTTGGCCAAAACATATGTTGGCAACGCAGCAGGAGCAGCAGCAGAACCAGCAGCAATTGCTGTCGGACGTCCTCCCTCTCCACTCACTCCACTCATTTAGTCTTAGTCCCTGTTGATCGCGTGATCGGCTTCTTCTCAATTCTTTATATTGGGTTTATCTATTTATACACCCACCTATGTGAACTCCGCCAGCTCTTTTGCTTCCAAATTTCCGACGCATTGAGAGAGACGTCTCTGATTCCATAAAATATCTACATTCTCTATTATCATCACTAGCTGAGTTTGAACTGGACTGAGCTCCATCAGTTTAAAGCAGTTCTCCATAAACAATTAGTATAATTCAAACATAAATAAATAGATAAAGATTTGGATAAACTTAAATTAAATTAACCGAAAAGTGGAATATTGACTTCGTACCAAAACGTACTTAAAGCGTACAAAAATATATATCAAACTCCGAACAAAAATGTATTTATATCAGCAGATTAAATCCATTCTGCAAGGATATTTAATCTTCGCTTCTACTAGCAGTATACATATGCATATGTATATACAAATATATATACATATATATAAGTATGTACCATGTATTTTAATGCCCTGACTTCAGCTGTCAGCTTAACTTTATATATGTCTGTATTTATATACATATATGTATATATATGTATGTATGAATGCATGTATGTATGTATGTATGTAAGTATGTGTGTATGTCTTTGACTTATGAATTTGCAAAGACTGCTCGAGTAGAAATCCATGTTACATGAAGCACTTTATAAGTTGTCAAAGTGGGCGTTTTTCCTTTGACTTGCCTGCCCATCAACACATCATAAAAATAGGCGTTGTCCACGCAATTCATTTATTAAGGTCCACGCCTCCGCCTGAATAGCTAATGAGTGAGACAACTTGTTGGGGGTGGGAAGCGGGTTTGGTGAAAAAGTGATTTGTACAGTTGCGCAAAAATTATTTATTGACTTTCATATGCAATTTGGCAGACCAAACGGAGAGAGTGTGTCGATGTGCGTGTGTGTTTCGCCAGAGTTATGCAAAACGACCCCCTCCCACTTCCTTCTAGCCACTGTGAACCCTGCCACACATGCGTTAGACCTTGCACCCATAACAAAGTCACTTGTCAAATGCAGAAAGGAAAACGAAGGCAAAACACAAATTAAAAGCTCCAACAACAAGCAGAAACAGAGCCAAGCACTTAACGCCAAAAAATATGGATAATGTCATTTTTTTCGTTCTCCCTATTGAACAGCAAAACGAAATAGAGGTCCTAACACAAACTCCCCACCCCCCCCCCCACTCCATTCACCCTCTGTCAGGCCACCCTTCTGATGATGCTTCCTGATGTGATTATGATAAAATATTCTCGAGCAGTTTTTATGATTTATGACTTTGAATATGGCCAACAAAACGCCAGTCTACTTGTATTGACGAAGCACCACCCCCCCATCCCCAAATGGTGTATGTGTGTGGGTGTGTGTGTGGGCGGGATTGAGGGTGGATTATACACAATAAGCACTCGAGTGAGTCGGCATAATTTATCCATGTTTGCCAGCGTCGCGTATTGGCAAAGTTTTTTATGTACCCCCAACTGGACCAACACCACCTGACCAAAGGGATGGGGGTGGGGAAGGGAAAGGGGAGTTCGCAATGTCTGGGGTGCAAGTCGGGTCTGGTTGCCACATTTCGCGCATAATTTGCTCCATTGTCAGAAGCTCAAGTTGCGTGAATGAACTTGAATTGCTATTGGCTGACCTTAAATGGTGGGTAGTACGGTGTGTGGGGGTGGTGGTGCGATGGTGGTGCATCTTTAAATTTCATAATTCAACAAAACGTTCGAAGTAGACATTTTAGCAGCGACACGCCCCGAACTCAAAAAAGGTTTCGCTGCCGGCATATTTTGGCCACGGGCCTTTTCACGGAATATGGATTGGGTTTGGTTGTGGGTTTCATTGTGGATTCAAGTTGGAGATTCGGGTTCCGGGTTCCGTCTTAATTCGTTTCACCTGCTGCAGGCATAACGTATTTCGTCCGGCATACATTGCATAATCCGCAGCTTATCTGCTTTCAGACACAAATGATTATTGATGATGTCCTTTGGAGAGAGATCCGAGCTAAGCTGAGTTGAGCTTAACTGAGCTGAAAACGAGTGCTCAATGAGTGTTTGCCAGAGTGTCAATTTATTCATATTAGTGATTCGAACTCGTTTGTGAATTGCATCCAAATAATAATATTACTTTAGTTAAGCCTTAGTTATTCGTAATTATACACTCAGAAAAAATATCGAATTGAAAATGTATAATATCATCCTAAATAAGTAGATATCCAAACACTTATCATGAATATCAGAAATATAAAATCCGGTTTCTTGACCGCTCTCAGTGTACTCAGCTCTTTTAAATTAAGTTATACACATTTGTAAACTATCTAAAAAGACTGTGTGAACCGAAATATTAAAAGAAAGAAAAATAAAAAACTATACACTGCAATAAGACATTATTTTAAAATCTTGTTGTCAAAGTGATGTCATCTGTAAGCCTTCATTGACATTCTTTCATTGTGTCTCCTTAAAATTTCAATGTACTCACTACCGTCTAAGTACATTACAACATATAAAAGACTTTTCCAAAATATTTGTATAACTGATTAAAATACTAGACAGATTTCATGCTTATTCCTCAAGTTGGCCATCAACTGATGCAAGTTCTCAGTTTAATTCAACAACATTCAATGACACTCCTTCCCAGCTGCAACATGTCTCGAATCATCACTTTATGCCACATGCTTGGATTCATCAGAATGGCTAAGAAAAATTGGCTATTAAAAGATGCACAAATAATAAACATTTTCTTGCGTTCACAAATTGTTTTTTGTTTAAATTGTTGTGGCACTTAAATATGATTTAAATTATAATGCAATTCTTTTGTAATTTTGCTGCTGGTTTATGCAGCAAATATTTCACACATTCTAAACACACACACACACACACAGATGTACACTTGTGGATGGGTGTCTAGACACACTTCATTTTGTGCCCAGGCAGCAATGAGAATTTCTGTCCGTTGGTCAACAGTGGTTGCTGCATAAGCTTTTGTCGGATGGTGGCTAAATGTGCGACGGGAGGGGGGGCTGGGGTCAGGGGTTAAACGCTGAGTGCTGATAAAGCCAGGCCAGCCGACCAAAAAGTCTTCATATTGAACGAGTGGCGAACTTTGGTGGTTTTCGTCCGTTTTGCGTGGGTTTGCTGCCACTGCTGATGTTCAACATGATGAAGCATCACTTACCACAAAAGAACATATATACACCCGCTAACCCACACACCCACACACACATACATGTGTGTGTTGCTTGAATTTAGCTTATTTTGATGAATCCAATGGTCACGCACAGACGAGACGAGAGAATTTCCGACTTGCGTCTCCTTTCTGCCCAACCAAGTACAAATGGGACATATGCAATGTAATCTAATGAATTTGATGATCTATTGTAACACACACACAAACACACACACACGCACACACAGTGTGTGTGTGGCCGGGGGTGTGGGTGGGAGTGGGTTGCTTGATGAGCGAGTAAGAAAGCTATTAGGGGTTAGGCCTTCTGTGCAGTTAAAGGCTTTTTAAAGTTAACTTGCTGCCTACTTTGTATGCGTGACTGATACACAACCCAGACTCACTGCGTATATATATATATATATATATATATATATATATATATGTAAGTTTGTGTGTATGTGTGGATGTGTGTGTGCTTATACCCTGTATCTATTAGGAAAAAGAAATGTCCTCTTGCTGTGTAACAGGTATGGGCAGTCATCAAGTACACATAAAATACTACTAACATTATTTTATTTTATAATATATTATATGCAAATACTGCAGTGTTTGAAACATGGATTTACACTTTCTGAATTCCCGGGTTGATTTCTGAAATATGATGTCAAATTTCATTGGGATCTACACACACAATTCTTCCAGTAGCTTTCCCGTTATCTACCTTTACGACTGACTTGCCACTGAACTAAGCGCTCTTCTAGACAGACAACAGATAAACTGTAACTGAGGAATCGGAAGCAACAATTTGATTACTTCTTTCTGAAATTTTAAATAGTTCTTAACCAAAGTCAGCTCAGCACAAAGGATTTCGAGAGGGTCTATTCCAAAACCGAAAAGTTTTGCGTCGGTTGGAATTGGATTCTATTTTGCATGCTTGGCTGAAATCATATTCGCACGTTGCTTACTTGAGCAATGAACAGGGTATCTCTTAGTCTTGTATTTGCTTGTATTTTCAAATAAAATTATTGTTGTTGTTTTTGCTGTTGTTGTTGTTGGTCCCTTCGCCTTTCCCTTTACCCGTTAACTCAATTCTGCCCAGCCTCCCATAAACCACCTTCCTCGGCCCATGTGCACATCTTTAGCTTCTATCTGTCTGTAAGGCTTCCTTCCGGCCTGGGCAGACCAGACCCGAAACGAACAAACGAACGTGTGACTATGCGTGAGACCCACTCTCCCCCCTCCCCCATCCACTTCCTCACTCTCTCTGCCTCCCTCCACCCACTGTCTCGCATTCCCCTCTTCTGCTCTCGGCAGTCGTTCTGTGATATTTTGGAATGCGGCGACAGATATGCATATGTGAAGAGACTTTAACAATGCATGTGTTAGTCTGCGTGTGTGTGTGTGTGTGAGTGTTTGTGTGTGTGTGTGTGTGTGTGTATGTGTGTGTGTGTGACCATTCATTCATTTCATTTGAAAAGTCTCCCTTTGGAGGGGGTGGGAGGTGTTGGGGCGGCATATTCAATTTAGCAACAGAGAAGAAGATGACAAAACGATTGCTTTCGACTGCTTGTCATATAGATGATGAATTGTTCCTGTTCCTGCTACTGCTGCTGATTCTGCTGCCAGCGAACGAGGACCCACCGGCCAACGCATACCATCAACATATACCCCGCACCACCCTTCCCCCCATACCCCTTGTTTCCTACGCATTTTGAGGCACCAAAAACTTCCGTTAATCCAAAGAGCCACTCAACCGCCAAGCATGCTTTGTTTTTGCTGCTTCAGTTGCTTCGGATCAGGCTGTTGCATATTTATGCCTACTTGTGTGCGCGTGTGTGTGTGTGTGTGGGAAACTTAAAGGGGAAATTAAATTTGGGGCAATCAAGCTGATCGACTCCAGTGCCAACATTCGAAAGTGGAAAGTAACTTTCTTTTAATCAGTTGAGCAAAAGAAAAAACGCTCTTTAATTGTCCACGACAAAGTGAGAAACCTTTAAGGATACGAGACGCAAGGGAATCGCGCAATAATGTGCATAATGAACTCCAACTGCATTTCGAATCAATGTAAGAGTAGTCAGTTCGACTTGCAGATACCCTGTATGAAAGTGTTCCGCTGAAAATGTAAGCCTCAACAATTAATTGCTTGATCTAGTCAAATACAAAAAAGGCAATCGCAAAATTAGTCTGTATTTAAATATAGTGAAATACTTGAAAAGTGTATTCAATCTGTGCAATTCACTGATTCAAAAGTGTTTGCAGTGAGTGCACTTTGGCACTCAAATTGCGCATTTGCACTCAAATTGCGCATTTGCACTCAAAAAGGCGTTGATCTCCGACAAGCTTAGAGCGCTGGTCTAAAGAGGCTTGAAGAGTGGGTTGGGGTTGGTGTGGTGGGTGGTGGGGTGTTTAGGGGTGGAGGAGGGGGATCGGCAAATCAATTAGTTCGATGCATGCAAAAGCGCAAGTTGGCGTTATTTGGCGCACTTTCGTTTCCGCTGCATTGCCAGCGTTGCCAAAGAACAAAACTAATTACAAGCATTTTCATTAACGCCTACAACTGAACGACTTTTGCCTCCCCCCAGTTTTGCAATTCGATGATGGCCAATGCACAATGGCTAAATTCCATGTTGGTGTGGATGCGGGTGTCTATATGTGTGTGTGTGTGTGTGTGTTAGGTAACTACTTAAAAGTCGATGCGCCAAGAAGGCAAAAACATGGCTAAAACACTTTTGCAGTCTCTCGCTCTCAAGTGACAACAGCAGCGACGTCTAAGGACTAGCTGCAACTGGGAGCGGTGAACGAGTGGCGGGGGTTGTGAGTATATGGGGTTTAGCTAACCCTCTCCTCTGCCCTGTCCCTGGCCATCGATAGACGACAAAGTTCCGTGACGCTGTTGCAAACTTCACCGCCAATGCGGCGCCGCTTCAATCTGTGCCGTCGTCAACAACAAAAAACGAGAGGGCATCGCTTCGCTGTGGCAAGCGGAATTGGAAATACTCTCGCATATCTATTCAATATCTATTTTTCGACCGAATCTTTCTATATGATATAGTAATCCGATTCAGACATGTGTAACAAATGTACTACCTGAAATCAAAAGACGATCACAAGCCAGAAACTTCTTGACTCGGGTAGTAATGCCTTATAGAATTTCAAAACAATTGAGACAATTTAAAATTGAGCACGGGAGAAGACTAAGTAATTCTGCAACCTGACACTCAAATCCAAGAGTTAAGCTTGAACTGCTCAAATAAGGGCATTTTATCATTGAAATAAGCTCTGAAAGGGTATTCGAAAAAGCAAAAGAAATTTTTCTTAATTTGTACTTTTTCTTGCTTGTGATGGGCCAACTAAAACCCAAAACAGTCCAAAGTGCCCAAGCAGGGCCAGTGGAACTGGTAGAGAGGCAGGGACAGGGACGAGGGGGACAGTGGGCTCGAGTGGCGAATGGCGAGTGAATTGTCTAATTACAGCTGCCAGTTGCAAGGCTTTTTCTTATTGTTTTTGTTGCTGTTGTTGTATTTGTTGTTGTTGTTGTTGTTGTTACTGTTGTCAGCGACAGGAACAGGACGTCTTTTGTTGCCGCCATCGTCGTAAGCCAAAGTCGAAAACATCTTAAGCACATTTTTAATTAATTTAAATGCGTTAAGTTGCTTGTCACTTCATTTGGCGATGTCCTTAACATGCCCACTCGCCTACAACTACACACACAACACTGCGCTTACCAATACACATACGCTGAGTGAATAAATCGCCCTGAAATGCAGTAAATTGACATATTTTTGCCCGCCTAAAGCCGAAGAGAGAATTTTTCATCCTCTTTATACAAATGTTTATTAAATTATAATTTTTTGTATTATTTGTATGTTTGTCTATGTTGTTGATCGGTTGCTCATTTGGTTATTGTTTTCAGCACTTGCCTCACATTACATGATGTTGCAACTTTCAGCTGAGGTGGCTCCAACTATCGGGTTTTATTGCGCTTTGCCCTGACTGTTCTGGCCTGTGAAATGGTCAAATAGTCTCTTATGGTCGGCAGACAACTGCCTACAAATTGTGCAACTTAATTAAAGAAACCATGTTAAGCTTTGCCATTGAGCGCGATTCGTAAACGGATGGTCTGCTAACTACGCCCACATCAGTCACATGTGTATGTACACACACACAAATATGTGTGTGGGGCATACTCGCGAGATGGGCGATCGAAATCGGAATCTGAATCTGAAACACATTCAACGTTTTTCGCGCTCTAGCATGCGACTGGTGGCATGGGGGTGGGATAGGGGTGGGGTATGGTATCCTGGGTAATCCAAAAGAGCCTTTTGCATTATAATGCAATTCAATGAAACCAACTCCAGTGACAAGGACAACTCCACACCATGGCTCCATAGTTTTGACCATGTCTGCGGCTGCACTTCATCTCTCTTTCCAAAAAAGTAGAGGTTTTCGTGCTGAGGAACAAAACAAGTACAAAATGGGGGCTGAGCGAAGAGGTTTCGACTGTGAGATACCCTCTTAGGCGACATGGAATTCAGATTTCTAACTTTTGAAATCCAAAGCAGATTAATTCCAGTCTAGAAAACCATTCCTTCCCCCTTATAACTTACACAGGTATTTGGCTGGTTCCGGGAATTGACAAATTCAATAGAAAAATACGAAATTTAAGCAAATTAATTACTTATCATTAGCGAATATAAACTCTTAAGTAAAGCCTAATCCCTAGCCTTGGAAATTTTTGGGAATATCATCGAATAATTGTACCACATTTGCAGGAATTATCTTTAATATAAATTATGAAAAATTTGAAGGGGATGTCCTTGAATATACGGGTTAATTTCAGAGCCTCAACCGAAATACACTTTTTTTTAGAACTAGTTGAGTTGTTTCCAAACCATACTACGCACCTTTTTTGCCCAAATTTTAGCTTGCAGGGTATGTGAAAACAAAAAAGAAAAATGTGGAAAAAAAATGAGAACGAGACAAAATTGAAATCCTATCTGCGCAAAATGAAAAAAATGTGTGTGTGCTGCTTTTAATTGAAAACGCAAATTGGTCATCAATTAATTTGACTTATATTGTAGACAGACATAGCTGCCCAAACAGCCCCTCTCCCCTAACACACCACAACCCACCCCCTAAATTTGTGTCAGTCGCCACGCCAATATTCAATTGCCACCAGTTCGAAATTTGTCAGTTGTGTTGCGCGAAAAACCAAACTGAATGCAGTTTCAGACAGTTGCATGTTGTGTATTTATATACACATATAAAGCAAGACACTGCCTGCGATGAACTAGAACATATATATTCCATATTTAAATTCTTCAACTCTTATACACTCGGGAAAATAACACCGAAGTGTAAAAAAGTTCACATTGTATCTTAACTTATAATTCAGAGAGTATATTTCTAAAATGTGTCAAGTTGTGTCTTGGACCGGGCTCGATGGTTTTTTAAATTAAGATTTTCAGACAATGTGATTAAGTTGGGTATGAGAATAATGACTCCCGGCATGACTTCTAGGATAAGCACTGAGGACAGACTGAAGACAGGAGTCTTTAAATAAAAGAGTTATTAAGTAAAATTAGAGATAATTGAAGAATGAACCCGAGTATACATATATCACATGATCTGCCTATGGATAGCAATTCCGATAGCTAAGACTTTTAACTAAATTGGCTTGAGCGTCCTTTTGTACTTGATGCCTTTCGAGTGGAAGCTGCATAAACTGAGAACGCGAAGTGGCTGCCTTCGGGATAGGAATATATCATTATATATATATACATACTTAATCCAGACTTTTTGGTTGCAACAAAAGAAGCAAAAAATATACAAAAAAAATCGTACACAAATTGTTGTCATCATAGTTGCTCGTGGGTGGGTGGGTGGACTCACAAGTGACTTACCCCAGACAGCCAACAAACCCCTCTCTCCTCCCTTCGCTGTCAATGACCACGCCCACATCATGGCATAAATAAAAATTTTGTTTGGCAATATGCGCGTCGCGTATTTTGTTGCAAAAGTCTTGCATTAATCTAAATATTTGCATGCTTACGACGCCTGAATGGGGACTACGGGCTAAGGGGGTGCAAGTGGCAGGGTAGGGGTGGGGGAAGGTTTGGCAGTAATAGGAACTTCACTGATGCTTTACGGCTCTCGGCTTGCGTGTGGATCCAAGTCCGGGTGTTTTTTGCCAGCATTTTGGACTTTGCCCATTTATTTATTTTCATCGTCGACGCCAAATTGTCAACGACTTTTAAATGGGATGAGGCGTATAAGTGGGTGGGTGAGTGGAGGGGGGGGGAGAGTTGGGGGTTGTTTGTAATGGGGTAAACGGTTACTGCATTTTCGTATTCGGCAAAACTCGCATTTGAAATGCATTTCGCATGCAACATTGCCATTTCCATTGCAAATGCAGGCAAAGACAAAGACAAAGGCTGAAACAGCAGAGCCAAAATAATAATAATCATCATTATCGCCATTGCCACCATCACCATCATCACCATCATCATCATCATCGGGTGCAGGAGCAGGGGAAGTTGTTGCTTTATTTATGTGTATTTTCGCATTTTCCTTCTTTTTTGGTCCTCTTTTGTTTATTATTACTTTTATTGCCGTTGCGTTTTAAGTAATCAAAATCGTTTAAGCGAATTCGCAGAATTTGCATTCTGTGGCCAAGTTTTAGGCAGGCGGCGACAATTGCTGCCACTTGCAACTTGGTTGCATGTTTAGCTCATTTGCCAAAGGGGACGGGGCGCACAAATTGTATTTTCTACTTTCAAATAAGACGCAATTCTGAATGCTAAATCATGCATTTAAGATTCGCAGTGAGACTGAAAATGAGAAATAAAAAGCAGACAACTTGATTGAAGATTATTTGTTTTACAACAAAACTCACTTAATCTAATCTAATATATATATGTATATATATATATAATATATATATTTATATATATATATATATATATATGTTTACATATATGTTTTTGATTGTTGAAATGCTATTTGCGCTCCTTAAGTTCTATCACCACCTTTTTGATCCTTCTTCCCTTTGCTTGAGCAACCATAAAAACTTGCTATAATTCAGCTGATTGGGTTTGTGACTGTGCTATGCATTTTCTGTAAGTGAGTAACCATAAATTGAAAAGGGAATGGCGAAAGGATATTACGAAGAGCGGGTGGTTGGCAGGGAGGTGGTGGTGATTTGCTATCCTGTGTGCTGCATGCGATAATAAACGTAATAATAATTCATTAATTGTCACAACTGAAATCAAATAAATTATGCACATGCACAAAAACGAAAAAAAAAACAAATATTTAAATATATCTTACATATATTCCGTGTGCATAAATAAATGGCATATAAACCAAATATTTCTTAATAATTGTTGCAGCAACATTTTTGATTTGACCTAAAGGCAATCACAAAGAGAAAAAAATAAAATGGAAATCTGGGATAATTGAAAATGTGCTCGGTGAGCTGCAATGTTTGCGAATATTAAGCGATTTGATTCTATATATATATATATATATATATATATATATATACATACATTGCATATTGTGTATTTTTGCATTGACATTCGGCTTTGATATTGAATTTATATTGCATTTTGTGAACTTTTGTGTGGAAATACAAAAATACTTTTTCCAACAAAGCCTGTCCAGCTAATTGGCAGCTGTGCTCCGTTGCTGGTTGTGCAAGTCTCGAAAAAGTTTGTCGCAGTGTTTTTATAGAGCAGATACCTTTCAAAAAAACAAACAACAAAATAAAACAAAATAGCACAGAAAACGAGCAAATATTTTCGGATTTTTACAAATAAGCTCTAAAGAAGTTAATTTCGATCTTTTAGAAATGTTTTTGGTTGATTAACTAAATTAAATCATTTTCTAAAAAGTTGAAATAAATTTTCTCCAATTCATCTTAATTAAAATAATTTAAAATAAAGAAAAAAAAGTGATTTGCCGTCTTCTTTGCTACACTTAAGAGTTTAGCTGTTGCCATACACACACATCTTGCTAATAAGATAAATATATATAATATATATAAATATATCAGAATTATGTGTAAACAATAAACAACAATTTGTAAATTATGCGCTTTTTTTTTAGAATGACAAAAAATTGCATTCAAGAAATATATATTTCTGCATTATGAGCTGACTTACTATCTTTTTTCTGAGTGTAGTTAATGACATTAACGGAATGTCTCCCCAAAGGCCCTGTGTATGGGCTATCAAAAATGGATGCGTATACGACTATTACAAGTTGCGACAGACAACTTGGCTGAATGTCACACACACACAAAGAGATTGAGAGAGAGGGGGGAGAGAAAGAGAGTGAGAGAGAGAGAGGGGATGGGTAAAGATGCCGATAAGCTCGAATAGCACTTGAAACGCAATTACGGAGCTCGCAAATGCAAAATGCAAAATGCAAATGCAAATACCTGACAAAGCCAATGCAGATGGAGAAACAGAAGCAGAAGCAGAAGCTGCAGTTAAAGTCAACGCGCTGTTTATATGTCTGAACGCCTGTTCAAGTACACTCTATGTGTGTGTGTGTGTGTGTGGCACATGGCGTATAAGTAATATGCATGAATGCCAATTGCATATGGTCTCCATAATATCTGTAATGCTCTGCAGCTCCGGCCACTTCTAGTCGTCGTCGTCGTCGTCCTATTAAGTAAATTCTAAACATAGTTGCCATCTAATATATACCTCTCCCATCCCACCCAAAATGTGTGTGTGCGTGTCTCTGTGCTTGTGTATGTGTGTGTGTGTGTGTGTGTGTCCACTCACTTATGTAATTAAGTGTCTTGTTAAAACGGAAATGGAATTCGGTTTTGCCTTTAATTTACATTAATTGACGATGCATTTATGCCATGCGAACACATTGGGGTGCTGCCCGAGAACCATGCACACGCCCCAACCCCATCCCAATTGACAGCCCCTACTCCTTCTGCTAACAACCCTAATTGCGTACACTTGCCAAAAAGTAGTTTATGTTCCTCAAAGGCTTACTGAAAAGCTATTGTAAATTATTTTGTCAGAGAAACCAAAAATAAGGACACACACAATATGCAGACTTGAAAAATGTATATAAAAACTGAAAATTTGTTGATATCAATGATTTGTTTGATATATTTCAAGCAGGTTATAAGACCTTCCGATTAATTAAAGTTGCTCTTCTATTTCGAAATGGAATCAAAGCAATGATAATTTTTTCTGAGTGTATAAACTTTTTACAAGCTACTTGTTGGTATTTATTGTTTAACATTCATGTCTGTTCTAGGCACACAAATACATTGCTTTTAAAAAATGCATAAAATGAGCATCCGAGAGACAGAGAGCGAGAGAAAGAGAGAGAGAGAGAGAGAGTTATATAGTGAATCGGGGAAAAGAAGGATAGAGAGTTGCATACAGTTACTGGAACTTTGCTTTAATGGGGCATTAGGCAGCATGCAATATGCAAGGCAGTAGACAACTACAGGCACAGTCAAAGCAGTTTCGAAGAGAGGGGAGAGTAAAGGGTGAGGGTGGGTGTGTGGGCTTGGACTGTGTATAACCCGGTTATGCAATGACCCATTTGCCGCCTGGCTACCAAAATGCCAATGGGCCAAGCGGGCATTATTAATGGCACTCGGAGTGCACTTAGTTGTGGCAACAAGCATTGATTTATTTATTTGCCGCACATGCAACATTCACTATTCAAAATTCCGCATTCAGAATTTAACTATTGCAATTATTCCATATAACTATATAACTATTGTAATTATTCTTCTAATACACAAGTCCATCAGCCATACACTATCTCTATCCGTCTATCTGTCTCTCCCTCTCTCTTTCTCTCTATCTATCAAATCTAAGCGATAGCGGCTTGAGAGAGTTCGCAAGACTTACACAACAATTTTGACTAAAGCAGCAATCGTTGAAAAATGTATCTTAAAACTATATTTGTTTTCTTCTTCTCCTTTTATTTGTCCGTCGCCATTATCGATCGCTATCTGCAGGTGGTGAAGGACACCAAAACTGACAATCTGCAGCTAGTCGGCGTCACCGCGCTGTTTATAGCCACCAAATACGAGCAGCACATGGCGGGACCCATATGTGACATTGTCCACAATACGTGTGGCTTTTATACGGTTCACCAGGTCCAGAATATGGAGCTCCTCATACTCAAGACGATCAAATGCATGTCGCGTCCATTGCCCATCCAGTTCCTGAGGCGCTACTGGAAGACAGCCAGCGCTGATGGGCATCATATCGCCATGTCCAAGTACTTCCTAGAACTAGCCAGCGTCGACTACGCTTTGGCTAGCTATAAGCCCTCCGAAGTTGCGGCTGCTTCGCTCTTTCTGTCGCTGCACTTGCTCAATGACAATGGCCGTTCTCCGATGGGCTTCAATGACAGGCACTGGACACCGACGCTGGTGCACTACTCGCAGGATTGCGATTTTGGCACGCGATGCCCCCTCTGCCGAATTGAAGGCCGTTTTCAGCAAGTATCAGAAGAAGAAGTTCCTCAATATCGCACTGCGCGAGGAACTGTGTCGTCCGCTCAATAAACATCATTTATGATCTATGCATATAATATTGTCCCGTGTACGCGTTTCTCTTTTTTCCTTGGGGGCGATCAGAAACATTTTATTTACTGCCGAAACGATGCCATATGAGGATAATTTAAACTATTGTTGTGCGAAGACCTGAAAACTGACTTAGCACACTGAAGCTTTGTCTGAGTGGTTTCAAGGGAGGCTAGATTCTGAGCATGACCACATATGCAACACTGGACACGAACCTCCCACATACATACACACACACACACATTTACAAAGGTGAAACGATAAACAGTCGCGAGCCATAAATATACCAAAATCAAGTTATACTGCCAACCAGGTCATTAGCACTTAGACGAGTGTGCACATATACATATATATAATTGTGGGAGGGACACAGAACGATAGAGTGAGAGCGGTAGAGTGGGTAACAGGTAACAGGTACCCGATACCCGGTAACAGGTAACGGTAATTGAAACAAAAGTTGAAGCCAAGAAACAGCAGCCAACATACGCTGCTGTGGTGCCTTAAAAACCCATTTCCAACTGTTGACACGTGCCGCGACCTGTAACCCCTCAAGCACACCCCCCTGCCCCCTCTCTCTCCGACAACCACACTGCGCGCCGTGAGGAAAAATCACGCGAACGCATGCGAAGTAAACAACGTGAAATGAAAGTCATGCATCGCATTTTAAAACGCGCCGCTGAATGTCTCCCAGGACGTGCTCCCCGTTGGCTAGAAATCCACACCCCTTCCTTTCCCTTTCCATTCTCCACTCCCCACTCAAATCCCCCGCCTGTTCACCCAGCCAAGCTCTTTTCTCACGGTAAGAGATGCGCATAATTTAAAATACAAATTTGCCTCCCGCCAGATGAGCAAAGAGCGTCTCCTCTGTGTGTGTGTGTGTGTGTGTGTGTGTGTGCGGGGAGTGCAATGCATTTGTAAATATGCCTCATTATTGTGCAAGCTGTTCCCCATGCCCATCCGCAACCCATCCCCATGCTGTCACCCAACATTTGTCACGTCGCATGTTTTGGAGCTCTCGTGCAGCGTCAAACGGAAATGGCAACAAAGTACAAAACAATTTAATAAATGCCGGAATCACGTGAAAGTGTTAAGCAAAACATTTGTGGCAATGACCAAACGGAGTGAATCCGACACACGAATCACCCCTTAAATTGAAAACCACAGTAACACACACACACACACACACATACTCACACATACACAATTGCATATACCCATACATGCTCATATCTGACAAGCGCACAACAATGCCACAAGTGCAATACTCAACATCAAAACTACCTCTTCATATAACTCAGAGTAAACAAGATAGAATGCTGTAGTCGAGACAGCTCGAGTGCTCGGTACCCTGTAATCAGCTCTAGGCTTGCTGAGTTTATTTAAAATGACGCAAAGTCTTCTTGCTCCCATCCCATCTGGATGAAATATTTGCAGTTTTTCAATATAATGTCCTAAATATATATTATATATCAATGGGACGGTTATTCCTCTAAAGTTGTGCATTTTGTTGCTATCGGATATCGATTGGCATCGATATTCGCGGAACAGGAAACAAACTTCAACATAAAACTAGAATACCCTCTACAAAGGTATGTAAACTGTTTTATTTGAATAATTTTTTGACTAATTATCGCATATATTTGTGAAATTTCTTGCATGTTTATGTTTAAGTGCACTAATTTTAAAGTTACTGCCAATAATTTCATGGAAATTGACCCTTTTACTTACTAATGTTCATTTCAACAAATAAAAACACGACAAAGGGGATGAACATCATAGAAACACACCCACACGCACGGTCAAAATAATTTGTTGTAGGGTATATAAATAATTTATTTTCAAATATCCGCCGAAGCCTAATTTATCATATGCATTTATTCATACATTCATTCATTCATTCAATCGCTTTAATAACTGTCAATATGGCAGCGTCGGTGTCAGTATCGGCGTCGACGTCGACGTCAACGTCGCAACTGCTTCAGCTCTGCCTGTTAATAATGAACGAGTTGCCATATTAAATGCGAAGCTGACCTCAACAACAACAGCAAATAAAAGTAAAGCCTGGCAACGTCAATTGCAACTGCTGCTGCTGCTGCTGATCACACCCCCTTTTACTTCCACTTCCACCACTCCAATCCCCAATTCCCAATCTCCAATCCCAATACCAGTTCGCATTGCAGTACGGCTTGAGCGCCTTTTGAAAAGGACTCCGGAGTCAGGACACACTGGCAAAAGGCCATTCGACACTGCTCCGCTTCAGTTGTTTTCTTTTGTGTGTGTGTGTGCGTGTGTGTGTGTATACCCTGTATACATCAAATTGAGTACATAGGGCATCTGCAAGTGAGTAAGATTCATCCTCTGCTCTGATCTCTAAGTCTATAAACACCATCAAGGACACTTAAAGATAGAGACAATCAGACTTAAAATCAGTAATTTCAAAAGCCAGAAAATATGTTCTGAAATGAAAAATCATGCGTAAAATATTCGAAAATTTCTAATTGATTGAAAGATTGAAAACAACGCAATGTCAAACACAAAAGGTTTTTCGGCATATATTTTCTTCCTATGTTTGAGGTATCTGTTAGTCGCTTACATCTCCGACCATAAATATGCGTTGCTGTTGTTTTCCATTTTTCTGTTGCATTCTTTTCATATGGCCAGTGATTCGGATTCTGATTCAGAATCAGATTCGCATATTCGCATTCGGTCAGCGTTGCTGACATCAATTTGTAATTTCAATTAAAAATTTAAACTGCAAAAAAGCGCAAGAGGAGCAAATACTGAATTCTGAATTCATTCCATTCCACTGGAATTCCATTGCTGCTGCCATTTAACATCCGACAAAAGAATGGTCCGCCACCTGACTAACCCACATTGCCACAGCTAATATGTGTGTATTTCCTCATCACTCTCCCCTATCGAAATAACGTATGCGACATGTTCAACTTATAGCAAGTTCCTTCTTCCATTATCTTTGCCATAAACACACATGGCGATTTAGTTAATGTGGACTGAGAACAGTTTACAGTTTTTTAAATAAGGCTTAAACAATTAATATAAATGAAATGATATCAAATTAAAAATGAATATTTAAATTAACATGTAAAATAGGAAAAATATATAAATAAATTTGGCGATATTAAAACTGTAATGGTCCAACTTTAATTGGAAAGATTGTGGGAGCCCAGGAAAAAACCGCAATTTATTAAATGGCCAATCAACAATGCTAGTTCACGTTTATATCGTAAATCTTATATCGACTATATAAATTCCATTATAATTGCTATAATAAATATCATGGCGGAATCTTGAACTAATAAAACTTAAAGTAATGAATCAACTTATCAAAGAGTTCGGAAGATTAAGGATAAAAGTATTTACCTGTGTGTTGATCAACTTTCGATAAATATCGATGGGCAAATACTTGAAATTGTTGAGAAATATTGAATGCTTTAAGTGTGTGTGTTTTGTAGATCAGAATATGTACACATTCAGCGTGCCACATGAAAGCATTGACTTGAGCTGGAGGGGACTGGTATGGCGATAGGGAATAGAAGGTGACAGGAGAGGAGAGAAGCAGAGCGGAGCAAAGAGGTGGGGCCAATCCCGTCGCACGGTGCCACAGAATGGTTCCTGCTGCTGTTTCCGCCTTTTGCCCGAGCCTCTCCATTAGACATGAAAGTGTCAACTTCCGCGTTATTGCACACACACACACACACATACACACACACATACCCACACAGGGAGACAGGCACTCGGTTCTGTGTTGTTGTCGTCGCTGGTTAAAAGCATGTCAAAATCGTGCACATACTCAAAAAGTATGCATGGAGAAGCACAACGAAAAGCGTGGGGGGGGGGAGGGGGAAGAGCGAAGCGAGAAGCCTGCGAGAATGCGTTATTGAATGATTGAGAAATTAATACACGCACACACACACATGCAAATATCGACCACACACCCACACACACACACACACACAATCGAGCGAGGCAGCAGAGTGTGTGGCGAGGGTTGGGGGTTTCAGGGGTGTTGGGCGGCAATGTGAAATTATTCCATTTCACTTTACAACTGAATGCAAATTACATGCTGTAATTTCCTGCAAGAAAGCAAGAAATGAAGCGAAATGAATGTGGCACACACGCACACACACACATGCTGCAAATGTATTTGAGCCAAGCGGAAATAAAAATAAATTCGAAAAGTTAATATTAAATGTGCTACATTGGAAACATATTGTGTATGTGCGAGCGCATCGGCTCTCTGTCTCTCTCTCTCTTCCTCACACACTCTATCTGTCTCTCTCTATCTCTCTCTCTCTCTCTCTCTCTCTGTGTGTGTATGTTCCTTCAGTTGCTCATTCGCTATCCCCATCTTTCTTTCTCTTTGTCTCTCTGCCTGTCAGCCGCGTCTCGCGCTTCGATGCCGCTGATTTTCCACATGCCTAGCAGACAACAAGGCAATCCCGGGGAGCCTTACCCTCCCCCTCACACATGCACACTTACACAACCACGGCCTATCAGCCCCTACATGCACAATCCCCTAACAGCTCTGCACCCTCCCCTTCGATCTACTGGCCGTAAACAATTGCGCATTTTCAGCGCCGTTTGCTTACATTTTTTACTCCACTTTTTTGTTGCGCTCATTTTTTGTACATTTTTTATATGGCGCATTTTCAGTAAATTTTTTTTGTGTATTTGTATTTTTTTTTATTTATTACATTTTTTTGCACTATTTTTTTGTCGTTTTCCTTTTAATTTGCGCACCATTTTTTGTACGCTTGCAGTTAATTTTTTATTGTTATTATTTTCATTGTGGCAGTAGCAGCAAATGCAACTGCAACAGCAGCAGCCGCAGCCGCAGCAGCAGCAGCAGCAGCAGCAGCGGCAGCAGCAGCGACAACAGCTGCAGTTGCCCCTTGGTCAATGCCCGGTTTTTTTTTTAGTCAACGCATAAAATATGCTTAAATATTTTAAATTTAATCACACGCTTCGGTGGCCTCAGCAAATACGTCAATGCATATGCAAACAAATAATCCGCCATGGTGGATGGAGCGATGGAGGAAGGCCTGAATAGGGTATAGGGGTTGCTGGCCCATATGTCAAACCCACACACAACCTCTAACTGAAGGGCACAGTTCACAGTTCGCAGTTCGCTGTTCGCAGTTTATACTAACTTCGTCTCTTTTTCCACCGCTGTCTGTGTTCTCCCATTTTGTGGTAAGCAAATCAAAGACAATAATTTTGATTGTACTTTTAAATACGCACACACACACAAACTACTTTCAACTTTCCATTCACCCGGTGAAAGTTCATTTTCCAGTCGATTACTCCATCCCATTTCATTTAGCTACCAGATTTCATTATTTAAACGAATTTCTTATTTTCATCAAGTGTTTGTAATTTTCGGTATGGCTAAGATGGCATTTTTTTTTCTTTGTTTTGGACAATACTACCAGCCCAGCTTTTATTATTTTATGATTTGTTTACTTTTCTTTATTTTTATTTTATTACTTTTATTTGTTTCAAGTTGTTCTTTTTCGAATCAGGTTTGCAATTTAAGCTGAAAATTCAATTCTACTTCAAACATCCATTACAGTTTTCGGCCAACAATCACAGAGGAGAATCAAGTGGTAATGTGTAAATGTGGCATACGCCAAGTGACAAGTGGCAAGTGGCAAGTGGCAATGTTTTCATGATGCCAGCGACGCGTCGTTCATTAAACCCCAAACATTGCAACTACCAATAAACCGACAAGTTTCAGTTACATTTACAGTTGATAGAATTTCTGGCTATATTTACTGTTTTGTGTGTGTGTGTGTGTGTATTTTTGTGTGTATTTTTGTGTGTGTGTTCGTGTGTGGGTGTGCACGAGGCATTTTATACAGGCAAATACCTCCGGAGCCATTTGACTCCGATTCCGGTTTGTGGCCCAAATGAAATTTATATGCCCAAACATAATGAACTTGAAGCACATTGCACATTGCACGTTGCACGTGTACGTTGCACGATGCCGATTGTCAGCTGCCTCCACGAGCGCTGGATCTGTTCCCCTCAATCTCTTACTCTCTCCCTTTTTTACACTGAGAAATGAAAGTATCACATCGACTTTTCCTAATTTGGTGTGCTTGACTGAAATATATTTCAGTTTTTTTATACCCTGAACTTATAGAAAATGGCTAAAAACGGTATAATGGAATTCTGCCAACTCATAGAGTATATATATTCTTGATCAACTATGTTTCAATCAGTTACGTCTGTCTGTCTTAAAACACAAGTTTCGTAAGCAGATTGAGTTAATTTAATTTTTTCGATACACTTGCCGGTTTTGTGAATATCGATTCTAATCGATTTCTAACAGCATTAAAATACACTATATTGAAGATATAATCTTGCAACTGATATATTATATACTGACAACTGTAAAAATTTCATTAAGACTGGATAAAAAAAATAATAACATTTCCACAGCCTATTTAATAGTTGAGTACAATCTTTTTGTCGATTGTTTTTGCCTCGCTTTATGTTTACTTGGAGCTCTCATGTTCAAAGTCAAATTTTCGCACATTATATAACATTTGCCAGCACACATTTTTCAAATCCCATTTTTCCCATGATTTCGATAGCTTTGCAGTTTTACTTTCAATGCATTTAATGCATATTGGAGCTGTTGAAATATGAGTTTTGTTCAGTGTACGCAGTCAAATGCACTTGAGCTGCTACTCTGTTTAGATATGGAGATAGGGATGGAATTTTGGAGGGGGGAGGGGGTAGCAGTAGCGTGGATTGTTGTAAGTCCTTCGTCCTTCTGCCTTGCACTCGCTTTGGTCATTGCTTGAAAGTGGTGTCGCCAATGCATTTGATAACACATCAACTAAAGTGCTCAGAGCCTGGTAAAGTCTGTGCTCCTACGCCAAACCCCAACCATACCCCTATGTGTGTGTATGTGTGTGTGTATGTGGTGCTAGCATGAAAATCATATTATAAATAAATTATGCAATTATAATTACACAAGAAAACTACTTGGGGCACAACAACTTACAGACACACACACACATAGAGACACTAAATGCCAGCAGCTATGTGTGCATGTGTATATATAGATAGTTTGTGTGTGTCTGTGTCTGTGTCTGTAAAGTCCTGGCGGATGCTGCTTCAGTAACGTTGCTGGAAAAATGCTCCAAGTTGTCATGTCAGGCGAGTCTCTCTCTCTATTTCTCGCTCTACTCTCTCTCTGTCTCCTTCTCTCCTTATGTGTGAGTGCACAGCTGTCCTCGCCTCGGTGTGTCCCTTCGTTCCTGGCCCTGTGCCGATCCCTGTTCCCCTCCAGCCTCACTCAAACAAATAGCACAAGTACAGGAAAATAATTACATTTTACGTGTTCCTATTAATCTTGCTGAGTTTTTAGTTTTAAGTTTTAGTTGTTGCCGCACTAATTTACTTTTTGTTCCTCTGCACTCTCTTTTGTCTTCACTTTACACACACTCCACACACACACACATACACACACACACACTCTCTTTCCCTAACCCATCTCCGTCTGAAATTCAATTTACTTGTTTCAGTTTGGTTTTCGACTTTTCCACTTTATGCCGGAACTGGCCAAACAAATCACTTTGTATTTTCTTTTTCTTTTCTTCCACTTTTAAACGAAAGTATATAATGAAGTTAATGCCAAATTGATAAAGTTATTAATGTTTAATACTTATGCAGAAGAACTAAAGTATTCTGGTCTCTCGTTTATTATTACCGCTGTTACTCAATTTCACCAAGAGTTTTGTTCTTTTGTTCTTGTTGTTTGTTGTAATTCTAACTCCATTACTTTGTAGTCGCTCTTTGAGCTGCTTTGTACTCTATTTAGTGCACGAATAGAAGCAAATTGCAGTGAAATGGCTGTTAAGGCCAGTGCTGTTCTGAGAACACAAGAATCAGCCTCACATCAAGCACGCATATTTAGTCTTAGTTTAAGTACAAAACATATCAGAAGAGAACAGGGCTACCATAATCTAAATTTATTAGCATTGATTATCTTAATTCCAGAATTCCAGTTTGTTTTCTTTTACGAAGCACATTTCATATTTTGCGATTGTTGAACCTGACTCTTTTAAGACTGAAATATTCTTTGGTTTAGATTAAAATTTGTTCTTGCATCATCTGTGTTTTGTTTAGTTTTATTAGGATATACAACAGTTACAGTTGAATTGAAGTCCGCACGCGTATTCTAAATCCAAATAAGTAGAAAAATATATATTAGCAGCTTCTCATATAAATCAAGAATAGCAGTATCTTTGGATGCCAGCTTACCTTCAAAAGTTCAAAGTACTAAGATCCAACTAAGTCTTGTCAGCAATCTTGTCAATAGTAGTTAGCTTTTTCCGACTCAATTGTATGAGTACATCGTCCAGCTCTTTCTTCTTGGCCGGAGTCATTTCGCTCTCATAGTCCATAAACATTTTAGTGATATATTGTCTTTTGCGTTCATTTATTGCAGCAATAGACTCTGGGTCATCGAGTAATAACATCCTGACGGAAAGTGGATCGTTGGATAAGTCTCTGAACATTTTATCCAATATAAGCTGATCCATATCTGCTTTATCTGGTTTGACGTGATGTTTCTTCGTGAACCAAAACATGACGTCTTTTATCAAATAATCATGAAACAATTCATTCGGAGTCATCAGAAAACCCGAACATTGGTTCCAGAGGATATTAAGGTTTTTTCTAGTCTCGTCCAATAGCCGATTGGATAAGCTTCCAGGGTTCCCCTGGACGACTCGATTTATAGTACGTACACACCGGCACTTTTTGCATCTGAGCTGGTTCTCATTCAGGCCGCTAAGTTTTTGCGGCGGATAGGCTTTACCGCAGTCCGTACAGAGCTTCAAGCGACGATAATTGTCTTCGGAAACAACATTTCTCTTTGTGCGGCCCATTCCATATATCTTCTCGGGCAACCGCTCTTTTATTCTTTACCTTTATTTATTTCTCGAACAAATTGTCAGCCAATAAGTGCGATAAAGTCGTAGTGTTGATTATTGACGAAATAGTGTTTGTCAAAGGGGCAGTGCAGAGTTGATTGAAGTTTAGTTGACTAATACCGATAGTTGGCTTTCGGAAACAACACTTCTCTGTGGATATCGGCTCATTCTATATATCTTCTCGGGCAACCGCTCTTTTATTCTTTACCTTTATTTATTTCGCGAACAAATTGTCAGCGTTTACCGATAAGTTTCAGTTTAGTCGACCAATACCGATAGTTGGCTTTCGGAAACAACACTTCTCTGTGGATATCGGCTCATTCTATATATCTTCTTGGGCAACCGCTCTTTTATTCTTTACCTTTATTTATTTCTCGAACAAATTGTCAGCCAATAAGTGCGAATAAGTCGGAATGTTGATTATTGATGAAATAGTGTTTGTCAAACGGGCAGTGCAGAGTTGATTGCAGTTTAGTTGACCAACACTTAACTTAATTTTACAGCACTCATTTTGAGCTGTCAGTTGAAAATGACTGCAAATCTTTAGCACAGAGAGAAAGCATGACAAAGCAATAAACTCACAAATCAGCTTTAATTTGTACACCCATTCGGAGGCATTGATGGAGTTGATTTCGAATTAATATATACATCTTTGATCAGCATTGTTAGGCGAGTCAAGATAGCCGTATTCATGTGTCTGTCTCTCTGTTGGTTAGCAAACTGTTTTGTTTTGTTCGCTTCTTATTTGAGTTTTATAATTCTTTTAAATAATTGGTTGCCAAACTCCTTCATCCAATAAGCGTATTTTCTGAGTGTATATTCTGAACTTGATGAACTCCCAGCGCCAGCAACAGTTTCTCCTGGTTCGCAGCCCGTTCGCAATGCATCTTGTTTCTTGTGCCGTTTGTCCATTGCTGGGGCCACTCAATTCAAATGAATCCCCATTTGGCATCCACTTCACAATGGACATCATGCACAGACAGAGGTTGCTCTGTGAGAGATATCTCGCTGTGTGTGCGAGTCAGTGAACTTAATTTGGTCACACACAATTGATTCTTTTTATGACCATACACTCCCATACAAAGTCACATACACACACACACACACCCATACACACACACATTTAGCTGTTATTGTTGTGCCAGTTAGCAGGTCCTGCAGGAGCAGTTTCTGCAGCACAGCAGGTGCTGAATTGGTGGCATGTCGCCGCCGACGTTTTTGTTACCTCTTGTGCAAAAGCTCGTTTTGTAATTTGTGGCTGCAACAATGCAATTAAATTGACATTAAGTGAAGCTCCACTCCACTCCACTCAACCCCAACCATGTGTGTATGTATGTATGTGCACGTGTTTGTAGCCAGTCAGTTTGAGCTTGTGAGTAAAGATATGCGCTGGCTTAATTTTTTTCACTCTGCAGTCCCTGTGCCTGCCATAAGTAATGCTTGAGGAGCAAACTAACATTTATTTGGCAAATATAATAATGCTAATATTTAGCAAATAAAAAGTATAGATGAATGTTCGTTTGCAATGATTATACAGCTGATCCGATCTCCGACTGCGGCCACTACTGTTGTGCTGCTGCATTTGATGGGCTCTCGGCCGATTGCGATTGACGACAGCTCCATCGTCGCTCCTCCTTCGCAGATCATTGTTGTACTTGTTTTGGGCATACTGATTATTGACGTCAAGCATACGATGACGGGCATGACGAAGAGCGTCTTCTCCATGCCTATTTCCCGGCGCTGCGAGTATTGCAAAATCACACTGTGAACATGGATTACGTGATCTGCACTGCTGATGTTGGTGTTTCTTGCTGCAATGCTGCCTGATTGTTACCTTCCTTTGAAACAGTTCCAATCCCTTACAGAGATCCACTGCGTAGGGTACTGTACTCTTGTGCTGAAAGGTGATAAGTCCAAAATTTCGTTGGCGTCCTGCATTGTCCAAAGGAATGCGGACACTTTCAATGGGACCCGCTTGCAGAAACACTTCGTAGAGTATTTCTGTGGTCACCCGCTCGTCCAGGTTATGCAGCTGCGTGCCGACGGCTGTGTTGTAGAAATGCTGCTGCATTGCGGCTTATTGAGTTTCAATTTAATTACTTGTTTTTAGTTGTCAATAATGCTAACAATTTTTCATTGAAATTCGATAAATCGATTAGAAGACAATGCAGATTTTGGTATTTTTTTTTTTTGGATTACAACAGTCTGGTAACGCCCAAAGCTGCCAAATGAGTAACCTGATGGGTCACACTTTTTCTTTGTTTATGTTTTAGCATTCCTTATTTGATATTTAATCAATATTATTTTTGCTTCATTTCAAGTACTGGATAATAATTGGGCGCCGTGGGACAATTCCGCATCATCGGTTGGTCGGCTACTCGTCTCCAGGGTGATCGCCGAAGTCCAATTTTGTCGCTTCATGTAAATGCTGGGAAGTTGGTTGAACAGCTGATTTTGTTCAGCTGCAGCAGCGTGTTCCATATTTGGTATACATGTAGCAAATTAATTATTGATACATACTTATCTTTCTTTGCACGTACTTGGGGACTGATGATCGCTGATGGACCATGGATGTTATGCCTTACTGGACACTCTGAAGTCAGGTTTTGGATGCGCCGATGGATCGCGTAAGTAGTATTGGTGTTATTTATATTGCAATATATTTGGATATTTGTGTATATATGTTTCCCTTTAGTTATGATTTTCTTTTTTTGTTTTATTTCTTTATTTTATTATTATTTTTGTTTATTTTTTTAATGTTGTCTTCGTTCCTCCTTTTTTGCAGGTGCTGAGGCTGGAGGGCTTCGATGCGGCATCGCTGGTTGTGGACGATACTTTGGATTTCCGTTGGTCAGGTGAGTTGCTTTTAATAATATTCATATTATTGTTCAGTAATTTAAATTTGCCAATTTATTCCAGGTACCCCTGTAGTATGAAGGCGCTGGGGGAGTCACACCTATGCACCAGTTCCGAAGGGCAATGTTTAGGTTACTCCGATGGTACAGATAAGTTACGTGTGGCAGTATGTGCATTTACTATATTATCATTATTTTCTTATCTTCTGATCTTAATTGTTTTTCTCTTCTCAGGTACTTGCAGGCTACATCGTTGCCGTGGAAGGCTCCATGTAACCATGTGTACAGAAGCACCAGCATATGTGTGTACTTAATTTAAAATTGTATTTCCACTAGCTAAGTTTGATATTATGTTTTTACATGTTTGGTTTATCCATTATGTTTATTTTCTTTATGTTATTCCTTTCGGATATTTATATTAGTATTATTATTGCATGTATAATTTATAAGTCAAGTGTTTTTGGAATTTGTGTTATTGTATATTCTGTATATGTACATGCATATATGTACATGCGCACGCATACATATACAAAATTGGCCGCCGATGTCGCTTGACATTCCAAGATGCTATCCATTTTTAAATCAATTGCTCTTAAATCAAGCAATACAGAGACGCTCGAGAGAAAGAGAGAGAGAGAGAGAGAGAGAACGAGAGAGCATTTTGAATGAACAATCAATTGAGTAGTGCTTAAAGCTGGGACAAAGTAAAGGATAACTTCATCCAACAGTGTGGTTAACAACACTTCATTTCAAGCACTTCTTTTAGCATGTTGCGGATATGAGCGGGGTAATTTTGCAGCTTTGGTAAGGTTAGTACTGGCTCACACACACACACACACACACACATTCAAGCATTGTTTACGGCCCATTGTGCCACAATGGAGACTAATTTGTCCCTTTGCCACGGAGAACGGTGAATGCGATGAAAGATGAAGTGTGCCATTCATTTGTACAAAGATTGGCATCTAAGCGATTTCGATTGAATTCCATTTCAGCTATCATATTGTGCATACCCTTTCCAGGGAGCATGTCTGTCGGCCTGTGTGTGTGTGTCCGGCTCATCTGAGAGATACCAATCGGATTCCGTCAGTAATCAAATCATAATCTTAAAGATAACAAACCGTTTAGTAGATCAACTGCTGAATATGAACATAATTATATATCTCGAAAAAGATTTGAAAGAATTTTGGCTATAACATATTTGATAATAACAATAATATTAAAATTAAATAATAATAAATAAAAAAATGGAATAATAATAATAAGCAACACAACCAAACAACAAATTTCGAGCACCGACCATTACAACACATACAAATGAAATATCGTAGACTGAGTTGTCTTCTTCTTGCCATGCTATAGGAACTTGCACAACTAAACTTCGATACATCAGCTCTAATATGAGCATAATTTGTTATTGTACTTTACAGAGTTGATTAAGTTATTTGATGAATTTTGAATGCATTCCCATGAGGAGTTTTGAGTTGGGTGGCATTTTTCAAGTGTTTTGAGGTTCAGTGAATGCATTTGTTGTAACACACACACACACCTCCCCCCCCCCCCCACCTCTAAGCACCCACACACCCGCATTTTTTTGGTGGTACAATGGCATCCGGTTTCTTGGGCGTTTGCTAATGACCAAGTAGCCAACTGTGCCGCTCCTTTCCTCGCCGCTCCGCTCTCTCTCTCTCTCTTTCTCTCTCTTCCTTTCTCGCTATCTCATTCTGTCTCTAAACTTAGTCAAGTTGTGTGTGGGGCTTGGCTCAAAAACATTCCGTTCCATTCCGGGCATAGTCTGACACAAAGATAATGCTGTGGATGGCAAAAAAAGAGTCGGAATTGTTAACCATACGCTTACACATGTGACTGAGGTTTACGGCAGGGGTGTGCGTGTGTATGTGTGTGTATGCGTAGGGGGTGGAGGGAGGCGGTTACGTTTCTTGGTATGTAGCACAAGCTATGCATGTGGGCGCCTCTGTGCCTGGGCCTCTTGTATGCCTTTGGCTTTTGCGGGAAGTGCCTGGCTGTGCTGGGGAAGGGGCGGAGTAGGGGAGGGGCGTGGGCATGTGACAAAAGCAGCTGCCTTTTGTTTGACTAGCGCGCCCTTGGCCCCACTTACCACACCACACCCCCCACCACCCAGCTCGGCCACGGTCACAGTGTGTGTGCGAGCTCAAGCATTCAAATAATTAAACTCATCAAGTTGCCTTATGAGCATTACTGCTACCGCCTTCGCCTCCTCCTCCACCTGACGCTTCTTCGCTTAGTCTAATCTTCTTTGTTTTCTTTTGCGGCACACAAAAGTTGAGCACCGAGCACCGTGCAATGAGCACACTCAGAAAAACAAATGTAGTCTACTATTTCTAATTTTCTTCTAATCAATGATAAGATGACTGATGCTTCAACATCAAAAACAACTCGAATTGGGTCAAATTGGGCATTGGGCAATAAACAAGAGAGATCACCACAGAAATTATATATGGCCGGAGTCCAGTTCCATTTCCTCATATTTTTGATAAGACCAAAATGATTTTTTTTTCATATATATATATTTTTGTTATTTCTCTATGTGCAACGAGGGTCGAGTGATAAGCGGCGACCTGTCCTCGAGTAAGGCGGCGACCACATCAACCTGCCCCCATCCTGCCTCTGTGTGTGTGGGCACACATAATCCTTGATCTTTTGTTGGTTGTTTGCGCAACTTCTGCTGCTGTTTGTTTGTTTGTCAGTTTTGTCAGTGACAGAGGCAGCATCGTCTGCCCTTGTGCTATCTATGCTCTACCCACACATCCCCATCCCCAATCTCCTCCCCTTCTCTAACGCTGTGTTGTTCTCATTCGCTTTGCGCTCAGCTATCCTCTAAATTATTAATTAAAGTATTTAACAAATATGCTGAAGTTTGCCCAGAGCACCGGCAGCAGCAGCCACATCACATCAAATTCCCCCTTAACCTTAAGCGCCTCCTTCTTCTCCTCTGCCTTTTCAGCCACCCCATTCTTCTCCTGCTATTTCTTTAATCCCACAACGCCTTGGCCCTTGACGTCCTTGTGTCACGCCTACTCGGAGAGCGCTTTTGTGTTGCGCCCTCAGCCAGTTCATTCAGCAAGCAAATTGTCGACTAGTTAATAATGTGGCCAGCTCACATATATACGCAGACACACACACACACACACACACACACACACACACACACCCGCACATACACACACACATACTCTGTCATTGTTGACTTTGCATCTTTTTGATGTTTCATTGCCGCATCAAAGGCAAATTTGCCAAATAGTTTTGACTTGGCGCTGTGCGTGAGAGTCCTTCTCTTGGCCAGTCAACTGACTGCACTCTAAGAAATTAGCAAACCAAAATTTAGAAAATCGCCTTAAAGGGAAAATCGCCGGAGGGAATAAAAATCTACACTGAATTTAAGAACAGAATATCAATTATTTTTTATTTTATTTATTCTGTTTTTTTCTTAGTGTATGTGCTTTCCATCGTCACACACTTGATGTATATGATATTCTGACATTAATCTCGTAGTTGCTCAACATTTTGCACGCTTAGGTTTAATACATTTTTAAGTGTTCTACTTTTAATTGCCAATAGAGTGGACAACTAGTCGTTGGCTAAGTATTCCGCATTGAATTTAACGTACATACAAAGAAAAACTTTTTTTGCTAGGATCATCCAATTGAAGAGAATGTTTTGTGCGATGTGGATTGGATAAGGTTAGAATGAGAGTTTTTTTTTCTCGAGGAAAACTATTTCTTTGGTTTGTAAGCGTGCTTCATGCTTGTTGTTGACGCATCCGTCTTGAGCGACCCGAAGTCATTGCTTTATGTAAGATTTAGATTAAAATTAGGACTCTTCAACAAATGTTTAACAAACAAATGAAACAAATGATGTGCATCGCAGAGAATTGAATAAGTCATGTTGATCAGGGTCTTGCCAATCTGCTATATATGAAAAATAAATAAACAAATAAAAATGCTTAATTCATAGAGCTAAAATTACGTCGTCTTAAACTTATTAAAAGCTCCGATTCTATCCTTTGCAAATTCTAAGAGAACGTTCTTTGGGCCAACAGGATGTGTTCGAACTATGAGCATTTTTTTTTTCAAAAAATAACTGCTCAGACAGCATAGGGAGGCTTACGATAAGGACTTGATAAGTTGAAGGAAAAAAGGCACGCTGTGTGTTTGAAATTAATTGTGTGAAAAACAAAGCTTAATAAAGCTGCTCTCAAGTGCCCAGAGGGTGTGTCCTTGCAAAAATCATAGACAGGACAGACTTTCATACGCATAAGGACTGTCGCTTAACGCACAAATAAAAAAGGCGGAAAATATCGATTCGCATACAAAGAATGCGTTTTAAGGACTGCCCTGAGCTGCTGCTCCTGTGCCAGAGGAAGGTGTCGTCTTTTGTCTGCATAAGTCGCCCAAGTGCTTAAGTCACAGCAACGAAGCTGGCAGGTGGGGCTGCGGGTAGGCGGCTATCTGCAGGTGCAGCTTCCGCTGCTGCCACAATTTCTTCTCTGTTTTCGTCAGTGTTCGTCACTTGCCTTGCAAGTTACTTAGCAGCTGCGACTTAACATGGCCCGTTGCCCCAACCCCCTCCCCGTCCCTCTCCCCCTCCCTGTCCCTCTCCCCCTCGACCATTGGCCAACATGTCCTAGCAGCTTATAGCATGGAAATCCTTTTTGCGTAAATCCTCAGCTACATTTGACCGCAACCACGCACATTTACGTAAGCTGATTACGCTCGAGTGTTGCTCACTGTCCAGTGTCCGCTGTCCACTGTCCGCTGCCCGCTGTCCACTGGCCATTAGCACTTACTGCATGAGCGCGTGTCCTGCTGCATACTGCTGACCGACCTGTGCTGATCTACCGTATATCCATATACATATATACGCTAAACCACTTGGCCGTGCTTTAAAAGTCGAGCTGTGCTCATTACACACACATACACCCAGAGGAATACAAGCTCGTATATACACTCAGAAAAACAAATCGATTTGAATTTTCTGAAGAATAGAGAAACGTCATACTTTTTGGATCTTCTCGTTAAAATAAGCTTTGCTTAGGAATTATTTTGAAAAACGGCAAGACTTTCTAATCTTTACGGCGATTTACAAAGGGCGATTTTTTTTCATTCTATATAAATATATATATATATGTATTTATGTCTCCACCTGCTACTCATAAATATTTGCACAAGTGCCCAAACAAAATGACAGCTTTGGAATGTCAAGTGCATGTGCATACTTTGAATTACATACATGTCACAACAACAACTGAAATAAAAAAATAACAACGAACATCAACAAAACAAATGTGTTTCTTAGCAATGCCCGATTTGCACATGCCCTGCATATATCTCAACATAGATATCACAAACTTGAAATGTCACATTCACAAATATTAACAACGAATATGTTTTTTGTCTTAATTAGATTATATATTGGGTGTACATGGAATATCCCATGAATAAATCTGATTCTCAAAAAGCAACACTTTCCATTCCCCCAACTTGACTAGGTGAATTTTCATATTCATATATTCATCAAATTGAGGGATGCCCATACCTTAGTGAATGGATTCGTTTGAAATCAGATAAATGGGCTTTTGAGATCAATCGCAGAATTTTGATTTGAAATCTTAGAATGATTTTAATATGGTTGTGCTAGCAGTGCCCAATCCAGATGGATTTTATAATGGTTTTGTAAAATGGAAGCTAATGTCCTAGGTTCGGCTGAGAACGTATGCCAATTAAGCTGCTCACTTCTTAAGTCACACATTTATATTTTTGATCAAAATTGGTAAGATCTCTTTATTTAGATTCAATTGTCATAACCTCCTTTGTTAAGGTTCCACTTTACATCTGGTAAAATACAGTCCTATTTTGTGAACCTAATTCTTTTCGGCTCTGAGAGTATCCGTTTCATACTGATTGACAACAATTTTCAATTATACATGTAATTCATATATCAGAGTCGACATCTTCTGCCTATTAAAATATGCCTAGGTGTACAGGGTATATTTAAGGGTGCGGTGTTTGCTGGTTAAGGTGCAGAATGCATTTTTAACATATTCACGCATGGTTGAGGCTTGGGGATAGGGTCCTCGCCGGTTTTTTCTGTTTTTTTTTTTTTTTTTTGTGTGATGGTTAGGCTTGGTGGTTTCGCCTTTGCGGCTGCTGTCAAAAAATGTAAACGTTGCCAGCTTCTGGCACTTAAACAAAACGAGAGATGACTGCAATGATGACTGTGATGATGATGATGTTGGCAACTGATGAGATGAAATGAGACGAGAGGCCGAGAATGTGGTGGATGTTACAAATGTTTAGGATAATGATGATGCCAGAACAGAGAAAGAAAAACCATGGATACTTCACACCAATTTTGCGAATCTTGTTGCAAGTACAATAATAATAATAATATTTTTAGAATAGAAAATCTTCCAATTCAAGTTAGGAATGTGTTCTTATAAATTGAGGAAGAGCAACTATTTAACTGAAAATCATGCGCATGCTAAGAATTTGCTTCTATGGCAGCTCTGCAGACTTTTAATACGTTTTATGCTTGAATTTAGAATAAATTTGCTTGACTTATGATAGTTTATATTTTTCTCTGTGTCTGAGTGTGTGTGAGTCAGTGTGTGTGTGTGTGTGTGTGTGTGTGTGTGTGTGCTCTTTAATTCAAATGCAAAGAGCAGAGCGAACAACCTCGACCCGCAGTCGCGCATCTTCAAACCAACTTATGATGTTGGTTAGGGGCTTGAGGAGGGAAAGGATGAGGGTGGTTTAGAGTGGGTGGGGGTGGTTGCAACCCCTTCAGTTTTTGGCGAGTGCTCAACGCTTTATGATAAATAATGCAGCTGCAGCTGCAACTGCTGGGGTTCTTCTTCTATACTCATTTCTTCTACATATATATTTTCTTGTTGTTTTTTTTTTTTTTGTTTTTGTACATCAGTTTTCTTCAGCTGTCGCTGTCAGTCGGCTCAAAGTTACCTGAAAGCCAGTCACACCTCCCACCACCTTCCGCCATCTAGCCCCCCACTTGGGGGCCCCTCTGTTGACACATAGTTTGTAGTTGGCAAACAGCAACAACGCAGCAGCTGAAGATGCTTTGCATAAATTTGAATATTTAACAATAAAAGCAACAACAACGACAAATAGAGAGAGAGAGAGAAGTAGTTGAAGAACGGGAAAGAGTAACAGACTAGCTGTCAGTAAAACATAAAATATATACACTATGAGAAACAAAGTTAAACAATCTGTTCTTGTCTAACTTGTTCAGTATACGTCCTTCATCAAAAAAACTTACTTACTTATCCGTTACATATCTAAATCGTAAATATCTGCATTCCCTATATTGCATTTTAGATCTGTGGCAGAACTATTGATTTCAGTTAAGCGACCTATAACTGCTTGATATGATTACTTAGAACTATTGATTCCTTCTAAGATACCGATGCTCAATTTTCGGTTGAAGCAAATTATCGCTAAAGAAAAACTGCAGCAAAAATCGTTTGTATACATTTTTATTTATGTTTATATAGATATGGATTATATATTGCATGTATCTAAAACATTTCTGCCCACATCTATATGCAGGCGTGTCGCATTTTAAAAATCTGTAATAATTTGGCAGAGTTACAGGTTATTTTCTAGTCTCTCCTAAAAGTATGCAACAAAGTTATATGCTTGAGGTTTCCTGGAATTGTTTTCTTCTCTATATCTGTGTGCTCTTTATTTGCAATTACTTTAACTTATTTTGCTGAGTGTAGATATACTCACACATTCTGTAAAAATTGAGAAGATTTCTGTGGATGTGAAGCGAAATCAAAAGACATTGTTTGACATTTAGCTTTATATTCATTTATTTATTTATTTTTAATTAATTCATTAGTTTTTATTTATTCTTAGACCCTTGATATCCTCAGAAGTGTGTGTGGTTTATTTTATAATTCAACTTAATACGCTTAAAATATTTATTAAATATTACATATACATATATAATCGGTATTATTATCATAATTATTATTATTATAATTAATATTATGTTTGGGTGTATTATTATTTCCGCTTGCTGTTAATATAATGCCATATATAATTGTTCCTTTTTTGTTTATCGATATACACGTATGTATGCATATATATATATATATTATATATATATATATTTATATATATATATATTTATATATATTCTTAGTTTTAAATCGTCTGCTGTGCCACATTAGGCAGTGAATTTTGTCCTCTTTTACTTTGCAGTTGCAGTCACTCTTCCTCTTCTATCAATCGCGTTCTACACATTTATTTAGCTCGTTTCAGCGTTTTTGGGGTACAGTGAAGTCTTCACTAGGTTTACACAAAAAAAAAAAATGTATATTTTGTTTTATACTTTACGTTACGTTAGTAGAATTTGTCCTACAGTATTTTTTATAGTTTTTTGTTTTTTTTTTTTTTGGTTTTGCTTTTAATGGTATTTACTATTTTTGTGAAATACATAGTTGATATACACTACAAACTTTAAGTTTTCTTCATTTTTTTTTTTGTTTTGTGTGAGAGTGGTATTTTTAATTTTTTTTTTTTGTCTAATAAATATAATTTGTTTCTGTTTTTTGTTTTTCAATAATAACTGTTTTTGTTTTTCTGTCGCTTCAGCTGCTGTCTTTACTTTATTTTGTATTTAGTTATTTTTCTTTATTATATCTCATAAATTCTTGTTGTTGCTAAATTTTGTTTTCTTTTTCTTCTTGTTGTTGTAGTTGTAGTGCTGTGAGTATGTGTAGGTGTGTGTATGTGTAAGGATGAGTTTGTCTGCGGCAGTGATGTGTGTTTGTGGCAGTGTTTTTGTGCATTGTGTGTCCCTTTTGGTTTGTTGTAAGTGTGTTGTGCAAAACGTTTAAATGTTAATTTATATCTCAATTGTTTCCCTGTTTCTTTATTTGCTAAGTATTTTTGTTTTTGTTTTTGCTTTTGCTTTTGTTTTCCATTTCTTGCATGACTTTTGCCTTTTTTATTTAACGGCGCTCTAACATTAATATACTAAAATACCATTTTTATTTACATATAAATATTTATTTTTTTTGTTGTTGTTTTTTTTCTTCGTTCTTTAAGCCATTTTATACTTTGCTTTAAGTTTTTGGGTTTACTTTTTCATTTCTCTTTTTTTATTGAGTGTGCAATTTTGCCTTAGTTTTTTTTATTTTTTTTATTTATTTTTTTTTTGACTTCATATATTTGTATTTTGTTTTTTTTTTTAGTATTTTGATGCTTTTGAAGCAATTTTTATAATGTTCATAGCTTTTTGCCATTTTAGTATTTTGTTTTTCATGCTTGCCAAATTCTAATAGGTAACTGACTCCTGCTCTTTATTTTGTTTGTCAAATTGTTTTTGGTTTGCCAATTAACAAAGGAGAACGGAAAGAACCGAAACTCAAAAGTACAGTATACACACCAAATACATTCCAGCTAAATACCAATTGCACATTGTATGCATATTATACTTTGTCTTATCCACACACATATATATATGTATATGCACATGTAGCTATATATATATTTATATATATATCGTTATCTTTTTCTTTACATTTACATTTTAAATATGTTTAGGCGCGAGCGACAAGAAAAGCCACACAAAAAAAACATTAAAAAAAAAAAAAACAAATTGTTATCAATGCATGGTGCTATATATACTTGTATGCGTTATACAACACTAGTTTGCCATAGTATTTTAGTTTAGCTTTCTGAAGTATTTACACAAATATTAACCCTTCTCTTCCCTTCTTCAAGTTGTTGTTGCATTTTGCTCAATCGCTGAGACTTTGACGGGACTTTGTCTAAGACTAATTAGCTTAAGCTTTTGATATTAACGCTATTGTGAGTTATTTATGACTATGTCTATGTCTATGTCTATGTATGTATGTGTGTGTGTGAGAAGCACACACACACACGACCCCAACATATACGATACGTGCACACATATATACATATATCTATGTATTTGTATCTAGCTAGCAGTTGCTTAGGTCGGGTGCGGTGTTTGCCAAGTTCTATTATAATTTAAAACTAAACGTGATATCGTCTATCGTCTATCGCCTATCGCCTATCGTTACCGTTATTAATAGTATTACGCCGATTGCCCAATTATTTGATTTTGTTTAGTTTTCTCTTCAGCTTCCGGCTTCCTAATTTGGTTTGGCCACTTTATGACTTGCAAAAATGTTCCAAAAAAATTTTCATTACACTTTCTTGGCTTTTGCAACTAATTCAGCAATATTTTTTTTTTTTTAATTTTTAGGCGAAATCTACTACTTTTTTCTGCGTCACTTAAGCACTATGAGACGAAAAAAAAAAAATATTATTTTAGTATTCAATATACACATATATATTTTTACAATCATTTATGTCTAAGTAGTTTTTGCTTGCAATAAATTCGATAAGCACCAATTCATCAACAAAAAAAGTTTCTGGGAATAAACAAAAAACAAAAAAAAAGAAGAAGAAAATTGCAACCAAAATTAAAGTTTTCTTTTTTTTTTTTGAAGTTTTGCTCGAGCTTTTTTTAGTTGTTGGACGGAAATAATGAATTGGCTGCATTGGATTAGAAATGCATCTAATCGTTGATCTGAAATTATTGCCTGGTATTTCCCTTATTCCAGAACAGTGTTTCTAGCTGTTATCGTTGGAGCTGTTCAATGTGTTAATACTGCTTCATATTCGTGTTGTGTTTTGTTCTCATCTCAAGCTTTATTTATTTATATAGTTCTCATTTCTTTTTGCTCATCTTTATTTGGGTATTTAAGCGCAAAACTTACAAATAATAACAAAAACATTTTACATCATATCATATCTGTAGTTGTATGCTAAATATATAAGTTTAAGGTTTGATTAAAAAAAAAAAAATGTTTGTATGCATATGTTTAACTTTGTAATCATCGTAGATTTATAATTAAATATTTAATACTCCTGCCTAAAATAAATAAATTAAAATCATAACTTAGTTTATAGGCGTCAAAAAAAATGAAATTAATTGTTATAATACCTAAATTTGGAGTTTATAAATTATTTTGAATGTTTTGTTGTTGTTTTTTTTCTTTCTTCTTTTTAACAATATTTATTGGCCTGTTTTATTGGCGGCGTCGTTTTACAGTTAGAATTACAGTTATATATATAGTTTATGGCGCATATGGTTTTTTTTTTTTTTTTTTTTTGTTAAAGTTAGATATTTTTGAGTTTTGTGTTTCAAGTATACAGTTAATGTTGGCTATATAGCATGTGAGCATGGGCGCATGTGTAGCTGCCTCGCTCTATCTGTCTCTTAACTATTTTCTATCTCTTTTCTTTTTGCCATGCTCTGCGCTTGGTCTAAACTTGGCATAAATTAGCTACAGCTGCGACGACGCCTACAACTATGCTTGCATTTTATACTTTATATACAGTTAATAATGGGATCTCGATATATACTATATATATATATATATACATACATATATACACATATACATATATATATATATACATATATATATATATAGTATTTGGTTTTTTTCCAGTTGCCTGATTTGTGACTAATAACGGGACACGGAGAATTTTAGCAGCCTGGTCGCCCTATGCTATTTATTATTATTACTTTTTGTGGGGCTGCCCTCAACTTCAGCTACATTTATGTATATATGAGTGTGTGTTTGTGAATTGTTTGATTTTGTTTAAAACTATGCCAGTCTCAAAAAGCTCGAGTACCACGATTAAATAATCAAAAAACAAAAAAAAAAAACTCTTGTTAATCTCATTTTTAGTTTTCGTTTTTCGTTTTTCTTTCTATCTCATATTGGGATACGCCCATCTATATCATCTAATGCTGCTCAATTCTGTAGCCGTCTAACCGTTAATTGTTTGTGTGTATGCTTGTTTTGGGCGCATGGATTTAGCTTGCGGGCTTCTTCACATATATCTAACGTATATCTACCGTATGTGTGTTAGTTTATAAATATATATATATATATACATATATATTTATATTGTATTTAGAGCATATCTATATACTCACTTTATGCACACAAAAACACATATTCATATATATATATATATATATATATATATAGTATATATATAGTATATACATATATATATATATATATATATATGGTATAGCTCTAATTATTAATTAATAATTTTATATTTTATTTTTTATCGGATTTATCTTTAATTTTTTATGCATTCGCTTGTCGCATTTCTAATGTCTAACGATTAATAAAAAAAAATTGTTTTTAGCTTATAATTAAATTGAGTAACATATTTTCTTCTTCTTCTTGTTTTTTTTTTTAGGCTTATTCATTTAGTATTTAGTACAGTTGCGCCTTCCTTTGCTTCCATCCAATTCTCTTCTCTGTCTCCCTCTATCTCTCTCTTTCTCTCTGCATCTTTCTCTATGTTTGTGGCTATAATACTCGTAATTATGATAATTATAAATATTTAATTATATTTAGTGGGGACTTTTGTTGCATGTTTTGTTTAGTTTTTGGATACTAAGACTACGAGAAGCTAACAGGCGACCGGTCCCGGTTCCGATTCCGCCGTATCATCGTGCTCATCCGATGACCAGCTGAGACTGCGCCGTCGCCTTCGCTGGGCGTTGGGCAACACACCCGCCGCACCGCCGGTGGCGCCCTTCTTCTTCACGAACTTGATGTTGTAGGGATCCTCGGCCAGCTCCGGATACAGGCCGACATCGTGTATGTACTCACCCTCATAGTTGTTGGCATAGCTCTGCTTGAGAATCTCATCGTTCTCCTGCTGCGTCCACTCCAGAACGGTGGTCAATCCACTGCGCAGCGCCTCCTTCTCCCGGTGCCAGGCCTTGCGCACCGCCGTCAGCTTGGCGTGGTGCATCAGACGCTGTTGCTCCTTCGCAACGGTGGTGCCGTATCGCAAATTGATGATCGCATGCGCACCATGTATTTTGACATCCAGATAATTGCCATTGGAGCCAGCTGCACCACTATTAGCAGCAGCAGCAGCACTACTACTACCACCACCACCAACTCCACCTCCAGCACCACCAGCCGCACCCGGTGTGGTCTCGCGTGTAATCTCATGGAAGGTGGTGTTCACCTGGCCCTGGAGTCGCTTCAACTGCTGTCGATCCTCGCTGGCGCGCCACGCATCCTCCTTGACAAAGAAGAACGAGTCCTGCTGGGCATTGTGCACCACAAACGTGAAGGGCAGCAGCTTGGAGCGATTAAAGACGCTCGTATAGACATCCCGATAGATGGCATTCGCTGCCGGCACACTGGACACAATTGCCTGACCGTCAGCGGTGCGCGATACCACAATGCCCTTGCCAAACGGTGGTTCCGTATCAGAGCCAATCGAACGCGGCGATGGATCCATCACATCACACTTGAGCGCTGAACGCGGCGGAGCTGATAACTGTTCAAAATCGGACATCCTGCGCACATTGAGATGGGCAAGGAAGCCGCTCTCCACCGCCATTGTGGGTATATTATCGAAGGGACGTCGCATATTCAATGCAATTGGATTTGTGGGTGGACGACCCCATAGTGCCGGCGGTTGCCACAGATCCTTGGCCAGCTGGGGCATTAGATTGCCCACATTGTAGCCGAGTGTGCGCATCCAGCTGGCAAAATCGGCGGGATAATGACGCTCCTGTCCGACATTGATCGGATCGTTGCCATTGAAGCGATACAAATGCAAGCGGGTGGGTGTTATTATCCGTTCGGCGACCCGTTGCCAATCGGGTGACATCCATTGGCCAATCAGTGGATCATAGACACGTCCATCGCCCATATGAACGAGCGTTGTCACCTGATCCAAAATGCCGCCACAGAAATCGATGGGTAAATACAGATATGGATTCGAATCGTACACGATATGCCCAAAGGGTGAACGCATTATCTCCCTAATGCCCTCGCCATACTGATTGAACAGCATTAGGGGCGTGCCACTCTGGTCTGTGGCCACATAATACTTGTGCCTATACACCTGGGCATAGATCAAATGGCCGACATCGTCGTACGTCAGCGACATCAGTTTGCCATCGCGCGGCGAGTAGATCTGGGAGACCTCGTAGGGTCGCTGCTGGTTCGTATAGAAGAACTGTGTCACATTGCCAAAGTTATCCTTGCGTGTGGTCAGACGCTTCAAATGATCATAGTAGTACTTCACATCGAATCGACCGCGTTTTGAGGCGCGCACCAACAGACCCTGGGTGTTGTAGTGGAAACGCTCCTCTCGCGCATTCTGCGCAACCAAACCGCGAGCATCGTACTTGTACTGACCCTCACCGAACTTGACAATCCGATCCTGGGCATTGTACTCCATCGGTATGGTGTTGCCCCGATATGTCAACGACAACAGATTGCCATTGTCGTCATAACGGAAACCCCACGGCTCCTGGGCCTCCACACCGACAAGTTGACCATCGCAGTCCCACGTGTAGTTCTTCACATTCGTATAGCTGTTGACCGCCATGTTGCGCGTATAGGTGCGAGTCTGTGAGATTCGACCATGCACCCCATACGAGAATTCCATGCGAAAGACCTCCAGCCGGTGGATGGCCAGCGCCATGCGCTGAGTCTGGAAACGACCGTCGACGGTCCGTGTGAAGCCAGCCGTACCATCGTGCAGTTGGGTTTGATTCAAAGCCGGTCGCGTGAACTTGAACTGTCCGATCAAACTGGGCTGGCCGGTGCGTCTATCGTAGGCGTACGCCTGACTGGGCAGATTCTGGCCGCCGATGCGACCCTGCAGGGCAATCACACGGAGCTGGTTGTCGTACTCGTAGCTAAATTTGGCATTGCTCAGGCCAGTCTTGGCCACATAATCGATACGTTCCTCGGTCAGCAAGCCAGCTGCATACTCAAAGTCCCAGCGATATTCCAGTTCGCGTTCCGCATGCGATACGGTGCTGGGCATACCAGTTGCATCGTTATACTGAAACTCGCTGCGACCATCGCCGTGCACAACCTCCGTCAGCTGGCCGGCGGCATTGTAGCGATAAACAATCCGAGCCCCATCTCCCGGCAGGATAGTCTGCAGCAGAGCACCCGCATGACTGTAGTGCTGCAGATAGGCGCGTGTGCTGCCCGGTGGCGTGTATGTGCACCGTATAAACCCAATCGATGTCTGCATGCTGAAGCTGTGGCGAGTCCCCGATGGTAATACTACGTGCCGCAGTCCACCAGCATCATCGTACTGCAGCACAAACTTGCGCTGGCTGGCCAAACCAATCTCGGAGACGAGATTCCAATCGTTGTACACAAACGAAATGATGCCATCCTGTTGGGAGGTGATCTCCGAGAGCAAGCCATGACGATCATAACTGTACTTAAGCTCAGCGGGACCCCAGGCCCAGCCTTCAACGCGATTGAAGCGATCGTAGGTGATGTTGACGGGATAACCATTTGCCGGATAGTACGATTTGGGCAAGCCACTCTGATCGTAAGCGACAATCAGGATTGGGGTGCGCTGTGCATCGTAGAAGGTCTCACGATTGGTAAACTGATCGAACTCCACGCCAATCACCCGCGAATGGTTTACCCAAATCTCGCGATTGAGTGTCTGCTGTGGATTTCGCACATCGCCCACCAGATTGTAAACCGAGTACATCGAGTTGGTTAGGCCATCGCCCATGGTGACGCTCTGATGCGACCACATCGCGAGCATTTCTGCCTCGACGGGTAGGGCTGCCTCCAGCAGGGGATGGCGGGCGACAGCGGATGCCTCGACAACAACCCCATTGGCACCGTGAATCACCAGCGTATTGTTTGCCTTCAGTTCGGCATCGGCGTGCGCTCGACCACGCTTCAGGAATGTGGAGCGAACGCCACCCAAGACGAGCAGCTCATTGGCATTGCCATCGGAGCCAGTGTAGCGTTCTCGGGAGAACAGTGACTCGACCGAGGCGTGCACGTATACGGTGAGTCCCTTGTTGTCCGCCAGTTGGGATGTGATCCGTACAATCTCACCACTGGGCAATATCATGCCAGTGACTCGCCCAAATTCGTCATACTGATAAATGTAAGTTTCGCCACCGGACGAACGGGAGTTCAACAGGAAAGTGTTGCTATCGTAATCGAGCTCGATCTCCTGGCGTCCCTTCTCGCTCAGTTTGGTCATGATGCCGATGCCATTGATCTGTATTTCCGACTTGTGATCCTGTGTATTCTCAATGGAGCTAACCACATTGCTATAATCGCGCAGGAACTGTATCTTATTGCCCGACGCATCTGTCACCGTCGACAGCCGGCCGAAGCTCGTGTTCTTCGAGTAGAGGAAACTGTAACGTGTTTTACCCGATGTCAGATCCTTGGTGGCCACATGCTGGCCATAACGATTGAACACATAGATCTCACTCGATGGCGGAAAGGGTATATGGAATTCGCCATTCTCATCATGTGACGGCAGATAGTGCTCCAGGGCCAGAACATGCAGTGAGCCTGAAATGTACAGAATTATATTATTATTCATATTATTATTATTATTATGCATTTATATTGTGGCAATTTCTGAGCCTTTGGTTCTTCCAGGGTTTCTATGTTTTTTGAGATAATCCCATTTGTGACCTTCGACCCCGTCGACCTTCAAATGTGATTTCTTTGCAGTTGCAATTTATTTTTTTTCATACATTAAATGCAGTTCTAAAATACATTTAAATTTTGGCATTCTGCTCTCTTTTCACTGAGTGCATTTACTTCTTGCAGATGTGTGCATTTACTAGCCCCTCTCCCCACCCTTCACACCCACCACCCCAACATGTCCTTTGCAAATTTTACCCCCTCCTTTCGCTCATTTTGATACTTTGCCTGGTCATAAAACGTTTCAAGTTTTAAAATCACTGCATCCAAAAAAAAGCAAAATCAAAAGAGAGATAGAAAGAGAGAGAGAGAGAAGAGGGAGAGAAAGAGTGTCTGCCTTAAGTTTTTTGAGCAATTTGCTTGCTGTTGTTCAGCGTTGCCGTTGTTGTTGTTGTTGTTGCTGTTGCCTGTGTTGCGTTACATTTTAAGTTAGTGTTGGTAAATCGCTTTGGATTTGCATAAATTTGCTTGCTTTTGCCAGCTTTGCATGACAAACACTGACGACAACGGACTGACAGACGAAGACAGTCAGCGACAGACAGACAGACATGAAGAGAGTAGGCGGGTGGGCCAAGAAGTCTTTCACGGAGGCGGGAAGGGGGGGATAGACACTTACTGCATAAAGTAGTCGTCTCTTTGGTTGCATTACTGCTGCAAGCCACCAAATGCTTAAATCAATACTATCAGAACTCAACACGATTGAATTGAGAATTAAGCCATAAACATTACTGAATTTTGATTTACTTTTCATTCATTTAATTTCAGCAATCATCATTAAAGTATTTTTTAATTTCAATTAGTATTTTCTAGTATTTGAATGTTTGTTGTTGCTGTTGAAATGCAAATTCTACTTAAATTTCCCGTCCATTTTTTTTTACTCGCGCTTGCAGTCGGTGGAACTATGAATTCAAAATACTCATTCAATCGCATTCACTTGCAAAATGATTGTCGTCTAGCATTAGACAATCAAATATTGAATACACTCTGTGTCTGTGTCGTTGTTGTTGTTGCTGTTGTTGTTGTGGTTGTTGTCGGTGTTGATTTGATTGCATTACAGTTCATTTACCCAAGGAGCAGCAGCGGCCACAGCAGCTGGCTGAGTAACCATTTATGGGGTCACATTTTGGGACAAGTTCGCTTGCTGCTTGGTTGTGGCCTTAAACAGGGGGCGGGGGCATGGGCAGAGAGTATAGAGTATAGAGGACATAGGACAGAGGACATAGCACACGTTGGCACAACGCCAAATATGTTGCTGTGGCATCAACGATTGAGTGAATTTCAATACAATGCAATCTGCTCCACTCTAGCGAAGTTGAGGTTGAGAGGGCGTAACCTGCCCCTGCCCCTTTCCTACACCCCCCACACTCCACGACTCCTTCTGTGTGTGTGTGTGTGTGTGTGTGTGTGTGTATGCAACGTAATGTAATGTAATGTAATGGTAATGACCCCATAAAGTGAACAACTTGTTTGTGTCCCTTTGATGCTGTGTGCCAAAAAGGCTGCCTGCAATTTGGTCGCCCACTCCCCATTTAGTTCTCCCTCTTACACACTCTGTGTGTTTATTTATCGGTTTTTGTGTGAGTCTATCGGTCTATCGATTTGTCGCTGCGTCGTTTCAGCTTCACTGATTTTAGGCAGTTTTTGCTGCTGAGGCATATGTGTGTGCCAAAGCGCACACAAGTGTTGCCAATACTCATTCAAATGGAATTTAAATGCATTTCTTTTTTACTTGCCACACAACCAACCCCTTGCTGGCAGCACCCCTTGTTCTATGCTTTTGTGGTGCATGTTTGACATGCATGTGGATGGGTCTTGTTAGTGCATGTTCCAGTTATTTAGTTACTCTTTTAGTCAGTCCCAATTGAGTGCGACTGTGAAACCTTTACGAATGCAGCACAAAATTGAGCCGAGATAGAGAAACAGAGAGAGAGAGAGAGATAGGGACATATAGGGATACAGACAGGGTTATATTACATATGAATGTGTCACTCTTCAAATTTTCAACGAATACAGGAACTCAAGACTCAAGTTGTTGCACAGTTATGGAATGTGGGCGTGGTCTGGTGTAAGGGGCTTAAAGATGATAATAAATAGTTGTCTATCGCATTGTCGTTAGCTCATCTAAACTTTTTATAGTTTACAAAACTCAATTTCAATAAGTTTTTCTTGCTAAGTCAAAGTCAAGTATCGGCATGTTCGTGTAATTAATGAGTTTTAGGTAACAGTTGCAACTTTTCTGATTACTCTTTTACGCTACTGCCCACCTCGCAGCTGGCTTATTGATTAGCTTTTGCTTTGTCATTTGCTCCAATTCTCACTCATGCTTACCCTCATTGTCTCCCTCGCTTTCCCTCTCTCCCTTTCTCTCTCTCTCTCTCATACTCACTCTCTGTCTATGTCTCTTTCTCTCGTGTGGCTGGCAACGCATTTTACGCAACCAATTTTTCACACACACTGCGGCACTTAAGCTATAAGCTTTTAATGAAGCTTATTTACGTTTTACTTGCTGCAACAACAAAAGCCCCTAAAACCTGCTTCACATGGCTAAATATCTTGTCTACACTTACACTCATACACACACACACACAGTTGATTAATGTATGCTCATTGCGCTCAGCGCTGAAAATGGTGCCTGGATGGAAGGTGGGGGCAGAGCTGAGCGTGTTTTTTGGGGTACCTCGATAGCCTCTCGCATTAGTTACGCGAATTAGCCGCGTAGGTAATAAGATTGATTTTCACTTTTTCGCTTCTGGCCCCTTCTCCACGAACACCTAATCCAATCCAACTCGCACATCTACACTTAGCCCCAGAACTTTTGTTATTTGAAAAACATTTTCTCAATTCACCAAAAATTCTTTCCTTTGTAGATATAAAGAGCCTTATATTTTAGCAAAGTTATTTCTGGAAGGCAAAGCTGTGCTTAGAAATATTTCGAAATTGTAAAATAAATTGCACTTAAATTCAGAAATAAAATTTGTACTTTTTATTAAGAAATTTGAATTTTGAACATTTATAACTATGGCAAAATCGAAATTCTAAGCTGTTGATAAAGGCAAAGCATATCACATTTTGTGCGAGTGTAGACACATATACTTGCCCCCCTTTCCCTTCCCCATCCCCTTCCCCTCTCTACGCACTTTGCCACCCCGCAGGCAATCACTCAGATGTGGGCAACCCGCAGCAGCGGCAACAACGACGACTAAAACTTGATTAATTAGAGTCATTGATCTGCTTTCCACGGCTTCTTCTTCTTACGACTCTGCTTCTGCTGCTGCTGCTTCTTCTTTATTTTTATTCTATGCGCTGCCCTTCATTAATTTGTGTTGCGTTGTCAAGCAACCCCCAACCCCCAACAGCTTACCCAACCCCTTCCATTACTCAATGCTGCTGCTGCTGCTGCACATCGTTAGCGTCGCTTTGCTTCACCTCGCTTCGTTTGCTACTGCCAGCCACTGCTTCGGCCACTGTCCCTGTCTCTGCCCCAATCCCCTCCCCCTTTCACCTACCCCTAGCCCATCGCCGAAATTTATTAATTACATTTTTGGTCTTATCAAATTACGCTTGGCTAATGCACTCAAATTTATACCTTGCCAATAGAAAAACCTCGCCCGCCTCGCCCCAACGCCCCCCTCCCCCAACCAACCAACCCACCTTCCTTACTGGACCTACCAACAACGCAGCCATCCCCTCCTGCTTCCCGCTCACTACACCTTCCCATTTGGCTTGCTGTTGTTTTTTGAGCTTTTGCTTTTCGGCTCTTTGGCTTCATCTTATTTATTGGCGGCCATTTTGTTTCAGGTTTCCGCTTCTTCTTTTTCCACCTGCCACCTGCTCTGTGTGAGCGTGTGTGTGTGTGTGTGCGTATGTGCATGTTTTGGTGTGTGCGTATCGCGTCCTAATTTGTCCTCATTCGAATTGTGAAGGAAATTGGTTACGCTTTAAAACATGACTTTTATTTTTCTGCTTTCCTTTGACTGGCCATAATGACCAATTAAAGTGGCAACAATAACAGAAGCAACAACAGCTGTATTTCAATTTACAGTTGTTGTTCTCATTATTATTATTATTACTGTTATTATTATTAGTGTTGCTGCTGTTGCTCTTTGTGTTTTGCAAATATTCAATGTTCGCTTTTGCTCCACATTTGACAATTGCAACCTTTCTCCCTCACACACACACTCTCCCTTTTATTCTCTCTCATTCTCTCTCTTTCTCTATCTCTCTCTCCTTATATTTCTGACTCTGTTACTCTTTTTTGGCATTTCGTATTGTTAACGCAGCAAAGAAAATGAAAATCAAATACAATAGCAAAAAAGAAACGAAGCATGCTGCAGTCGAGAGTGCTCGACTAAGAGATACTCTGTTCCTAAGTTACAATAAATACACACATATGTTGTGCTGTGTATGTGTGTGGCTGTGTGTCTGTGTGTGGGAAAGTATGTATGACAGTTGTACATTTAATCAACATTACGCCTGGATATATTCCTTCCTAATTGGAATGCTATCTTCGTCGGACATTGCCATGTCAACTCGGCCGAACATGAATATATACATTTATATGCATATATATACACATACACATGTGTATTTAATGGGGTCTTCCGGTTGTTACATACATATAATTGAACACCTTTATTGTATCCATTTTACCCAAAGGGTATAAACATAAAAATAAAAGAAAAACGAATGCAATCCAAATTTGCCAAACGGAAATTTAGCAATTTCCAAGTGCCAAGTGTCCTAGTGCTATGTGTGTGTGTGAGTGTGCGTGTGTGTGTATGTGAGTGTGTGTTTGTTTGTGCGTGTTTATATTATTTGCAGTTGTTGGTCCCAAAACTGAGAATTTTCAATTTCCCCATCTCAACCATTAGTTTACCGCCCAATTTCCAATGAGACCTGCTTCTATCACTGAGAGAGAGAGAGAGAGAGAGAGAGAGAGAAAGAGTGAGAGGGAAACAGAAGGTGAACAAGAGAGACGGCGCTAGTGAATTTGTTCAACAAATACTCGTAACTGAATTGAATTTGCCTAAATGTAAATGTGGCATGTGACATGAATATGGATTTGAATAACGAATGTATTCACTTGTCGCTGACATGTTATTCAAATTAATTTGGATTTGCGCTAATTAGGATCGATTACTCAATAGGCCATATGTCGTTATAGATTATCTCTTTAGCCAGCTGTCAATTTGCAAATTCATAATAAATGCCACACGAGGCAGCTGCAACAAATTGAATCAAGTATAATAACATAGAGAAGTGTTTATTTCTTGTCTTCTCGCTTCTTTCTCTGCTCGCTTAGCTTCTTACTCTATTTCTCACTTCTCTCTTGTCTTCTTTTCTTGCTTCCTTATCCAACTCAGTTGACTTTTCTTCTCCCTTCGTTTCTCACATCTCTCATCGCTTCCCTTTTCTTTCGTATTACTGCTCTTCTCACTTGGCTCCCAATTCCCGACTAGAGTATAGAGTACGTATTTGGAGCTTATTGGGATTACTCACCTTGATCGGCCACATTGATGACACCATCCTGAGCAACGGCTATCGCCGAAATGGCCTGGAAGCGGGCGTTTGAAGAGAGCAGCGTTTCGGCATTGCTCAATGTGCCGTCGTCGTTGAGGGTCGCCCCCGAGTTGAGAATCGAGCCGGCGCCGTTGGCTGTTGTCTTGGCGCCTAAAAGCACCGTTGTTGTGGTTGTGGGTCCGGTGGACATTAGGCTGCCGCCGGCGACAATGCCGGCAAGTGTGCCCGAGTTGCTGCCGGAGATGCCGTTGGAGGAGCTGCCGCCGGCACAAATGCAGGCACCACTGGCGTTGAGTACACCACCACCACCACTGCCGTTATTGTTGTTGCCGTTGCTGTTGCCCGCTGCAGAGCTGCCATTATTTCCGTTTCCGCCAGCTGGTGTCGTTGGCGTGGTGCCGCCATTATTGCGTGTCGGATTCACGGTCGTTGAGTAAGCGCCACCACTGCCCGCACCACCCAAAGTGGTGCCGTTGCTGCCATTTCCAACTGCACACTCGCAGCTCTGCGTGCTGTATAACAATGAAATAGAGACAGAGACAGGTGGGGATAGAGACAAAGGAAGAATGTACGTTAGTAATGCAACCGGATATGCTTAGACCGTTAAACCACACTCAGCAACAAAATCTGTGCTCTGTGCTCAAAATTGCAAAACTCGAAATTAGTTTCAATTTCTTAAAGAAATGTACTTCTAGAAAAGAACAATTACAAACACTTTTGAATTTTGCATATATTTTTAACATATTTAAAAAATATTTAACAAGAATTTAAGATTTGTCACATCCAAAAGAAAAGAAACAAGACTCCAAATGCGGAAAGATTGAAATTCACAATCGGAATTGGAATCAGTACCTAAAAAAACAGTTGTTATTTATTAATTTCCGATACTTAAAAGCTTTAAAACTGAGTGTTGGAATTAAAAAAGTAAATAAATAGCACAACTAGCTTAAGATATAGAAATGAGATATTCACATGTCTAAATTTTTGTCGGTGCACCACTAAAACCATCAACTTTACTCCATTCCACCCACTCTGGTGGAGCAGCAGTCAAGCATTGAAGCCAAGCGTCGTTATCTGTGGCGCAGGCATCGTTTACATGTCGCTGCCACGCCCCCAATGCCCAGGGCCGAGTAAACTGCTGAACCGGAACACAGACTGGGACACACAAAGAGATAAGGAGAGTGGTGTTGGGTGGGGTTGGCGATGGGTGGTGCTGGGTGGTTGGCTTGTAACCAGACTCTGTGTCTGTGGCTGTGGCTGCTTGGACGCGTATTTATGATGACATTGTTTGTTCGATAAACATTTTAAAGTGAAGTGCAGACAACGGCAAAACCCACCCAAAGCCCCCACCCCCACCCCTTTTGCTTATCGCACAGCGACCACGCCCATTCGAAGCAACTGCCCCCGCTGGCCAACCTACCATATCCAGCGTTCTAGCTGGTATTAAATAAAAAGGTTGATTTATAGTTTGCTGTCGTTGGCGGTGTCTGCTAATTACTTTGCCACGTCGCGAGTCCTGCCAGCCAGCCACGCCCCACATTTTGCCCAGCACAGCACAGTACAGAACAGCAGCAGCAGCAGCAGCTGCCACATTCCCAAGCCCCGAACCCCTTTGCAAGCACGCCCCTGAACGGTCTGTTGTCTATCAAAAACTAAGCGCCTGAATGAAATTCTATTACATTAAATAAACTGCTAACTACATAAAGTTGCAAATAGTTGCGCATTGTGTGCATGTGTGTGTGTGTGTGTGTGTGAAATATGCCACATTTATCACTCTACCTGCCACATGGCACCGCACTCTCTCTCTCTCTCTCTCTCTCTCTCTCTCTCTCTCTCTCTCTGTCTCTCTCTCTCTCTCTCTTGCTCATGTGGCAGCCGCAAACTAATCAGTGAAACAAATTAATCGTTTTATCTTGTTATATTTTTGGTATCACTGATTGCGCTGTGAGAGAGAGAGAGAGAGAGATAAGTAGAGTAAGAGGGATGACCTTATTATATTATATAATATAGGCACGAGTTAAAGCAGACGTTTTCCATAATATGTGTATATATATAGTCTCGATCTTGTACGTGTTTTGCATTGAACACCTTGGTGCAATATATCAGGCTGTGCTGCTTCATCGAGCTGTGCATTCAATGTGGTTTTCCATTTTAATGCGCTTGCCAACACTGTGCCATGCTAAATGCAAATATACTCAGGGTCGGCCCGTGTGACACACTAACACTCATGCACTATGCACACCAGCATACACACACACACACACACTTCGTATGTTCAGAATCCCAAATGTCAAAATTCCAATTAATTTGTCGGTCACTGTTTTTGATGCCTTAAAAGCGTTTTAATCAAGTGAAATAAAGTAAATTATGCTGTACATATATCGATTGGCATCAAATTCAATACATATACAAGCACACAAACGCACACAGACACGCACTGACACTCACACACATACACATACACACTGCAGCACAACTGGCTGCATTGACATTTATTGCCCGAATTTTGGTTGTATTTGCAGAAAATTTTATGCAACTGCAGCTGAAATTTTGTTTCTATTATTTATGCCAATAGCAAAGCACTCTCAACCCACACCCACTGCAGTTAGCTAAGCACTACCAACCACCCCCATCCCCAGAGATATCGTTTTGCCCAAAATGCAAATAGCCAAAAAGCGTTCGAAGCGTCGCTTAATTGGGTCAAATATGCGCATAAACAAGTTGACAAAACTCGAACCAGAAACTGAACAGCAACAGAAACCCAACGTCAACAGTCCAAGTGGACCCAGGCAAAAGCTAAATGTGCTGCACTGAAAGAAATATGTGTTAATTGGCCAATATTTATAGTTCGATGAAAATAAAACTTTTTGAATAAAAATGTTTTCAACTACACAATTGACTTGAATGGACGCTCTGAGCAATTCCCTAAAGATGAACCACGAAGAAAGGTATCACAAAAACCAAATAAATGAAAAACTTGAAAAAATATAAAAAATATAAAAATATAAGAGATCGACTACGACCTAATCCTATCCATTTTGATTTTTTAAGTTCCGAGTTGCACATATATATTGCGCTGAGTGTAGAAGGTGAGTCGGGAAGGGGGTAGGAGTAGGATGTTGATCACTTACCCGATGCCCTCCTGTTTGCCAGCAAAGTAACGCATGTTGCCAGCGGTGTCGACAACACGAATCGAATTGATGCGCCTCGAATCGCTGTCGGCAATGTAGAGATCACCAAATGGTGAGAATGCCATGGCCAAAACGGTGCCGAGCACATTATCGGTGGCAGTCTTGTTCACACGACTTGCCTGGCCATTGTTGCTGCAGTGCAGCGGTGTTCCGGCCACGACGCGAATCTTCATGTCGGAGGTCAACCGTAGGACAAGTCGATCATCAATGAAGTGCAGCGATCCGTCGAGGGGACTCAGTGCGAGTCCGGTGGGCCACTGCAGCTGGGCCTGATTGGCCATCAGGGTGCCCGAGCAGGGTGCCGGACTCCAGTGATTGTGATGGCCATGGTGACCGATCAGCGTGTGAATGACACCCTTGGGATCCACGGCTCGTATATTCGTGCCATCCGCAATATACATGGTTCGGTCCGCCGCGATGGCCAGCCCCTTGGGATGCGAGAGACGAGCCTGCAATGCTGGTCCGCTGTCGCCACAGTTGCCCTCATCGCCGGGTATACAACGCTGGCCACTGCCGACAACTGGTTCGCTATTGATGCTCGGATCCTTGACCTTCTCGAGACGTAAGAGGCGCAGAATTTGATGCCGTTCCGGATCCGAGATATACAAATGCCCATCCGCTGGCGAAACGGCCAAATAATATTGATAGGAGACCTGTGTGGCGCTTAGTTGCAGAATGGTGAAGACCTTGCCATCGGGTGTGATGCGACGCACCAGATTAAAGTCGCCCACATAGAGGCTACCATCAGGTCCCGTTGCCAATGCAATTGGCGTTAGCAGTTTGGCATCCTTGGCAACGCCATTGCAATTATCCGGACAATTAAGCGGTCGCTGCAGACCCGTACCCATCACTACTTTGACGGTGCGTGGATATTCCTTCATGTGCAATGTGGAGCCGTCGCCCTTCTGCAGAATGCCCTCGTGGAAATTGTAATGGTGATGAATGTCGAGACCCCAGCCGCCAATGTCAGAGATATCCACATCGTAGCCCTGCAGCTTGGCTGTCTGCGTTATCCACACGGGTGACTGGCACGTGGTGTGCTGGTAACCCACCGAGATGCGTGCTATGGTCACCCCATAGACCTTCTGTCTGTACACATTGCGCTTGTTCCAGGCGAAAGTGTGTATCAAATTCGGATCGGCCTCATAGGTCTTCACGTGCAGTGCGCCCTCGATCTCAACACCCACATGCACATGGGTCAATGTCTTCGGCAGCACCTCGGAGGTCAAACGCATTCGCACAATGCTCAAATAGCCCGAGGCCTGCGACGATTGATATGTGAGATGCAAATCCGAGCCGGGTATTTGAATTGATTCCTGAACAATCTGTATTTACAACAAAAGGCAGTAGTCAATGGTTAAGTGGATAACTTGATGCTTAAAAGGGGGACTAATGGGTAGTGAGTGAGAGCGAGAGAAAAAGAGAGAGATAGGGAAAAGGGGGTAATGGGAGTGAAAAGGCTCTCTGACAACATGGTAGATGAAAGATAAGTTTATGGACAAAGCAAAAAAGCAGATAACAGGGCAAATATAAGATAAGTAGTTATGAGCCTTTGAATGGCGGAAAAAAGACGATTAAAAACAATCGACATAAAAGTCTAGTGTAAGAAAAGGGACTAAAGTGCAGATGGAAAGATAAACAGTATTGAATAGTGCGATGAGAAGTAAGATACGGCTATGAAACTTTGTTGAATAATGCGTTAAAACGCAAAAGAGTCGCAGAATTAGCTGCACACAGAGACTAGAAGTGGGACTAGGACCAAGGATAACTATAAGTAAGAGTATCTAGAGAGGCAGAAGCAGGCCGAGAGTAGCAGAGGGAGGGGGAGTGCAAGAGAGAGGCTTGAGAGCATTGCAATTGTCGCTTCAACTAAAGTAAATTGGTTATTAAGCCCTCTGCGGTTTGCCACTGTGGATTTCTGCTTAAAGGGTCCAGAGTCTGCAGAGGACACAGCTGGCCGGACTTGCAATTAAATGTAATGCTCTCACTCGCTACCTCTCTCTCTCACACACTCACTCTCTCTCTCTCTCACTCTCTCTCTCTCTGTCTATGTCTATCTTTCTCGCTTTCTGTGGAGAATTAATGTGTGCTTGTGCTTCGTGGGTAGATGCAAAGTTATAATGTCATTAAGGCGAACTTTAAATTAATTAAAACTACGCAGAGTCCAGCTGCTGCTGCTTGCCGCTAATTAGGAGTGGCATTTGAAAGGAGAACGGATGAGCTGGCAAGATGTGGCAAGAGAGCCAGGTGAATCGTGTGGGTGGGGAGGTAGGAAATAGGTGGGGGGTTCTGAACACTCACCTGTGTTTCGGCAAAGATGACACGCTTGCCGGGCATCGCCCCAACACCGTTGGGCATCCAAGTGCTTATCAACTGGGGCTTGAGCTTCTCGTGATCGTGATCCATGCACACCTTACTGGCATCATTCGCCTCATCAGCCGTGTGATAGTGTATCGAATTGAGGAACGTCAGTGCGGGATTCAATGGTGCAACCCTATGGAAAAAAAATAGCACACGATTCGGCATTAAGTTAAGTTTAGTTTATTAAACAACTTCCATCACCTTGAAAAAAAATGATTCTTGATTTACAGCTCATTTCTAATCAGTTTATCGCTATCCAACTTACTTGATATTGCGACTGGTGGTCTCATCGTCGTCGCTTAGTTGCATCTGAACCGGCGGCAGGACCACAATTCGGTTCCAGGGCACAAACACGGTGCGGGTGAGTGGACGGAAGGGTGACCGTTGGAATTGCAGAGTAACAGCGCCGCCGCCATTAACAAGCACATCGAACCTGCAAGAGCGAGAGAGAGTATATGAGTTTAAGATACAAAACATCTAAAAAAAAATCATGCAAATTAATATTTTAATGAATTCTCACTAAAAGTCAAAGTTGACCCAAGCCAACACTTCTTCTTCTTTTTGCCTGGTGTTGCGTTTGACGCACGAGCAGACCAGCTACAACAGCCCAAACACCCAACCAACTGCTATATCCCCTGGCAATTCTAGCGTATGCTGAGCAGATAATACCTCAATTGTTTGTTGAAATTGAAAAACTTTAGGATTTTTGTGTGAACAGTGAACAAGAATTGCCAGAGCATAAGTTAAGACCTCCTCCAGTCAGCTGCAGCTAACACTCCGCCGCCCCCAATCCCTCCCCCCAAACCCAACCATAACCACAAAGCCTCCTCTCAACACCCCTCTCGGCCCTTCTCTATCGACACTTGTGTTAGCCGCATTAAATATAATGATGGCGATTGCGTTTGGGCCGCTTTCTCATTATTACGAGTATTTTTCGCATTGCCGTACGAAAAGTTGCAAAAAGTTGGACCAGCTGCCAAATTGAAGAAGAAGCAGAGGCAGCATAGCAACCGTGTTGGAAAACAAAGCCCAACAACAACAACAACAAAAACAACCACAACAACAAGCAAAACAACAACAACAATCATCTAAAAGCGGTTGCCAGTCCCGCAGAAAGCTTAAGAAATGGCAAAACTTTTGCTTTGGAAATATTTAATTAATGTGATTTTTAATTGTGTTTGTATTTGCGTGTGTATGTGTGTGTGTGTGTGTGTGTGCATGAGAGCAGAGAGAGAGAGAGAGAGAGAGAGTTAAAGAGTCAGTGGAATAATAAGTATACAATTGACATGCCACAAATCTGGCATCGTTTTCATAAATTGGCAAAATTGCCAGCTTATCGATTGTCAAGTGAAAACATGTGTTTTTTTCCTGGGATGGCTGCTTAAATAATCATTAATAATTTCGCTTTAGTTTTGCACATAAACCAGAGTTAAGTCCACATTTTAATGAAACACAATAACAAGGGAATATTTATAAATATTTGTTACAATTATGGCTAATTTATTTTAATTATTGATGGGCTTAAAAAGCAGTTGCAATTCTTATGGAAATTTGGTGTTGTTGTTATTGTTGCAATTGCATTTTTATCGCATTTATGCACGCCACACACACACACACACACATCTATAATCGTAAATTTATCTGTAATTGAATTGGATATGAAAGGCATGTGCAGAGGAGGCGGGCAGATGAGATAGGGCGGCGCGGTTACTAGACGGTCATTTCAGTAATAACCAACACACACACACACACACACACACACACACACACACAACAATCTACAACTCTAATAATATGTTGCAAAAAGTGGCAACAATAATCCCCTACAGCACAATATAATGACTTTTATTACCTTTATTACTGCTCGGTCTGACAACAACAACAACAACAACAAAAACAACAACTGCAACAATCGGAATAACAATAATCAACAACAATGCATGTCAGAGGACAACAGCAACAATGGCCACAAGCAACAGGACAACAAATGACGCAAAGCTACAAAATAAAAATGTGTTTGTAAAAAATAAAACCAAAACAAAAAAAAAAAACGACAGAAAAAGCGCGCTTTAAGAATGGCAGCAAGAACATGTGAGAAGTCTTGAGTACAGCGTAGCGACGCAGCCTGCAAGATACCCTGTAGTGGCAGCTGTTAAAATCAAAGCGAGAAGTAAGCCAAATCATATTCAATTATATAAATGCGAAACAAATTTAGAAGGAAAGCAGCTCGATGCTCAAATAAAAAATAACTTCATATCAAATCAATGCTTATCGCTTCGCTTATTAGTTAAAGTTCAGCGAAGCTGGTGCCAATGGTTATGCCCAGCCAATAAGCTTTACAGGGTATCGCTTATAGGAGGCTACTTGTGACAACAACAAAGTGAGCACAGCATGTTCTTGTTGTTGCTGTTGTTTGTGGGGTGTTGTAAGCTAAATAAGAGCACAGAATTGAAATAAACATTATAAATACAAAGCCATAAAAACCAGCTAGCGCGAACATTAAGAGCAACAACGACAACAGCAACAACAACAACAACATCACATTAATATCAACAAGCAACAGTGGCGCCGAAAAGTATGTGTTACATTTGTAAGTAAGACATGTGCATACGAGTATGTTGGTATGTATGTAAATGTGTGTGCGTGTGTGAGAAAGGCAACAAAAAGAAGCAAAAGAATGGTTGGGCGGGCACAGTGAGCAACAAAACTATTCGCACAGGTCACATAAATATGCTCTGTGACAAATTGCGAAATGACACACAAACAAGTTACAAAACAATTGAAGGCAATGTATGCATATTAACAAAGGAAAAAAATAAACAAGGATCCTTTTGCATAGCAAATAAGTTTCTTCCTTGGTGTCGCAGTTGTTTTTCGTACTTATCCATTATCTTTTGTACTTATCCTTCTTTCGCTTATCACTTTACTTTTCAGTTCGTTCATCATTTCAGATTTTATTTTTTGCTTTCTTCTCACCTTTCTTTTCTCACTTTGCTTCTTACTTGGCCTGGCACTTTACTGAAATTGCTGCACTAATCGCAACTAATTTTCTGCAGCTTTCATCAATTTCTATTTTGCTTCTTTCTGTCTCTTACAAAACTCTCAGCTCTTTTTGATACTAGCTTGAATTGCTTAAGAGCGGCTAGATGCACCCTGTTTCCCGTTGTGTGCACCCTGTATTATATACAAACTTTTCGACGATGATTTCAATGGAGTCACTAACTCTTGGACTCAATGGGCATCCAAATGGGAAGTATTTAGTTTATTGCATGCAAGGGTGCAATATTTTCATTGCACTCCAAGTGTGTGTGTGTGTGTGTGTGTGTGTGTGTGTGCATTCTTTCAGCCTTGAAGAAAGCACATTTAATTTTATAGAGCGCTATGCGCCACACACCCCTACTCATACACGGCTGTGTGCTGTGTGTGCCATCATATATGTAAGCACACAGGACTATGGAGCTAAAAATAATGTGAACATAAACAGGAATTATAGCCAGCTAAAAGTAAGAATGTAGCAACAAAAATGCAGGCAAAAAAGCTGAAAGAACCAAACGAGAAACTTTAAAATCCTTCAAAAGAGGAGAAGAAGAAGAAAACACACAGCACACACACTTAGAGATATACAACAACAAAAGTAGTCATAATAAAAATAAATAAAAACTGAACAATTTATGTCCTCCACCAAATCAGAACTCTAAGAAGCTGACAACGAACGATATACAGAGAGAGAGAGACAGAGAGAGAGAGAGAGAGAGAGAGAGAGAGAGAGAAAGAGAGACGAATAGGGGGAGAGAGAGCAAACAGGACGACCAGAAAAATCAGGACGTGTTTGTGATTCTTTTTGTTTTTCGTTTACATTGTGTTTTCTTGGGTTCACAGTTGGACGCTTGCTTTATAATTGCTTAGTTATTGCTGTTGTTGTTGTTGTTGTTGTTGTTGTTGCCACTGCTGATTGCCAAGCGGCAGCAGCGAGCAAATGTGAGAAGAGTGAGAAGCACAAGGAAGTCAGGCAAATGTGAAAAATGGTCAACGTTAGCAGCATTTAACGGCAACTGGGCTAATGAGAAATTATGGCACAGTACGTAAAAATATAATCACACACATAAACAACAGGCAGCCAGGACTAAACACATACACACACACACACACACATACGCCGTAAGTATGCAACACATTTTGAAATGAACTAAAGCAAAGGGTGTCTCTCTGTTCTTATACGTGTGGGTAAGTAAATACAAATAATCATCAGACAGTAAGTTTGTCTGTCTGTCTGACTGTGAGTTGCACAGATTTTATTTGTGCGGCAGTTGCTGCGATACCCTGTACTCAGCAGAATACTTTGACCACGACTAAGGCTACGACTGAGACACACAAATTCCAGATCAACCAAAAACTGAAAACAAATGTTAAATTAAAGAAAAAAATCTTAAAAATAAAATAATTATAAAAAAAAAAAATGTATAATAGCTCAAAGGATTGCAGAAAAAACCAACAGGGAATAGGGAATTTCAATGTGTCTATGTTTAAGTATGTTACGTGTGCAGAGCATCTAATAGTCGTGTATACCCGACAGCAAGCTGCTTACTGTTGGTTGATTTTGCTGCTGCTGGACACATAATAAAATCAGCAATGAAACTGAACTGCAGGCAAAGCGGGTGCGAAATGTTTATTTAAATTGGCAAACAAAGATACACACACAAACACACACACACAAACACACACACGAACACTCACACACACACACACAGACACGAGCGCACACATATGCTAGGCAAAAGAAAATGTCAGAATAACAACAACAAAAAACATTACAGATGCTGCTGTTGCTAACTGTTGTTGTTATGGCAAGAGCGGAAATACTTTTTGCCAAAAACAACTGCAAAAATATTTATATTAGATATATTGGATTGGCCAACGAATCCTCGAATTCTGCAACGGCCATCGACTCCTCCTCATCCTGCGCTTCATCAGCATTACCATTTACCGTATTCCGTATTCCGTATTCCGTTTTCCATTTACTATTTTCTATTTTCATTTTGTCTCTTCTGTTTGTGATTTAAATCTCATTCAAGCAAATGCCAAATACGAATGACGTTCAAATGTGCTGACAACAAAATACATATATGGTTTTTTTTGCCTGGCTTCGTGGATGGTATCCAGCATTAGCTAGGCTTTAGAAATTTCTAATATAAACTATGTGATACTTTACTATATATATATACACATATATATACTATAGCTATTGTCCAATAGGTGGAAATATTTGTTGGGACAAATTTTTAAGAAGATAACTGCGAACTTAGCTTGAATAAACGCAAGGCAGGCTCTGACTAAATATCACTTCTTCGGGCGTTTACGCCCCATTAATCAGCACAAATTGCATTTGTTTTAGTTGTTTGCCTCATTTTTCTTTTGGCGCCTTTGTTGAGTTTTGGCAAAATGTGTTTTGGTCAGCTTTTTAATACAGACTTTTCTGTTTGCTTTTGGGTTCCGCTGTCGCGTCTCTCTCCACTGCCCAAAAAAACGCGTTTAAATAAGTTTAGTTTCAGCTCGAGAAATCAGAGAGAGCAAAGCGAAATGAAAACTCTGTCTATGAGGATGAGGATGAGAATAAGATTATATATATATATATATATATATATATATATATATACATATTTGTATGTCTAGGCATGTATGTGCTGGGGGCACATCAAAGTGAAAGATTTAATTAAAAAGTGATAACTTGCTTTATCAGGGTTGCACACTTGGCCGGTGCCCAACAAAATTATATTAACAAAATGTAATCAAGAGTAAGGCCAAAGACGAAAATTGGCCAAGATGCCAAGACACAAAACGCTAGCAGGCAACTTGGCTGACAAATTATGAAAAATTACTCATACGTAAGTAATCTGCATTTCGAGCGAGGGCCACAAAAGATTAAAGAGGTCGTCACGGCGCCAACCTAAGCTCAAATTAATGAAGACTCAAGCCCAAAAGCCCACCTGCCATATTATATATATATATATATATATGTATTGGCGCCGTGACGCCCTCTTTAATCTTTTGTGGCCCTCGTGTGTGTGTAGTTTTATTAGAAGTATTTAGCTGCATATCTCATTGGCTGTTAACACACTATGTCAGATCTGTGCACTAGCCCTAAAGCTATAGCTATTGGCAGAAGAAGATATAATGAAGTTGTGCTTGAATGTTTAACAGGCAGAAAAACCATCTCCGACCCCATAGAATATATAATTGTTATTGATCAGCATCAACAATCAAGTCAATCTGGCCATATCCGTCTGTATGTTTGTATTGATAGGCCCACCTTGGATACCAGAAGAGCTAGTTTTGGAATGTGAAATATTAGACCATAACCAGATAAAGTTTACTTCATTTGATTTGGACTAGAGCATTCTAACTTGTGTTCATCCAAAATATAGGTGTTTAATAATGCTGTTCGTACTTACCAGCCGCCCTGTCGTGTCAGAGTGAATCCAAATCGTGAGTCGCGATCGACGGAGACGCGTATTCCGACAATTCCCAGGCCCTGGGGTGTTATCACCTGGCCTCGCATAACCGAAACGCGACTGTCGTCCCAGAATCGATGAGTGATGGTTTTAGGTTGCAAGTTGGTTTTGTGGGGGATTTTTGTAAAAGAGAAAATCATTTTGTTAGTTGCTTGCTTTAAATTCAAGTTTCGTGATTTTTGTTTTGTTTTTTTTTTTCTGTTGATCTGTTTCTTGTGCCGCTATCAGCTTGTTTCGTGAAATCATAAAACGAAAACAGTGTAAAAAAGAAACATCGAGTTATAGCTATGTAAGTATATTGTATATATATATATATGTAGAATGATACAGTTAGATAAGTATCGAGTAATTGAAACTTGTAACTAATATAAGATAAGATAACATAATTAAATTACAATTGTTGCTATTTGGTTTTTACTTTTCTTTTCTAAACTCCACTTAAAGTGAAAACGAAATCAACTGACAAAATATTCATAAATATTATAGTATGCATATGTATTTATAAACGAGTGAGCGAGATGGATGATGGATGTGAGAAATGAGCCTATTGGTCTCTCTATGTGTGTGTGTGTGTGTGTATGTGTGTGTGAGTGTATCCTGTGGGATTTGAAGTATTTAAATTGCTGTGTACACAACACACACACACACTCAGACACAACATGGACACATACAGAGTTTGCAAATGTGTTTTTGCTTGGATAATTCAATTATTGAAAACAGCTTGGCAAATAAAAGCACACAGACATCAATCTATGTTTGCCTGCCTGTGTGTGTGTCTGTGTGAGCGTGTGTGTGTTAACTACAAAAATAAATAGAAGATATATAAATGCTTGAATTGGTTATCATATTTGATTTTTACAGGTGCAAAGCTCGTTTGGCACGCAGCTATTCGAAAGGGATTGGATTCGATTCGATTCGAGTGGATTGGAGTGGATTGAAGTGGATTGGAATGGAATGGATTAGAATAGACTGGAATGGAATGGAATGGAAGTGCCTGAGAGGCAACTGAGCACTTTCGATAATTATTGAACAGCTTTTTAATTGGCTAACAACGAAGTGTGGTTGAATTGGAGCTGCGGCCAAACGGCAACTACAGATAAAAAACACATATGTATCGATAAAAAAACAGTGCATAGTTTATCGATTGCTGAGCGAAGCGATAACGATTACTTTGTCATATCGATATGTATTGCTATAGAAACCGAAGGTTCGACAGCAGCAATGGATCAACAAATAAAGCTTAAGTTATCGGGAGAAATTATCAATCATCCAATATAAGTCATCAATCAATTATCGATAACAAACTGCTTATCGATAACAACCTGCTTATCGATAACAGCAGTGTAGCAGGAGCATGACATCAATCAAACGATAAGAATCGATAGCAACCGATAACATTGTCAATTCCCTGGCAACTATCGCAGCGCTCAGCAATCGACTGTTTTAAGAATGCTGGAAATGTATTAAAAGTCATGCAAAGTAGTACAACTATGAAAAGATTACAAAAAAAAATGCAATACTGAAAGCTAACATTTGTACGGTTATGTAAACAAATTGAGTTTCGTTTTTGATTGTTTGCTTAATATGCATATTCGTGAGCAAATCCATCGATAATCGATAACATTTGTAAACTGATGAATGTTGCGAACAAATCGAACAACTAAACGTAAAACTTATCGCATATTTAGATATGTATACTATATATTGTAGAACTGAACTTTAATAATCAAACCAAATCAAAGAAAAGAATTGCATTGGGGTTACCCATCTGAAAATGTGATATTTTCCACAGCTGTAAGGTAAAAATTAGTGAATATTTTATTATGTTTAACCTCAACTGAAAATTAAACACAAATTCAGACATTGAAAACCATTTGATGGATATGTATAACCAGTCGATAAATATATTATCGATATCGATGTACATATATATACGTATGAGGACCAAAAGTAGGTCATATTTAAAAATTTATTCATGTATTTTGATGCTTAACATTTTTGAGTTATGCAGTATGCCATAAAATATATATATATGTATATATATATACATAAATATATGTATTGGATGACTGCATATGCATTTTACAGGCTATTCAGCACAATTGTGTTACATATTTGGGCAACTAACCACGCAAAATATTTCTCATCGAATATGGAGAGCAATCTGTGGGGAATCCGAATACAAACATAGAAGGCACTTCGTCATCGATATGCGCACAAAAGCGAAAATGCAAAAATATAAGTTATTATTAAATTTAATGAGCTGTTACCCGGCAATTGTGAGGCTATGGCAACGTTGGCCCCAAATGGCAGCCCCAGGCCAGCCTGTATAGCCCCAAAACCGATATCCGGTTTGCAGTTTGCCAACTTGTTTGCAAAATATAAAAAAATAAATAAATAAAAAAAAAAATATATACCGCATGCTGGAAGAGAGTGGGATACAAATGTCAACAGTAATTGAGGGTGGAACTGTTGACCGGGTGGTTGCGTGTTGGTTTTCTGGGTGGTCCTGTCAACTAAGTGGAAAGGAACCTTGAAATAAAATGCTGCAGTGTGGCGGCTAAGAAAACTTTTCTTCAATTTTTTTTTTTTTTTTTGAAATGGCGCAATTGTTTACACTAATTATTGCTGGAATGGGAGATCGAGTGGCTGCAGTCAAGTAAAGGTTGGTGACGGTGGCAAGGTGGCGGGGCAGGTACAAGTTGAAGCTGCCCCTATGCTGCAGTGAACAGTTAGCAGTTTTGTTGCCACTGCCAGTTGGCTCTTCGAACTTTTGCCAGGGCGAACCAAGTTGGCAAAACATTTTCAAGTTCTCAAGTGTTGCAATTTCTCAAGCAAGCAACCAACCAAGCCACCCAAACCACCCAAGCCACCCAAATCACCCAAGCCACCCACACAGCACTTGACTTTGCTGAACATAAACACATAATATACAATATTTGGGTCAGTTATGCTCAGTGTGTGTGTATGTGTGTGTATATGAGTTAGCGTATACCTACGCACATGGATCAAAATAGAAGATTCAAAAATTTACTTAGAAATCCTATTTTGGCATGACGAATTTCAGATTGCTCTCATTTTTAAAGTGTAGATATATTTATATGTTTCTTAACTGAAGAAAGCTATTTAATACTCACTTTAAGAACTTCAGTTCTTAATTCAGTTTAAATATCAACTTGAAACAAACCTGGAACAGCTTGAAGTTTGTAAATAAAGTTTGAAAAGAGTAAATATTCTTAGTTTAAGAACTTTTGTTCTTTATTCCACTTAGTAATTCAATTTAGTAGAGCCCTTTTTTTCTGAGTGCCTTTCTACCAAGTTGCATTTTGATGGGGTGGTGAGGCTGCAGCACCGAAGGTTGGAGCTGTCTCAACTTCGGTGGCTTCTAATTGCAATTGACCAAAATGCCAAGGCAGTTGCTTCCAGTCCAAGTCAGCAGCATTGTGTGTGTGTTTGTGTGTGAGTGTGTGTGGGTGTGTTGGTTGTGGTTCAGCCTCGTTCATTTCTGCTGCTTCAATTCGATTCAATGAAGCACAATTTTATTTGAAATCAAACCGAAAGGCAAAGTGCATATGTGTGTGTGTGTGTGTGTGGATATGTGTGTTGGAGTGTGTGTATTCCAATTCATTCAAGTGGTGAGTGCCATTGATTTTTATTTCGCATTTGATTCGTTTCGTTTCATTTATTATTTATTTGATTTATTTTTACTGCAGCAAAAGACGCGAGCAGACCCTGCGCCTATGACCGCACCTCCCCCTATCAATTCCTCCGAGCTCCTACACCCCCCCCCCCCTCCCACTCCTCCGGCATCCTTTCAGTAACAGCCAGTTTAGGCCAGCATCAGGGCGTGGCTCCGGCAACCTTTTTTTTGGGCCTTTGCCATATACAAAGTAAACCCAATTACTCATACGCCAAGTCAAACGATGAATATTGTGGGAGCAGAGAGAGAGAGAGAGAGAAAGAGATAGACAGAGAGAAAGAGATAAAGAGAGAGAGAAGGAGCCAGAGAGAGAGAGAGAGAGAGGCAGCTTCTTTGTAAGGTCTACAAAGGAGTTTTTGTCAAGACTTGGAGTAGTTTGTGAGACAAATATCAAATATGAATACCATAAACGTGTATATAACTGGAAATTGTCTAGAAATGAAAATCATTATTTCAATGTAAGAATCTAGTAAATATATACTTATATTTATTTCTATATATTATATATATATATATACTGATGTATACATACAAGTTTATATGGCTATCTCGCGTTGTGTATGTCTATTTGCATATGCTCCTTTTCAAACTTCCCTTTAATGCTTTTTTGCTTGCTCACTGTTGAGTTGACTCCTTTTGGCTGGCATTGTCCTTTCACCTTTGGCTCTGGTGGCTTCATGACCAATTCAATCAGTACTCGGTATAATGTCGTCATAAAGCAGCAGAAGCAACAATGGGCAAAAGAAAAGCGGAAAACTGCAGTCAGGCAGAGAAACGCGAAACTGAAAATATAATCTCAGCGCGCTGATTGCCATTGGCCTTGTGTGGCGCCACCTTGCGTCTGGCAGCAGCAGCAGCAGCAGCACTAGCTAAGCGAACAATGAAAGCTCGGAGCCACAAAAAAAAATTCGTAATCTCATTTGAGGTCAAAAAAATGCACTAGCAACACTACTTTGACTCCACGCCATTCCACTCCTCCCTCTACACCACTCCACTCCGCCCTTCCTTTGTACTAATCGCCGTTGCGGCGAATGAGCAATAAACCAGTCATAATAAGGGTGGTGTGGGGTGGTGCGGAGGGTATGTGCATTGTCGCCACAGCCACCTTTTGTGTCAAAAGTGCACTCTCATTATTAGCGCATTGTTTGTGTGTGTGTGTGTGTGTGTAGGGACAAAGGGGGTGGGTTGATGGTGCGGGGGAGGTTAGGTAAAAATATGAGTAGCGCGCATAAAAGGAAGTGCATTTAATTTCTTTTCTTTGGGCCAACTTTGGCGAACTAAGGACTCAGCGGTGGCTGAGGATTCTCCCCCTTTTCCTTTCCTTTTTTTTCCATTTAACATTTTATTTCTCAGGCAGCGCCCCAAAAGAGGCAAACAAGCACATGGGGCAGGCGGGCATCAGTGTGGCAACAGCAGCCACACTCAGAGAAAGCCCTTAAAAACAAATGGTACAAATAAACTCAAATAAATCATATAAATGTTTCCTAATATTGTGTGCAAATTGTTCAGCGTAGAAGGCAAACTAACCAAAATACATAAAGCATATATTTATTTTCACTTTTCAGGTGTACTTTTTGTAAGCATACAAAAAAGTGTGCCACAATGCAGTTTCGAACTTGGCAACTCTGAACTCGCTGTCATTTTGAAATGTATTTATGCATTTAATTAATTAAAGTACTGCAGCAGAAAGCAATTTCATTCATATTAAAGTTTTTAATACTTCAAAATATTTGATAATGCATTTTAAAGCTGGACATTTTTGAGTTAGTCTTGAATTAATAAAGAAATTTTAGTGAAATGCACTTTGTTGTCAATAATAGCCATTTTAGAAAGGACGTCAAAAAGTTCGTCAATGTGGCATTCATTTTCTTCAAGTGCAGCTCTCCCCCATCGCCATCCCCCACCTCCCCCCTGCCTGCACCCTATGTCAGCTGTCTGGCTTCGTTGTTGTTGTTGCTGTTGCACGGCGTTTGGCTGGGCACGACACACAAAGTGGCAGCAGCCAAAGCAGTCGACGTCTCTCATCATAAAAATTGAGCACGACTTAGTTGACTTTAGCACATACAAGAGGGCCATTGCTTGCCCCAAAGCCACCAGGGGTGGGGTGGGGAGGGAGGAGCGACACCATACCACACCACAACAAACAAAAGATAGAGAGAGTGAGAGAGAGAGAGAGAGGTGAAGAGAAAGAGCGAAAGAATGAAAGGGTATATAATTTTAATTTGGCTTTATTTTCAGTTTCAGAACTGCTGTTGCGATGAGCAGCTGATAGATGCAACCAACTTGCCGCAGCCCACCCCACCCCCTACCAACACGCTAGAAAACAAAGCCAAGCTGCAGGCCATAGGCGTTGCATGGATTGTGGGGCAGGGGATAGGGAGGTGAGTGCTACGCTTTATGTTCATTTAGCCTGAAACAGTTTTTGAAATATTTTTCAACGAAGCATCAGCAACAAGAGCAGCAGCAAGGAAGAGAAGCAGCAGCAGCAGCAGCAGGACGAGGAGCAGCAAACGTGGTGCCACACTTTTCTTTTACGCTTTTGTAACCACGATAAATGTGCTTTATGTAGCGAGCGAGCATGTCTGTGGGGGGCGTGTGGAGCTGTTTACGGAGGTGGTGTAAAAGGGCATGCGACTCGTTGCATGCTTATAAAAATGCCACGACTCATACCCCTCTGTCCCCCCGCCCACCATTCCCACTCTTCTCGTGTGCAACGCCTGATGAAATGTTTCCTGCACTTTCGCTCATTTTTGCATCATTTAACTCTTTTTTTTATAGCCAGCAAAGAGCCAACAAAATATTTCAAGAAAATGAATATGCTGAAACAAAAACACATTAAAAATAGATTGCCTTAAATTTAGTTTTTTTCGCATTTAGTTTTGCAATTAGTTTATACGTGTTTCAAAACACTGTTATTTGAGACTTTCGACTGTTATCGAAATGTTATCGAAACCTCATCAAAGAGGTCGCGACAATTTTAAATTATCGTCTAGTTTTTACTTATAAGAGGTTTATGCACTTATCCTCTCGATGTTCTTTAAAATCTGCTAGAGGATTTCTTAAAAGGCTTATCGATTATTGTCTGCTCAATGTTATCGATAAGTTACATCATTGCAACTTTAAAGTTGTCGCCTGCCCAACTTATTTGCACTCAGCCAGCGCAAATGAAGTAAGTATGAAAATCGTTTCGCTTTGAAATGCATTCAACACACTGGCAGCCAGGCCAGTGTGATAAAACATTCGGTTTTGCCGTTGAAGTCTAGCCTATTGAAGTCGGGATAATAAAGACATTTCCCCGAGGCAGCGACTGAGATTCTTGTGGGCCCCATTGTGCAAGGACGATGGGGCGAACACACACATACACACACACACACACACATAATAAATAAATAGCAGTTTGGGTTGAGACGTAGATGAAGCTGCTTCATGTACTTAGTATAGAAAAGTTTGAATGGAATTTTTAAGTTTGCCATTTACTAACACACACACACATACACATATATATACACACACTCGCTACCGCAGACATTCACAGACACCTCCGTCCTATAAGAGAGCAAAGAAAAAACCTTTAGTCGCGTGTAATTTGCACTTTGTAAATTTGCATAAAAGCTGCAGCAACAACAGAGATGGGAAGAGCGGTTATTGGTTGGTTTTTGGGGTAACTGTTGGATTGGAAGAGACTGGCATAAGTCCAAGATACGACGCAGAGATATGCCAAATGCCACACCATGTGTCGTCACTTAAGCTCCATGCACTAAGCAACCAGACCAATGAATGGGGTACAAAGAGGAGGTACACACGGTTAGGGGACGCTTGGCAGCACCTATCTCATTTAAAACGGTGGCCAGACATTCAAAGTACTGGCAGAGATTAGAGTGCCCAGACTCGATGCGATGCCATCACCTGGCGGCTGCAACTGTGCCACACAATTTGGCTGTCCAATTTGATGCACACAAACAAAACAAACTCAAGCAAAGTGGTTGTGGGATTGGTTTTTAGACCACTTCGACTGCTGCCCGGCAAAAGATGTCATTTTGTTTGCCAATAAGAAGATTACAAATGTTGCCAAATGGAGCTGGGACTGAGCTAAGCATGTCCTTAAAGCAAAAGCTTTCAGTATAGATGAGACGGAGAATCAGTCGCTGGCACATGATCAATTCAAAAGTTAATAAAATGCCAGCTGAAAGGGTCTTACAGCTTCATGGGTGACTAAATTCTGACGAGCTTTCACTGTAATACTAAAATATCATTCCGAAATTGAGTTTTGTGGCTAACGAACACAACTAATTTGAGGAAGTTTCTTCGCGCAGCTTGAAAACTACATCGAGCCGATCGATCTATGGCGTGCTTTAGCCACTAAAAGAGTGTGAAAGCTCTCAGACAGACTTAATATTGCATTAAACTGAGGCATTAGCCTTAAGGAGAGCTAGCTTAACAGCGTGCCAGTTGAACTTTGGGTTAACGAACCTTTGTTGGAAAGCATTGCTAATCGCAAATTTACAATTCCCAACTGCTACGCGCTTTGTTCTACTGATATACTACTGATATACTCGGACTCACAAATGGAGGCTTATTATTATTTATTTATTTTATTATTTTTTGTCTTTTCGCAACTCATCAAATTCTCATCAAATTAGGGCACAAACCGAAACAATGGGGCACAGTTTATACATTTTATGGTCACTAGAAGCCATTGTGCAGTTAGTTTACAGTGCCCGACAATAATAATAAAGCAACTCGAATCGTTTTCAACTTGTCCAGTTTTTCATTATATATTTTTTTTTAGTTTTTTAATGGGTTTTTGGGGTTTTTTGTAGTTTGTAGTTTTTGCCATCGCCAAAGGAATATAAACAACAAAAACATAAGCAAATTATAACAAAATGCCAAAGCCAACTAAAACTTGTGGTTCGTGCCTCGTGTAACGTGCCGCATGCCTCGTGCCTTGTTCCGCGCAACAAAAAACCCCAACCTCAAACCCCAAACTTCCAATTCCAACTTCAAAAAGGGCCATTAAAAATTTTTGCTGATGTCGAATTAGCGACGGCCAAAATACTCGGCCACTCGGGCAGGGCTGGGATAAGGGTGAGGTATAGCGTAGGGCTCGGGTTAGGGGTAAGGGGCAAGGGGTAAGGGTGTTAAGGGATTCTTTTTTAGGTTATGGTCATAAGCGCTGCACACATAAATATATCTAATCTAACATAAAAGTAATTACTTTCAGCTGCTGTTGCTATCGAAAAATATTAAATTATATTGAGTGCAAACACACACACACACACACACACACACATATATGCAGTCGACCGCACAGGCCATAACTATGGGGAAAAATGGCAAAACTGGCAACAGTTTTTTTCCAGCTATAACCCATTCTGGCTTTCCCGCCTCGTCCGCCACGTCCCCCTCACCACCTTCCACAACCCCTTCGCTTTTGACTCCCGTCGACATTTTTTCGGTAGCTGCGTTTTTCGTTTTCCTTTTTATGCGACTGCAGCAGAAAATTCCGCGAATTTCTCTTTGGCTTTTCCTTCACGTTGCTTACTTTCTTCTTTTTTTAATTTTTTATTTATTTTTACTTTTGTTGCCATTTCTATTGGGGGCGCCCCTCACTTGCTAGTTGCAACCAGGCCGGCAGGCAGGCAGCCAGGCTATTTAAGGCTCAGCATTCTCTATCTCTTTTTCTCTCTCTCTCTCTCTCTCCCTCTGTCTCTTTCTAACCTCAACGTTGCAGTTTTTCTGCTTCCTGTCTACTGTATATCCTTCTCCCTCTCTATAGCGCTCCCCCTCTCTCTGTCTGTCTGTGTAAGTTATACGGGTATTAATTTTGGTTTATGTGAAACTTGTATGCTGTAATTTTGTGCTTTTTTCTTCACGCTGGCAAGGCTGCAACGGCGATTCCTGACATTAACAACAACAATATTGGCCAAGATGAAGATAAATAGAGGAAGGGATTGAGGGCAAGAGATAACAGCGAAAGGGGTAGTGAGAGTAACGTGAAATGTGGCCACGTTGATAACAGCAACAACAATAAAGCCCCGACCATGAAACATTCCGAGTGACAAGTTTTACAACTTTTATATATATACATATATATATATATATATATATATATATATATACATACATTAGACTTCGGATAAGAATTCCCAGAGAAAGGAAGCTTTATTGTCGGGAGTCTATAATTTTTCGTAAAAAAAGGTAGAGAACATAACCTTTATTAAGTGATCTATTTACAAAACATTAGGTTTCGTTCATTTTAGTGTATCTCTCTCGCTCTCTCTCTCTCTCTGTCTCTCTCTGTCTTTCATTCTTTCTTTTTGTCCTCATTTTGTACTAAACCAGAGTTTCTCTACTTTAAGTCACCTGTCTTTCATTTCTGTCTCCTTTTATTAGATTTCTCTCTCTCACTCAATCTCTTTTCCCTCTCACTTTCTCTCCCTCTCTCTGTCTCTCTCTCTGTGCCTCTCTCTGTCTTTCTCTCGCTCTATCTCTCTATGCCTCTGTTGCTCTCTCATTAATTAGCTTCTTTACTTTTATCCCTTTGAAATCTCTATCCCTCTTTAAATACAGCGCTTTCATCGTTTGTTGAGCCTTTATTCTCCCACTTTCTCAATCCCTTTCTCTCTCTCGCTCTCTGTCTCTATAAGTCTCCCTCTCCAGCTGACTGTCATTTCTTTCACTCTCTTTAACTCTTAAATGTATTGGAGCGCGTTTTCTTAGCTTTATCTGACTTTAAGCTAATAAGCAACCATGAAAATAAGACAGAAAAAATCTAAAAAAAAAAGGACAGTGCGGTCTAAGACCAAGTCGGAAGTGTGATTCGACGTCTGCAACTGACTGCCACCATTTAGGAACTGCTCTGCTTCTCTCTCTCTCTCTCTCTCTCTCAATATATATATATAGATATATATATATATATATATCTCTTAACAAACTGACTCGCAACTGTCAACACATTCAAGTGTAAGTTTAAGCTCGTTGGATGCTAGAGAGAACGAGCGAAAGAGAAACAGAGAGAGAGAGAAAGATAGAGAGAGAGAGAGTGAGAGATGAGACAGTAGACAGACTAGGGAAACCTTGGGATTTACATTAGCTGGCTGGGAGCAACCACTTAGCGAGTAAACTAACCACACCTAATCTAAGAGCGGGTGAGCTCCGCTAAGTCCTGAATGGATGGATGGATGGATACGCAGGATGTAAGCTGCAAGCAGCAAGGAGTAACTGAGGCCAAAATAGAAATAAGGACAAGAGACAGCCTGCTTGCCTGCCTGCCTGCTGTCTGAACGGCTGAATGGCGCTTCCTTATGGCTGCTTTCTTCAAGCAACTTTCGACAGTGAATCCAACAAAAGGGCCAAAGTACCACCAACTTCCCCAATCCCCCCCCCCCCCTTTGTCCTACAAGTGCTGCCTGCGTCCTTGCGCCGTTGTGTCGTCAGGGAAAAAGTCAAGCCAAAATGGAAGCCAAAACAGGAAGTAATCTATAGTCGCCCCGCCATTGTTTATTGTTTAATTTTTAGACCACTTTATTGTTGTTGTTGTTGTTGCTGTTGTTGTTGCTGTTGCTCTGCTTCTTGCTGCTGCCTCTACTTGTTGTTGGCCACTTTTTTGTTTTGCGTCTGCTGCCTCGTTGTATTATTTCTATTGTTAAAAAATTTTTGCATTTTGCCCCCGCGCGCTGCAAGTAGCAAAAACTTTTCAATGTGCCCGTGTTGCCGCCAACGCTGTTGTCGTTATTGTTCAACTCCCCTGCCCCCTCTCCCATTCCATTGTAACCCACTCTTGCTCCACATAGAACGCTGCCACTTGAGCAGCACAAGAAAAGCAGCAACGAAGTAAAACGAGGCAGACAAAAGGAAAACTCAAACCGAAACCCAAACTCAAAAAAAGAGTGGCGCCCACGCTTCGTCCAAAGACGACAAGGCGTTGACACGGCGATCCCTCCTCCTTCACAGCCCCCTTCCTTCCCACACCCCGTAACGCTTGCACTTGGCAGCCGGTGCTCCAGTCATATCGCATTTACTTGGAATTCCCCTTATCGGCAAAGCCAAAGCAACAGCAACAACGGCAAACAAAAATAATAAAAATAACAATAACAATGTCACCCAGTTTCCATGGCAGCCTCTGACATTCTAGATATTCTCTCGACTACCTTATAATTGCATTGTGGCCCCTGTCGGATTATGCAGCAGGAGCTATTAGGGAACAAGCAGCAGCAGCAGCACCAGCAGCAGCTGGAGCTCAAGAAGTAGTTGGGCTAAACAGAGACCAGCAGCAATCGCCTGCGATTATGGTTATGCTCCTGTCAAACGTTGCCAAGTTGCATTCACACATACATAGATCTATTTACGTATACCGATATACATGCTTATAAGGGCAGTCGCAAAGGAGAACCTAGAAAAAGTTGCTCAACTGAGCTGAGCGCTGAGCTGAGCGCTGAGCAGAAGCAATAACAAAACATGTATTTAAATATTTCAAGCTTAAATTGTACTTGAAATACTTTGAACAAATATATATATATTCTCGCAAATTCCATTACAATTGCATTTTGAAATGGAAACGAAACTATCGCAAAACACATGAAACTCGCAACATACTTCGCAAACGTTGAAAGTATTGTCAAGATTCGAGAATGTAAGAAATTCGAATAGTTGGATCTGGCTGGGAAATTAACCTGAACACTTTGCTCTTAAATGTTTCTGGACATAAATAACATATCACTGCCATATGCAGGTATATTTGATCCACGGCAAGCCGAGGCTATATTTTGTATTCTTATTTGTAGCAATTAGTTAATTACCCAACTTAATTAAGTGAGTAAGTAAAAATTATTTTTAATGCGAGGAAAAAATGTAATTGGCGAAAAAATACAATTTTTCCTTTTCAAATATTTATGCAAGTATTCAAGATATCAATTACCTTAGCAACGTGGAAAAATATCACATTCTTTTTGTACATAATTGAAATTAAAACGAGAAAAAAAATAATAATAATATTTGGGAAAAAAAATCAATTAAAATACTTAATTACACAAAATTTGAGTAAGAGAAAAAAATAGTATTGTGAAAAAATTTGCATTCTGAATTGTTGTAAAAATTTTCTTGAATTTTTTTATAATCATTTTTTTTCTGTTTTTTTTTTTTTTGGTCATCCCTTTGGGATGCGCGTTATGTGTGTGTGTGTGTGTGTGTGAGTATGGATGGGTGTATGTGTGTGTGTGTGATGTTTTGTTTGTTTGTTGTATTTGGAAAACATATAAACAAATGGTTAAGACGCAGACAATGGGGACATTTGGGATAACGTTGGGAGGGAATTTTTTTTTTTTTTTGGTTTCTTTATTTTTTGTTTTCTTTTTTTCTGTGATTTATTTTATTATATTTTATTTTTATTTATTTTTTTTCTTTTGTGGGGGAGTTCAACATATAGGGAGATATATATATACTTTTTGTTATATATTTTTAATTTGCATTATATTATTCAATTTGAGTATTTTTTTTTTTTTTTTTTTTGTATATTTCCTGCTTCAGCTACATGTAGAGACAAAGATATATATATATATGTAAAAGTAGCTGCTTAGGCATTTAACAATAATACTGAAGACCTATTTTGTTGTTATTGTTGTTGTTTTTGGTTGACAAGTCTCGACTTGCTCGCTAATTTGTTGTTGTACTTTTATTCAAATAAGTTACAAACAAAGAAACAAAAGGAGAGAAAAATAACAGTTTTGTCAAACATAAAAGCGTTTCTTCTATGCATTAGATGAGTTTTTTTTTTTTTTTTTTTTTTTTTTGAATATGTATTATATATAAAAAGCATTGATCAAAACCAAAAAAAAACAAATGACAAAACGTAACGAGTCAAACACAGAGACAGATAGACAGATATATATATATATATATTTATATATATATATATATAGATAGAGAAAGAGAGTGAAGGGGAAAAACTTGATACTTGATAATGAATAGTAGAAATAAACGTAGAACTTAAGACACGGTTTACATTTGGAGTTGGTGGAATGAGTTGAATTGAGATTCGTTTAGTTTTTAGGTGAACTTTTTTGTTGTTGTGACGAAAGGGAACGAGAGAGAGAGAGAGTGAGAGCGAGAGCGAGAAAGAGAGAGAGAGGAGATAAGAACGAGTATTTGTGTAGCGAGCGAGTGAATGATTTAGATTTAATTTAAATGTATGCTCATGCTAAAACAAAAAAAAAATATTTCAAAAAGCTAAAAACAAATAATTCGAATGACATTTTTTTTATTTGATTTTATTTTTTTTTTTGTTTTTTTTTTTTTTTGTTGTAGTTGGTTGTGATTGTTGGATTCTTTGTAGCTGTAGTTGTGGTTGTAATTTGTTGGGTATTCAGCTTACTGTTAGTATGTGTGTTAATATTTGTTAATCGTTAATATCATAAATGGAGTGGGCGGGAGAATGTAACATAAATGAATAACCAACTAAATACACATAGACACGTACACATAACACATACAAATTACAAATACAAATACAAATATATAGATTTGATTATTTTCATAACATATAATAATTCTCTTGCATTTGCCTTCTGTAGTTTTTTTTTTCTGCTGTATTTTGATTTACTTTTCATATATGGTCCTAGAAATATGCTAGTATTTAACTGGGTCATTTTGTTGTGGGTATTGAAATGATAAACCAAATGTGATGAGATGCGAATTGTGGAAGTGTGAGTGAAGAACATCAGGGATTACTTTCACTCACGCCTTCTTTTCATTTTTTTTTTTGGTATCCTTTTTGTTCATAATATTTATTTTATTTACATGAATGATTAGTTGACTTTTAGGTTTTTGTTTGCAATGCGTCAAATGCTTGGAATATTATTTAAAGTGTCGAAATCAAAAACGTTTAACGATGTATGTATATATTGAACATAAAAAAAAATAAATAAATACTGCTTAATGCTGGGCAAGGGGAGCATGGGGAGCTGGGAGTCTCAAGTAGCAATTACAGCACAAATGCAACAGTTAAACATTTATTTTTGTGAGACTTTGTTGGAAGTTGGAAAGTGATAATAAACACCTAGTATATGACTATCGGAGTTATGATGAGTCAAGATTAAATAGAAAACGATTCGTATTGGAATATTTATGCTGTAATTTAGCGATCGATCAGGCCGATAAACGATTTGATTTGAGAGGACAACTAAACCGCATTCAATCGGCATTAATACGATTTTGTATGAGAGAAAAAGAGAGACTTGTGAATGAATGATGGATATAAGTAATAAGATAATATGTCTGTATTTTTTTTTTTTTTTTCTTTTTTTTTTGCATTATGCTTCTATGGAATAAGAACAGAAAAAAAGTTCGATGCAGTCGATATGAAGTAGAGAATGTTCAACCAAAAAGAAAATAAAGTATATTAGGCGACTATTAGGCAAAGGCCCAAAAAAAAAAAAAAAAAAAAGTGTCAAAAAATTGTTTTGGTATATATATATATATTTTTTTTTTTATTTTTGTTTACCACATACGCCTGTGTTTCCTTTCAAGTTTAATATTTCTGTATTTATTTTTTGTGTGTTGTTTTTTTTCGACTTACCAAGGCGTGAACGAGCTCCAGAAGAGACTACAAGTTCACAGGTTGAAACGTAGTAATTTGTTTTTTATTTTTTGTTTTTTTTTTTTTTTTTTTTGTTTTCAATTGATTTTTAGGTTGATTGCAAACGAAATGCAATTGATTGAGTGTTGAAATTTGATTTGGATTTTGGTTTAGCACACAACATGAAGGTATCGAGCCACAGCAACAGAGTAGGACAGTACACAATTAATTGACAGGACAATAAAAAAGAAATTAAAAGACAAAAATGCTTTTCGTTAACGAATTGAATCAAAGTTGAGATATTTTTTGTATATACTTCTTTTTTTTTTTGTTTTGGTTTTTTTTTTTTTTTTGTTTGGTTTTTCTTTTTTAGCTTTTAGCTTAGCATACCTATAAGACTTTCTTAGCTTCGAGAACTAAAGCAATTGTGTATTCGAAATTGAAATGATAAAAGAGTACACATCAAATGTCACTTTTAATAAAAATGGAAAACATAAACATAAAAGAAAAATAAAACACATTTGACAAACACACTTGGTATTATCTGGTAAAGTGACTGGTTTTGTCTGGTCGGTCTGGACATCGATGACAGAGTTAAAGATACTTAGGACATTTACACATTGGTATTCGTCAGGCTTCGTTTGGGGTTTACTTTTGCGATTAGATTCGATTCGTTTGATTTCGTATTTAGTATGGTTAGTTGGTTAAATGGTTCAACTTAGGATATAATAATATATATATTTATTAATATTACTTACAAATCATAACGAGTACGAGTAATATCAAAAACAAATTTTCTTTTTAGACACGCACAGTTACAAAACTAAAATGATAAAATCAAAAAAAAAAAACAAAAAAAAAAAAGAAATCGTAGCACACACAAGTCAAAATTCTATTTTTGATAGGCATTTCTTTCTTCTCATCGAAAATAGTTCAAGTCCTTTGATTTTCCGTTCTATCTGTATTTAAAAATATGTTGGTTCTTCTTACGCATAACAATTGATATATATATATAGGTAAGTATCAGTATCACAATCACAATATCATAAAACTAAAGAAACAACAACAAAAAAGTACACTCTCGACTATTATTTGACAGTGGTGGAATTTTGTTTGGTTCTCGCATTTTGCATTTCTCGAAAATGTTTGTTCACAAGTAGATCGAAATATGTAAGAAAACAAGGGAAACGAATACAAATACAAACCGAACCCAAGCAAATCAAACATAAATCTACGCACACACATCTCTGTGTGAGCAGATACTAGCTAGGACATCTAGTAATCGAGAAGAAAGTTCTATTTTAGCTGTGAGCACACTTTGAGGTTATGTTGCACTAATCCTCAAAAATACTCAGGAGAACCAAATGTAAAAATAAAGAGGACAACTGAAGAGCAAAAGAAACCAAGCAATGGAATTAAAGAGCCGTTAGCCCAAGATAGACGGTTGTGTATGTTCAGGTCTAGGTTTAGTTCAGCTCTTTTTCAATATAATCGCCTACCACCTATATAAATATATATCGTATATGATCAGCGTTATATATCGCATAACATTAATAATCTTATATCATTTGCATTTTTAGTATTTCATTGTCATACATAGTATTTTGTTTTTTTTTTTTTTGTTCTTTTTTTTTTTTTGTTTGGGGGGTTTAGACGAACACAAGGAGGTTAAACACTAGACAACACACATACTCAATGAAGTGCTATCATTATTTTCGCTTTGGATGTTTTTTTTTCGGATGAACCATTCATATTGTAAGTAAAAGACAAAACGCAGAGTTGAAAAGAATGGGAAATAAAGAGCTTCAAACGAAATGGGAAATGAACAGCTAAGAAATATAATGAAATTAATTAATTACGGAAATTTTTAGCGCTTAGTTTTTTATCATTTTTTTTTTTTTTTTTTTTTTTTTTTTTGTAAAGTTTCTCCTACTTTTTAGGCAGGCAAGAAAAGAAAAAGCTCAAAGAAAATTTGTTCGCGTTTAGTTTGTTCTTGTCCGAATCGAATTTTCATTAGATCAGAAAACTAAGGAAACGTATAAGAGGGCAGAAAGAATTGAACTGAAGCACAAAGTGAATGACACATAAACTAAAACGTAAGTTCAACATTTTGTTTGTTTCTTTTTCGTTTCTCATTGGAAATCGTTCAAATATTTTGAGGTTACTTTATAAACACGTCCAACGCATAAATGATAGACTCATTGAGGGGAGAGAGGCGTAAGGGATTGTGGGAATGTGATTGCGGGTATTGATTTTTTTTTTAATTTTTTTTTTTTTTTTTTTTGGTATATATATATATTTTTTTTTTTCATTGAATTTGATTCGATTTGAGTTGAGACTACTGGAATGTGTTCAGTTGAAGTTTGAAAACATATGTAAACAAGTTTCAATAACAATTTTTGATTTTGTAGAGGATTAAATAACTTTTGTAAAAGCATAAATGAAAATTAAATATATGTATATCTATATGTATCGTATATCGTATATACATATATATATATGTATATATATATATATATATATGTATATATATATATGTTTTAAAAATCATAAGCAAATTGATAGAAAATTTGAGCTTTTTCTCTTCGTTGATGCAGTACCACAAAACGTAAGATTAGGCAGCGGTATTATATATATATGTATAATTGCTAAACTGAAAATTGAAATCGAAATCGGAAACAGAAACAGATTCAGCATCTGAAGCTGAACCTGAACTGAAACTCTTCGCTGTGGTGCATACATCAATGTACAGTTATTAATGCATAATATCATGTATATGTTTTAATTTATAGTACTGATATACAGGTACATTAATGTATACGAGCATAGAGTATATAGTTTAATTTTTTAAACACGCTTTACACATATCGTTCTTTCAGTTTGTTTCCAATATCTCGGAACTGAAGACAATCAACAATTGCTAATCGATAACGAAACATCAGAAATCTTAACATAAAATCTAACCAAAAAACTCGATAAATCGATAATACGATAATATGTAAAGTATAAAGAAAAGAAAACAATTGCTCAATATGTAAAGCCTCATCCATTCGATTCGATTCGATTCAATTTTTGCCCATTAGGGCAAATTGCATTCTTTGTAGACCTAAACTTGCGCACTAAGAAGTTATACAGCATATATAATATGTTGAGTATAAGAGCCCATGCCAGTCGGACCCCGATATAATTACAACTAGTCAAACATATATGAATTGTACTTACTTCTCGCTGTACTCGTCCATATGGGCATACGACTGCACCGAGTTCTCTTCAATCAAGAACTTAACACGCTGGTAAAAAGAAGCTGTCACCGATGGAGGCTGCTTGCGGAGCAGCACCTCAACTGGATCGTTGGAGGACAGGCACATAATGTGCTCCGAGCAGGCCGGATGCGAACAGCACTCGCTATCCGAACAGTCTGTCATGCCGTCTATAGTTTGGGAGTTTGTGTTGTATCGCTTGTTTGATGGGTCTTAGTCTTATCTCATCTACTTACCGCCATCGTTGTCAATGTTATCCTTGCAGTTCATCTCGAGTGCAATTGAGCAGTCGCTGCCAGCCCAGCCATCAATGCAATCGCAGCGATATTCCCCATTCTCCAGTGTGCACTGGCCATGACGAGAGCAGCCGTTTTCGCAACCAGCTGAGGGAGAAACAGAGAGAGTTAGAGATAGAGAGAGCAGAGAATAAGCAAATGTATAATTTACAGCTAGTTAAAGAGACAATACATTATTGTAGCGAGTGGATTAACAGCTAACGACTAAGAGCTCGAGAAATACTAACGAACGCAGTCAACGAGAAGATGAGCAGCTAACCAGCTTAAGAAGACAGCCATAACGATATAGCGAATGCGTCCAGCTGACAATAACTTGAGAGTACTTGCCAAAGTTAGTTCTCGAGTGAAAAAATAGTTAAAGAATAGTAAGAATATGTCAACTAAGGAAAGGAACCTCTCTGCGAGAGAGTGCTTAGAATGAGTATGAACAACAATTGTCACACAATTAGTCAAAGAGAGAGTCACAAAAGTGACACAAGGGAATGCGAGCCCTTTGTCAACGAATTGAAGAGCCTAGCAACAAGAGTAGGTTGTCAGCGAGTTCTTAAGCCTTTTAATGAGTGTAGCAAGTGAAGAATAAAGTTTATTGCATAATTGATCAGCGTCGCTCATTGTCGCTATGACAGCCAATCAACTTATTTGTCGAGGTGAATGCTACCAGCGAGTGGAACCGATTAAAATTGAATGATGGCATTCAAGTAGCGACGAGTAGTTTGTATAAGTTAAATGTTTGACATTTTCCTGTTGTTGTTGATATTTTATATGCGCAGCGAGTGAAGAACATTAATATAAAAATAATGTTAATGTTTGCTCTTCAAGGAGCTCTCAAGTGAGTCCACGAATGGATGGGATGGATGGTTTGAAGGAGATGTGGGACGGGATGGTAGATGGGTTGTTGGGGATGTGTATGGATTGTAAGTAGGAGCAAAAGTGCCCTTCGCACGCACATCGACAACATCATAAACGAAACGAAATGTGGAGAAATCTACAAAACCGTAAACATAAAAAGCAAACGAAACGTAACGATAGATGCCAACGTTGATGGGCACTGTTTGAATGGATGGCGTTTTGGGCTTAGGGGTTTATTTGTTTGTACCACGACAGCAGCAACAATAACAACAACAACAATGACAGCATTTGAGCATTTGACGCAAAGTTAATGTCACTTGACATGTGTCATTTGCAAAATGGGTAACCTCGACGCTAACTCAGCTTCCGGTATGTTAAAAAGTTTGCGGCGCATAAAATGACTTCCTTGTCGTAACTGCCTTCCTGTTTACGACGCACATACACACACACAGACACAACACACTCACTTACATATATACACACACACACACACACACGTGTACACTACACATATTGGCAATAACGTCAAGTGTTGCTGCCAATATTTGAACGATGTCTGCAGACGCTGCCGTTGCACAAACAATTCCCAAGCGTGTGTGTATATGTGTGTGTGAGTGAAGTATGTGTGCATAGGTATTATGCCAAGTTCGGCATATGCAGAAATCTGTCAAAAAGTTGCAATAATTTCAGCCAGCTTGAATCCCGAAAATCCTCTGTAAATACCATTAACGAAACTACGACTAAGTAGGCACTAAATTATTTGTGGTAGAAGACTTTACATAACTTGACCATGAAAATTAAGCAACAAGCATGGCTTAAATCAAATGCTTATATATATAATGTCTTGAATGCCTTGAATAATAAAATATAAGGCATATATCGATAAATATCGATAAAAATGAATAAACTCAAGTAACTTGGTAGTTTTGAGTGCTTTTGAGCTGAAACTTGACAGATAATCCTAACTTAGTGCAAACAGTTTGATTTTAGCACTCGAGTAACCCTGGCATAGTAACTAACTAACCATACTCAAGTAACTCGACCAGCTGTCAGAATTATGCGCTAAAACTGAGAGACTTTGATGGACAGCTCTGCCTCTGAACATATTTTTTTATGGCTCTAATCGCCTAGCACAAATCTAGCCCAGATATAGTTCGCATAATGGTGTTCGCTACTGCCGAATAGTACTAAAAATCTCGGCGCCGACTTTTAATACAAAAAAAAAACGTAGGGGACTAGAAAAGGGCGACATAACTAAATAAAAGTGCCGCATAAAATGTCGACTACTATTTAGAAACTCTCGCACATTAGATGTCACCTACTAGCCAAGTGAGAGAGACAGTGAGATTGAGAGGGCGAGAGAGAGAGAGAGCAGGCACTTTGAGATTGAGAGGCATAAAATGTATCTAGATTTCAGGATTGCAGTCGTGTAATTTGTTACAAATCTCTGCTCAAATTCAATAAACTTTACCGCATTGTGTGTGTCGCGTATGTCAAGTGCTGCCCGTCCGTTGGAAAGAGACAGGGATAGAAAGCAAGAAGAAGAAGAAGAAGAAGGGAAGCAGACACACACGGCAAGTCGCTGGAAAGTCGTTAAGTACTTTCTAAAAATACAGGCAGACATGCATGTATTAGTGAATGTATCTGTGTGTGTGTGTGTGTGTGTGTGCCAGGTTATTGGGTGGCACTTTGTGCTTTTGCAAGCGTGACTCGCACGTCGAAACCACCAGCCCCCAGCCCCCTCCCCCCTGCTCCCCTCGTTCCTTTTAAGTCCTGCTACAACACTTGAAATGATTCAAAACGTTTTTGGTCGTATGTTGTCAGAGGAAGTTCCCACTGGGACTGCTGAATGGCGTTCGACATGGCGGCTTGCAGGCAAACCCAGTCATACAAAGAGAGAGAGAAAGAGGGATAGGTAGAGAGAGAGAGAGAGAGAGAGAGAGAGAAAGTGAGTGAGAGCGAGAGAGAGAGTGAGAAAGTGAGTGAGAGAGAGGGGGTGGCAGGAGTCTGGTGTTGGTAGCCAGGAATAAGTGTCTCTCGCCTGGGCCTGAGTGAAATGACGTCGGAAGTTTTATTGGTTTTGCACACGTCAACGAAATGTTATACAGAGAAAGCGAGAGAGAGAGAGAGAGAGACAACGAGAGTGAGAAAGAGATAGCAGAGACAGGCAGGCAACATACGTAGACGTGTGCCCCGCCCCATGCCCCCCTTTTTTGAGGCATTGGGTATGTGTAATGCCATTACATGCATGCCTGAACCGTCAACGTTGGTGTTGCCGTCGCCAGGGGGCGCCACACAAACACAACTACACCTCAAACTACACACACAGTAGCACACTTCCACACACACACACACAGAGAGACTTTGGTTTGCAATCGTATAGCGAATGGTTGTGTAACATGACTGTGTGTTCTTAAAGTTTTAATCACTGTCAATCGATAGCTACTTATCATGCTGCACCAACGCCGTCAAAGCGGGTGCCACCCCCACTCCCACCTCCCACCACCCACAACTCCTCCAAAAACCCTAGCCAACTAACAAACATCCAAAAATAAAACCCATTTCCCAACCACAACAAATCAGTTTTTGTTGTGTTTGAACGGGCATAAAATACCCTTACAAACCAATTTGAACTATACGAATAATATTACATATTAATATATTTGTATATATATATACATATATATTTTGTCAGTGCTCTAATATTGCTGGAGTTGAGGAATTTATGCATTTTATGATTAAATTATCTAACCCTATTTGCCAACCAAAATGATGATCTCTCATTCAAAAATGCAGCTGCTGGTTCAGTCGGACTCAGCACTTTGCGGGTCCCAATACCCAATATCCAATACTCAACAACAACAACAACCACAACAACCGCAACAACAACAACAACAACAACCCTCCTCCTTCAACCATATGAGGGGGGCATCTGTTAGTCCGTCGCTGGTGCTCAGTACACTTTGCAGTTTTCGGCCAAATGGCGTAAACATGTACAAAATACTTTGGCGCAATTGCAAAAAACAAATATTACAAAAAAAAGAAAGCATGGCAACAGCAGCAACAACAGCAGCAACAACAACAGCAACAACAGCAGCAACAACAGCAGCAGCAGCAACAGCAGTTTTTGACTTGGTTGAAACTGCTGCACAAATATTTAAACATATGTATGTTTGCAGTTGATGGGGCAGGCAGGAAGGCAGCCAGGCAGCAGAGAGAGATGGCGATGTGGCAACGTCGCAATGTTTTTGGTTGAGTTGGCGCTTTGCGACATGAAGCGACAAAGTTGTTGTTGCAGTTGCAGTTGCTCCTCAATCTGACAATGTGAAATGTGGAATGTCAGCTGCGGTTGTTCGGCTTTTCGTTATTGGCGCATCGCTAATCGATTGAGCATCAGTTGTAAATTGCGCAAAGACAGCGGCAACAACAATAGCCGACTGCAGATTGCAACTGCAACTGCCAACCGTAACAACAGCAATTGGAATTGTTACAACCGAGCTGAGGTCAAGGCAAAACACTGAACGTTAAGTGTTCATCAGTCAGCTGCCTAATTTGCAGCAGTTGTTGCATAAAACCGCAGCCTGTCTAGAAACACGAAACAATCATCAACAAATGTGGTCCACTTTGTTCCAATTATGTTTCAATTAAGCCCAGATTTCAACTGAAGAAAGAGTAATACTTTTGAGATTGTATTAAAGGAACTAAAAAGAACCATAGCTTGAATATATTGAAGAAAACCGATTTGTCCACTGCAAACAAATTCAAATTGTAGCCAGGATTATGAGAACTGCGAGAAGTACATTAATAGCTGGAAAATGAAAAATCAATAGAAACATTTTCTTAAGCTTCTCATAATCGGAAAAAACTGTGACAAAAAACTTATGCCTGGATCTGATGATTTTGATTAAGAACCAATGTTTCCATACTTAAAATTGTATTTTAAAAATTCATAATTTTGTCACACTTATATATACATATATATGTTTAGGGGTAGTACTTACGCAGGGTGCAGTGTCGCCCATTCCAGCCCTGGGAGCAGACGCAGGTTCCATTCTTGCATTGGCCGTGCTCCGAACAGCGATTGTCGCAGGGCAGCTGATCGCACAGGTTGCCGGTCCAGCCCATATTGCAGCGGCACTTGCCCGACTCACAGACCCCATTGCGGCCACAGTCCAGACTGCAAACAGCTGTTAGACAGAGAAAAAGAGAAAGAGATAGAGAGAGAGACAGAGAGAGGGAGAGAGAGAGGCGTCAAATTAATACAATACGATAATATAAATAAACGCAAATGAAACGGAATGGCCAGCTAGGGTTGTGGTTAGTGTTGTGCTTATGTCTATTATATTTGTACATATGTGCGTTTAAATTCATTAAAGTGTTGTGCCACAGGGGGCAGCAATAAATTCAACTTGCCACACTCAGAAAAAAAAAAACAGAATGCCTAAATGAGAGGTAGTCTTCTTAAAATCAAATCCGTTTCTTTGTTCAATTAAAACATTTGCAATGATAGTAAATTAACTTGGTTGACGAGATTCTCTAGAGATTCTTTTTTTAATCTCAGTTCAGACTGAGACTATTCATAACTTTTCTTAAATCAAGTCTAGCTGGAAGAAATTCAAGCAAATGAGACGGCACAAACTGTTCTTTACTTTTTCATTTTATTATTATATTATTATGATCATTGAAATCTTGTGCAGAAAGTGCCTGCAAGTCCATTAAGTATGCGCCGCAGGAACAGCAGCTAATTTTCTGCAAGTGTACTCGTTGCTTTTTGCTTTTTTTTGCTGCACTCGTTACTTTTGCACTCTGGCACACTCTCTCTCCTTTGCTTCTTTGTTTTTTTTTTCTGCCACTGGACTGGGCTGGCTTATGGCTGTAAAATGTTGCCCCAGCGAGTGAACCATAAAAACAACATTATAAATGTAACATTTACGTGGCAACAAGCGACAATCCCAGCCCCCAACGCCTCCTGTATTCCCGCTCTCGGAGTTAACTTTTGTTCTGTGCGTCGCAGGCGTAAATTTATTTTATTTGCCTTTATACGGTGAGTATGAGTGTCGGGGCTGAGCTGGTGGGCCTAGGGGGTGGGGGGAGGCAGGGGAGTGAGCGAAACCTGCGTATTAAATAAATAATGAATTTTTATGAAGCTCTGCTTCATTACGCCTCCAACACCACGCCCCACCACCACTGCCACGACCGCCATCACCCGGGCAATGGGGCAATGGGGCTGATGGTGGCTGGGTTGCCGCCTGTCGGTGCTAAAAAGTTAAGCAAATTAGGCGTGCGTGCCCCACAGACGACAACGACGAGGAGGTCCTTTTGCCCTTTGCCCCATGACCCCTCCACCTCTCAGTATGTGTAAGCGTGATTGTGTGTATGTGTGTGTGTGCTTTGTCTCCGTGTCCAACTCCAGTTTGCGAGTGGTTACATCGTAAGCTGCATGTTTTATTGGGCCGCTATCCTTGGAAATGATTATGGAGCCCCGTTTTGTACAGTGTTCTTTTTTTTGTTTTTGTTTTTGTTTCTGTTTTTGTTTATGTCGTTTGTTGTAGTTGCTGCTGCTGCTGTGGTAATCGCTAAAATTTGTTACTCTTACTCTTAGTCCTGTTCCTGCCTCTGCTTGTTTGTTCTTGTTGTTGGCCATTCGGCTTTTGGGCCTAATTGAAGGATCGGCTTTATGGCCATCATCTAATTTGGATTCGGTCCATGCGATAAACCATCATTATGTGTAAGCAACCGCAAGGCAGGATGCTCGGTGCTGGATGTTGGATGCTGGATGCTGTATGCCTCCCATCTTATAATAACTGCATTAGTTGCCATCGAGGAGGGGTTTATGACTCGGCCGCATACCACGCAACTCCAACTCTCTTCTTCCTCGCCGCCCTCCTCCCTACATTGCCACACATTTTACAGCCCCAACGTGCTGTATACTTCAAAAAGACTCGACCAATCTGACCATTGGAAATGCCAAGGTATTCTTTGAATATGTTTTTCATCACAGATTTATCTGTATTATCCGTGAGTTATTTTGGTTATGTACAATTTCATTCACAGTTAAGGTAAATATGCTTCTGTTCTTCTTCTTGCACAACCAGTATTTAGGGATGGCATACATGCAATCTTCAGTCGACGTCTGTTTTGATCTGTTACAATTTCATTTTGCAAAAGCGATTTTCCCTCGAAATTCAATCAAATTTTTCTCCCCAAGAGTCTCTACTCAATTCTATATCTATAATTAGAGCCACTTTATTTTGCAGATTTTCTTCAGAGTTAATACAACGCTAATTGGGTTACGCATCGTTGGATATGAGTTCTTCAATTGTCCTCCTTTAAGCAGCCAATCCAATTTCAGCTTTAACTTTGAACTGTATATATACATATATATATATATATATATATATATATATATATATAGTACCTAAAATTGTAGCAAAAACAATACACTTCCCGTCTTCCGATCCTATCAGTTCCGCATTCAATTGAAATGCTGGCCACTTAACCTCTAATTGGAATTCAATGCTCGAACTGAGGAATCATTTGTTAGCAACATGTTGTTCGGAACGACACCGGAACACTGCACAATAACAAATAAACACGCACACATGCAACACTTGCAACAAATAATTCACACTCACAAACACATATACACATATACATATATATAAACTACACATGTGGAAAGATGCAATTGTTATTCTTGTTATTTTGTATGAGGTGTGACAGCGTAGAGGATGGGGTGCATTTTGGATTGGGGGAAGGGAGGGGGTTTGGGTAACTGTTAGTTGGTCATTGCACTTACCTTGGGAACAATCTGGTCCTGTCCAGTGTCGCTCGCAAACGCATTGTCCCGTCTCCAAGTCGTAGGTGCCATGCTCGGAGCAGCCGGGGAGGCACTGATACACCTGCTGATCAATCGTGCCACAATCCTCGCCCTGCCACCCGGCCTTGCAGTAGCACTGACCGGCCACACAGGTACCATGGCCAGAGCACAATGGATCAAGGCAATCATCTGCACGAGATTCATTCCATATGCCGGCAATATTCAGGAGTGCGGTGGGTTGGTTTTTTTTTTTTTGTTTTGTTGGTTTGTAGGAGAAAAGAATACAAAATGTGTGTTTTATATTTTGGTTTTCTTGGTTAGTCGTCGCATGGGTTGGCATACAAACAAATATAGCACAATAAACGTAGATATATATACATGTTCTAGCCGAGCGTGAGGGCGACTAGCAGATGCCCCGTAGACAACAACTACTTTGGATTCTCAAATGGGTCTGAAGGGTTTCCAAGTTTAAGCTTAGTAAGTTTGCAGCGAGCAGACAAAGATGTAAGGTATATGTTAGTACTCGAGCACCTACTTATAGTCTTCGATTGGACGAACTGATTGCTGATATCCGCCGATGCTATATATATATATATATATATATATATATATATATATATTTATTTATTCGAACGCCGCTTACTATACATATAGAGAGCACAGCTCAAAGGATTCACCAGGGTATACAAAAATATACAATATGCTCACAGATACACTAAGATAGACAGAGATAGACTGAGAGTGTGGGAGAGAGAGAGAGTGGGTGAAAAGGTCAGGGGTCGGGGGTTAAGGGGGCAGACTTGTAACAGCCTTGGCAAAACAAAAGCCCGTCACGAACCGATGGCGATACATGACATGACGGTTGCCTGTTTTCTGCCCGCGCACTTTGTATGCCAGAGATTCGGGCACAGGTCACATACAGGCACACACACTCTACACACACACACGCACCCACACACATGACATGATTAGTATGTTGGACACGTACGAAAGTGGTCATTAAAATGAAATTCCAGTTTAGTTCAACTTGGTAATTTTGCGCAGTTGTTGCAATTTTTTCTTGCTGCTGCCTGCCTGCTGCCTGCTCCTGTTTCTTCTTCTACTTCCACTCCTTATTCTGCTTCCCCTTCCCATTCATCTTCTTTTGACTACTCTTTACTTATTCTTGTATTGGCTTTGGATACCCTATCGTTGGATGCTTATCTGTGCTGTTGAAACTTTTCACAGTTTCTTCTTCATTGGTTAGTGGAGGAAGACCATAAATTGCAGCTGGCTAAATCGGACAGTCTGCCTGTTACTAATATGAAATACGAAAATGATTTATATATATATATATATATATATATATATATATATATGAAAATGACTAGTATGCATTTGTTTCAGAAATGAATGAGAAAAAGTCAACCAATATCAGAGACCTATATTGAATATTATATATTAGCTCGCTGCATGTACAAGTAGCACACAAAGTTGATAAACATTTAGAGCATATTATTTTTGGAGTGTCTCATGCACTGTGACCTAGTTAGATCTATTGGTGTTTCTCAGAGACCGGCAAGTAATGCAGCTTGCTTAAATTTTTGATTATAGACACCTAGAAGGCATTTGGCAAGTCTCGCATCTGGTGCCTCTTTCAGCTTGCAATATCTACTTTAATTTTGATAGCGTATCAGCTCTTCGACAATATCCAAAACTCGGTGCTTCTTTTCTTTCTTTTCTTATTTGTAGTATTTTCTTTCTTGCTGTTGTCCCACTTCTCCAGAGCTTTATATCTTCCTCTTCATCCGATGCTACTTCTTGGCTTGTTGAGCGTTTTGTATGTGAAATATGCTTTCGACATATAAATTCGATTTTATACGTTTTATGTTTGCTTTGTTGTTGTTTGTTCTGTTTGCTGTTCGCTTGTTTTGTATGCCAAGGGTCCAGTACAACCACACACATACTCATATACACACAAGCATACACACACACACATACACACACATACATCCACAACGGGACAAACAAGCAATCACATGTGGAAGCAGCATTCAGCTATAGTCAAGTTTTTGTTTTTTGTGTGTGTGTGTGTGTGTTGCATATTTTATGCATTTTTGTGTGTGCGTGTGTGTGTGTGTTTTCGACCACATTTTTTCAGTTACTTTGTCCATAGTTGTTCGCCACTTTTTACCCTTAAAGGGTCAAGTGAAAAAGCGTCGTGCTTTAAACACTTGCCCAAAAAAGTATGCAACGCCCCTTGTCGCAATTTAAAGCCAACAAAGAGCAAAAGCGACGGGTCTAAATGCTGGGGCGGCATAATAACTGAAATATTTTGGCGTCACTGTGACACGCCCCTAAGGCTATTAGAGGGTAGGGGAAAGGGGCTTGTGTATAGGGTCGGTGGTTGGTGTCCAGTGTCAACAGTGGCCGACAACAAGCCTGCCCGAAAAATTGCAAACAAGGCAAATAAATAATTTTAGCATTTTTATGCCAAGTCAGCAGCAGCAGCAGCAGCAGCAGCAGCAGTAGCAAACAAAGCCAGAGACAGGGACCGACATGGAGACAGACATTCTAACACTCAGAGTGAGATGTGGGGCTAAAGGGTAGGGGGTGTTTTCGCCTTGACACTTACGTTGATCGCAGTAGGGTCCTTTCCAGCCACGCTCACAGTGGCACTCGCCCTCGATGCAGCGTCCGTGGCTGGAGCAATTTGGCACCTCGCATTCACCGACGGGTATATCGCATTCGGCACCCTTCCAACCGTCCTCGCAGTGGCAGACCCCTCCTCCATAATGGCCATGGGCCGAACACAGCACGGGACAAACGCCTGCAAAAAGAGGGAGACAGAGATAGGGAGAGAGAGAGGGAGAAAGTCAGTCAAGTTACAAGAAAAAAAGCAAAAAGAGAAGCGAAAATTGGTATTGAAAAGTGTCAGACAAAGGCAACAAAAAAATAAAAATAAAAAATAATACAAAAAATAAGCAGAGACGCTTTACAAATATATATATATATATATACAAAAAAATACTTTGCGACACAGTGGTGCAAAAACGAAACCGTACACAAACAAAAATACAATACATACACAATTACATTGACAATAAACTTAAAGCACAGTTGTTTTTGGTGTTTTTTATTCTATCATTTTTATCAAGGGCTTACGCAATTTAAGACTGAATTCAATTTGGGGTGCACAGGTATATCACAGAGAGAGGATTTTAAGAATATTTCTCGCAGAGAGTTCGATTAACATTATGAGCCATGTCGAAGCCTCGTTGGACAGACTGACCAGTGTGGCAAGCGTAATGACAAAAAACGGACAGCTCTCTCTGTATATATATATATATATATACATATATATATATATACATATAGATATATTTATGCTGAGGGTTTCTTTTTGGGCTAGCTGGCTGGGATTGCCGGAAAGTAAACAGCCAAAGCAGGTGATGTTGACAGCTCAACTTTGGCGTAAGTTTTTAATTTAAACGAGCAGCGGGCAGTGGACAGGGAGAATATTGTGTTTCGTACTTACTCTTGGAACAATCAACGCCTTGGTAACCATCGATGCAGTCACATTTGCCCAGATAACAGCTGCCTCGTCCCGAGCAATCATTGGGGCAGGTTGTGCTGACACCCTCCGCCTCCTCGGCTAGCAGCGATACCGAATGGGCTACCAGTTCATCATTGTAAATGGATATGAACCACAGACCAGTGTCCAGATACTGCAAGAGTGACACATTCACCGTCATTGCGTCCATATCGAGAGCTGGCAAGCCACCGTTATTGGCACCACCATCACCCGAGGAGCGTTTATGCAGCGAGTGGGCAACACTGCCTCCACGTAGTTGTTTTTGTTGCTGTTGTTGCTTCATTTGTTGTTGCTGGATGAGTTGTTGCTTGGCAAAGTCCATTGGGATATCGACGTCAAAGTATTCGCCAGAGTCCAGATTAGCTGACGTTTCATCGCTGCTGCTGCTGCTGTTTTTGTCATCCAGATCCTGGTGCTCCTCAGCCTCAATTGGATCCTCCTCGTAACTAGTGGCACGTTGCAACTGTTGTAGTTGGAGTTGCTGCTGCTGTTGCTGTTGTCGGAGCTGCAGTTGTTGATCGTATGCCTCGATCAGGGCCAAGTCGGTGCTAACGTGTGTCTGATTGCTAGGGCTGCGACGATGCCGCAAATGACTGTCGATCCGGCCACCCTTGATGAACTCCACAAAATCATGTTGCGTCACAGACGGTGCCACATTGCGGCGCGAATAGACGGCAAAGTGAGCACCCCACGGTAGCGTAAAATTGAAACGGATAAATGCCGGATGCTTGTTGCGAAACTCCAGTGTCCAGAACTGATAGGCCGGTATATTGGCATGGTAGAGCTCATTGAAATCCTTTAATTCGACGACCTGCGGCCACTGGCCACCCGACAGACCCACGCCCTGTTGTTGCTGCAGCGACGGATGATGTTGCAACAGCAGGTTGTGCTGTTGCAGGCTGTTCAACTGTTGGTTACCATTGGCACCGCCGTACATGAGCTGATCCTGCAGCTGGGTGTTGGTCGCATCCAGTGGCGTCAGCGGCTGATTGATCGCATGCGGCTGCTGCTGTTGCAGCAACAGTTGCTGTTGTATGCCAGTTACACCGCCTGGCCCAACAACGACACCGCCGCTACCAGTTCCGACGCCGCCGCCGCCCGCTGCATGATCCGAGGTGCTGGTCTGTATCGATTCCTCCGTAGGATAGGCGGTGGCGCCACCCAGTTGCGACTTGTTATCGCCAGCTTTGCCGGCAGCGCCGCGCAAATCGTGCGGCTGCGATTTAACGTCTTGGACTAGGATGCAATTCGAGCTGTCCATGTTCGGTTTCATCGAACTGACTGCTGACAGAAACAGGAGAAAATGGAAATAACAGAAAGAGAGAAAGAGAGTGAGAGAGAGTGAAAGGGGAAGAAAGAGAGAGAAAATGGGGTTAGCATTGCTTGGTAATTATTTCCATGGCTTATATGTATTGCCTATATTCCTAGTTTCTGCGAGTGTACGCAGCCCGAAAGCATAAATCGACTGCCTGCCGGCCTGCCTGCTTGCTAAATTTAACGCCATAAATCTGCTTGGCCCCTGGCAATAATGTTTAGTGTGTGGTGCTGTCCTTGTGGCTGGCCTGGCTGCACAGCATCCACAGCGAATCCACAGCAGCTGCTGCCAGAGATTTCTGTTTTTTTTTTTCATCTCCTTGTGCTGCTGCTGCTTCTATTTTCTTCTTTTTCGTTTTTTTTCTTTTTTGGCGTTTTTCACATTTTGCCACCATGCCCGTTTTTTATACACACACACACACACACACACACACACACATACATTTTTGGCATCATATTTTAACGCCATATTAATATGCACTCGTCCATAAATCAATTCCATAAATTCCCTTACACACATACACACTCGCACACACACACTGATACATAGTATCTACATAAGTGTAGTACCCTTTGGCCGCACTGAGGACAGACACAAAGTGAACGTTGTTAACACGTTTGCATTTTGCTTGCCATCGTTGGATGGCGGCTATCGTTTATCGATAACATGCCCAAAATTTATGTGCTTTGGCAGCGGCGCCAGATGCGTTGGCAACCGCCCTATTTTGGGTTATGCGACGATTATGCAATTTCCGGGCACAATTTACAGAGTGCATCAATCACGATTGAAGGACATGTTTAGTCTCAAGTCACAACTTTCAAACTACACTCACTTTATTCGAGCACATTTTGCCACTCAGCAATCGATGGTCAGTCAGCAATTGAAGCGCCTATCAAAAGCATTTCAATCAATCAATCAATTACAAGCCGATCAATCAAGTCATGCATTTGTTTTTAACCGCTCTAGAATTCAATTAGTCAAACTCATTGAAATGGGGTCACATTGAAATTATGTTAATGTGCCCAAATGGAAGACGACAGAACAACAAACGGGAGCAATGGGCACATGAAGTGGCAAACTGGGGAAATTGAGAATGAGGCATGGGGCAAGGGGCAAGGGGCACGGCGCATGGGGCAATTGTAATGGCGCCCAAAAATAAATAAATAAATGTACTCCCCACTGTCAGCTGCCTGACAACGTTCAACATGTAAACTAATGCGACCTAATGATGTCGATGTGTATGTGAATATCTTGACAATGAACCTAGATACAGACAGACAAAGGACCGCCCCTCACAATACTCCCCCCGCCGCTCACAGCACACACACACACGCATACACACACATACGCAATTACTCATATGAGGAACGACAAATTAACGTCAGCGAACGTGCTTCAATTTGGCTGTTGAGCTTTTAATTTGAGCGAAGAGACAAACGAATAAAAGTACACATCAATATTTATGGCAACAATATACACTGAGAGAAGGCACAACTTGATGGTAGACATGATTGATGACTCAACTGAAAATTTAACTAGATTTCGCAGTGCATATTTTAGTTGACAAGATTCACCAACTTCAAGCTCGAAGACAGCGCTTCCTCCCAGAAACGCTGAGCTCCACACAAAACCAAAAAAGTTGTCTATGAATTCCTTAGCATATCGACAAACCAAAAATAAAAATAAAACAATTATTGCTTAAACTAATTTTGATGGTGAGCTTAAGTGCTTGATTTGAGCTAGAAATACATTTGCTGTTTCTTCCCATGTGGCATAATGAATGAACAAGGAACAACCACGCACACACACACACACACAAAATTATGTGTGTGTCCCATCATTAATAACTAAGGAGACACAAAAAGAGATCGAGTAAGGGTGAAGCAGAAGGGAAAGAGGGCTGTAGCTGCTATTAAGTTAACAAGCTTTTCATTTAAGTGGCTCGCAACTGGTCAACCAACTGGAACTTCAACTGGAACGGGAACGGGAACGGGAACAGACTAGGAACGAGAAGTGGAGCCTGCCGAAGGCAAACAGAATGCAGAGACAAACAAACGAGGGAGCAAACAATACAGCGGAGGGTGGTTAGAAAGGAAAAAATAAAAATAAATAGAATGAAAAGAAAAGAAATGCTTGCCACACTTTTTCCGCGCCTTTCTTTGCAACGGCTCAAGTTGCCAATGGGGGGGATTGAGGTTGGAGTTGCTACGCAGCGCACCAATTAAATTTGATTACAATTTGTGGCAACCGGCAAGAGCCATAGGAAGCACAACACATACTCCGTTCCCCCTCCAAGCAACCCTATAAAGGATATATTTAGTTTAGTTGATGGCAACGAAAAAAAGTCGATAAATTTACGAGTGTGTGTGTGTGTCTGTGTGGGGGTGGAGGCTGGTGCAAGCAACATAAAATGGACGACGACTCAATTTGGCAGGACGTACAGGAATGAATACTGAACTGCACACAGAAGGACACTCCTCGCTATGCCCAGTCGTTATTTATATATTTAGCCAAGACACCCACCCACCCCACAACCATTTGACAGTTTGAAAGGGTGTGTGAATTCGATTAGTTAATTTTCATAGCTGAAGAAGACACGCGATGAGCGGAACTGGAAATGATAACACTCCAGATCAACTAATTGAATCTACGTGCACCAAGTGGCTCTTCAAGCCAACAGAGATGGGACGCAGAGAGAGGGAGCGAGAGAGGCGGAGAGTGGGGGGCAGGTAGGTTGTGAAAGGGTTGCCAAAGTTGGCCTGTGTCCCTTTTGACCGTTCACATGGACAAAGTTACAAAAATTTATGAAGCATTTTCCTTAATTGCACTTCCTTGAAGAAATATAATTTATTTAAACGACAAGCGCACACCTTGCCTCCCTCTCTCTCACTCTAGCTTGCACGTTGCTGCCGGGCGCCAGTTGGACTCGACAGTGTGGGGGGGGGGGGGAGAGGGCAATGGGTAGTGGCCAAGAGGTCACGCCCTGTTGGCTGTTGTAATAGTAGTTGCCTGCTGTCTGCGACTGCCTGCCTCTGAAAATGTCGTGTTGCGCCATTTGAAATGAAATTTTCTTTCAATATTCTTTTCTCTTGGCAATTGGCACAAGTCTTAATGGTCGCAAACGTTTTAGTCAAACGATATGCACTTTAAGCGTGGCCAATACTCTCCCAAATGGCATTCCTCATACAAAATAAATCATTTGTGCAGCTGGAACTGCAACTGCAACTGCAACACAGTTGAATTGGTACAGTCACGCAGTCTATCGCAAGTGCCTAAATAAATAATTGAAATTGTTGTTGCAATTTGGAATATTGAGATTTTGTCATTTTTCAACAACTTCGCATATCTTATGTCATTCTCAAAATGTGGTTGTCTTTGAGAGATGATGTTTAAATAATTTATCTTCACTATTTGATTTGTTCGCCGAGTGATTGAAGTCTCTCTGTCTCTCAGATATTGTATTTCTGTGTTTGCTTGTCTGTCGCTTGCTGTTTGCTGAACTGGACACTCGTTGTTGAACCCATTGCGATGCCGTTACTCCTTAATTTGAGCTTGAATAATTGACTTTCTTTGTTGCGGCTTAAGCAAGAACTGTCGGCTGTGGTAAGACAACCACAGGTCAAGTGAGAGAGACAGAGAGCAAATCGAGTGACTAATTGAGTGAGTACAGTGAAGCCTGTAGCCAATGCAAGCAAGTCAAGTGAAAATACAATTGCCGGGCATATTCTCAATTAATATCGCATTTCAACTGAACTAATTGGACTAAATGCACTTAAAAGCACAACACACAAACATAAATCAAGCAAAAGGTCCTTCTCATTCTCATTCTCCTTCTCGTTCGCCTTCTTCTTCTTTGTGTTGTCAAAACCAATTGACAGATAGATGGACAAATAAATATATAGATAAACAGACAGGCAGAGAGACGGACAGATATAGATAGTTAGGCCACAGCCGCTGTAGATAGCTCAAAGACAAAGCCAAACAAGCTGAATGAATGGCGGTGAATGCAAAGTGAATATTGCCGGGCAAATTGAATTGAATCGTATCTCAACTATGCCAGCAACAAATTACATTTGTGCCAATGGCAAACCGCAGCCGTAAACCGATACAGAAAATGAAAATCACAATAAGCCACGAGGAGCCCAAAAACAAATAAAAACACATCAAACGTTTCCCAGCTGCTGTTGTCAATGACAACGTTAAGCAGCTGCGAGCAGGGAGCAAGGAGATGTGAGAGGGTGGCACAGATTTTTCATTTTTTATTTTTGTATTGTTTTTTTTTTAGCTGTTTGAAAACTTCTTATACAAAATTCTGAAATATATCTAAAAACGAAATTTAGCTCCGCTCTTGGCAATTTTCGATAATCGTACTTGGTGCGAAAGGGGTAGAGAGGGTAGCGAAATATGCACACAATTTGGGTGGCAGTGCATATTGAATGAGTTTCCGATTAAAACTCGATTAACCTATTTTCGATAACAACTGCAATGCGCATCCGCTTCCGCATCCGCACACTTTCAAGCCACCCCCTCACCCATGGACTCATTGACTGCCTGTCAAACATGTTAAATGTCCTGATTGCCGTTTCTGTTTCAGTGTTCTCTGGTTTTATCAGTGTGGCTGTTGTTGCTGTTGTTGCTGTTGTCACAGCTGTTGCAGTTGCACTTATCGGTTGCTCTTACTCTTATTGTTGTTGTTGCTGTGATAGAAAGTGGCGTCACAGTGGTAAATCGAGCTGTTCAGCTCAAACAAGCAAACAACAACAGCTTAATACTCAACTATAATTGTTGTTGTTGCTACTGTGGTCGTTGCACATGTCAAATTGTTGTCCTGTTGACGCTGTGGTCGATTATCGTATAGTTAGCACACAGATATATATATATAGGCAAGCAAATTATGACAGTCATTTACACGCACACACAGCAGTATGAGTGTGCGAAATGTCCACCATTAATTTGTGTATACCCCGTATACATTTAAAAATGTGCTTATCAGCAACTATTTATCGATAGATTAACATTCAGCTTGTATTTATTTTAGTGCACATTCCAAATAAACCAAATCAAGTATGTTTTAACTAACAGAGAAGCTTGAATATACAGCATTGAATGCCTAAAACTAGTGCAAGTCATTTTTAAATACTATAGTTCTGGTTCTTGCAGTCAACCACATAAGTATATCAGAAAAACTTAATTTAAAACTAGGCAATAATATGGCTACAGGCTACAAACGGCAGGTTTCCATAAATTGTTGCTCTTTTATAAACGTTCCTAAAACAGAGAAGAAGCAAATTAACGAGTTGAAAATTTGCATTTAGCTGAAAATAAAGCTAACGCCCAAAAGCAGGCAACGCTCTTACAGCTTTACTTTCGCGTTCTCTCTCTCTCTCTCTCTGCCCGCCTATCTCTTCCGCTACCACGCTCACTCTTCATTAGTACTCATTAGCTGCTTAAAATGCAATATTTGCGGCTCTGCATTTGCCCTGAAAAGCAGGCAATAAATTTGTTCCAGCCAAAATGTTTTGTGCATATTGAATTGCTGTTGGGTGTGTGAATATGTGTATGTGTGTGTGTGTGAGGTGTGTGGCACTCTCTAAGCCCCACACAGTATATGGGTAGCAATTTGCATTTGCAAAATTTGGATAATTTAAAATAGTGCCCATAAAGGTAGGCAACAATTTCGTGGCCATCGGATTCCGCTTGATTTCGCTGCCCACAAAAGTATGCAACGCATTTCTGCGTAAATTTTCATTTAATTTTCCGAACAACTTTCACAATTGCATAAATATGCAAGCGATGAAAACAAACCAAATGCAAATTAAATTAAAGGCAACACATACACACACACACATACACACATACAGATACACACACACACACACACAGACTCACATACACACACATAAACACTGCAAACACACACATCAGAAAATAAAAAATCCACACCTCACACTCAACTTCAGCTGGTTGTGTTTGCGCTTGTTAATTAACTGACAAAGGCAAGTGTGTGTGTGTGTGAGTGTATATCTTTTGGCATATCCATGCATATTTTTAAATGTCTGGCAGCACACGCACACACATACACACACACACAAAAACAGACAGAGAGAGAGACAAGAGACAGCTGCTGTGGCCTGCAAGTGTTTGCTAATTTTATTAAACCCTCTTGCGCTTAATTAATAGAAAATGATTGCGCAAACAGACGTCGAACACCCACACACACACCACACTCACACACAGAGAAGTGGTGGGTTGAGGTTCGGTTGAGTGTAGCAGCTGCAAAAATATTAGCCACTATTAAAAGCTAAAGCGAAGCCCGCTTCTGCTGTTGTTTTCATCACCTGCTGCTGCTGCTGTTCTGCTGCTGTCTTAACCCTGCAGCTTTAAAACTATTCAACCATAAAACGACCCACACTCACACACACACACAAATACGCACACACTCAAATACACATACATACGTAAAGCGAAGCGTAAATTCATTTACCGCAACGAGGCGAAGCCGGCAGCCAAACACACAACACAAAAAGCTTTTTACACAAATGAGTTCATGGATAGTCCAAACTCCCTCCTACAGTTCCTACATTCAATGCTCGAGGGCTTCTTACACACACACACACACACACACACAAACACACACATACAGACGCTGGTGCGAGGGTAGCCACAAAAATTAATACATTATTTTTAAAAGATAAATTTCAAGCATGTCTCTCGCTCGCTTGCTATCTCTTTCGCACAGACTGACTGGCAAACAATTAAATCAGTGAAATCCACACGCAGCTTTTGGCACACCCGACCAACACCCACAAACACCCATACACACACACACACACAGGCACATACACACTGTGTCGAACACTCTACACAAAATGTTCACAACTTTTCAACTTAAATTCATTTTGTGCGCCAAAGCGCTAAAGTAAAGTGCCTGCCCAAAGACGTGCAGGACCTGGCGGGGATCGGGGGAGTGTGTTTGCTGTAAAGGGGGGCCGCCGGAGGTTGCTTGGGTTTGGTTTTGAGCCAGGCAGCCAAGTGGCATCACACATTTTTCTCGTGGTTTGTTGTAAATTTGTTTTCGTTCACTTGCATCGTTGTGACACCGCAGCAGCTCAGTTGGTGGCAGTGTGGGGGTTGGGGTTGGGTTGTGGTGTGGGGGTGTGGCTACCTACCAAAAGCAGCCAGGAAGCCGCAACCATAGCTCTTCTTCTACTTCTTCAACTTGTTTTTGTAAATCAGTGCCTGTGACTCGTGAGGCAGCAGCTGCTGTTATTTTGGTTGCTGCTAAGAGCGTAGATAATAAATTAAACGCAGCACGCTTCAAGTCAAATGGCTGTGCCCCCCACCCAAAAAGCCCACCCCCCAAACTCCCAACCCTAAAATGAGTAAGCAGCTACGTATGCGAAAGGAGGAAGATATGTGGCGTAATGGGGGGTGGTGGGTTCAAGATAACGTTCGATTGTCACGAAATTCATGTGCATGTGAAATTCAGTTGATACAAAAAGCCAACTCAGCATTGAGTTGTAAAAAAGAAATTTTTGTAAAATTGCCAACAGTCTTAAGACTGTTCAATGGGGCGAAAAATAAAACAAATTAAATGAAATTATCGATAAATATTTGAAATGTAATGGGAACCGCATAAAATTACATATCCTCGACGACGACAACTATACAAATAATCGAAACTTTCATCAACTGAATTTCACAATAAACTTATAAAGCCAACCAATTGTAGCTAAGAGAGCTATCTGATTTAGTATATATAGAGTATATAGGGTATAATATATATGCGAACTGGAGAATTTGTTTCAGATATATCGATAAACACAGAAATGTTTTATGTTTAATTTTCGAACAGGATAAGCGACACGATCCGTCTGTTTGCAATATGCCTCAAATGGCTATCAACTCGACTGTTTATGCTGCTCAAGAATATATATCTTATATACGTTTTCTTTGGCCTTTGTATCCTAAGTTAGCCTAAATGAATATCAATGGAGACTCAGTTTAGATCAGAGCAGTTGCTCGATATAAAAATCCTTCTCTTTGCAATACAAAAATTTATGTTTTTTTTTTTGTTTGCAACGCATAAATTAAATGCTCTGCGAGCTGACAGCGCTGCAACTGAAAAGCATCCGCCGCTCCCCTCCTCAGCAACTCTTTGAAAGTGTCCAACTCAAAAAAATAAAAATAAAATAAAATATAAGGAAGTGAAGAGAAAAGTTGCGTCAATGTTTCACTAGATAAAATGCCAGGACACAAAAGGCGTCGCCTTAAAGGGGGAACCCGAAGCGAGAAATTAACAAGCAGGGGAGAAGGGCACCTTGTAAAGTGAGGGGGGTGGGGTGCGAAAGTGAGGTTGGCAGCAGCACGTCAACCCTTTTGTTTCAAATTAAAATTTACATATTTTAATGTGCAAAGTTTTGCGAAACGCTCTTCTTGCACGGCAACTGCCCAACAACAACAACAACAACAAATGCAGAAATGCTGCAAAGAGACACACTTAGTGTAAAGCCAGACACAGAGCGAAAGAGCGAGAGACAGAGTACGACCGAGAGAGAGAGAGAGAAAGAGGGAGATGTAGCAGAAAAGTTACTCCGTTTGCCAAAAAGGTTGGCAGTAAAAAATCAAATTGACCTGTAAATATAATTTAAAAGGTGGCAGCAAAAACAGCAACAACAGCAACAACAACAACAGCACGAAACGTGTTTAATTATCAAGTTGTAAACAACAACACCAACAACAACAACAACAAACAAAAAAAACCGACACAAAAGGCAGAGGGCAAAGCGAGTTTCCAGCTGCCGCATTCAATTTGAAGAGCAGCATTTTGTGCTCTGTCGCCATTTTTGTATAACCCGTTACTGTGTGTGCTTGTGTCAAGCTGTATGTGTGTGTGTGCGTGTATGATAAAGTGTGTGTTTGTTTGCTTTAAGGCGCTAGCGTTTCAAAATTTTGTTAATTTGCCATTGTCAGCTAATGAGCGAAAAAAGCTCGAGACTGAGAAGTTTAAGTTCAAGAGATACACTGCGACAAACAGAGAGACAGAGAGAGAGAGAGAGAGGGGTGCCAACACATAGTTTAAAAACCCCTTCTACCCACATACCGAACCCCACCACACCAACTGGCTACCCCTAATGTATAGGCTATGTATTCAGTTGCCATTGAAAATTTGAGGGAGGCAACCTGCTTTAATTAGATTAAGCAAAAGTTAGACTAAGCACAATTTGAGCAAAATTACTCGCAAAAGATAAACAAAACTGGAGCACAAAATAGAAATTCATTTAAATTGCGAACTAGGGGGGGAGGGAAGGGCGTTTATCCGAATAGAGAAGCGTAGACAAAGTTAATGGTTCTCTAATGAAATGGAATATAATATATCAAGGACTAAATACGAACAGCAAAGCTTTCTCCACTCACTTTGTCCTCTCACATAAAGGCACATCTTTAGACCTTAGACTACCTTAATTATAACTAAAAGCAAACTAATAATTAAATTCGTGTAAAGTAAGCAGAGAGAGAGGGAAATATAGAGACACAGTGGCTCCAACTTGAATGGTTGATTTGTAATTTGTCTGGGTGGATTATACTTCAATTGCCTTTGCAATTGTGTCTTTTATTGCTATCGGAAATCGATTTTTATCGACATTTCCTAAACGCAAGCATTGAATGAAATCAACTTCATCTGTGTTGATTAAACGGGGGCGGGGGCGCACGGGGGGTTGGCGTTTGTGGTTTTATTATGTTTGCATAGGCAGCAAGCGCCAACTTTCTTTGGCTTGGTGTATGTGTGTGTGTGTGTGTGTAAAGTAACACCATTTAACGCTAATGTAAGGCAAACATTTTGATGTATTTGCCTTGTATGCATGAAATATGTATAAGTGTGTGTGTGTGTTTGTGTGTGTGCGCTTCTATTAAAACCTATTTGCATTTGTATGTGTATGTGTACTTTTCATCAACTGTGTGTTTGTCTCTGTGTGTGTTGGTCGGCATTATAACAACGGTTGCGTTGTCCACACTCATCTGCTCTTAAGCACACACATTTCTACGTTCACTTACACACACACACACACACACACACTCACTCACACACATTCATTCATACATTCTCGCTTACCTGCAAAGTATGCCAACATGGCGGTTAGGACGACGGATATGAATATTAAGGCGATGCTCAAGCATTTCCAGGAACATCGGTGTTGACAGCGTTTATCTATGTGAAACCTGTAAAAGAAACAAAGCGAGACAGAGAACGTTAGTAGATGTGAGCGAAAGAGAGAGGGAAAAGATGGCGAGTGTTAAACAAACTGTGCAATGCATTTGTAATTAACAACTGGCAAACAGAAACCAAATAGAAGAACGGACGATGGACGAGAGACGAGGGACGAGGGACGAGAGAAGAGGGACGGGACAAAGTGGTAGGAGGGCAAACACGTTACAAAAGTTGTGCAAAAGACAGAATCATGGGAGGCTCGGAAAATGGAAATGGAAATCTGATTATTAAGTCACAAGCACATTGGATGAAGCTACCTATTTTCAGTGATGAACCAAAGAGAAATGCCCAAAGTAAATGTTCCGATTTCGATTTTGATTTTGATTTTGACAATGCTGGGATGCTAGGAAATTGGAATTTATCAAGTGTTACACATCCAATCATTCAATCGTTATCTGTAAATGTCTTGCCACGCTTCACTACTCGTTACTCTGTGTACTCTTTTGCTACTTCAAGTGATATAATATCCAATCAATCGCTACTTTACAACAACTGTCAACGAGGCTCTCTCGCTGCTTTCAATCTCTTCACTCGCTACTCTGAGTTACTCGAAATGTCTCACTGTGATTCACTGAAATGACTCAGTCTGACTCACCCTATTTGGGAAATGCTGGCTTCTCTTCTCTGCACTCATTACTTTAGGCAAATTTGAAGACCCTTCTCTACATAAATATGCAATCTAAATGACTCGCTTCTGTGAACGACTCTTTGGGCTTCTTCAAGCGATTCCTTTAGTCTTGAATGCTGCCACACAAAAAGTTGCAGCTCCTTTAGTCCTGAATAACGCTCATCTCTGAGGTGTGTATGAAGCATTACACATGAATGCAGGACAAGCTTGGAGTTAGATAAAAAGTTGGTTTAGTCGCTTGACATGGCACAAGGACCACAAAAACCAACGAAAGACACACACACTTGAACAAATACATACACACACACTCACAGGGAGAGAGATGAGTTTGTCAACTGTCAACTTTTTTAATAAAGCAACGCAAAATGATGCACAACTTGACTGTGTTACACAGCTGCCACTAGTTAATTGCATAAAACTTGTAGAAAAGATTCTGTTTGCATAGCAGACTGCTAACAAGACTAAAACTGTGTATATGCATCTGTATGTGTATGCATGTATATGTGAATTGCCAGATCTTTGTGGGCAGCGATGAAAGAGTCAGTTAGGAACCGTAATGAGCCTCCTTGTTGTGGCGGAACAAAAGCTAAGTGAGTGGAACTTAATGCAACCAGATTCACATAGCTAAGCAGGGAGAAGCAAATGAAGATGAATAATAAATCCAGAGTCCTTTACACTCGATAACTAAGGAACAAAAGCAGAAGCGAGAAGCGAACGAGTTTGCCTAATGCAAAAATACGACTTTCTTAAAGAGCAAGGAGCGAGAAGTTAAGCTGCACTTATTCAATGGCACAAGAAGCAAAACAATAATAAATAAATGAAAACGAGAACTTAGTGCGAGAGGCATGCTGGGATGATAAGAGCAAGAGCTCGAGAAGCAATGAGAGAAGAGAGAAGCTACGAGCAAGAAGCATAACATTAATAAAGTAGCTTCACAAGAAGCAAGCTGAGAGCAAAAAGCTGCGAAGACAGCAGTAAAAGGGCAGCAAGAAGCAAAGCGATAAGTTCGCATTTCGCATACACAATTAAAGAGGCAAGAAGAACGAAGGACGAAGGATGAGGGCCGAGAAAAGTGCACACAAAACGTACACAAGCAGAGCGGAGCAGAGCAGACAGGAAGCCATTGCAGTCAAATGAGCTCATTTACTTTTAAGCCACACACACAAACGCACATACACATTGCGACGGACACGAATGCACTCAATGGAGTGTAAGGAGTGCTGTGAATGTATTCATTTGTTTGCTGACCCACTGGACGAACGGACAGATGGTTGGTTGGTTGGTTAGTTGAATGGAGTTGCTTACCTGGATGGTGAATATGGCGAATAATGTGGTGCATGCGCTGAGTGCGAATTACGCAACGGGAATCCAGGCATAACCAATGGCTGTGAGCCGCTTATCTGGCAATGCGGACCACCGGCAACTCCGCCGCCGCCGCCACCACCGACGCCCCCGCTGCCCGGTGGACCGACAGACACTTGGGGGCCAACCCCTTGACCGCCACCAGGCATTGGCATCGTTCCAGCGCCCATGGGCATGCCCATGCCGACACCGATGCCGCCACGATCGATGCCGCCATGGCCGATTGTGTTGCTGCCAGTTGACATACTTTGTGGCATCTGTTGTTGGTGGCCGCCCAATCTGCAAGAGAGATACAGAAGAGAATGAAATATAAGAATAATGTAAAAGAGATGTGTGAGAGAGCGAGAGAGAGAGCGGTAGAGAGAAGAAGAGAGGGGGTGGGGATCAGTAGGGAGGCTGCTTGTAATGCGGAAATTAAAACATGTTCAAAGTTTTTCGCTTCACATTGCAATATTTAAATGTCGAGCACATATATTTATATGTAAATAGTACACTCAGAGAAATCACGTACAAGCCACAAGCCAATACGTTAATCAACACTAATTTGAAGTACAAACATTCTACTCATGCCTATTCTCGACTAGATTCAAGAATTATTGATGATTGAGTTATGCGTGTTTGTATTTGTTCTGCCCGAGTTTAGCTAAGAGTTTTTTCTCTGAGTGTACACATTTTATGTATTTAGTTTTTATTTTTTTGGGCGTAGCACTTGACACAAAAGGCATTGTTATTGCTTTTTGGGTGGACTGCTGCTGTTATTGTTATTATTATTTTTAACGGTTAAGTGATGCGGAAATTTTAAATTAAAAAACATAAATCAATGCATATGTGTGTGTGTGTGTGTGTGAGAGAGTGTGTTCATTGTTTCATTATCGCTGCCCAGCAGCCAAACCGTTAGTTGTTGTTGTTGTTTGTATTTTATTATCGCTGAACATTAAGCGGAAATGCAGCTACAGGCAGTGATGTCGACGGCACTGGAAAACTGCTGCTGCTGCTGTTGCTTTTGCTGTTGCTACTACTGCTGCCCATGTAAATATGCAACACATTTTTGTCGTTGGTGACTTTTACTCGCCGCCCGCAAGTATGCTGCACTTTTTTACAAACTGCCAGCGCTGCGATTTACAAGACAAAGGACTCAAATTACCGCACACACACACAATTTGACTGAAAACTTCGTGCGTGTGTGCGTGTGTGTGTGTGTGTGTGTTTGTAGAGCATACTCGGTTTGAAGTTGGATACATGTTTGCGTTGCGTCAAGAGCGAAAAGCACTTATTAATTTGTGCGTACAACAAAAACAAAAAAAATGGATAAATAAGCAATTAATTTAACATTTTTTTTTTTTTTTTTTGCATAATACTACATACTGTCGATATACACACATATATCTGTGGCAAACTTATAGCGTCATAGCTGTTAACACCAGCCACGTCCACGAAGCAGCTTTAAGTAATCAAAGTAATAATTCTTGACTGTGTGACCCACAACAAAGTGCTCAATATTTTATTTAGGCTCATGATAATACTTAAGATAATACTAAAAAAAAAGGCAAATTACATGAATTTTTTAATTATTTGGGCCATCAAAGTTAAACTGTGAACAAGCAAGCTGTCTTAAAATGAATAATTCCAGTTTTCAATTGCCTATTGGCTGTTTGCTCTGCTTGCTCCACTACTTGCCATTAGTTTCCTTCAGAATTCGACTTCGAGTCGAAATTAGTCAGCATCCGAACGTAATTTTTATATAGAATTTGTGACGCCAGTTGAGGCAGTTTTAGGGATGCAAACGTTATATTTATTTCACTTTTAAGCTTTAATGGTCGTCCTTCAGTTTGCTTTCTCTTTCGCACTCTCTCTCTCTCTCTCTCTCTCTCTCGCTCTCTCGCTCTCTTTCTCTTCCTCTTTCTCTTTCTCTCTCTCTATTTCTATTTATATTTCTGACTCTCTCATCATGAATGGCAGAGTGCATTTGACATATCACATTTTTGGCCCGCTCGCTCTTGACTCTTGTCAAATTTTTGTGTGCTTTGGACGCCATTTTGGCTTTGTTATTTATGGCCATGTCAAGTGGTCGCCAGCTGGTCAAGAGTTGCGCTCTCTCCTCTCTCCCCCCCCCCCCTTCCTACTCACCACTCTATCTCTCTCTTTCTCTTCTGTGGCCCTGGAGCATGGCCTGCATTTGACATGTGGTTTGCGAGCGGGCCAAAAAGTTTTTTCCTTTCTATTTTTTGGTTTTGCAGGTTTTTTTTTTTCATTATCGTTTTCGATTTCATTTTTTCCATTGGCAATTGGTAAGCCGACAAAACGCTTCTAGCATCGACCATGTTCCCCGCCCCCTCTTAAAAATGTCGGTTGGTGCTGCCTACAAGAGCTAAGCCCCTGTTTGCAACTACCACACCCAACTGGAACCTACTACTGACCAACAAAATCGGAATTTGCAAATCAACCCAAAATCAAGCTGCAAATTTACGAGAGTCGCCCTGCAAAAGTTGTTGCCAGCGGCTAAAGCAACCAGATCAGCGTAATTTATATAGCATATACACAAGGCAATATACACACAAGCATACACTCAATCGCACACACACACACACACACACACATGGGGCAGGCAAAGAAGAAGAGCATGCCACATGAATAGGGGGCCAAATGAGTGCGAAAGCAGCTTACAACCAAAATCAACGAAAACAGCAGTTGTGTCTATGTGTGTGTGTGTGTGTGTGTGTGTGTAGAAGATAAATGTGCCTCTGTGTGTGTGTGTGCTTCGGGGGCAGCTTAGCAAACGCTAAGCCAGCCAGCGTTGAGCGCAAGCTGTGCCTGTGATTTATTAGCAACAATAATAGAATTAAACAATTTAAATTAAGTTGTAGCCAAAAACCATAAACAGTCTGCCAAAGCAGGCAACACCACTCGCTCAATGGTGCTGCGGGGCGCGTGGTGCGGTGTGGGGCCGTTGCACGCAACGGGGCGTACCGCAAACAAAATAACAAAAAGTCGTAGACAAACACAAAAAGTTTTGCTCTGCACTTTTTATAGAGTATACACACACAAAAAAAATATTCAAAAAAAGAAGCTGAAAAAATATAAACGTTGCTGCGGGTTTTCGGTGTTTGTTAAGCCTAACGATGAGCTTAGGCTATGAAATTTGATATGAACATTTAATTTTATTTTGATAAAACTTCAGATACATTATATTATAGATACTATGTATGATTCGGCAGATATCGTCTGATGTTGAGCTAACAATATTCAGCATATGCTAATACTGCAAAGTCTATTCTAAGCGATTGGCATGATTATATTAGGGGCAATATCTAAGCGTTGTTTGTGTGAATAACTAATTTTACGAAATAAATAGATACACCTCACATATGACTGATAGTTAAGCATAGATTGTGAAATCTGAAATGCTTTTTGAACTTCTTGATTTAGAGCATTGCAAATTCGTTGCAAATTGACTGCATAAATTTCACTTTAGCTGGTCAGGCACGTTAGGATAGTGAAATACATGGATGAAGGGTTGTGGATAGGGGGTAGGGGGTAGGGGGGCTGAGGGGTTGTTACATGTGTAGTCTCGCGTCGCCATGGGGCATTACAAATGCTTCCTGTGCATAAATGTGGCAGCAGTCCAGAGCACCCCCCCCTTCCCTCTACCGCTCCTATCTGCGTGTGAGCTTATATGTGTATATATTGTTGCTTTTATTACTAGCTGTTGTTGTTGACCAGACCCCAACACAGTTTGACCCCGAATCACACACTCCACACACACCTCACTGACCCCCTCCTCCTACCCGCACCGGAGCAGCAGCAGCGGCGCCCTCGTTTCCGTGCCACTCGACGCTGGTGAGAGTAAAAAAAATGTTGCATACTTTTGAGTGCAACGCATTTTGCAACTCAAATGGCATTTTGTAGTTGTTGCTCTTATTTTTGTTGGTATTGTCATTGTTGTGTTGTGTTGTGTTGTGTTGTGTTGTGTTTGTATTTGTGTTGTTATTTTTAAGTGTGCATTTAATTTAATTTTTATTTAAATGCAACACATACAAAATTAAAACATTTCACAAAAAAAACACACAATTGTTGCTGTGCTACTTGTTACTGCGTTGAAGTGCGTGTATGTGGGTGTATGGGTGTGTGGGTGTGTGGGTGTATGGGTGTATGAGTGTGTTAGTACCAGCAAGCAACAACAACATAACAATACACAATTATGGCCGACTATATGGCACACATATCCCACACAAAATATGTTGTTGCAAAGAGCCACTCACAAAATAACTGGAAAGTGCTGCAATTAAAGTAATTGCGTTGTTTGTTGAAATGTGAAATCTGAAAAGTTAACAATGAATGAGCTTAAGAGACTTAAGTCTCCAGCATAAAACTGACATAAATATATAAACATATGCACATCCATATATATATATATATATTATCAGTTATGCCATTGTCCATTAAGAAGCGATTGTTGGGCTTTTCATAAAATGAAGGCTCCCAATATCAATATACTGTTAAGTTCCCGAAATGCAAAGCAGAAAAAAGCAAAACAAAATTGCAGTTGGTCCTTGGCCTGGAAATCCAAATTGGCTTAAATAAGCCAAATAGCTCACTGATCCCAAAAACGTCCAAATAGAATATCTAACCACTGAGCAAAGCTACTGTCAATCAATTTGATATTGGTTGACTCACAGGAGTGGACTCAATGATAAAACTTCCCGATTGTCTACTGACAGAGAAAAAATGAAAATTTAAGTATTAAAATTTGTTGAAATCTTTTTTTAAATCTTATCTAATCTATGCCACATTTTGAATTTAATATAAATTACAATAAAATAAGTATTTAAAACTCGTTTGGGCTAATTTCGTTGCTCAGTTGCTTTTCGTGCTCTTTGGCTTTAACATTTTCCCACACTCGCTATTTAACTGGGTGTGTGTGTGTGTGTGTCTGTGCCCTTAAATGCTGTCGTTAAATGCAATTGCTGTACTCAGTTTGCGTTGCAAGGTTGCAAGGTGGCAAGCAGCAGGTTCGTTCTGCGCTCATAGCACTGTGTGGCTCTAATCAATTAGTTGCGCTGATTTGTTTGACAAACTGCAGCAATTCGTCTCTGTTGTTGTTGTTGTTGTTGTTGTCGTTGTTGTTGCCGTTGTTGTTACTGCTTACTATTGCAGTTGTTTCTGTTGTTGTTGCATTGTTGCATTAGTGGCTGCGGCCACGTAGCATTGTTTTTATTTTTTTTATTTTTGCTTTGTAGTTTGTTGTCTTTTGTGCGCCAATTTCGCTTGTAATTTCGCAGAGCTCCTTGGCTATCTCTCTCCCTTCCTCTCTCTCACTTTACGCGTGTGTGTGCCTGTGTGTGGTACGCTTGTGCTGTGTGTGAGGTGTGTGTGAGTGTGTGTGTATCATTATTGATTTTGCGCTTCATTTTTCTAGCACGTTTCCGCACAGCGTGTAATTTTGTTTGGCTTTATCTACGTTGCTCGCCCTCAAGAACTTGCTACACTCAGAAAAACCCAAAGTTAGTCTAGAATGTTGTTCGCACATTTTCCCATAAGGTACGTCATTCGGAAAGTATCTTGCGGATGTTACCTCGTTCGGCTACTCGTTTATTGGGTTTATGATATAGCTCCATCCATATATGATATATTGATCAGATATTGGCATAGTTTCAGGTATGGGAGTGGTCGCTCCTGTGGCAAACATTGACGGTGTGGATATACGTCTTTTGCGCAGTGTAGCTTCAAGCAGAGGGCAGTAGGGGAAAGAACCGCGAGCGAACCGCGAGACATAAACCTAAACCTAAACCAAAACCTCAACCTGAACCAAAACCAAAACCAAAACCGACCTGTGGGAGCTGTGTGCAAACATTTTGCGCAAAATCACGTTTTGGGCGTTGTTGGTTTTGCGTTGTGCGGCATTGTCCGGGCACGAATTGACCCAACCCTAAGCCCTAAACTCTGAACAATGAACGGAGAATTCAGCTGGAGAAAAACGAACTTATAGTTTGTTCCACTTGTTGTGCGTGTGTGTGTGTATATATATGTGTGTGTGTGTGTGTGTGTGCGAGTGTGTTTGTGTTCCACTTGCTGCCTTATTCACAAAACTTTTGCAAAACGGGCGAATGGACATTGGCCAGAGGCAGCCGACTTAAGCTGTGGCTAGGTGGTTAAGAGGGGCAATAAAACTATTCCCCTCTTCCCCCACCCCCATCACTCACCCCCTCGCAACCTTAACTACATGCATGCAAATATGTTTAATTGACGTACATTTGAGCAAAGAACTCGGAGTTTCTTTTTAGGTTTTCAATAAAAACTAAAAGTGTTGCCAAGAGAAACTATTTTTGAATACAATTTATTTCCACAATATTTCGAATACATATAAAATACTTAATAAAGGCAATTTGAAAACTTGAGCACAGGGCGCAAGAGCGTGAAACGTAGGTAGGAAAACTCAGAATTCAATAAAAATTTGAATTAACCATTTCTAGCGAAAACAATTGAAAAAAGCTGAGAGCTCATTTGATATTTTGCTCTCACTCTGGTGCTCTCTTGCTCTCACCCCTATTTTGCCTTTCTTTCCTTTTTCAAATCTCATTTTTTCCGAGAAGCTTTTTCGCTAAATTTTGCACAAACACAAAGACGTCAAATCAGCAGAAAAATGCCAAGGAAGAAAAACTTAACACACACTAAAAGGAAGAGTGCGAGCGGCATAGACAATAGACAGAGAGAGATAGACAGAGAGAGAGAGAGAGAGAGAGAGAGAGAGAGAAAGTGGAACGCAGGCAGGCAAATCAATTTAATTAGTTTCTGACTTTCATTTACAAATTATGCATAAATCTGTAGACAGCGCCCCTGAGACCATAAATTAAGCGAAACTCAAACGCAGACAGAAGAAGAGGCCCCAAACTTTTATGCGAGATAACAACAACAACAACAACAACAGCAGCAACAACAACAACAGCAACACCAACAACAACAACAACAACAAACTTGTAACTAACTACACAGGTCAACCAAGGAAGAAGAAGTCGAAGAAGAACAAGCAGCAATAGCAACAGCAACAGCAACAGCAACTGGGGGCAAGTAAAAGAATCAACGAGGGTTGGACGCAAAATTAATTTGCGCTTTTATTAAATTTTCTGGTCGATTTTTTTTTTTGGTTTGCTGTTTTGTCCTGCACAGAAACCAGAGAAGGAAGAAGGGAGAGCGGGGGTGTATTTTTTTTGACTGGGCAGTGCAACTATGAGAAAGGAAGAGTGGGGTGAAGTAGTCGGAACAGAGACTTGTGGCCATATAGCTAAAGGGCAGACAGGTAATCACGGCGTGGGCGTAAAATGGGAAAGAGGGCGTGTGATACGAGGGGGTCTATAACACACACATGAGCAGCTTTTATAGAGTGTAAGAGCAACAAGCGAGCAGAGAGCGAAAGAGAGACAGAGCTAGAAGAAGCAGCATAGAGAAGCGGAGCGAGCAGAGTAAAGCATTTACGAGGCGCTGTCAAACGAATTGCAACCCCTTGAAACCATTTTTTATACTCGATTTATTTTCTTTTTTTTTTTTGCGTTTATAATATACATGTATGTGTGTGTGTGTGTGTTTTTTTTTTTTTCTTTTTAAATGAATGTTAAAGCCAAGCGTGTAACCCAAACGTTAATGATCTAAGAAAAAAGTAACAGCGCTCGCTTGAAGCAGGGGCTCATATTGTTGCAAATGCAAAGGGGTGGTGGTGGGGGAGTGGAGGGGTTGGAGGACATCACTGCTATCAGTTACGAGCTTTCAAGGCAGATGATACTGCAAAATATATATATAAAAAAAAAAAAACAGCAAAACGAAACCGGAGCAAGACAAGCCAACTGGCAAAAACCCCCCTTTGCCAGTCTCTGCTCCCTGCCTGCTCGATGCTGCCATGTGACTAATAACACCCCGAGGGAGCAGACAAACCGCCAAGGGGGCGTGTGTGTGACTGTGTGTGTGTGTGTGTGTGTGTGTGCGAGTGTGTGTGTGTGCAGCAACAGCAGCGACGCCGATGATCAAAGCATTTTTCACTGCTGTGCTTGATTCCCTTTTTCTACAGCAGGCAGCCGCTGCGTCCTTCTCTCCCCCTTTCGGGCACCCCTCCCCCCCTTAGCCAACTAAATGCTAAATTTTGTTATGACGGCGGAATTAATATTATTAAGGGGCGATTTGCAGCCTCGACCTGTCTCTGAAGCGTGGGCCCTTTTCCCTTTTTTTTCTTTACATATTTTTCCTTTTTTTTCAGTCTGTTGAGTTGATAATTTAGCGACGCCACCAGCAGCAGCAGCAGCAACAACAACAACAACAACAACAACAACAACAATGTCAACATTATCAGCAAGCGCCGAACGCAGCTTTGTTTGTAAATCCACTTCGTCCCCCACTCCCCCCTTTCCACTTTCCTCACACACAACCCCACCTCTAGTAGCGACCCTGGTTGCATTTTCACGTTCATGCTTGTTATTAAATATTTACAGCTTTCGGCCTGGAAATTTGAGTAGCGGCTTTAATTGTTGTCACTTGCAAATTAATTATTGACACAACACGCCGTTGAGTGAAGGCAAGAAATCTGATAAGTAAACACCCTAACATAATATTACAAGGAGCATTCAGTTTCTGCCGTCCTTCTTCGACATTCCAGTATAAAAATCTTTCTTATGAGGATAACGATACAAAATTTGCATTTGAAAGCAATAAAAGGGGACTCAAAAAATAGTTCCTGTTCCGATTCAAAATGTGTAAATCTTAAAGGTTCCAGTTACGACTGTGAGTTGGTTCCCAATTCAGTATTCTATGCCGTTATGCCACCATATAGGCTAATAATATCGATTGTGGTTCCGGTTTCGATGCTTAATTTCAAACGGCAAAGTTCGGCTTGCTATTCCCATTCCAGAAAATACTTGAATAAATACTTGAAACTTATCAGATCAACTGAATAATGACTATTACAGGGTATCACACAGTTTACACTGCAAAACTATATCAATAAGTGATCAACGGCTGGAAATGCCTTGGACAAAGTAAAGAAAAAGCAGAGCATAAACAATGACATTTTCTACGGCCATGCATAACTACAGGGTATCACATAGTCGACTCACTTAGGCACACACTGACAGCCGCTCTGCTTGCTGCAGAGCTTAGCTCTTTCTCTGCTTTCTTTCCGTCTTTCTTTCCTTTTTGCGAGAGCGTGAAAGCGTTGCGATAAGCGACTCAAATATTTTTCCAAGCGCTTATTAATTGTTTGTCGAGTGGCAAATGGCAGGAGACAGGAGGCAAGAGGCAAGTGGCAACCTTCGGTGGTGTACGGGGCAGGCAACATCGCGTCGTCGAGGTGTTTGCCAGAGGATTAGGCGGCGCATAAAGTAAGGCAGCCAAGTAGCACTAAGTGGCAACATTGAAGCTTGCCACCTGCTGTGCCAGAATATGTGCATGCTACACATAGTCCAAATACAATGTCTATAAATCGAAAATATGCCCATATTTTTACACATCCCCCCAAAAGGCCACCCTTCGCTTAAATCAATCGAGCCAATAACGGAAATTGCGCCAAGTGCGAAGCGGCCCAAGAAATCAAAGACGCAATTTCAAAAAAAGCAATTGGAAGAGAGTGATCGACTGCCAGATACCCTATTAGGTGGGCAAGCTCATAAAACAGAGGTGTAGATTGACCAAATTCGAAGACTCCAGCTACCTTAGTCTCTGGTACAGAAAGTGGGATATGACTATGTGGACTCGACTTCTGATGCTGATCAAGTATACATATAATTTATAATGTCGGATCTACTTGCTTCTGCCTGTTACATACTTTTGCACAGTATCCGTTTACCCTTTTGCCTTTTTTATGGACTGCAGGGTATATGCATCAAATGGGAAAAATATTGCAAGTAAATATAAATATAGTTGAGGCACAGCGGGTCATCAGCCTTAGCGCAGTCTGAGCCACGTGTCTGCTACACCCCACACAGCACCCCACAATGCACACCCCCACTCCCTCCCCCAATTCCCTTTCCACTTTGCCCAGTCCAAGCCCCTTGGCAACGATTTCACTTTCGTCATGGCTGCAGCAGCAAATGCGAAATATGAAATGGCATTTTCCATTTGCACGAGGCATAAATTGAATTACGACCCAAAAAGGTTATGCCAGCCTGTCTATATATATATATATATATATATATATATATATATAATAATTTACTGATATATACATATATATATTCAGCAGCTGCAAGTGCAACAACCACCCAAAAGTGGTTGGTGGTCAGCTGAATACAGATCGTGGGGAGGGCAGATTCAACTGTTAGGCGTTAGGGGGGGGGGACAAAGGGGGGTTGTTGTCGACAAATCTCATCTAATAATTGCGCCCTATTTTTTCACATTTGTGGGCGTGACACACGTTTTGTTGAATACAGCCGCCCCCGAGTTAATTTGCAACATAATCTTTTAATCTGGTTTTTGTGTCAACTGCAGGCAGGCAGGCAACACAACACACCACCAGCTCTCCTTGTTGTTGTTGTTGTGGCAACCACCATTTATGAAAAATTCATTAGTTCCACAAGCAAAAAAAAAAAATGTATAAATGACATATGATCCTAATGATGTTCCATATACCAAACAAATGGCAGAAGACACCAAATCTATCCCAAAAGTCCACTTTAAGTTTTATGGCCAGCAACAACAACAGCAACGAATGGCTAACAGAAATAAATGTCCAGCATTGGACAATATTCATTCATTCACTCATTCACTCATTCAATTCATTCATTTATTCACACAGCTCACAACATGGCAAAAATCTGTTGAAATTATTTGCAAACAATTTGGTAAAAAATAAAAAAATTAATATATAAATGTTTGCCAAGTTCTTTGAATAATTAAAGCGATCAACGAAATTTGATTGTTCAGTTAGATATATATTAAATGCTGCTTGATTCCAGGAGGATAGATTCCAGAAGCTTGACAACAGTGAATATGGAATATCACATCTTAACTTGGAGCTAAATTTCGAGCCATCTCTCTCTCTCTCTATCTATAAGAACCGTGATAAGTGCAGCACGTTGCATGATTTGGCTTATATCCCCTGAGCTAAATTAATATCGCTTCATGGACTTCAAATTCAGTTGTTTCACTAAATGGTTTAGGCTAAATTTGATTCACCAGCTATGCTAACAATCAAAGTTCGTACAAATTTGGTCAAAACATGAACTTGAGTCCATGTTTCCTCTTCTTCGGAGTCACATGTGCAACACATGAGGCGGCATTGTTGTTGAGTGTTGGACAAAGAGTTAGTCAAGCATAAATATAATAATGCTCAGTGGGATAACAACTGCAGCAGCTTGTCTTGAGTGTATTATCTATTATTGGTTTTACTTGCCTATCTTGGCAAGCTCACTTAACAGTTATATTCTATTGAATTCAAAAGCCAGTTTGGCTTACGATGAAAACTGTTTCAGCTTTGATAGCGCAATGAATGGCAAATATGATCTCTGCCCTGTTTCACTTCACTCCCCTTCTGTGCTCCGATGATGATGATGATGATGATGATGATGCTGCTGCTTTGCAACAATGCAATTGCCACAAAAGACTTGTCAGCGCCAGGTAAAGTAAGGAGGGAGGCGGCAGCAGGCAAGTGTGAGGCAGTAGCAGATAGGAAAAGAAAAGTCTGAGGAAATTCGCATTATTTTTCGCATGAAAATTTTGTGCGAGTGCAAAAGTTGAATTTCCTTCGATTTACTTGGCTTTAAGTTGAAAATCATTTTTTTTTCTTTCTTCGTTTTTTTTTTGGGTTGCTGAATCGAATGTGGATATAAAAGGGCCGAAAAATTGTAAGTGTGTGTATCTGTGTGTGTGTGTGTGTGCATAAGCAAATACGTGTGCTTGTGTGTGCGTGTGTGTGTGTGTAGTCGAAATTCATCAAAATCCAATCAATCTTTCATTTAAACATTTTCATTTCGGCTCGTTGCGTTGCGCGGCATTTTCGCATTGAATGGAAAACGAACCGAAAGAGACAGGGCATGCCCATAAGTAGAGAGACAGCGAGAGAGAGAGAGAGAGAGAGAGAGAGAGGAAGAGAGTGGTAGGCAGAGCAAAAGAACAAGGAGCAGAAGAAGAAAAAAGAAGAAAAAAAACAGAATACGCAGTAAAGCGCAAATATTTGCGCGTATAAATGGGGATGATGATGAGAACCTAAGGATGAGCCTGTAAAAGCAGCAAAACAAAAAAAAAACACCGGACGAAGGACGAACTGTTGATAAAGCGCCAGAGGAAACCGGGGCAGATAAGGGGCGGGCAGGACGGGACACAGGCCACGTGGCATATACAAATAGGGCGCAGCGGCAACAACAAATATCAGCCAAAATGCTGATAGAAAAAAATAGAATAAGTGAAAAGCACAAAAAGTGCGCAAACTAAAAACGGAAAAATACATACATACATCAAAATTGCAGTTAGTTAGCGCATTGGCAACACAATAAACTGTTGACAAAAAAGAAATGCATTTGACACACTGCCAAATACCCTAACGAAAAAACAAAACAAAGAAGAATCGGTTGCTGCCTTCGTTTTTAAATGCATTTTAAATGCCGCACATGAACAATTTGGGGGCCTCGTTGGTTGGGGCGTGGCTAGCCCAAACGCAATCAGCTAAATTAGTTGACTACACACACACACACACACACACACACACACACGCACAAACCCGGAGAAAACAAAGCGATGCTATAAAAACAGTTTCAATAACCAAATGGCAACAATGGTAAAACGGCGCAAAACAACATTTTGACCAATTGAAAGCGAAATTTGAAATTAATTCCACTCTGGCCGGGAGCTCCCCAGTGTTGTAAGCCAGCCAATGCCCAAACTCATGCACTCGAAAAATCAAAACCAGGCATTATGTTCAAATTAACCTTTTTGCAGTAAGCGAATTTTGGAAAAAGCGCCTCGTCATCGAATACAAATTTGATTCTTAAATCAATTTTCGACTAGAAATGAATCAAATTTCGTTAGATTGGAAATTATTTCCAAAACTAAATGAGAAGTATTTCTGTATTTTAGAATTTGCAAACAACCAGACAACTTCCCCATTTCGCTGAGTGCAGCAACCCAATCGGCGCAGCTTCAACTAAAATGTGAGCCTGTATCAACAAAGCAGACGGAATGGCCGATGGGCTGGTGGGAGGGGTGGTTTCTGGGGTTTGGGCTGGTGTGGTTGAAGTGGAATTAGGCTTGGGCATGAATCATATGGTCGATGGAATTTCAAGGCGCAGCTCCAAAAATAAATTTCTTTCTCTTATATATATTTGTTGTTGTTGTTGTTGTATTCTGAAATGCCAAAGTAAACACTGAGAGAACCGATAAGGAGAAAGTGGGGGGATAGTGGGAAGTGGGTGTGTATTCAAAAGTGGGGTGCTTGTGGGCAATGTTTACCGTTATTTAAAGCTTAATCCCCCAATGTGGAAAAGCATGAATTTATAATTAAAAGTAAATTAAAAGTAAATAAAACAGCGCCAAAAGATGCGCAGCTGATGGGGAAGAGGCAGGGCAGTGCCAGAGAAGCGGAGGGGCGGAGGGTACAAGGAACAGAGGTAATTTGTGTTCTTTTGTATGTCTGATATCCCAAAAGTGTATGCCAAGATACTGTTCTGCCGCAACCAATCAAAAGAACCAACCTTAGCCCAAAACGCTCAACAACTTCTATTGCTTCAGATTTTGGATATATTGCTGGGAGATTTTAATGAGCAGCCGCATTAAAATCAGATTACAATGCAAAAGGTGCTGCTGGCTGGCAGGCGACAAAAGTTGCGAAAATTAATGTTTTCAACAACTTGTGACATTTGCTAAGGATGCTTATAGTTTTCGACGCAGGCATTATTTACGCCTAATCAATGCACAAATACACACATTAAGAAACAGCTGCTTCAGCTGTGAACTGTAATCTCAATATCTAACTATCAATGGGAAGTAACCAAAATACTATTTCAGGGAAAATTTGAATACTTAACATGGATAAGTGGAACAGTGGAGCAAGCAGAGGATGAGGCGAAAGAGCAGCAGGAGTGCAACCAACATTAGCTAAAGGCAGCAGCGGTAGCAGCAGCAGCAGGAGCAGCAGCAGCAGCAGCTTTCCAGCAAAATGGCGCCCAACGCAAGTAGGTTAATGTGCGTGGCGCCCAACGATGCCAACAATGCCGATAAAAATAAAAATAAAAATAAATATACTTCTATTGGTAAAACATAGACGGGTGCGTCTAACTGCGTTTGTGTGTGAATATTTCTACAGTGCTCAATCTGTGTGAGTTATGCAAGACAAAAACAAATGGCGACCAAAAAAAAAAAAAAAAGACAAATTTAAAATTCTAATTGCCAGCGAGCACGAGAGTGTGCGCCAGTGTGCGTGTGAGTGTGTGTGTGTGTACGCTGTAAAAGCTGTAGCTCAGGTAGAGCGCCCAAATAGCAGCCGCCCTGGCACGCCCCGCCCCGGCCCGGCCGCCCTCCGCTCGCTTGCTCTTCGCTTTTGTGCAAAATGAATAAAACATTAAATCGGATTATAGAATTTTGCATTTTTCGAAATTAACATGTTTATCCTGGCTGTCTGGCTGGCAAGGCTGAGTGGCAGCAGCGGCAAATAGAAGGGAAGCAGGAAGGAAGGAGCAGACGCCGCAGTAGCAGTCATTGAATTTGAATTTGAAGCATTGCAGCAGTCGATGAGGTTAGTCTTAACCAGGACATGGTCGATGGTGGCGCCCCTTGCTACACATTTCTTTTTCTCTCTCTCTCTCTCTCTCTCTCTTTCTCTGCTTTTTTCGTCTTATTTTCTTCTTCTTTTTTTTGGCAAAAGGAGCAATACGACAACATATCCAAAATGCTATTGAACTATATATGTATACATATATACACATATATATATAGATATATTGTATATCAAGTATTTAGTATATAGGTCGACAGCATTCACATCTCAAGCAAACTTGCAACGTTGAGGCAAGCAAGTCGTCGACAGTAGCAATTAAGACACGACAATAGATAACGATGTGCCCGAAAACTGGGTTACGAGTTACGGTTTGAGCCACAGAGGAGCGGATTAGGGGTCTAAGGGTTTAAGGATTAGACGCATTCGCTTGTGGCGTGAAGAGCGTGACAAACTTGAGGCAACAATTTCCAAGCGCCAAGTGCAAATCAGTTGCCACAAACTAGCTCATGACTTGACTACAGCTGAAATAAGAGATGCCCTGTGAACCAATTGTTATAGAAGCGATACCGATGTAAATCACTCTGTTGAATAAGTAAAATAAAAAACTGCTTTTATTTTGCATGGATTGCATTGGTAAGAAGTTGCCTTTGTTGGCCAACAACTGTTTCTAAGCTAAGTTATACAAACAAAACTCGCTAGCTAACCAGCTTATCGTTTTATGAAGCTACTCACATTTGGCCAAAAACTCATTAACATCAGACTAGTATATCAAGTAGATTTCACAGGAAACTTCGGTCGCCGGCGAAAAGTTGGTAAAAAGGGTATAATAGTTATGTGCAAAAGAAGAAACCATCTCCGACCCCATAAAGCAACCACAGACGAAAAGATATAGCTATATTTTTAGAAATTTTAAATTTGCTCATGTCTATGCCGGGCTTTTGCAAACACTGATAAATGTCGATTTTCAATAGTAATATATTCAATTCCAATTGGTTATATTTTGATCAAGTTTTATCAAGACCTGCTAGGAAACACCAAAGAAATGAGAGCGTTTCCAACTGTGCTCATTAGAACATATTTAAAAGCTGGGTGCAGGCTATACCGTAGTCGAGCTGACTCAACTATGCCACATTTGCTTATGCTTTATTTGTGGCTCAGATTATTAGAGACTTTGCAGCCAGTTCACTTAACTGAGAGTTGAGCTGTTTTTGTGTTGGGTTAAATTGGGTCATGGCTATATTAAGCTTATCTGATATGTATTTAAAAACTCGCAGCTCAAGTTGAAGTTGAAAATTTAGCAGTTGTTGTTTGTGTGCTTGTGGCTGCAGTACAGGGTTCATTTTCACACACACACATTTGTGCCGTCTCTCACACTTTCAACCCTCGGCGAGTGCAGCTGTCAAACCGTCAGTCAGTCAATCAGGCACTCAGTCAGTCAGGCATTCAGGCAGTCAGTCAGTCAGTACACATGATAATGATAGGTCTACTGATAGCCCTGAGAGCCCTCTAACAAAATGACTGTCTACCTCTGCCGCCCTGCCAAACTTAACTGGCATTCGTTTGAAGTGGGCACAAAGACGCATAATAAGATTAGAGACAATGGGACAGGGACAGAGACAGAGAGAGAGAGAGAGAGCGAGAGAGTGACAGAGAGAGAGAGAGACAGCGAGAGAGAGATAGGGGGGAGACAGAATGAAACTCGAGTTGAGAGTTAGCGATTTTGAGCTTAGATTGTCTTCTGTGCTTTGTCTTTTATCAGAGACGTACAAGGCGGGGGGTATATTGGTGTGGGGGCGTGGCTAATCCGCAGCTGCCAATTGAACTGCGCCAGTTTCAAGCGTTCATCCAGCTGGCAACAGTTGAGCTCTATAATTAAGCGAAAAACTTTGCAACGCAATCGGAAATCTGAAGCTAAATCAAAACTGTAACCCAAAACTCTCTAATCATAGGTTATGCATGTGTATGTGTATGTGTATGTGTGTGGATGTGAGTGTATGTGTGTGTATGTGTGTGTATGTGTGTGTATGTGTGTGTATGTGTGTCATATGTTGTGTTGTGTGCCGCATCAGGAAATGCTTGACTGTCTTTCCGATCACTCCGACTCAAACACAATGTTTGCCATAAAATTGTGATATTTATGACAAAAAACATGAAAAGAAATGAAATATGAAACAGAAGGAAAATCAAAATATCCAAAAGGAAAACGATGCCGACTTTTCCGACTTGTGTGTGCCAGCCAACTGCGTGTGTGACTGGCATAAGTAATTAGTCTGTCTGTCTGTCTGCCCGGCTTTCCGTCTATATTTGTGTTTCGTCATAAGCTGCTTGTGCTGCACGTCGTCTATAAAACTTGCCACCTGGCACAAGAAAAGCATTATCGGTTTCCTTTTTTTATGTTATTATTATTATTATTATTATTATAATTATTTTGGTTTTTTGAGTTGCTAAAAATTGAACGTTTTTATGTGCGAAAATTGTGGAAAACCAATTGGGGAAAGTATACTGAAGTTACAGAACTTAATCATTTCAAATCGAAGTTATGCATGAAATCGAGGCGTTTGAGATGATTTCAGAGATTAAATATCGCAAAGATGAGGAAGACTATTATAAAGAAAAATAAAGATGATAATAGAAGGAGTATTTATCATAATATAATATATACACTTGCAGTTATCGGGTCAGGAATTGTGCAAATCAGGATATTCAATAGAAAGTGGAATCTGAATGCGGCTAAAATGGCTCACAATCATATCAGTTACTCAAAACAGTTGGAAAATTATGTCCACAGGATATTCAATGGGCATTGGATTTGAAAAAATACTTAAATGTTTGACAAACATATCATTCAGCCATATCCAAGATGCAATTTGTTGCCATAAATCTACATCAAAAACTAGTTCAAACTTGACTTTTTCGACTAATCCAAGTGTCTGTAGGAAAATTGTGACTCTAAGTTTTGTTTTATTTTGTTAGTTGAAATATATTTTTCTGCTGACATCGTAGTCAAGTGTATTTTTTGTATTTTTATATACTTTCGAATTATTTTATTTATTTTTTATTTTTTTGCCTGCATAAAGTTGAACAAATGAGATTCTCACTTTGATAAACTCAGTTTGGCGATGTTTGGGATTAAAGAGAAGAGCTGTTGCTGCTCTGACATTATCTATGAGTTGAGATGGGTCTATAACGCACGCACACACGCACACACACTCACACACACACACACACTCACACACACACACACACAGATTTGTCATGATCCTATCGCACTCTCGTAGAGAGTTTGTCTTGGCACCTAATTATGTCTCTGGCTCTGGCGTGCATATAAATACAAAATCAAGACGCGATTTATGCGGCACACGGCCTAACGCACAAACCACCCAACAATCCTCCTCCCCCTGCCCAGCAGAAAATCGACACCCCCTCCCTCCCTCCCTTCCAGTAGAGTAGAGCATCAAAGGCAAAGCTGTTGCATGAAAAAGTCATTAAAATGTAATAAATTAGGGCAAAGAAAAGAAGCCAGAAGAATAAAAAAAATGTGAAGAAGATGCGAACTGAGATGAGAACTTGGCAGATGAGGATGAATGCGCTTCCCTTTCCCTCTCCCAGCCTGTTTCTCTCTCTCTCTCTCTCCCTCATTCTAGCAATTTTCACAATTTTCACATTTTCCGCACAACAGATGAAATGTGTATTAAATTGATTTCACTTGATTTTGCAGCTTGTACTATATTTATTATGTGTGTGGAGGGAAGGGGAGAGAAGGCTGGGAGAGACGTTGGGGAAGGGGATGTAAATGAATTGCCAGCTGAAAGGCACACACACACATAAGTGTGTATATGTGTGTGTGTGTGTGTATGTAGTGTGTGTGTGGCAAATTCATTTCGCACTCGACGCATATTGCAAAATCTAAGCAGACTCCAAATACATTTTGGTAATGAAAATCACGCGTTGCTTATTAAACATAGGCGTCGACAAGGGGGGAGGTGGGAGGAGAAGATGTGTGTGTGTTTGCGTGTGTGTGTGTGTGTGTGTTTGTAGTTACATACGTGCCTTTGAGGTAATTTAAGTCTAAATTTGATGCTGATGAAAATGGGAAATAAAAAAATAAGGGAAATTTAAGAAAAAGGCAAGTGCCTCAGGAAAAACAAAAATAGGGCGAGAGAGAGAGAGAGAGAGAGAGAGGGGGGCAGGGAGAGAGCAACGTTATGCTAAACGAGCAGAGACAACAAAAACAACAACAAGTTGCAGCGAGACACACACGCACACCCATTTGAGCAGCGGCTGTCACACAACACCAAATTTTACTTCCTGTATTTTTGGCATGCAAACTGTGCACAACAACAACAACAACTAACAAAAAGGGGGCTAAAGAGTAGTCGAATGGCGTAGTTGGGGGTGGCGGGGGGTTGGTGTTAGTGGGTGGAATTGCGAATGTATGTCGTCGTCTCGCTTTCGAAGTTGTTTTTTGGGGCAAATATTACAAAACACAAACGCTTGTTTCCGTTTTACTAATTCGTATGCTGTTTGCATTTGCATTTTGTAGGCAGCGGCAGCGCCAAACAGGACACACACAGCAAAGGGAAGCACTCTAAAGGAGTGTCGGACGGGCGGGGGTGACTAGAGTAATGGTGGACGGGGAGAGGGGGGTGGAGCTGAAGTAGGCGTCGCTGCTTTGTGCGTGCGTGCGACACACAAAACACATATGAGAAATATCCTTGAGTCAAATGCGGCGCCAAATCGAAAATATTGCGCGCTATGGTAAATTTCTGAATGGGTAGGAGGAAGTGGAGGGTGGGGTTGGCGGAGTGGCAAAGTGTAGATGGTGTGTACACACTGACACGCACAAGCAACCCTCAACCCCACCCCAACCCTCGCCCCAACCACTTTACCAATGTGCATAGCCCCAAAGCAAAAATTGCTGCCAAAATGGGCGACTGGAAAACGGGAAATGCGAAATGGCAACTGGGTAAGAAGAAGCAGCAGCAGAAGAAGTAGCAGAAGGAGGAGCAGCAAGAGGAAGAGGAAGACAAGGAGAGGAAGAAGGAGTAGCAGGAAAAAGCGGAGCACAAAAGTGCAAAAGGAAATTCATGCATATGTGAAAGCGGGCAACGATTGTATAATACATGCAAGGGATGAGGCGGGGAGCGGGGTGGCTTGGGGTTGTAGTTGTGGTGGGGGTGGGAGTAGAATTGGGGGTGGTGTTGGAGCTGAAACGGTGCTAGCGGAAAGCGTTGAAATGTGCTACAAATTGAATTTTATTGAAACGTGTTTGAAATTTTTCGTCAGACATTTTGCACAGTAAAAAAAAAAACAAACAAAAATGGAATGTGTACAAAGTGATGGCAAGTGGTGTGTGCTAGGTGTGTTTGTATGTGTGTGTGTGTATGCGTGTGTGTGTGTGTGTGTGTATTGAAGATATCGCTTGCTTGTTTTGGGCAATGTCGAATGCAAAACGGAAGGCCGACTAACAGTAACAGGCGGCAAGCAAGTGTCGCAAGCCGGGCAACAATTGCCAATTTGCGAAAGAGCGAGAGAAGGCAACCTATGCAGATGCGGGTGTGTGTCTGTGTGTGTGTGCGAAAAGTAAACAATGTCTTCAATATGCTGCTGACTAATTTGATGGAGCAGAGTTGCCAACCTGCCAAAAATGAACAGATAGTTGTCACAGCCCCGCCACTTGACTGGAAAAGGCGAGCCACAGAGTTGACATGATGTGCATTGCTGCAGTATATGTTTTGAGTGTAGAGTTGTCCCCTGCTGCGAAACGAGTGTGGCAATCGAGAGAGCAAGCAGAAAGCCTTGTCACAGTGTTGCCATTGATATTAACACAATTTGGTGACTCACGATATTCATTTCTACAGAGCTATGCATGTGGGTCGATTAGCGATATTCCCGATATGACGGATAATATATTAAGCTCCTCTGTCTTCGTTAGCAGAGTACTGAAAAGTACGCTTTGATTCATTCGGTCAGCAACAAAACAAAATGTTCTGATCTGCCCAAAATACAAAGTGAATCGTTTTGTCAGCCTAATGCTTTCGGGCTACTTTACTTTGCCACTGAACTCTTTGTCGGTCCATCGTGGATCGTTGTCATTAGTGGCTCTATCTTGCAAGCATACCAACTATCCAGCAGACAATTAAATCAGCTGCTAGCTGACTACCATATTTTTATCATTCTTTCTCTCATTTTGGGCTCAGTTTAATGCTGCCCACTCGCAATGCAAATTCAGCTGATACGCTAATCAAGCGCCAGACGCACAGGTTACCAAAAATAAAAATCCAAAAAGAAGACGAAGACGATGAAGAAGAAGAAGAAGAAGACGAAGAAGAAAAGTCAATATCGAGGACAGGTAGCCGAGGACGGCCTAATGCTTTTTATGGCCTATGCCCTCAAGTGTAAGAACAGGCCAAAAATGGATGAGATGGCATTTCATTAGCCAGAGTGGTGCTGCAGCCGGTCCCATGATAAATGCCCCAGAGAGAGAGAGAGAAAGATGGAGAGGGAGAGAGAGTAGTGAAACGGTAGCGCGGCAAAAGAATAATTCTCAGTGGCTACGCCTTCCACTTAAAATGACCTGTTTCAATGAAATGCATAAGAGTGGGTATATTACATTTTCAAGACTGATCAAAGATCTCAGAGAAGTTTGTGGGGTATGCCCCACACCACACAGCAAAACAAGTCAAACTATGCAAAACAAGCATATATATAATTTACAGGGCATTCGCCTAGTCTACTACATAATATTTGTTTCTGTTATTGTTTTTGATTTTCTTTATTTTTTCATTAAAGTATCGACAAGTTTGAAATTAGTTGATACCGTATATGGGAGGATGGGAGAATGCGAGAATGCGCGAAAGGGAAGTATGGTAGGCATGACGTGGGGAGTGGGACGGGGGACGGGGGATGGGAGATGGGGAGTCGCTGGTTTCGGATATCGAATGCTGCTTCGCTTGCAGACTCCTTTGCCTTGTGCCTGCCTTGTCAATCGGTGACTAATGTTCAGCAATTTGGCTAAGCGACAGACACCGGCGGAAACAACAACCAAAGCAGCAGGCAGATGAGATAAAGCAGCAACAGAATGGAACAGGAGGTAAGCAGGGGGGTGGTAAGCATAAGGTAAAAGCAGAAGAGCAAGACTAAAACGCAAGGACAAAATCGTTAAAATGTTAACAACAAACTCACTAAAATAAATCAATGCGCCTTTTTTTGTCTTCCTTATTTATTCGCTTTCAACTTTTCGCATTGTGTTTCAGTGTGTGTGTGTTTGTGTGTGTCGCCCCCGAGGGAGTTACCTCTGTCAGGGGGAAGCCTGGGGGGGGGGGGGGGAGAGAGAGCCAAATCCACATTCAATTTGTTTATCAGCAAAAGAAATTGAGTGAATGTCGCCGAATGAATCAAGCGAGACCCAATGAGTGCAGGGGTGTGTGTGTATTGGGGAGGGCGGGGTGGAGTGGATATCTATGCTCCACTCCTGCTTCTTCTTCGTCGGCTTCTTCTTCTTCTTCGACTGCTGCTGCTGCCAAAAGGTGACAACAACGGCTGAGGAACAGAATGACTGTGCTTTTTTGTCATTAGTTGCATTAACTTTCCCCATTGACAGTAAATTTTTTAGTGCCTTACGACCAGGAGACGCTGTCTTCTTCTTCTTCTTCCTCCTGCTAACGTCGTCATCGTCATTGCTGTTGTTTGTTGTTGTTGTTGTTGTTGCTGGTGTTGTCAACGCTGTTGTTGCCTGTTTACTGTATGCAAATTTTGTGCAGCTTGTCATTGTCAAAGCTGTCGACTGCTTAAGCGGCACTCAAACATCCACCCGACTATCGTGCATATCAGCACTTGCAGCCAGTTGGTAGTTCACCTCAGAAGGGGACTATAATTGTGTTTATAAGGTATTATATATATTCTTGTTCAGCGTTAACAGAGCAGCCGACATAGCTATATCTGATAATCCATCCGTCTAAATAACTTTGTGAATTGAGGCAATTTTAAAGATATCTTCATGTAAAGTGCCATGTGTCAGCTGCAGATATATAAATATATGTCGGGTGTATCGGATCACTATCATATATAGCTGGCATAGCAACAAACGATCGAAAGTTGAGTTCTTGTATGGATATCTTGTTTGTTTTCAACGTTATCCAAAATTAAACCTATCGATTACATTTCTCAAACTTAGACAAAAACTTATCGCCATCAAGGAAAGGTTTCAACCTATCAAGATATCATCAACAATAAAAATCATAAACATCTACAAACTCTCTCATTAATATTTCATAGGAACAATCGGTCACTTTCTCCGAGCTGTCTTTTGTGCCTTTCATTCAATTTAATTGCATTTCCAATTCTTATCATTTAAGTATTTCTCCAAAGAAGTGACTTAGATTCAATTTTAAATAGTTTTTAAATGATGAGTACAGCCTCAATTAGGAACAAACAGGTCTTCAATTCATTGAGGTAGTGTATTCGAGAGTTCGTTTAACTTGTTTCGTTGCGTCTTTCTTTTTCTCTATTTGGCTAATTTCATATTCTTTGGCATCCAGCGAACTTTATTTAACGCTGTTAACTGCTTGCTTATGGCCACTAAATGTGCAAATTGATTTCATATTGACAACTTTTAGTCAATGAATGAGTTTCGATTTGAATGCAAAATCAAATACACTCAGCCAAACACACACACACACACAGACAGAGGCACAACACAGACTGGCAGTCAACGACTGTTTGATAAGACATGCAATAAATTTTGTTACTAATTTTTGTCGCCTTTGCTTTCGAGTTGCATTCGTTGCTTTCTTAATGAAGTCGGTGTGGAGGGGCGTTGGAAGAGGTCAATGACGATTGCAGCGGAAATTTGTATGTGATAAATCAAAAAAAATAAAGAAAAAACAAAAAAACAAAGGCAAAAAAAAAATAATGTCAAATGATTCATATTAAAGTTTGCCCGATTCCGCAGTACAAATAAATCATATGAAATGTATCTCGCAGATACATTTACTCCAAGCAAAAGGGGGGGGGGGGGGGGGGGCTGGCTGGGTGGAGTGCTTGACTCGAGTGCGTTTTGGGCCAGGTTAAGTGCTAATGTTAATGTTTTTGGCCCGCGTTTGTCATTGTCCCAGTCGCGTGCAACCGCTGGTTGAACGTGCAACGATGAACGTTGAACGTTGAATGCGGAACGTTGATATATTGATTCGCATGCGACACTAAATCAAAATAACTCTGCATGCTTGGCACCCAAATATTTCTCGGGAATGCTCAGCACTCACAATGCCAATTCTTGGAATTTTCACAGGGGTAGTGGAGGGGAATGGGGCGGAGAGATGCGAGAGGCGAGGGGATGTTGGACAAAGTTAAGCCAGTCGAAAACACAGAAAATATGCGCTGCATAATGAGCGATGAGTGCTTTTGGCTACTTATGCGTGAAAAAAGATACAGTATCTTTGAAATGTCTGCCGTTGTTCGGGGGAAACCCAACTACGACGAATAAAGCTCCAAAACTGAACTGAACTCGACAACATATATATATATATATATTATATAGAGTGTATACTTATTTATACAGTCATACCAGTATTTATTCGTACACGTCTTATCTTAGCGGTGTTTTTTCTTCACATTGCGATTTACATTTTTCATCGTCAGGGTTTCATTTGTTTTTGTGCCTAACTCTGGGAGAGCAACGATGATTGTTTTGTGGGAATAACGTCATCAAAACTGAACGTCTAAAACTGGGACTCATCATATTTAGTCACTGAATCCAAGTCATATTGAGTATACTTGTTTTCTAGTTATTATTTAAATTATGAATCTAGTATTTGAAGTAAACACTTGAAATATTTGATTGAATGAACAATTATAGGACACACAGATAGATCTGGATCATCTCTATTTTATCCAGATTTCCAATTTGAATTCTCTGATTTGATGCATTTAACTTAGTTTTTGAATCGAAACTCATCAAGCGAGCAGTTTCGATTCAAAAACTAACTAACTAATACATTGCAACCAAAGTGCACTTGTTAAATTCATTCATTATTCACATTGCAGTTTAATATGAATGCACTCACATACATTCTCATACTCATTCGTTGTACATTCATAAGTATGTGTGAGTGAGTGTGTATTATGGAGGCTGAAACATTCCCAAGCAGTTTCTTGGGCTGCAAAAATATTCGTTTGAACTTTTGCGCACTTTTGGATGCCATTTGCAGATGCTTTCGCTTGGGCGCAAATTACCCAAAATGTTACCCGAGGCGCATAATACACACACACTCACACACACACACAAAAGCAATGTATAAACTGAGTGTGTGTGTGTGAAAATGTTCGGTATAGTTTTGGTTAGTTTTCGTTTGCGAGTTTTGCGAGTTCAAAATGTAAACTCAGACCACAAATGCGTCTTGTAAGCGTATTTAACTTTATTATTTATGCATGTGCTTGTGTGTGAGTGTGTGTATGGGTGTAAGCGTATGTGTGCGGAGGTGTGTGTGTGTGTGTGTCGACGTTTTGTTCGCTTATTAATTTATAATACACTGCGGCCTTGGCGCACAACTTTTGCATATTCAATAAAATGTTTTGTCGAGCAAAAACTTTGCCATTAACTCATCCACGCCCAAATTATAGTTTGCCACACACACATAACAACACACACACACACACCCATATATATATATGTACTTATATATTTACATAAAATGCTACTTAAACACTATTAAGAGAGTTACCTATCCAAGTAGTTGTAAATATCTGTGGATCCTTCTCACTTTCATGAAAGTTTTGTCGAGCACACAAAAAGAGAGAGAGAGGGAGACAGAGTGTGTGTGTGAGGGAGAGAGAATGATACGGCTGCATCATCTGTTTTGTGTGTTTTGCGTTCTTGTCGCATAACCCTTTAATTTATTGAACTTGCCACAAGCTGCGACACTTGACACTTGCAGACAAACGCTTAGCCAACAACGTGCATTTATCTCTGTGTCTCTCTCTCTCTCTCTCTCCCTTTATTGCTGTTGCTGCAATTTTCATTCAGTTGACTCAATCTGTCAATTACGCGACGGCTTGTTTAGTTGCCACAACTTGTGGCAATAGCTTGCCGTTAAATGGCAACAAAAGTCACTCAAAAATCGAGCACTTCAAGGACTCGCTCGCTCTTAGCCAGGCATTGAACCAGTTTATCGATAACTAATGAGGCGACTATAAAACAAACACACGCACACACACACACCCACACATGCACACACACTCATCTAAATATATGCATAGACTTTCAGTTGGGTCAACAAAATGGCTGACAGACTGAATGGGAGCCCAAAATGGCCAGCTTTGGCTAAGCTAAGGGGTTTGGATGTGCTTGGGGTTGGTTGGGGGTGTGTATTTTAGGGGTTCATGCTGTTATGTTATTAAAGCCATAAATTCAAGTAAAAACAAATGAACGAAGCGTTGGCCAAATGTTGTGTCTTACGACAAAGATGAAGATGAAAGCGAATCCAAGCCAAGCCAAAGAAATGAGAAAGCCCCCAACTGTAACTGGAGCAGGGGGAAGGAGCCGGGGGGGGGGGGAGTCTGTTGAGCTAGGAAGCTGGGGAGTTGAGGTTGTGTAATGGGATGCTCGCAAATCTCAGAGCTGGGCAACATGAGCATAATGGCATAAAGCGTTGATAACAAATTTGCGCATTTCAACATGAATGAATTCTCTAGAGGCACACATGCTCAAAGAGAGAGAGAGAGAGAGAGAGAGAGAGAGAATGAGAGCGAGAGAGTGAGAATTTGGCTAGTGTGTCTGGGTTGTCATAGTCAGGCTTCCGGCTGTAGCTGGAGCAGAATGTCCTTTGCCTGTAGCCTTAAGTGCCTCAGCGTTCAAATAGTCTACGTGTGTGTGTGTGTTTTCGAGTGAGTGTGATATGTGTGTGGGCGTGTGTGTGTGTGTGTGTGTGACACACACTACACAAAAATACACAATAGACTTAGCTGAATGTAGTTGGTTCAATTTGAAAATACGTTTTGATGAACAAAAACAGTGTTTCCTAACCGAACCTAATGAAAAGCTTCAAGTTTAACCATATTATGCATGGATATATATTATATATCAATAGAAAGCCTATATCTTTACAATTGGGTCTTTTATCGTTCATCGATAATAGATTTGTATCGATATTCGCTTGTATTCCACATTTAAAGTTTGTAGCCTTTGCAGTCTCTGAGATCGGGACTTTATATGGTACATCTAGAATCTAGACTCTATATAGAATGTATTACTTTATAAGGTGGGACATACATAAGCAAAGAATTGTGCAAAATGCTTCTTATTTTTTTGTACAGTTTGCAGAATTTAATTTAATTTCTATTTATTGCAACATATTTGCTGGCTTAAGGAAAATCACTTATTTTTTTCCGTCCTTCAACTGTAGTGGTGTGGGTGTGTGTGTGTGTGTGTATATGTGTAACATATAGAAGCATTCTGTAACGAAACCTGCTAACGTTTTGGGGCCAATGTAACGCTTGGGTCTCTCTGCCTCGCCCCCTGTTTCCCTTTGTAACGGCGTTCTGCTTGAAGCCATGTCAACATGTAGTGATGCCATCCCCCTTCCCTTGCCACCCTTGTGACTTGAGACGCAGCTGCCGCAAGACAATTGGCGTCGCAGAGGACACAGGACAACTGATTTTCCGTCATGGAGCACACTGTGATTTGTCGCAAAGAACTGACCAGTGGCTCAGAAGGGCAGTGGAGGGCTTGGAGGGGAGGGTGGGTCACCAGGCTAGCCTGATGAAAAGTAGACAAAAGAAAATCGAGTGACAATAGGAACAACAACAACAACAATACACACACACATACACACACACACACACACACACATATACAGAGGCGCCCAAAGGACTTTATTCTTCTTAGTTTTTCGTGTTTTTTTTCGTTTTGGGCCTAGTTGCTTGCACGTTCTCCAGCTTTCGTTATTTGAACCTGCCCCAAACCGAGCCCCCAATCCCCCTCTCGTCAACTCACAAAACTCTCTGCCTGCCTCGACCAGTCAATGGCTTGTTGACGTTTCATTTATCGTAATCAAGTGCGCAATCAATGCGATGAGAATTGCACTTAAGGATTGCTTTCTGCTCCTTATTCATTTGTTTTTTTTTTCTGCTGGCATTTCCTTCGGTGTATTTGTCGCATGTTGCATGTAGTATTTCTTGGTGCTGCAACGAGTGCCCCAAATTGGCTTATGAATTGCATTGCAATCGTGTTCAGAATGACACTTGGCCACATTTGGAGATTGCTCAAGTGAGTGGAGACTAAGAATACGAGTTGAAAATTAGAATGAGAATGAGAATGTGAATGCGTTTGCTCTAAGCAGCGAGGCATGTGAAACGTTTGCGAATGCAGCACAAAGAAGAATGCAAGTGAAGTAAGGCATGGACATAATACACATATACAAATTGACGACATTTAAGCAATTAAAAATAATAATAATAATAAAATAAAATAGATAAATATAAATAGATAGATAAAGAAAAGATGACAACCCTGACAGTCCGGAGAAGTCAACCTGCTCACATTTAAATTTCACCATAAATTTAAAAAAAAGCAAGCGAGTTTGTTTCGGATAACTTCCTAGGCAAGTTGTTCAGACAAGAAGTTGTCTTTCGCCCGATAGTTATGGGAACTATATGATATTGTGATCCGATCTGGCCAAACTGCAACCCTAGTTTCATCAAGATACCTTCACAGCTGACCGAGTTCACATAGTTAGTTGGATGAGTAGTCAGTTGGTAATGCTCAAGCTCATGCAATTTTAATGTGGCTTACTTAAGGGGAATATTTGTTGAAGTCTTGCATGTCATTCCTTACAACCAGTTTCTCGTGCACTTTGTACTTTTCAGCAAATTTATCGATAAACAAAAGTTCTCTTTAAAAAATACAACAACCAAAAAAAGTTAGCATGCAAAATAGTTGGTGATGAGTTGTAAATATATAGCGGCGACCAACTCTGTGAAGGTTTTCTTTTATTATTTTGTCGTTTTGGCCCTGCCTGATAATAAGTGGCGCTGAAGTTGAAGTTGCGAGAAAGACGACAACTGCTTTTTGAAATATGCCAACTTGGCAGTTGCCAGCAGAGAGCAAAGGCGGGAGAGGGTTGGCCTAAAGATTGTGCTCAGCACATTTTTAAATTAGTACTGACTGACGGAGGTGCCCAAAAATCTGACGAGGCGAGCGGGTGGGCATAGGGGGGGGGGGATGGTTGTGGGGGCTAGGGGGTGAAAACTTTTGGCGCAAGCCATGCTAAAAAATGTTTCGCTCACCAAAAATCGTGCTCAAAACTTTGTGGCCGACAGCTCGCGGACTCAAGCTATGACAACTGGCTGTGATAGGCGGGGGCTGTGGGCGGGTGAATTAGTAGAGGGGAGGGGTGTGTGTGTGTGTGTGTGTGTGTGCCGTTGCTACAACTTGATTTTACTATTTTCATTTTTCGTTTCATTTTATTTATTCTATTTTTTGGTTGCTATTGTTGTTTCATTTTTGGGACTGGCGGGGCTTGAACAATGGCCAAAAAAAAGCGACGACGTTGCGCGATATTGTCAAGCTGATGGTTGACAGTGGTTAGGGAGCAGACCAGTTGGGTGGTTGGGGCTGGGTATTTGCAGGCTGAAAATGCAATTTTTGTGGAGCGCAACAACAACAACAACAAAAAAATCGCTCGCAACGACAAGCGACAACAGAAAATTGGATGAGCACTACGACCATGATGGGCACTGCTCGGACGGGTGGAGCTGGTCGGGGATGTGGGGACTGGACTGGCTGGATAAACCGCAACAGCCACTAACTGAATCCAAAATCGGAATGAGACAGCTGCAAAAGACTGTCCTAGAGAGAGAGGGAGAGAGAGAGAGATAGAGATAGAGAGAGGAAGAGGGGAAATGGTGTTCTGGCAACTTTCAGTGCTGCCAGACCAGGCGAAGCATACAAAAATAACCACAAGCCCAAGCTGCACATTATCTATGAATGTGCTTTTTTGCTGCCATGTGTGTGTACGTATGTGTTTGTGTATGTGTGTGTGTAAGTGTGTGTACATGTGTGTGTATAGATGCGGGTGTAACGCGGTCGTCTTTTTCTACTTTTTTGCAACGTCAGTTGGCGCAACAAAAAACTGCAAAACGCAACACAGCGCGAAAGTGAGCGACAGAGAAAGAAATCAAGGGAGTGAAAGAGAGAGAAACAAAGAGAGAGGCTGAGGCGGAAATTGTTTAACAGAACTTAAATCTGAACGAAATTGTTTTTGGCGACAGTTTGTATGTGCCACCAGCCCCCAGCCCCCTCCGCTCCACAAACCCCCTTACTGAACTCAGTACAGAGCTTGAACCTAAACCCAGCCCACCGCCTCGGACCTTGTTAGGCATCAGCAGGCAGCAGCTGGCTGCAATGTTCCAAGTTACAAGCTGCATGTGTGTTATGCCACCTACTTTTCAAACAGCTCCCATTTCGACAACCCAACCCAACCCCACCGCATAAGCCACTGCAGAGCGTTGCCAGCCTTTAGAGTATACAGCATAGAGTTGCCAGTCACACTTATTAAATGTCAAAGCTAAGCAATAACATTTGGGGCATTGCCAGCTTGTAGGGTATACACTAGCATTTGAGGCATGGCAGCTTGAAGTTTGATTCAATTTGGCACATTTTCGACTATTGGAGACACCCTTTAACCATTCCTAACTATCCAATATAAATGAATTAATTTTGAATCTTCAAATTTGTTTCATATTAGTTGGATAAAATGGTAATCAAATTTCAAATAACTTTTTTACAATCACCGGTTATATTTCACCATTCACACGTTAACGCTGAGGGCAACCCATAATGGAATCGAGAAATGTTACGAAATTGTAAATGTTACAAATGTTGGCCAAAATGGAGTGCAGTTGGAATCCATTCAATGTCTGAGAGAAGAGCATTTGCCTGATTACTGCTAACCGGTTCTATGTTTGGCAGGCTTTACACAATCTGTAGCAGAGAGGGGGGGGGGGGCAGGGGTTGGTGCAGCAAAAGAGGTGATAGTGGTGGGGGAGGGTATGTTTTTTGTATAGTGTGTTGCAGTGCGGCAGCTTTTTGCAGAGATTTGTTGGCTTGGAAATTGCCCAACAAATTTCTCTTGGCGGGCCACAAACAACAAACCACACACACACACACATATGCGAGTAGGCTAGCCATATGAGCACGTATCTGTGCATCTCTGTGTGTACAAGTGTGTGTTTGTGAGTGTGTAGATTACTTACTTTTGGAGCGTTAGTCGTTAGTGGCGTTATTTCATAGTCACGCCCAGCAGCCGCAGACGCAGTTACTTCTGCACCAACAAAACACCAACCCCAGCCTCAGTCCCATTCGCTTGCATGCCCCCTATCAGCCCTCCCCCCCCCCCTCCCAACCACGCTCCCTACCCACTGCTTGGCGCCCTTGGTCGACCTCGTCTGGGGCTACTTAGAAGAGGGCCGCACAAAAGCGCAAAAGAGCGCAAAAAGCCGTTCATTGATAATGCAAACTCAGCACAAAAATATCTCTTGCACATGGCTGAAAGTGGGCACGGGGAGAGGAAGTGGGGACAGGGAGTTAGAGGGGGCTCAGCTACACACATTTATGAAGCCAGTCTAAACTTTTGCATAGCATACCATGTGTGCTTGTGTGTGTATGTGTGTGTGTGTGTGTGTGTTGCTTTCTGTGTGGTTCGAGTTTCAAATCATGACCAAAAAATTATGTGGTTGTATTTAAAGTTGCGCTAAGCTTTTGGGTAACTGGACTCTGGACTCTAGACTACAACGGTCTATAGGCTACCTCTAAGCCTACCCCGCTCCATTCCCATCACCATCCTTCTCCCCCACTTAACCGAGAGAATTGGGGGCGAAGCTGCCTAATACTTTTTCAGTTAACTCGCGCGTTGATTTCAAGTTGACTTTTGGGCAGCGAAACTTTTTGTGAGTGTGGATTGCAATAAGTGTGTGTGTGTCTGAGTGTGTGTCTGTGAGTGTGTGTGTGTGTATGAAATGGTATATGTGGTTTGTACTTAAATTGGACAGCGCTGACCACGCATTGCATTCGTTAGCCAACCGGCTATAACTAAAGTTGACATACCTGCAAATGAAGAAGGAAAGAGAGAAAAAGTCAAATTAGTCAATGGAAAAAATTGCTTTCAATTTGCGCTTACAATTTAAGTTAATGTTTTTGGTTAATTATGATTCCTGTACAAGCTGAGTAAGGTCAAAGGACTGGGTTGTTCATCCCACACAATGATTATTGTACAAATTGTTGCGTTGACGAAGCGGGCGAGGCACTTCGTCTCTTGGAAGGAGAAGACTTCACTTCCGGGGGTCTGCCTGCCTTACAGATATATCGCAACTCTCCGATACCCAACCCAGGAATCTAGCGATATTCGACCAACCCACGGAACGTAGTAGAATAGAAATCGCACACATACAGAACCTGAGCTAGAACTGAAATTCAACATCAGTTGGCAGTTACAAAAACTGATATTTATGGACTATATAGTAGCCAAACGGAATCGAAGGACGATTCATAACCTTTACCGCAACCTTGGCACTTTACCTAGGCGAACCGGAACTGGAACCGGAAATACGTTTACCGATAAAAATATAAAGCATACCGCAAAACAAGTCAACGATCAGTCAAGTTAAAGTGGCCTGGTTCCCCCCTTTTGGTTTTGGTTAATTAGCCACCCGACTAATTCAATCAATACAATCACATTATGCTTGTCATCATCTGACCTAAACCCCCCTCCAAACGAAAAGCCCCATTCTGAAGTAATTTTGGACATGTTATACGGTCATTTCAGAAATTCCATTACGTTGTAGTGGCAAAAAAGAAGAGGAAATCAGGCCGCTCGTTACCGTTATGAGTCGCATTAGCTACAAGGCGGGGATATGCTGGAGGCAGCGGAATGGGAGCGCGGAGGGAGGTGTGTGCAGGAATGTTGCTAATTTCCTAAGTGGCAGTTTGCCAGCGTTGCCAACTCAGTTTGTGACTCACAAGTTCCGTCTGCCCCTCTCTCTCTCTCCCTCTTTGTCGCTTTGAGCCTGGTCTCTGCGCAAATATTCAACTCATTTAACACATTGTCCAGATCCGCAGCGAACATAACCTCAATTTGGAATTAACAACAAGCGGCTAAAATGTAAATAACCAAACCCCAAAAAAAAAAATAAATGACAAAAAGTAAAAAAAAAAACACACAACAAGAGAAAAGCTTCTCCTGCGGCTTTTCAGCTTCGGTTCCTCAGTTCTGCTCGTGGGCTGCGGGGAAATGTGAGGGGGAAGTGGGCGGGGAGTGGCGCCCCGCTTCAAGTATTTTTGCATAAATTAAGCATCGAGCCTGCTGGAGGTCCTGACACATAACGGGTATTGCTAATTACGCCATAATGTCCGAAGTGCACAACGTTAACGAACAGAAACCGGAGAGAGAGAGAGAGAGAGAGAGCGAGAGCAGCAGAGAGCGCATAAGGGAGAGAGAAAGAGATGGAGTGAGAGAGCAGATGTAAGGCAGGGGTGTACCCAAAAAGCTGGCACTTGGCCTTAGCCAAAAAAGGCAACAAATTAGCATAATAACCTTTAATAATACAAACGAAAAATTAAATAACAACAAGAATGACGATGGCCAAAAAAAAAAAGAAGAAAAAAATAAATATTAAATGCGAGCAAAGCAAAAAACGAAATTGTAAACCGAAAAAAAAAATAAGCCCGGAATGCTTAGCAGGCAACGGACCTCGCTGGATCTGGATCTGTGGGCCGCTCAAGGGTAAGCGGAGCGAGCGAGAGGTTTATATAAAGTCAGAGAGGTAGAGAGAGAGAGAGAGAGAGACAGAGAGGTAGAGAGAGAGAGAGAGACAGAGAGAGAGAGATGTACAAGCGAGGATTTTTGAAAAAGGAAAACTACAAGCCATTAACGCACATTAGCAGAACTTATAAATTTATTGCCTGTGCGCTCGCCCGTTGATGTCGATACTAGCCGGGGAATGGAGGAGGGGGGCGGCAAACGAAAGGGCATGGCAGGGGAGTAGGGAGAAAGTAGGTGTTGGGCGCAAAGGTTAAGGCCATGCATTTCGGGGGTAGTTCGGCAGTTGGCCTGGAACAATAGAGGGTGCTGCTGCTGCTTCAGTGTCAAAGTGAGCGTGAAAAAAATATGTATATATATATATATATATATATATATATATATATCTGAAAAGCGGAAAAATCTGTACGAGATTAAAATTGGAATTATGTATTGGATGTGGATGTTGGGAAATTGAACAAATAAAATAAGGATACTTTGTTAATCAGAGTCAATAATGGATGATTCGATTGGTATCGATAATTATCGATCAAATGCAGTACTCTTGATATCGACTTGGTTGTTGACCTTATCATGAATATATATGCTTTTATATGCTCGCAGATGTTGACTGCTGCTTCTTGCACACTCAAGCTGATCTTCATTATACCAATTTTACGCATTTTAAATGGGTTGAGGGTTTCAAGAAAAAAACAGGGGGTGCTGACTGCAAATGTCAGCTGCATGTGAATTGCATTTGCACCGCTGTCGGCAGCTTGTTGTTGTTGCTGTTGTTGTTATTGCTACCTGGGATTGTGCTAATTTGTTTTCCAATTTGGCTGCTTCTACTGCGATAGACTGAGTCGGAGCACAAGGGTAATGTGTGAGTGTGTATGATTCTGATTGTGGCATACTCGTTATCCTTGCCTTACAGCACAGCCAGCTGCATTACAACAACAGCAACAACAAGCACTGAATGGCTAAGAACCAAGCAAAACACAACAACAACAAAATGTGCCACTTAGTTAAATGCACACGTGCTAAATCTCTCGAGCTAAATGCAACCAAATTCTCACTCGCTCTTATGCCAAAAAAAAACCCCTAAGCCAGCACAACCCGCCTTAACCCGACGCACTGCAGCACAACCCTGAGCAGAGAGTGAGAGAGTGAGAGAGAGAGAGAGAGAGAAGGGGGAGGGAGATAGACTACTCACACACACACAGCCCGCATGCTGCTTATCCCGCAAGAAAATGCAATACAAAATGAATATTTAATTCGACTTGCACAGCTGGAGGAGCAGCGGCGTAGTATCTGAAATGTGAGAGGGATTGGTTGAGCAAGGGTGGGGTGGGGGTTTTGATGTCGCAGGATCGTGTGGGATTTTGCCAAGTCACGACGCGTGCAAAAATCAACGCTATGCCATACAGAAGAAAATTGCATTTCACTGTTATCGCCACAGATGCTGGCACATTGTGTGTGATGTGTGTGTGTGTGAGGTGGTGTGACGTGGGTGTGTGTGGTGGTGTGATGTGTGTGTGTGTGCTGGTGTGATGTGTGTGTGTGTGTGTGTGTGTGATGTATGTGTGTATGTGATGTGTATGATATCTTAGACTTAAACGTAGCCAGCTAAGCGAAGCCATTAACAATCGGATATAGCTATACAATGACTGATTATTCTAACTGTTTAAATATTTAATGTTCATAAATGAACTATCGATATGATATCGATATGTTGGCTATTAGTACAGTATCGATAACTGTAAGTATAATGTAAGTCGTCGATTCATCACCATTTGAAACTGATATTATATGTTATCGAAACCAATTATAAAATAAACGGAAAACGGCATGCAATGCAACTATCGGTAAGTTATCGAAAATAACTATAAGCTGCTCACAAGCTCAGTTAAAGTTTACATATTTCCAAATTTAGCTTATGCAAATATTATCAATAGCATTAGCAAATACAAAAAGCACAATTCATACAGATTACAGAGTATCTTGAAGTCGTGCACATTCCACAGCAAACCACTGGCCGTATATGCCTGGCAGCTTTATCAATTCTGTTTGGATTGTTTGTTTGTTTGTTGATATTTATTTGCCGCATAGCGGTGCAAGCATTTTGACCCCGGTTGAAAGCAGACAGGATCCAAAAGGAGTAGCCCGATTGTGTGTGTGTGTGTGTGTGCCATAAAAGGACAGGTAAAAAGGGTAAAAAGGGTTAAAAGGAAACAAAACGGTATTCGTAATTCCCTATAAGAGCCCAATATACAAATGGAACCAATATCTACCAACAACATGAAGAACAACAAGAACAGCTGACGACAGAAAAGCAGCAGTCCTTGTATCCTGGGGATAAGCGACTTGGCAACAACAGCAACATTTTATTTCACTTGCTGCCCCTTTTTTTGGTTTTTGTTTTTCTTCTTCTTTTTTCAATTCTATAAGATGCCAGGATATGTTTGACATGCCCCCAATTGAAATGGAGGCACCTGTCACAATGCACCAGAGAGCAGGAGCAGGAGCAGGAACAGGACCAGAAGCAGAACCAACTAAAAAGGCGCTACGGTGTTGGTTCGAAGCGTTGACAGCTTTTAGCCAACTGTGTTATTGGCTAGTCAGTTGAGCGAATTGAAGTCCACAAATTGTGTGAAGTTCAAATGCGAACTGGATCATCTTGTTTGGGTGTCAGTGTCTTTGTGTTTTGATTTGTGAGTCCATATCAGACACGAGAAGGTTTCTGAAAACGGTACACGAGTGGTTCAGCGTAAAAAGTACCAAAAGCTATGTGTATGACAGTAGAAAGCTACGTCAACTGATGATATACTGATGATTTACGTACATAATACAGTTGCGGAACGGGTTCAAGAGTGGTTCAGCGTGATAGCTTCAAAGGTGCTCAAGCTGTAGCAATATCAGCTTGATTACTAGACCTACTTATGACATTCAGTTGATGACACATATGGTAGTTGCAAAAAAGGATTACACACAACGTTTGAGTGTTGCTCTAAAAACCGGTTCAAAAGTGGCTCTGGTTAATATCTCAGCAACTGCTCGAGCTTTACGCATCAAATTTGTAGATGTAGCCTGAAAATATGCTTACAAATCGATGGCTCTCGTTATATTCGATGTTTGTTCAAGCATTATCTTCGCCTAATCTAAGCCATATTCTTAGCTGCCTTGAAGCTATTTTTTTTATTTTTGAATACATTTTATCCTTTTTTTTGGGGGCCCTGCAATTGCGTTATTTATCAGCCTTAGCCATATACGCCGTATATGTGTGTATTATACATATATAAATATATATATATACAAGTGTGTGTGTATGCTGTGTGTGTGTATTGTGTATGCCGTATGTATGGCACTTTTATATTATTACTTTTATGCAGCTGTTGTTGTTACCGTTATGCCCGTTTTGCTCGTTTTGCTCGTTTTTGTATTCATTGCCTTTTGTTTTACAACAATTGCATGCCGAATTGAGCTCTCTTTTCTGTTGTTGTTGTTGTTGTTGTTGCTGTTGTTGCTGTTGTTGTTGCTGTTGTTGTTGCTGTTGCTTTTTAGTATTTTTGCTAAACTCAGCATTTAAGTTTAGTTTTGGGCAAAAGGGTTGCTGCGTTCTTTGGCTCGCTTTGGGTTTCGGTTGCGTTCGGTTCGTTTCGTGTTGCGGTAAACGTTTTGCATTTTATTTCATTTTATTTCTCGCTTTTCGTTGTTTGCCACAATAAAAAGGGTGCATTTTTATATTTCGCCATAAGTTTTTATGGCTTCCGTGTAAGTAAGTGTGCTTGTGTGTGTGTGTGAGTGTGTGTGTGTGTGTTTGTGGCGTCGGCTCTGTCTGTGTGCTCACCTCCGCTCTCCTCCCTTCCGCACTCCTACACCTAACCCTTACTCCGCACAGCCAAGTCGACATTTAACATTGCCCAACGACGCTGCTTGCCTTTCTCCCCCCACACACACACTCTTTCTCTCTTTCTATATATATACATATATATCTCGCTTCGTCTCCTGCTCTATCTCTTTTACGCTGTTGTCGACATTTTGTCAAAAGTTAGTCCAGTCATCCAAAAGCATTGGTCCTAAGGCGCTGGAGCGGGAGCTGAGGACTTGCGGTGTGTCTAAAATGACGCGCCTTTACACTTAAATGTTTTCGAAAGTTCTTTTCCCTGTCTCTCTCCCTCACCCTCTCCCTCTCTCTCCATAGCTTTTTTTTGCAACTCTTTGTATTATTATTGTTGGTCGCCTTGTTTTGCACTTTTAATTTGGTTTATTTGTGCAGAGAGTATGACTAAATGTCTGTATGTGTGTGTGTGTGTACATATGTGTGTGCGTGTATATGTGTGTGTGTGTGTATATGTTTGTGTGTGTGTGATTGTTTGAGTATTTAGATTTTAATCTACTTTGCCGTTGCAGCTGCCAAAAACTTTTGACAACGCACTCCCCACCTTCCGACCCCCTTCGCCATCCATAAAAATAATGTGAGTAGGCATACTGCAGGAGCTCGATTTAGAGATACCCTGAAAAAGGATAGCAAAAGCCAATCATTCGGAAGTTGTGCTTGATTTAGGCACATCGGTAATCGATTTTTATCGATATTTGAGAAACACTGGCAGTTATCAATAAATTGAAATAAGCCTACTTCAACATCGAATTTGCGACTGATACTGCTCAAGAATATATGTATAGATACATATATATACTTTATAACCTCAGAGAACCTTCTTTCAAAGGGTTCATGATATACGAAAAAAGCAGGGTATAAGTCAAACTTTCAATGAAAACTATTTTAATATTGTTATTTATTATGGTGTTAGATGGCGTAGGAGGCTAAGGTGGAGAGGTGAGGTGATGAGGCGGTTGTGTAAGCCAGAAAGTTGCAACACATTAAGCGAACGTTGAACTCTAAGTTGCGTTTTGCTTTTAACCCATTTTATTGACTGGCAGGAACAAATCCAAACTTTCTTAAATGCTTATGTTAATAATTGAATAATATTTAAAGTGCAATTTGCAAATACGCGCTGAATTATTGATGAGGTGGCAACCCTGTTCTTCTAGCGGCAATCAACCGATTAATACCAAGCAAACAATAATATTCTTAATGAGCTCAAATATTTAATATGCATTTTATAATATGTATTTCCTATTTATAGTCAATTAAAATCAGTAAATAAAACATTGCCACATACAAACTCAAAGTCATGCATAATGCATATGTGTGTGCCTGTGTGTGTGTGTGTGTGTGTGTGTGTGTGTGTGTGAGTGTGTGTGTGTGTCTATGTGTGCGTAAGAAGCAAGTTCCACTGATAAAACAAATTCAACAAATAGTTTGTATCATTGCCTTCATATAAGTTATATTTTAGTGCACATAGTACATAGTCTATTGGTATATCTATTATTGTATAATGATATATATATATATATCAAAATAAATATATAATATATCTAAATATATCTATTGATTATCTCTAACTCAACTTAAAGTTAATCTAGTCACACTTCTAATGGCTTCTGTCTATGTTAGGCGATTTTGATTTCATGATTTTCTATATATACGTCATTAGCTTCAACAGTCGATTCCATTTAGCCATGCCAGGCTAACCATCCATTCACTTAACTTTGTAAAATCCAAATCTGTTTTAAAGCCATGTAGATGATAGGCAATACATGCCTCGTAGCCAGACAAATCGAATCACTATTTCATATAGCTGCCTTAGGAGAAATATTTGATTTGCTTTGCTGCGAGTGTGCCTAGACGTGCCTCAGATAAGCCTCTTTTTAACTCTGCTCACTTCAACTGTGGCAATTCCTCGATCTCTTCCTTAATTCGAACAGCTAACAGCCTGTTGATCGGTGCAGAAGCTAAGCTGTCGTTAAGCTATCGCTTAACAGGGTCAGTTGGTAATCAAATTAGCCAACAGACTGGATCTAATTGAGAGTTGCTATTTCCCATGGCAATCTCAGTTGTACGAATATATAATTTGCAGGCATACATCATACATCTATCCAGCCACCCACCCTCTTCCAGTTCCATAACTGAATTCCCATTGAGAGGCACGATCTTCTTACGTCCTCGTCCTCATCGTCGTCGTCGTCGTTGCCGTAGTCGTTTGACTGGAATATGAGGCTCATTCTGCTCGCTCATTTAATAGGCCCCTAGTCAAATGAAATGTGCACACTTGATTGCAACCATAAATTTTGCAGTGCGCTGCTGCCCCACACAGCGAAATCACACACACACACACACACACACACACACACACACACTAACAGTCAGTGGGTTGGGGTGGGGTGTGGTGGGGCGGGTTTGGGGCACCACTGGAACGTGCACAGTAAATGAAATGAAAGCAGTGAGTGTTCGCTGGCCAGTGTTAAATTTCAATGCCAATTGCATACAGTTAAAAGACGAATGCTACAATGTGCAGCCAGAGTGTGGAGTGTGGGGAGCTTACTTCGCTTTATGCTTTTTTTACATTTTTTTATTTCTCTTTTTAAATGCAAAGCCACACACGCACACGCACACACAAACACACATATACGCACACACAAATATTCTGCTTTTTTGCGGTGCTTTTGTGCCTACGTTAAATGCGGGCGGTCTTTGCTGTTTTTGATGTTGTTGTTGTTGTTGTTGTGATTCATCAACTTTTAAATATTATCTGCCTTTTTCTCTCCCTCTCCCTCTCCCTCTGCCTCTTTCTCCCTCTCTGTTTCGCTCCCTCGCCCACTTGCTTTCGCTTTGCAAAAGTAATTAAAGAATATTATAAAAATGGCAAAGGCATAACTGATAAGTATTGAAAGGAGTAAGCGCGTAGAGTCGGGAGGAGGACGGGAAGCAGAGATGGGAACGGGGGGTATACTTAAATGCTCGCTCAATTAGCATTCAGCGTATTCTTCACATCCTTATTAAAAGTGCTGTGCTTCTATCTCCACCCTCCCCCTTTCGATGCATTTATTCGCATGGCTTTTCAACAGAAAGCAAAATTAATAAGAAACCCATTTGATAAGTTGACACACCCCCTCCCCGCCCACGCACTCCGTCGGACCACACGCTGCGTTTTTATTGACGAGTCGACTTTATTGGGTATTTCTTTTGATGCATTTTTTAACAGTTCTTTCAAATGGCAACAACAACAACAACAACAACAACAAGAGCAGCAGCAGCTGCCGCAGCAACAGCAGCAATAAGCGGCCAGCCCGCATATCACACATTATAAACGGTTCTTTACATTTGTATTCTTCAGTTAAAGTTAATTGCAAGCAGCGCAGTCGATGAGAAATTTATATATTTAAATCTATGTAAATTGGCTGCGCTTTAATTTCGTAATAATGATAATAACCGTAAACTAAACTCACACACATGCAGCATGCAGCAGCAACAACGCCCCTTTGTCCCACCTGTGTGTGCTCCGCTCTGCTCTGCAGGGGGTGTGTGTTTCAGTTGAAGCGTCTTTCAACTATTTCCAATGGAAACTGGCAATTTGGTTATAGCTGGAAACTTGCATAAAATGCAGATGCGAAGCACTGAGAAATAAGGCTTAAATTAGCAAGAGAGTGCCAGCTAATAATGGCACGCACTCTCTCTCTCTCTCCCTCTCTCTCTCTCTCTCCCTCTCTCTCTCTCTCCCTCTCTCTCTCTCTCCCCCTCTCTCTCTCTCTCTCTAGCTATAGCTGTGACTCAAGCTGTAGCCTTAGCTCTAGCTATTGCTCTCTCCTTTGGAGCTAAGTTTATCACAGCTGAAAAGCTAAAAATCAACTCAAAATTCAGAAATGATATTGGCTGCTTTTACACAAAATGATTATCATTTGAGCAGTTTGACCTCTCGTTAACCAGACATCCACACCAACACACACACACACACGCACAGTCAGTAATCCCTGACCCTCCGAATACACACACAGAGCACCTCGCCGCGTCTGGCACAAAGTGACAGAATGCAAGTTAAAACAAGTCTCTTGGGTCGATTTGAATAGTTTCTCAACTGTCCCTTATAGCCCAACAACATAACCACCCAACCACCCATCCACCCATCCAACCATGCTCCCCCGTTCTCCACCTTCAGCTGAGTTTGCCATGTCCTAAGGAGCATTGGGCATAGGTTCGTGGCTGTAAATCAAATGTCATGTCAATTTTAATTGCATTTTAATGATAAACGATGGCGCAAACAACGAACTACGAACTACAGAACTATGCAGGGGTAGGGAGAGGGTAAAGGGTAAAGGGCAGCAATTCCCTTGGTTCGCTTTATATATGTTGATATATGTGTACACGATGTGCGATAGTTCAAAAGGGTTAAGTTTAACTTGCAGTCATGTGGGTGTGTGTGCATCTGGGTGTGTGTGTGTGCGTGTGTGTGTGCGTGTGCGTGTATTTGCGGAAAATCAATGAATGCACTCTTCACTTTCATTCAATTTGATTCACACTTCACACACACACATACAATCTCATAAATTGCCAATTAGCCAGCTTAACATATATTCAAGTTTGTATCCATAAATATACAATTATATATAAATACATATATATAGATATATGTATAGATATATGATTAATTATTTGCTGACACTCGACGCAAAATTGAATTTGCAGCTGCATCCATAAGCACTCAATCAGCCAGTCATGCGTTCATCAGTCGCTCATTCATCCGTCTGTTCGAATTATGAAGTCATAATTAAATTATTCACTTTTGAAATAAAACGAATACGAAAACAATTGAGAATTATCTCTTACAGTCTGTGAAAGACAGATGGACGGACATTGTTGTTTACGCAAATGTAAATACATTATTAACATTTTTATTTATTTATATACATTATTTATAATTATCGATTTCGATGATTTTATAGCTCGACGGAGATGCTCAGCCAGTAATTGGTCTGACAAGCAGCAAGTTGAGCAGAAGGATGCAATTCCTGCCAGTCAAAGGCGCAGCTGGAGCACCTGCAGCAGGATAACCCCATTCTAGACGAGAGCATGCACGACAACTATCGCAAAGTGGATGAGCTGGCACGTGAGTAGAATGTATACACTGCCAGAAAAAATCAATGCCCAATGTGCATGTGCATATCATATAGAGAAGTGTATTCAAGATTCATTATTGGTCATTTTCAGGCCAAATGGGTGCTGATAGGAATTACGGAAAATATGTCAGAGCAAACTGTGTGCCTAAGGATAATACAGACACGAGTGATCCGGCGGAGATTAGCGACAACACGGAAAGGCAGAAGGAGCGGCAACTGGAGGGGAATTGAAAACATTTAAAGATCGAGCTTATTAGCTGGAAAGTTGGATGCGACCCTTCTTGCAGAAGTTGGCATCCCTGCATGACTATCAAGCCCTGTGCCAACGATAGTAAATGATTTTGAATGAGAGAGAGAGAGAGAGAGAGAGAGAGAGAGAGAGAGAGCGAAAGAGACAGAAAAAGCAGAGGTAATTATTAATACTGCTCTGTTCTGAAAAGCACTTTTCAAAATCTTAAAAACCCTTGTCGATCAGAATGAGTCCAAAGTCCACTATAAATTGAAAAACTCAACCGATTGTTCCTATGACAGCTCTAACTTAAATGATGATTTTTATTACATATGTTAGGTAAATAAAAACTTGTTAGATGGATGAATAAACAGTCAGACATGGCTAAAACAACTTGGCTTTCAATGCTGATACGGAATTTATATGGTATAAGGACTTGGATATGCTGCCCTCTAGCTGTTATCCATTTCAAACGGTTAACTAAACTGAAGTTAAAATAGGAATAAAACGAACTGAGTAAGCAAGACATCAGTTGCAAAAAGCGCATAATTAACGCAATTAAGTCAAAGGAATACATTTACGGATTCTTGACAGTACTTAGTAGGGCTTAGTACCCGCTCAGTGTCAGTTTGTCTGAGGTCAATGCAAAAGGCAGCCACAGCAAGCAGAGAATAAAAAATTCGGCTGTCTTCGAGTCTTGAAATGTTTGAATATATATATAATTATAAACCTACATATGGTCATATATGCATAAATATATATGTAGAATATATAAAAAATATTTAAGTATATAGCATAAGTTTTGTGTGATCAATGGCAGGCGCTGGGCAATTGTTTGACAACTTGAAAGCATTTTGCCTTAGCCAAAGCTCAGGCTAAAGTTTTTGCAAACAATGGCAATGACTCAACGAGTGCCTCAGCGAGAGAGCGAAAGAGAGTGAGAGAGAGGGAGAGAGAGGGACAGAAAGAGAAAGAGAGGGGGGAAAGTAAAGTTTTGTAATGCGCTTAAGCATCTTTGTTTAGTCTGCTCTCGTCGTCGCACACAGGTGGGCTGGATTGTTGTTGAAAGCTGTTTGTCGTCGCAGCTTCAGCGCTAGCAGCGAGCATTATAAGCATCATTTCCCCCACTCCCCACTCCCCACTCTCTCTCTCTTGCTATCCGTCCCGACCACTACCGTCACACCCCACCCACCACACACCTGAACAAAAATTCCACGCCGCACAAGTGTGGAGCATAAAGAACATATCTATACACTTTCCAAAAAAATTTAAAAAAAAAAATTCGAACAATAATTTTGAAAATTTTCCTATTTTCGCTTAAGAAATTTGTTTTGGAGAACATTGATCAGCCAATTGCAACATTATAAAATTAAAATTTAAATGTTCTGCATCTAGTTTTAGCAGAATTTGTTTGGATACAATACAAAAAAAAAAAGAATTAACATTTTTTTTTCAGCTCCGCAACTTGTTTTACGATATTATCTGTGCGGTGATATTCACCGAATCGGGATAGATTTTTCAAAGTGTGAATTCTGACCATGTTTTGTCCAATGATGCTGATGTAGAGGACGATGATGATGACGATGATGATGATGATGATGATCATTGAAAGAGCGGCACGTTGTGAGCCTATCACGTACATTTGCCATCAATAACGCAACGATTTAACTTGTCTCATCCGCCCCGGGGCCAACGTAGTGCAAAACCCTCAACCTCCCCGTCCCAGTCAACCCCCCTTCTACCGCCCACCCGAATGTCACGCCCACCTCGGACACGTACACGCATGCCACATAGATTAGGCCTGTAAGCCAAGCAACGACTGGATGCCACATAGATAAATGCTCTCTCTCTCTATTTCTCTCTGTCTGCCTGTCTGTCTGTCTGTCTCTCTCTCTCTGTCTCTGTCTCTCTCGCTCTCGCTAGTCGTTGTCAAGTATTGTTTATATTTTTTGTCTATGTGTGTTAGGCTATTTACCGATATACAAATATTGGCAACTTTCTGACTGGGCACGTAGCACAGTCAACAAGAAAAGAAACAGGCTAAATCTAGCTAAAGCCAAATGCAAATGTGCTCGAATTGTGATAAAAAACAGAAATAAAAAACAAGATGCCAAACAAATCCACTTAGCTGCTAATTGACGGCAAATCGGAGAACTTGCCTAACTGCGCCTGGAAGTGCAGTCAACCCCTTAACCCGGTTCCACCTCCAGTTCCAGTCCCAGTTAAAATTCCAGTTCCAGTTCCATTTCCACGTTCGATTATCATCTTGTTGCTTAGCTGGTGGGTTTATCTTTCTGTTGCTGCTGCTGCTGCTGCAGCTTCTGCATCTGCTGCTGCTTCTGTGTTTCTGTTTCTGTTGCAGTTTCAGTTTGTTTCTGCCCAAAACCCATTTGAAGCAGACAAGAGACAAGAGTGATGGGGTTGAGGAGACAGGAGTTGCACACTCGCTCTCTGTGGTCAGTGGACAAACAGCAAATGCGATAGAGAGAGAGGGAGAGAGACAGAGACGGGCAGGATAGCAAGGGCCGTATGAAAAGGGACGCGGATGGGTGCTAAGAGGTGCTAGGTGAAGGGGCGGAGATGTGTCCAGCGTTAGTCTTAAAAATACCCATGAGAGTTGTCGAAGGCATGTTCCAAACATTTTCAAGCTCAAGCTTTAAATGGCAGCCCAAAGACAGCTTGTTCAATCACACACACACATACGCACACACAACATACACGGGCAGACGCACGTCAGTCGCATAAGAGTTGCCTGTTTGGATATCAAATGGTCAAAAAGTAGACATTTGCTTAAAGAATAAAACGAAATCAAAAAAAAAAAAAAAAACACCAACCAAGCATAAAACTAAAAAGTAAACATAAACTAAAGAAAAAGAAGACAGGCTCTTAAGGGGCAAAGACTGGGCAAAGACAAGCGGAATGCTGTGGACAACGGAGAACCAGTCACGCTACTCAGTTGTTACTGTATTTGTTGTTCATGTTGTTGTTGTTGCTCTTCGGCCAAAACCAGAATCGTTGAACAGTCCAAATAAAAAGGGTTTGGCTCCCAAAGCTATGCTGAAGATTGAGAGGAGCAGAGTGATGATGTATAAAGAAAAACATAAGTGAAAGTAATAATCTCTCTCTCTCTCTCTCTCTCTCTCTTTCTCCTTATATACAAGGTGTTAATTATAGGAAGAATATATAACCAGACAGAAAGGTACGTGCCAAGTATCATCAAGGTAGCTCTAAAGCAGACTGAGTTCACATAGTTAGGTGGATGGATTGACACTGCTATAACGATTCGACTGCTTCAATCATAATTAGAGATAAAAAAAAATATATATATAAATATATAAAAGAGAGCTATCAATGGTAAAAATTTCAATTAATCAGAAACTAGGCAAGTGCAAGCGAGACAGAGCAATGTTGAAACTTTGTCATTGATCAAGTCAAACGCTCAATCGCTCAATCATTCAATTATTCAGCCGCATGTCGTCTTTCGGGTTGCATTTGACAGAGTCGCAACTCAGAGAGCTGTCAGTGGTCAGTTCTTCTTCCCCCATTGTTGCTAGTAGCTGCTCTCCCTTCCTGTCTCTCTCTCTCTCTCTCTCTCTCTCTCTTTCTTTTTCTAACACTGGCACAAATATACTTTGCTTTGTCTTTTTTTGTAACTTAAAGTTTGCGTTTTAGCTTTAGCTAGATTTATGTTTTCCTGCTTGCGTTTGCAGAATTGTTGTCGGAAGTTTTTTGTGCAGCATCATGTCGGACACACACATGTGTGTTTGTGTGTGTTTGTGTATGTTCGTCTGTGTGTGTGTGGATTGGAGCCAAATAAAAGTTCTAAAAAGATGTTTGCTAAATAAAAAAGTGCGCCCGAAGTTTGAGCAGCAACTGAAACCGAGAAGTATGAGACAGCAACTGAAACCAAAAATATGTTAAAAGCCTGCCAAAAACAGGAGCAGAAGCTGCTACAGATGGAAATTGGAAAATGGCAGAGAGAAGAAGTCGAAGAAGAAGACAAAGCAGCTTGATGCGCCTTTTGACTAACGTCTTTGACATGGGGTTTTTTTTTGTTTTTTCTTTTTTTTTGTTATTTTGAATTCCGACCGTGATTTCAAGTTCTTCTGTTGAATGTCCTCTTCGGCCTTGGCGTGTGTCTGATTAGCGTGTGTGTTCTGTGTGTGTGTATGTGTGTGTGTGTGTGTTGTGTGCAACTTATGTTTCGCATCTTTTACGTTTTCGGCATTTGGTTTTTTTTTTTTGGTTTTGGGTTTCTGGTTTCCACTTTCATTCCACGGCTGCTGCCGCCACAAACAAACAAACAACATGCTGTCCAATTAGCCCCAGCACAAAAGTCACAGAGTCTCTCTCGCAAGCTGCCTCATTTTTGTGGCATCTACTTCAAATGTGCGACGGTGCCACAGGGCAAGGCTAATGTAATACCAAAGTGTAGTCATTAGGCTACTTCAAAAGCTGACCCCACAATCACAGCCCCAGGTCATCTACGTACAGCCATGGTTCAATTACACAGGCTCTACTACTTGAGGGTTGCTAAAAGGATCACAGCTTGAGAGAGACACAATGTTTCACAGAGACTTAGGTTGCAACACAATATGTGTGGGTGTGTGTGTATAGTCAAAATGGATTTCAAACAACCAAAAATTCAGATTAATTTGGGGCTTGTTGATGTTTTCTATCAAGTGGCCTTCAATCTGCAGACTTCTTCAGTTCTCTCAATCAAGCCTAAGGTTAGTCAATCAATGAAATGTTGTGTTTAGTTGTTTCCTAATTATCAATCAACGAGCAACAGCTTGGAATTTTACTTGTTTATATCTCAAGAAACGCTGTTAACCATATCCTTGGAGATCTTCAGTGTCAATCAACGATCATCTATCAGAAAAGAAAGCTACTAATCCAGCATGTATCTTCATTTGTTTACATCTGAAGCAGAGCTTTTAAGCATTGCGTTAAGTACTCTGAATGGTCTGCAATACTATAGACTGTACCTAACTCTCAATCAGCTACCATCAATCAGGCCTTGTTGGTCAATCAAGGCTGGAGCACTGTTTTCAACAGTTGCTGTGGCGCTTCCAATTTGCCAACTGTAACAGAGCACAAAGCACAAACACAAATACATCTCATCAATCTCACCTAGTCCCTCAATCAAAGCTTATGACCTTTGCTCCATTAACGGGTCTTTTGCCGACCAAAGCTCTTGGCTATCATTCATGCCGACTAACCGCAAAAGCTTAACCCACGCACTCGACTCTTTTTTTTCTCTCTCTCTCTCTCTTTCTCTCTCTCTCAGCTCGTTAAGCGACTCGTTAATGACGCAATTTCCGTGCAGTGACCACGGTGAGACCTGACCCTTTGGGGTCAGTCAGTAGATACAGATATATATGTATATATTTATATATGTATATTTGTATTGTGTATATAACTTCCTCTTTCTGGCTAATTAGCTTAGCGTAGTTAAATCGTTTGCTTGTGTATTGAACAACACACTCAGAATACATTTCTATGGCATCGATGGAAGTTTTCAGTTCCCTTTTATTTGTTGTTATTGGGGGGGTGCCCAAAATGGCAGACAATAAATAAAACACACACAAACACACAGAGAGAAAAGGCAAAAGGGGTTGCTACGGATTGCTAGATTGCTTGCATTGCTGTCTCCAAAACATGCCACAAGAACAAACATATTATATATGAGACTGATAGAGAGACAGGGACAGTCAGAGAGTGTGTGTGAGAGAGAGAGAGAGAGGGAGATACTTAAATAGATGGAGAAAGAAACCCTTACACGACATTCTTACACAATTCCAGGCCATTACACTGAGAAATGTGACACAATTTGAATAACATTTAAAATATAAAATTGAGCATCAATTCGGCCAACAGCATGGGGAATGGGCAATGGGGCAAGCGAGGGGTGGAGGAAGCGGCGAAAGTGGTTGTTAACCCTTTCAAGCAAAAACAACACACTCACACACACACATACACACACACACATAGCAAATATTGAGGATGTAAATAATGCTAGCTCTTTCGACTAGCAGACATCCAGCATTTATTCCAAATTCGATTCGAACCTAAAGTTTAGTAATAAATGTTGACATTTTGTAATCCATATTTTATACTCTATCCTAGTTAGAGTACAGAGCTGTGCTATTGCAAAACTTTCACACATGTATTCCAAATTGAGCGAAATTATACATTATATACATTATATATAAGTAAAACTGATCCAAGGAATCGAACGGAATATGAAAATGCTGCATTACTGTCAATTGCAGATGTTCAAAGCAATAATGTGAAACGTCTATAAATAGGTACGTGTTATCTTGTGTCAGCCATTTACAGGGTATAACAAGGAGTGGGAAATTGCATTGACAGTCTAGAGACCTGCCCCACTCATTGCCTCAAGCAGCGCCTACATATCTTGTTGTTTCCCTTCCTACTTTATGCCCTGAACCCATCGCAAATGTATATAATAAGGGAGGGCATAATGAAGTTCTGCTTGAATATGTAACAGGCAGAGAAAACCGTCTATTAGTCCATCAAGTATATATATTCTTAATCAGCATCAACAGAAAAATCGGGACTGCAAATTTAGTACATAAGTTCTCGCATTGCATGCGCATATCGATATAAATCGAATACCGATAACAAGAAAAAAGAGAAGCAATTCATAACATTCTAATTGGGTTTGTGCATGTATATGACTCGACATATTATTGATTATCAGTAAACATTTAATTAAGTTTACCAGCAAGCGCACAAATACACACACACGCACCCACACACCGGCTCAACAGGGTATCTGCAAGTCGATCTCTCTCGACTAGAACATTCTTACTCGTCTTTTATTTATTTTGTTTTTTGTTTTTTTTTTTGGTTTAGGGAAGTGAATGAATGAATCTTGGGGCTCTCGCTCATCAGCGTCTCGTGTCTGCGGCGGCCTTTTCCACTTTTCTTGTTTTCCTGTTTTCTTAGCTGTGTTTTTGTTGTTGTTATTGTTGGCATTGTTGGTGTTGTTGTTTTTGACTAAATTGCGTAAATTATTGGCATATGTTGTCTTCGGCGCAATGAGACACATTTGAACCCTTTTCGTTGGCAATGTCGACCAGAGAGGATGTCGCTGAAATTGACAGTCGCACATTGTTGGGGCGCGGCTGAGTGGTGGAGTGCAGCGAGGGGATTGAAAGAGGTGTGCGGGGTGCGGGGTTGTCGGCATTGTAGGTACAGATACTTTGGCATGGCATTTCATTCCAATTTTTAGCTGGGGCTGCTTTCTGGCTGCCAGTTGCCTGTCAGTTTCGCTCGCTTCGTTTTCTTCCCCACTCCCTACCCTCCCCGTCCCTGCTGGGTAGCTCTTCCTTTTATTTGCTTTACTGCTCCTCTCTCTCTGTCTCTCACTCTCTCTCTTTTCTTTTTATCATTTGTATTTGTTCCCATTCCTTGGCATTTTATGTGCGCTATTTCGCGAAGTAGAACAATAGCCACGATGCTGCAACTGGAAATGGAAACTGCGAATGGGTCTTGGACGGATACACTCTAAAAAAAATCAACAAATAACAGAACTAAAATAAAATACGCTTGATAAGCGTAACACATTTCGAATGGGCAACAGCACTTGCCACAAATCTATAATTCCTTTGCCACAACACACATTTCTTATTTATTTGAAATTCTTATGCACAAATTGAATAAGGCAAACTAGGACATTGCTTTTGCCAAGTGTAGCTGGTAGCTTGGTGGCTTGCCTGGCCGTAGGACCTACGCCGACACATTCATCCTACGTTTGCTCCTCCTGCTCATCCTCCCCCTCCCCCTCCTCCTCGTTCTTCAGCCATCTCCTTCATCATCTTCCACTTCTTCTTGTGTAGCTTTATGTGCTCTTTTGTTACAACTAAACGCGATGCGATGGCGAACTCCGCCACTACAAATACTTCATCTGCTTTTTTAGCTACTTTTTTTCATACAAAATAGTGAGAGAGAGTGAGGGACAGTTAGAATGGGTAAGAGCAAGAGAGGGAGAGAGAGAAGACACCCTCACTCACTTTGCTTTTGAGTCCTTTCTCTGCTGGTGTTGGTGCGATTCCAACTTTATTGTCTTGCCAAAGAAATAGACTTTTAATATACTGCTAGAACCCAGCACAGAACACAATATATATAAAGAATGTGTGTGTGTATGTGCATGTGTATGTATGCGTGTGTGTGTGTGTGTGTGTGGAAATATTAGGCGATTTTGCCAGTTCATTGACTTGCCACAACAATAGTTTGAAGTTTGTCTGCCAAAATATGAGCAAACATTTCAAAACATAACCCCTAAAAAGTTAACTAAAAGCGCATTGCAGCAACACATCGAAATGGACCAGGCACACTTGTGGCAATAAAAGGAATCGAATTGAATGAGGAGAGGGAGAAGCGCAGGCAGAGAAAGAGTGGGAGTTGGGTGAACGAAAGGATTACTGATCAAAAGGTGATCCTGATGTGAAATAACAAATAAGAAAAACATTTGTTGTTGAGTCTATACTGAGATCATTGAGATAATCTGCAAGCCACTGAATTTTGTTTAAAAACAGTAAATATTTGCAGTATTTGGCTAAAAAAAAAAAACAAGAAGAAACTTTTTTTTGTAACAATGGCCTGTTCCCAGAAGATAATCAAAAACCACATTGAACCATCGATAATATCGAGATTTTTACAACTCCAGCAGGCAATGGAGCCAAATATTCCATAAAGCAAACATATTTAGTTTCGAAAGATAAGAAAATGATTTTTTCGTATTTTTGCCAACTGAAAGCAGGACCGAAAGAGCAGCTCAGCCAGTAATTGGAAATGTCTGACAAGCAGCAAGTCGAGCAGAAGGATGCAATTCCTGCCAGTAAAAGCGTCCAAGCCAAACAGTTGCAGCAAAAGGAGTAAGGAGGCAAAGGGAGCAAAGGGGCAAAGGGAGCAAGGGGACAGTTGGGAATGTTCGAATACGAACTGTGCCAAGCTGGAGGCGCAGCTGGAGCACCTGCAGCAGGATAACCCCATTCTCGACGAGAGCATGCACGACAACTATTGCAAAGTGGATGAGCTGGCACGTGAGTAGAATATATACACTGGCAGAAAAAACCAATGCCCAATGTGCATGTGCATATCATATACAGAAGTGTATTCAAGATTCATTATTGAAAAAATCATTGAAAAGATCGTATTTATTAGCTTTGTCTGTGACAACTCAGATTTCACAAGACTTTTTGAAGCAGCTTTTATTAAGTTTGATAGAGATACTTCCTGCTGTACACACTCTCTTGGCTAAATCATATATATACACCCCCGCCCAATCCCCCCTCTCCCCATTTCTTTTTTGGGGAGTTTGGTTTGAGTAGTCCAGCTTTGTCAATTTTATTCAATTTGTTGACCTTTGTGCTTAGTTTCCTGCTGCTGCCACTCCCAAAACAAATTAGTTGCCAACTGTCCAAAACAAATGTTGCGCACGCACCCAACCCCCAAACCCCACACCCCCGGATCAACCCCACTCCCCCGCCTAGAAAATGTGCTGGTGTTTGCCTGAAGTACATATATAAAATGTATAAATATATTGAACATATATGTATATATATATATATATACTTAGGCAAAATCATATTAAGCTCAGCATTTCATTCATAATATTGCTGATGAGCTGAAGCTGACTTAGCTGACCTGACTGACTGGTTGTGTGTCCGAGTGTGTGGGTGTGAGTGTGTGAGTGTGTGTGTGTGGGTGTAGTAGGAGTAATAGCCAGTGGGATTTGCTGTTTAATAATAGTAACTGCTTGGGCTATAGTCCGATTTCTAAGTCGATTTCGATGTCGATTCTTTGGCTGTGTTTACATTCTCCACTTTTCAGGTAGCTCGATTGCTAGCCAAAAGGTGGGCTAGAGGGGGGAGGCTTGGGGTATCAAAGAGAAAGAGGTACCTTCTGCCGGGACGAGGAGAGGCATTGTTGGCATTTTTTTTTTTACTTTTTTTCTTCATTTCGTTGCTTCCTCTTGGCTTGAGCCACTAGGTCAAGAGGTCATGCCACATATCGAGCTGCAGTGTGTGGGGGGGCACGCGAGATGGGGGGACGCGAGATGGGGGGGGGGCAAAGTGCAGGAATTTTATCAGTGGAAATGCGCACTCAAAAGTGAGTAGAAATTGCTGCATGTGCTATGCTAAATTTCACTACACAAACTTTGTGGCAAAAAAAATAGAAGGAAAACAAACTCCTTCTGAGATGCTCCCCTCTGCTCCCCTCTGCACCCCTCTGCTCGCCTCAGCTTTGCGTCCGCTTCCCGCCATATTTTGCATATTTTGCAATGCAATTTTTATTTTCATCCGGTTATAATTTCATGTGCTTCTTCTTCTTCTCGCCTACCACTCTGGGTTTGATTTGAGCGCAAATGCACTTGAAGTTTTGGCATTGTTGTTGTTGTTGTTGTTGCTGCTGCTGCTGTTCAACAGGAAACCGGAAGTCGAAGCCGAACCCAAACAGAAGTCGAAACTTCTGGCAAGTAAACTAAACTCAAACTAAACTAAACTAAACCCTAAAACCCAAGCCCATACCTCTTTGAATGTGAAAGCAAACAACTTTTGCTCCGACACCACCTGCTAACCACCTGACCCAAGAAAGCACTTCTCGAAGGGGGAACCACCCACAGAAATTACTTATGTATATTATTGTTGCCGTTGTTGTTGTTGTTGTTGTTGTTGTTGTTGTTGTCATTGTTGCTGTTGTTGTTGTCGTTGTTGCTGGTGGAGTTGTGAAGTAGGTCATTAGGGGTGTTGTACGCCCGCTGGGCTACTTGAATTATTAAATGTTTGCTCATATAGCGAGTGGAACATTCTGACGGCTTTTCCCCATTTCCCATTTCCCAGTGCCAGAGTTGCAATCCGACTGACGCTCAAATGCTCCGTAAAAGTTTTCCGACTGAGAATAATAAAAAAATAAAAAAAACAACGACCTCAACGGACTCTTAAGTTTTGTCGTGGGAATATACCCTATAAAAATATTGCAATTTGAGCTGTACGACAACGACAAATGCATATTGCCATAATACAAACTAATACCAGCCACAATATGCTAGATATGAGCTTGATATGTGGCAAGCGCCCATATTCACACAGGTATCATCTTCCAGAACATTTTTGTACTTATCTTTACTTGTGAGAAATGATTCCAGTTTTAGCTCAATTTTTAGCTAATGAGAGTAGAGAGTATCTATTTGCCACTTAGTCGTCTGCTACTAATGCAAGTCTTTAATGAAAAGTTGTGCAACTGCAAATTTGACTCATTTCTTACCAGCGCCCTTTGTTAATTTGTGATTTGCATAACCAGAACTTACCTGTGGGAAGAGAGACAGAGAGAGAGAGAGGGAGAGAGAGAGAGAAAGATAAATATTATTAGTAATTGGTTGCACAATGTTGTTTCACTTGTTACTACAATTGGAAACTAAATTAAGTTACTCGGCCGTAAATACAGTATCCTAAACTTATTCAACATCGGAGCGGGAGTTTGCAAATCACATTCATATTAATTGAATTGGTTAAATTGTCTCATAACAATTTACACTCGACTCCCAAACAATGTCGACTACGTAATACCCATTTCAAATGAGCTAAAGTTTATCCTTAATTTTTTTTAATTAATGTAATTAATTAATCCTAAATGTTGATGAATTTCAAATGTAACCAAATTAAATTAATTTTTTTAGATTATCACTTTACTAACGAGGCAGATTTAAATGTTGAGTGATCAAATTCCTGAATAATGATTGAATACTTAAATTTGCAGGGTATTGGCCAAAAGCTTAGCTGTTGTTTGCATATGATTCCAATTGAACTACCATAATGTTGACTGAGCGGTACTCTTGAGAAGACACACACACACACACATAAATAAATACATGTACGCATACATAATATATATGTTAATACATATATACATACACACATATATAATATGTATTTATATATACCACTATATAATCTTCATTTATGCTAGCAAATTACTTTCAACTAAAACCAAACTTGGCATTCTACATTACTTATGATCCACAGACACACACACTCACACACACACACACACACACTCACACACACACACACACACACGCACATACATTGTTACATAAGCAGCTGGTCAAAGATTTGTTCCTTTCACGTCTTCAATTTGTTAGGGATATGCTTGTGTCCTCGCTCATATTGGGAGTCGTGCAATAAAAAGTAATTGCACTTTTAATTTAATATAACATCCAAAAAAAAAAAAAGAGAACAAATTTGCCAGCACAACAACTAACAAAATGTATATTCTAACCCAGTTTGCAAGAGATCCCCACACACAAAAAAAAAAAAAAATATATATACAAGCGATGCATGGCAATATTTGCTGTCTGTGTCTGAAGTGTATCTCAATGTGTCTCACTCGCTCGCCCTCTATTTCTTTCCCTCTCTCACACATACGCCATACATTGTATCCAGTGTAGCATCATCATAGATGTATCCAGTTGTTATTGTTGTTGCCCATCTCTCCGACCCCCCCCCCTCCCTCCCCCACCCTCTCTGTCCGCTATGCTCCTCCAACTGCAGGCACTCAGCTGTTTTGGCTCGTTGCTCATAAAACTCACTCAAGTAAAAGTACGAATGCTTTTCGATATGAAATGCATGAAACTGACAGCCAAACATATTGCGCCGCAATTTTTACCACAGCAGCAACAAACATCCAATTCTGAACCCCTTTCCACCACCATCACCACCCTCCTCCACCCCCTCCACCCATGCATTCGCTTCGCCGCCCCACGACCTACGTTTATAACCAGTTGGCTGACTGTTGGTTACCACTTGGCCATTGCCTCGCTTCATCGCTCTGAGCCTGAGAGCTGCTTCTATCAAACACTTTGCTATCTACATATCTACACTCAAAGAAAATACGTATTCCAAATATATATATATATATATATATATATATATTTCCTTTTTGCTTTTCTCCTTTTTAGTAATATTTAAGATATTTTCAAGATATATTTCAAAAAAAAAAAATTATGCAATTATCAACTTGCACTTTATCAACAAATCCCAAAATATTATTCAATTTACAGTTTTTTCTCGCATTTCTATCTATTTCCTTATATCCCATGTGCAATTCAAACAAAACTTTTTCTTCTTCTTTTGTTTCTAAAAAATGATATAGAAATTCTTGAGCTTATATACAAGTGTCACTTTGGAGTTTTACCTATCTGTAATTCAACACTCAAACAAACACATAAATGCATCTATGTAGAAATGTGACACACATAGTTTTTCTCACAGTGTACCCCCATCCACTACACTTTTTCGCATTCGCTGCGGACTGAGGCTATTTGGCATTGTAGTCGTTGTAGCCTTTTTTATGGCAAAAGGATACAAAGGATACAAGGATATGGCACACCCACTCTCTCTCTTTCTCTCTTTTTCTCTATCTCTCTCTTTTTCTCTCTCTCTCTCTCTCTCTGTGGATCTCTCTTAGCGCATCAAAATGCATATTGTACACTCGACAAGATACTCGCGCGCTTTTAATATGCAACTTGGCAACTCAGCAGTCAGCAATGGGGAAGTGTTGTCTGGGTGGGTCTGGGTGGTCCTGGGTGGTCCTGGACGATGCTTGACTGTATTTAGGTTATAGGTTATATCCGTAGTGGGCTTTTGTGAGCCATAAGCACAACGAACGTTGATGTTGTGAAACATAAAACCAAGACCAAGCTGATAAACTTTAAATAGGTTTTAGATTTACAAGTTAAATGCACATTCAGTGGTCATAATTCAAAAGGGGGTTTCTGTATGCCAAGTAAGGTCCTTATGGGAATGCATCGGCCGATTTCTATCGACATCTAATTGATCGGACTCCTATCTTATCATAAGCCACCAACTATTTGTTCTATTCAATTTCGTATGTTCACTTAGCTCAAAAAAAATGGACAGATGCAATGTATAATCTTAATATATCATCATTTAATGGGTCGACGAGATGTGATTGTTTTTTATCGATAAGAAACGATAGATAGCCATGCCGATTAACATTGAATGGCTTTAATTAAAGTTAATATTCAAATGAAAATTAAAACTGTCAACGATTAAGCAATCGAAGCGTATGTTATCGCTATTGTTATCGATATGCATATTTACCTGCTGGAATGGTTCGGCTCGTGGGCAAAGGGCTCGGCATAAATATTACGCACAGGCGGCACTCGCCGCGGCAATGGAGGCGGCACCGGATTATAGCCATCCATAATGGTATCACAATCGGAGTACTTCATCGATTTCATAGTCATTTTGGTTTCGTTTCGTTTGCTGCTGCTGATTTTCGTTTCGTATTTTATTATAAGTGCTATCGGTTTATCGTGTTTGTCTTTATACTCCACTCCACCACTCTACAAACTTCACACACTTCACACACTCCACACACACTTTGCACAAACAGTCGCGTTTTACACACGTTTTACAATTTGCTGCGCTCGCTGTTTGTTTGACACTTTATTTGCATTCACATAAATATGTGTATGATAATTTCAGTGTAATTATTATTAATTATTATTGGCCACGTTGCATTTTGTATGCATTTCAATTAATCATCGCACCAAGTTCGATTTGCAATAATTATGCGTTATCAGTTCAGGATGTTTGGCGACCAGACTCTCCCACACTTTCTCTCCCTCTCTCGCTCTGCTCTCTCTCTCTCTCACTCTCTCTCCGTACTTGCCCCCAAACAGGCGCTACTCCTGCTGCTGCTGGTGCTCCTTGCTGTCCAGGGGGCAGGCACTAGTGGAGAGGGCTGCTGCTGCTGCTGCTGCTGGCATCGCTGCCGCCGGCAGCACTTTTAATTGAATGCAAATATTCATTTACCTTTAAACGGTCTCTGTCTCTGTCTCTGTCACTATCCCTCTCTCTCTCTCTCTCTCGCTCTTTCTATCTCTTTCTGATAGCTTAAACACTCGCTCTTGATCTCTCGCTTGTTGATTTTGTTATTGCTGCCTTCACATATTTGATTTGCGACAAGTGCTCAAAAAACACACGCACAAAGTGTTTACTTTTGATTAATTTTTGATATTGACCGACGCCTCGTCCTGTGAGAAAAGGATTAGATAAAAATAATAATATGATGAGCATTAAATATAGTTCTTTCGATGACCACAAACAACAGTACCATTTACGCTTTCTCGTTTCAGTTGCGGTTTCCCTTTCAGTTTCATTTGTTGTCTCCGTTCACGTCTTAGAAAATTAACTCCTCTCTTAAATTCAGTTTGAAAATCGAAATGTTTGCAGAAACCAATTTCTCAAAGTTGAACTGTTTTACTTAAAAGTTATTGAACAAATCAAATTTATAATGCTCAAGTTGAATCATTTCTGGCACAACTCAAGTTTTGACACTTAAATGCTCGATAAAATTCAATTTTAAACACTCCAAGTAACAAGATCTAAGAATTGCACCGTTTGATGCCCAATTCTGGACTTCAATTGTTGCACAAATGGTGCTTTTCAAATACACATAAGAAAAAATAATAAAGAATCCAAATGCTTCGATGCTTGTGATTATCGATTAATGTCAAACACACACATAAGAATCAAGCGACCTTATCAATTTATGTTGCTCGTTCAACTGGAAATTCCAAAGGATTGGAATACCTTATGTGCAATGTGTACAGACTACCCATACGAAGATAGACACACACACAAACAGACACACACACAAACACACCGACACACAAACAGACACTTATTTCCGGCCATTTTTCGGAAGGCAGCATTGTGAAATAATTTCGAGCATCGATTTTTAAGTATCGGCTCAAATGCAGCTCAACTCGAAATCATCTTTTGGCTCAACTCCAACCCGAACCGACCTGTACCCCAAAGGGGGCGAGGTCAAAAATAAAACCCAACAAATGGTCGCATCAAATTTGCTGTGTACACATTGTGTATGTGTGTTTTGCCCGCCTCCCCCTTAATCCAAGAGCCCCCCGATTCCAGCCCCAGCGCGTTCAGTTCGCAAACAATCAAAATAAGTGTGTAACTAACTGTATCTGTATCTGTAGCAATAGCTGTAGAAGAATATATATCTGTATCAACTGTATCAAGCTGTAGATATATCTATGGCTAGTATGTATGTATCAATAGCTCGCTGAAGTTGAATCTGTATCTGCTTCCACAGATTCTGTCTCTGCAGCTGTGACAGGATCTATACCCAACTGTGGATGTATCTATAGCTAGAACTGTTACTTAACTATAACTTAGTTGTATCTATGCCTAGTTATTGGTGGATCTGTATCCTTATCTTTTCAATTGTATGTGCAGCTGCAGCAATAGCTAGCTGTAACTGTATCTATAGCTATAACTTTAGATGTTTCTGAAGCTGTGTTTGTTTGTGTATCTCTTAACTTTACCTGCTCAAGCTATATCTACAGATAGCTATATGTGCATGTGTGTGTGTATCTGTATCTATATCTGCATCTGTGTATCCTTAGTTGTACTTGTATCTATATCACAAGTTGGCATCTATCTAATTCCAATGCTCAACATATTTGTTACACTTGCTCTCTGAGCTGCTTTTGGCTTTTGGTCTGTCTGTCTGGCAGCCAGCCTACAAGTTGCTGCTGTTGTTGTTGTTGTTGTTGTGTATCTGATGCTTGTATCTCTCTAATCACAAAATCCCACCCATGATGTACACCAGCAACAACTGCAACACACAAATATTCAAAGTCATCGTGTAATATTGAAAAAATAAATACACACATATAATATATACACGGATATACAAGAGAAGTGAGGGGGAGGGAGAGGGGGCAACATCATCGACAGGCGGTCTGGGGGAGAGGCTGGAGGTATTTGAGTACTTGAGGCCAGGCAAAGAGGCAAAGACGCACGCCAGTGCCAAACAATTTCAAATGTAATCCGTTATTGTGGTCGACACGAAAAAAAAAACCCCCAAGAAAAGAAAAGAAAAAAAAGCACAAATATGTATCTGGAAGATACATTGCCCGGCGAGTAGCTGGCGGGTATATCTTGTGGATTTTCATTTCAAATTAAATTTATGAGATGGCAGAAAATGAACAAAAATTGAATTACAAAACGTGGCGTGAAGCCGCTGCCCGACAGCCAAAGTAGCTGGGTGTATGTGTGTATGTGTGGTGTGTGTGTGGTGTGTGTGTACAAGTGTATGTGTGCGACACCTGAAATGAACCACAATAGACGCTGATGCTGATACTGATGCTGAAACTGATGCTGATACTGATACAGATACAGCTGCAGACAACAAGCGGTGCTCAATTGTTTGTGGCTGGCAAACGTATCGAAATGCAGCAGTGCAGCTAATTTTCGATTAATCAAAACCACATCGCACTTGGAGTGCAACACACACACACACACACACACACATTTGGGCGGGGAAGGGGTTGGGCGTGGCACATTAATTAACACACCGAGACAACAAAACACGACAATGAGCTGGCTAGTTTTAGCGCAGCCAACTTCCTTTGACACGCCACAGTTACCAGATACATTTGTATCTCTTTGGTTCAACATCAACGTCATTATCATCTCCCCCTCCTCCTCGTCATCATCTTTATCAGCTTCCTCAAAATTTAACACAGCAACTATTGAAACATTTGCTCAGCAATGACAACAATTTCACGTTCATTCCAAATTATATTTAAGCGCATCTTTTTCATCGATTTTTTGTTTTGTTTTATCGATTGATTTTTTTCCCCCAATCGCTCACAAATATTTCAACAACGTTGATATTTGCGAGTGTTAATCACATAATTGCCACACGCCACGTGCTTCTTATTGCTGCATGCACCATTATCGACAATAACGTGAATTTAATTTTGTTTTTTTCTTGGCAAAAAAAACTTTTGGAGTGCTAATTAAGAGTTTTCGAAGGGTTTTTCACAGCATTTCTTGCATTCAACATTAAATATGTTAATGATCATTGACTCTAATTGATGCACGTACAAAATATCTCATTGAATCGATACTCGTACAAAATAACAAAGCATAATTGTTCACTTGTGTGGCATGTTGAATGGCCTACTTCATTTCGTACTAGTGATCAACTATATAGAGATCAATCATATAGGTAAAATACAAAAAAGGGGCGGGAGGAGATGTATCAACGACTGAAATGGTCAAAGAGATCAATGGGACCATGAAAGGAGCAATGAAAATATTCAGTATTTGCATGGCATGAAGCAACAATACTATTATATATATATATATTTATATATATTTTTAGATTCATCTGAGAGCCGTCCGCTTCAGCTTCTGCATCTCGTTCTCTTTCTCTTTATCTGGCCCTCTCTTACTCTGGCATATTTTCTGACCTAAACTACAAACTTGCATCTTCAGCTCTGCCTTCGTATCCAGTTCCGTCTGCCGTTTGTTTTCTGCTGCTGCTTCTTTTTGGGGCACAGAGGCAGATATCTCAAGATTTAGTGGCTACAAACACGAAACCCTGTCTGTTGTCTCTGTTGTCGTCTCCGTTGGCTGCTGCCTCTTAGCTGGGCTAACTCTTCTAAGCCAGTCATGAACATAACTCCCCCCTGCCCTCCCACCGCTTCCATCATGCTGAGTCGTCATTAATCTCTGCCTGCGCTGGCTACCAGTTCGCTGCACTCAGCGAGCAAGCGAGCGAGTGAGTAAAAAAAAAAACAAAAATTACAGCGTAAAAAAAACAACCTACGCAAAAAATGCAGCGCGAAAAAAAGGCAAGCACTCTGAGCTAAGCTCACAAGTGGCAGGAACGGATGTAACAGGGAGGGGTGAGGGAACGGTGGCAGTTAGCCTGGCTAGTTGGAGGCTGGGATCGCGCTTTGGCGGAGCTGCTCCTTAAATTTTGTTTTGTAGTGCAAATCATGTCGACGCCCCCCTCGCCACCCAAAAACAACAAGAAAAAAATTTCTTATGTGGCCAAATGCTACCAAACGGGTTCGGAGCAGGTTTAGCTTTTCCGAGAACTGGCTACAGGGTATATTAGTCTACGGGTTAAATACTATTATTAACATCATGACCCTAAATTGCTCTGAATCACAGACAGGTGAGTCTGAGTCCACTGAAAACATAGCCACAACTATGTTGCCCCACCCAACCACCCTCATATGTTGCGCGTACAGGGTAGGGCGCAGCTGTGCACATCACAACTGCAAAAGTTCTTATGTCGTTTTCAAGCTTCAGCCGTTGTTGCTTCTGCTTGTCTTATTTTGGCCAAGCCAGTTTTAGTTTTGCAAACGGGTTTTCTTGCCAGTGGCAAGTTTGCGCTGCTGCTGCTGCTGCTGTTGCAAGTGATCTCCCAGCGTGCCCCCCCCCCCCCCTCCACCACTCATCACCTTCACTCGCTACTAATAGCCAGTTGCAATGCTTTTGCAATTAAAATTCGAATTTTATTGGCTGATTGTTTATTTTTTGTTTTGTATTTTGTTTTTATGTCCGTAGTGCATATAAAACAATTAAATGGCATTCAAATGCTTGTTGTATTTATAAATAACAACCTATAAAGCATGGTGTGGGGATTATTAGGGTGGCGCCCCCTCCACCAAACTAGAGACAACACATTTTCTTGCCGCACATTTGCCACAAATGTCAAAAATAATCATCATGGGCAACACGGACATTTCATTTCATTTGACAACATAAGCGAGGCAGACCCGACATTTCACCCACAGCCCCCATCCCAAATACGCCCCACTTCTCGGCTACTGCCCCTCCCCCGCGCCCAGGCAAGTTGTATCCAACTTAAAATATTAGCCGCGCCCAGACAAACAAACCAAAGGGTTACCCAAAAACATTTTTATGTGTGGATTTTATTTCTTGAGCGTCTGCTTGTTGTTATTGCATTTCGAAATGGATGGATGGAGGGGCGGGCGAGTGGCTGGTTCCCCTTCAATTTTTATGAGTGGGAAGTGCGTGCCACAGAACTGTAGATGCTCTGTCTGGAAGATCATTTCGAGGGCCCCATTTTGGTGTGTGTGTTTCAGTTTTCAGTTCTCGGTTCTCGGTTCTCAGTTCTCAGTTCATATACATGTGTGCATACATACAAAATATATGTTTTTCCAATTAGCGTTTATTTGGTTTTTCATTTTCTGTTTTATGTTATGCCAGATAAACAACAACAACAAAAACAACAATTAAATGCCGGCAGCAGGCATCAACTGGCAACAACAAAAACAAACTGTGAACTATTCCAACGAAAGTGTTGTCAAAGTTCATTTATGGGCCACGTAGAGAGAAAGAGAGAGAGAGAGAGAGGACTGGAGACCAAGGAAAAGAAGAGATCTGTGTGGAGTGATGATAAGGGTGGGAGGGGGCCAGGCAGCTGCATTGATTTGAGGGCAGCTAATTGGCTAAGCCAAGCCAAGAGAAGCTGCTAAGAAACACAAAGTGTGATTTGAATATGAAAAAAGAGAAAGAAGAAAAAGACATCAGGCAGAACCTGTTGTCAATGAGCATGAAAATGTTATCAGAGGAACTGTTAAAATGGTTTGAGCTTAAAATGAGACACATCATTGAATCCCCAATATCAGCAATAGATATGCTAATAAAAGAAATGTTTATCAATATAGCTAAATATATAGCTGCTTCCACGGAATCAGATAAATCATCTTAATAAAAATAGTGAAACGCCCTGCGAAATGCGATTAAATTGATATCTGAAGATAGCAATCATTTGGCTGACTGCATGGCAGAGAGTTCGGAATGCAGGGGGATCTTAAATATGTATATAAATTCACATATACACACATGCATACGCTCTCTCTCTCTCTCTCTCCCTTTCTCTTCCTCTTAGTCGCACATAAATTAACGCCCCTGTCATATGCAGTCGTATTTCAAGGTCTTGCCAGAGCCAGAGCATTGCATAAGGTATGTGCATGGTGGGGAGGGAGGGATATTTTAAGCACAACCGCAGGCTGCCCGCACGCACGCGTTCTGCATGGGCAATGAGAATGACCATGGAAATGGGAAAGGGGGATGGGGAGGGGAAGGAGAAGGAGAAGGGAGACCGAGTGAGAGAATCAGAAATGTTCGAGTTCGAGTTCGAGGTTCGAGGTTCGAGGTTCGGCGGCATGCAGGCCGCACGAGATGCACTTCGCTGCCTCTTGTTCTTCCTCTTCGGTTGTTGCTGCTGAAAATATTTTGCGTGCTTCGAGATTTATGCGATCTTTTGTTGCTGTTGTTGTTGTTGTTGTTGTATTTGCTTTATGGGTAATTCTCAGTGTAAGGAAAAATGCTTCATCTGCTGTGCTTGGCGTTTATTTGTCTTGATAGTTTTATTGCTTTTAGATTTATGAGTTCTTGTCTCTCGCCCTCTCACCCTCGCGCCACACTCTTGATCAACAGCAGCAGCCCCAGAGATCGTTACGAAATGAGCATCCTCATAATGATAATGACGATGACGATGACGATGAGGATGACGATGAGGATGACGATGATGATTATGATGATGATGTCTCTTGCGCACATGTCACTGAGAAAGTGTTCACACCTTCGAAATTATGAAGCAGCAACCCTCGAGTTGCCAGTTGCCAGTTGCCAGACACATGTGGCAGTGCTGATTGACGGACAACCACAAAAAGTGGAAAGAGCAGGAAAGAGAGAGGGACAGAGAGAAAAAGAGGGAGAGGGTCCGAGGATCTCGGTCAGATAATTTGGTTGATTTCTTGCGTTCATTAGCCAACACCATTTTCATTGACTGAATGCATTCCAATGGAAATCACTAAAAGTATTCAAGTTTGTAGTCGAGAAGTTTGGTTTATGGAAAAGTTGTATTTAAGAGTTTAACAGTTAAAAAAGTTGGCAAATTATTTATTTAGTGATTATTAGAATTATGACCGAAGAACTCTAAAGGTCGATTACCTAGATTGTTAGGAAAAGTTTCTTAAAAAGTTAGTGAACTTTTTATATTGTATAAATTTTGAACATCTTTCGATCATTTTAATCTCCAGGAAATACCTCGAGACTTAAGGTTTATAATAAAATTACAATGAGTAATCCATAATTCACCGATTCTTGCAGTTAGCTAAACTAACTGAGTAGCAGCTTGAAATTAGTTTGAGTCAAAAGTCGTTGGGGAGTTGAAGACCCAGAAAAAACAAGAAGCTCAAAAAGTTTGTCAGAAATATGTTTTGCACATAACGGACTTGTGTAAATTAATAATGAAAGCAAATAATAATTTGATTCAATTTTTCCATCTACTCTTGGAGCCGAAGTCCCCAAGAGGCCAACTTAAATGACACCAAAATCAACAACAACAACAGCAAAAACTCAAAGAAACAAATAAACTGAAAAACAAACAAAAACCAAACAAAAACCAAAAAAAAAATAATAATAAAATAAAAGGAAATGCCTCGTCAGAAGTCAAAGTTTACATTTGTTTGACTGTCTCTCAAACAGGTTGGAAGCCCAAAGATAACTTATCAGAGAGCTAGGCTCGCACACACGCACATCCACACACACACACACACACATGCACGCACCCACACATCCACAATCACATTGTGTATGTGAGCTAAGCAGCATGCAAAAAAGAATTTAACGGTTTTCCTACAAAGAGCCGCCCGCAGTTATGAAATATATAATTTTATTTTAAGCTGGGGTGCGTAGATGAAACACTCGAGAACTCGTCCCCTCTCCCTCTCCCCCTCCCATTCTCCGTCCCTCCACCCCTATGAGATGAAAATCTTTGAAGGCATTTCATAAATATGAAAAATTGTGACTACTAACTAAAAATAACAAGAAGAAGAAGAAGAACAATAAACTTTGATAAGACCTAAAAATAAAATACAAACTTTGCACAAAGGGCAAGCTGGATGGTGCACAAGATTGCAGGGAGTACAAAGGAGGATGATGTACCTAAAAATGTTAATATTTATTGAAAGCATCAAAAAACTGTAAAAGGGCGTGCGAAATGCGCGAGAGCAAGATGGAGGGAGAGAGAGAGAGATGGAGAGATAGACAGAGAGAGACGGCTGGGAGGGGAAGTCCTAGAGTATGCTTCTTTTGTAGGTTTTATTACGTACATTACAACCAAAATTAATAAAAGTGGAAAACAAAAATGGAGAGAACAGTTATTTTACGGATAAAGCTGCGACTGAAATACCCTTGCCCATATACTCCACAAGTATTCATTTGTCTTTACTCCAAATCCAAATGGGTTCGGAACTAAAAAGGGAGAGAGAATTATACAATTCAATGGATCGAAGGAATATTTTTGTTGAACTGGTACTAAAAACCACATCGAATTGCAGAGTAATCAGAGAAAAATTATATTTCAAACACTAACAAAACCAATAAAAAAAAAATAATATAAACTGCAAATCCGTTTCTTAGTCAGAAAGCTTGATTCACTTTGTGTATGTATCCTTATTGTGCAGCTTGTCTCAATATATATCTAGAGTGCTAAAATTATCAATCAGAGGAACAGAGAGAGGGAGGGAAAGAAAGAGAGAGCGAGCGTCACAAAATGCATACGCATATTATAATACCCGTTGATGTCAGGGTAACAAGAGCGTAGAGCGCGCCAAATAGCAAGAGAGTAAAGTACACGCAGCATAATAAAAAGTTAAGCTCAAACACACATACACACATTACTATATATATATAGATATATATATATATATATATATATATATGTGTATATGACAAAAGAGCAATTTGTTATTTAATGAAACTGAAAATGAAATAAGTCGACAATGCTGCAGGAATTGTGTGAGGGCAACACACACAAAAAAAGATAAACACGCACACAACAACACACACACACACGCCCAGTAAGTTGCAGATACAAAGATACTTCAGCTGCGACAAAAAAAAAGCGTATCTGCAAGATGAAAAGCATTAACACAGCGCATGCTAATAGCAAATGCATACACACACACACACACACACACACACACACACACACACACACACACACAGAAAATGAAGCAGCAGCAAGCAGCAGCAAGCAGCATCTTGTTTAACTTCTTATGTAGAATATTGTCAGGGCACATATTGCTTGGGCCCAGAGACCAAAGACTAGGCAGCCTTTGATTGCTATCACAGCAACAACAAGAAGAACAACAATGACAACAAGGCGAGAAGAAGAAGCAGAATAAGAGACTGCCTCGTAAAAACCAGCTAGCATAAGAGTGCCAACGTCAACCGCCGCACACTTTCCCCCCCTCCCCCCATCCTCTTACCCTGCAGCCACAAAAACTGTATCTGTATCTTTGACATTAAACAGCAACAACAACAACAACAACAGCAAAAAGTTGAGCTTATAAAGCAAAGCCCAAACAGCCACCAAACACACACCACCAAACACACACCACCACACACACCACCCCCCAAATACCACCCATATGACCAGTGCCAAGGCCAAGCCACATTTCCATTATTGTTGCTTAAGCGTCGCTAAGTGAAAAAAGTTGTTTTTCGTTTCCATTTTTTTTGTTTTTTTGTGTCGCAAAACATTGCAACAATTTTTCAGACACACACATTTTATGACTTTGTAATAATCCACACACAACGAAAACAAAAAAAAAATAAACAGATTTCGAGAATGTTTCTAGCCGAAAATTAAGGAACTGGAAGTAATGCAACTTACAAATTTAAAAAGCTTCTACTTTTGCCAAGTTCTCCTCGAAAAAAAAAAGTTAATTTTTTTTTGTGTTTTTTTCTTCTCTTTTTATTCGATATTAATCCTAGCTAAGCTGTTGCGGCTCGATTCGGAGGCTGAGGCTGAAGCAGTTCATGTTTTATTGAGCAAGCTCTTAAGTATCATTTTAAATTTGAGCTTTAACATCAAAGTGCAATTTCCCGATAATTTCTTCAACCGTTCAGTTTTGAGCTAAGGTATTGAGAAGAAACTCGGAAATGGAGCTGAGGCTGAAACGGTTAATTTTCCCGGTTCACTGCCGAATACAATTCTACGCATCTTCAGCTTTAAGCTTGAATTTTAAAATCAAAAAAGATTTTTCTGATATTTTATATGTAATTTGTATTAACAGTTATTCAATCCGAGATTAATTTTCAATTATTATGTTCTCAATTGGCGTTCCACTATCGTATTCATTTATAAATTTAATATAGAGGCCCCTCTCTCTCACTACACCTCTCTCTCTCTCACAATTTATCTCCCTCTCCCCCACTTTATCACTCTCTCACACTATATCACTCTCTCTCTCTCTCTCTCTCTACCCCACTTTATCACTCTCTCTTTCTCTCTATCCCACTGTATCACTCTCTCTCTCTCTCTCTCTCTCTCACTCTCTCTCTATCCTACTGTATCACTCTCTCTCACTCTCTGTACCTCTCTCTCCCACTTTATCTCTCTCTCCCTTTCCCTCTTTCGCTACTCCTGAAAGCTATATGGAAATACTCAAATTGCCTCTCTTCAATTTTTTTTTTCGACAGAAACTCCATTTTGTTTTAACTGCACTTTGGGGCAAAGCTTTAATTATGCTTGATTTCTTCTTTTTGTGTGATGATTTTGTTTTATGCTCAACGCTTAGCTGCTTAGGTTGAAATCGATCGCATTTGATTGCCCCAATCGATGCACGATCGCGAGGTGTCCCTCCACTTCCCCGTTTCATCACTCTACACCCCCGACCCACTGCATCGACAGCTTGTTAAAATTGTTTAATGAGAAGCACAACCAAAATAAGCGAGACTTTAAACATGCTTGCAACACAACAACCCACACCAAATGAGATCGCTTCATGCACAACAGGAGAAGAAATCGAAGAAGAAGCATGCGAAGCAGCCAAAGAAGAAGAAGAAGAAGCAACTGCTGAACAGTTGAAACCTTTTCATCCAAAAAAGACAGTAACCATCAGAATCAATGACAATGACAGCATTCGCCCCCACACTGGCCCCCTACACAAATCGCAGACACATTTGTCGCATCACCAGTCACCAACAAAAAAAAAACAAAAAAAAGACGGTTTAAGGGGCATACATCGAATGGGGCAGGGGAGAGTGGGGGTGGGTGAAAGTTACGTTGCGCTTCAGCGGCTTGTAACAAGACAAAAAATACAAAAAATTAAAGATCAACGAGCAACCGACTAGAAAAACAACAACAACAAAAACTCAAGCCACACACAACGCGACACGGGGAGAACCCATGGAAAGTGGCTCAAAAAGGGTATGATAAGGTTGTGCCTAAGTATGTAGCAGGCAGCATATATGTATATATACATACTTGATCACAATGAACAGCAGAGGCAATTTAGCCACGTTTCTCGAACTATATGCAGTCCCGATCTAAGCGACTATAAGAGCTAAAGACTTCAAATTTGGAAAGCAGATCAAGTTGATTTCAATTTATCGATTTAAATTGATTTCCGATATCTTCTATGCATTTTTACATTTTACATTACAGGATAGCAGTTAGTCGAGCTGTCTCGACAAACATATTTTGATTTGGGCTCTCCTCTCCAAGTCTTAGAGTCGATCGTCGAGTGGCTCGTTAAAGTTGCCCCCCACCACCCTCTCATCTACGCCCAAAAAAGGTGTTGAAAAAAAAGTTAAGAACACAAGAAGCGAGGGAATAAAAAAAAAAAGAAGTGTTACAGCTTCGAGATCTTGAGAGCTTATCAGATTGAACAGATTGTTAAAGGTTTTGCATTTTAAATGAGGCAAACACACACACACGTGGGCCGATCACTACTGGGGGCATGCCCCAAAGCTGCAGATAAGACCACACGATAAACGCCATCATGCCACAACACATTTGCATGCCAAATGAGCAGGGGCAGCAGCTTAAGCTGCACCTCGTTTGTCCAAACTCTAAACGAGCAACATTTTTGATGGGAACGTGTTTTTTTTTTACTACTAGTTCTTAATTTAATGTTGAATTGTAGCTGTTTAATTATTTTATTAGCTTTAAGAGGCATATTTAACTAGATAAAATGATATATCGTTGAGGAACATTCGATGAATGCCTAAATTAATTTCTACAACTATTTCCTCAGCTCATCATATTTGCACATCATGTAAAGTCTTACATTAAGTATTTTACAAGAATGTGTCTTTGACAAACTTGAGTACCCAGGGAACCCTTGAAGAACCCTTGGAACTCTATCAAGAACAACGATTTTGTCTTTTCTTAGTGCATTCTTAGATCTATTTGTATCGATAATAAAATAATAATAATAATCAAATCAATTTAAAGTCTCTCCTTCTTATAGTCTGTAAATTTGGTTTCTCATGCATTCACTCTATTCGTTGTTGATCAGAAAACTTGCTTCTAATCGTAATTAAATTAAATATGTTATATAATTAAATGTCTTAGTTTAACATTTTTTTTTTTAAGATCTTCTTCACTTTTCTCATACTTTCTAGAAGCATATGTACTTGATTTGACGTTTCTGTTTCTATTTAGTTACTCAGTATATTTCATACCCGAGTCGAGCATTCTCGTCGATTACCATCTGGCTACTGCAGTAGTCATTATTATAGTCTTGTTGGCAGGAGGGGGTGAGGTGTGCGGGGGGTATATTGGCACATCCATCAGCGGTTCGCCGGCTGGCAAAACGTTTTACAATTTTACAGTTTTACACATAATAAAGGCGTCAAGAGCACCATAATAATTACCAGGCCCATGACTCGAGACCGACTAACTCAGCTACCATTCAAAATATGGGGGAAAACACAAAAATCAAGCAACACAAATTATTAAAAAAAAAAAAAAAATGAAATGCACACACAAAATCAGCGCTGCTCATAAAATGAGCTCGTTGCATGGCAAATAAAACAAAAAGCAACAAAAAACGAAAACCCAAAAAAAAAACTATTACAAACAAAGTGCTATGCTGCATGCCAAAGAAAGATGGCAAGAGAGAGAGAGAGACGGGTGAGGTGGAGTTGGAGGCAAGCATATGTTACTCCTCCTCAAGCATTTCTCCTCTCCCCCCCCCCCCACTTCTCATGCTTGCACTGCTCATGCACGCTGGCACGGGTGTTGATTGGCATGTTCGGCTATGTGGCACTTGCCAGCGCAATTAGGCGGCCATTGCACTTGTCTAGGCTGGCTCTGCCTCCCAGTTCCCTCCCCTCCCCTCCCCCATCGCCCCACTCTCCCCTCTCTCATATGCTCCCCGCATCCAAGTCCATCAGATTGCTCATATCTGGCGGCAAACACAAATACACACACACACACACACACTCTTCCCATATCCATTTCCCGGATTGCTGTTGAAAATTTGATGGCACGACAAAAGAGCAGCAGCCGCAACAGACAAACAGACGGAAGGACAGTCAGACAGACAGTCCGTCAGTCAGAGATTGTTGCTGCTACTTCATTAGCAAATGCATTCTAATAAGTGTGGCACTTTTCTTTTGCTTTTCTTACCAGTTTTTCCCGGTTTTTCAGTACATAAAAGTTATGTTTGTTTTTTTTTTTTTTGCTGTTTTGGCCAAGTTGAGTTCAAAGTAACTAGGCTAAAGTTGAGCACACTTTACAATTTAAGAAGCAGCAAAATATCACTAGATGTTTAAGAATTATTCAATGGAACAGATTCTTCAATCTGCAAACATAAATACATCTAAATTGTGTTGCAGACTAAGCAAATAGCACTATTAAAAATGCAATTGATTTGTGTCCTGGTTGTCTGGGCCTTGCTTCCATTTTAATTTTGTGGGACAACACAGTAATGTATTAAATGGAAAATGCAATGTTGCCTTAAGCAGATGCTGAATGGTTTGTATTGAGTGACAACGACTCCAAGCAGTGTTTTGAGCACCATTCGTTTGTTGTCTTAGAACTTGAATGTCCCAAACAGACGCCTAAAAACCACATTATTTATCTTTGAAAAAAAAAAATGGATTTTTTGGGAGGTCTTGTTTCATTTGAGCCGAAGAAAAGTGCTGTCAACAATTATTGCCAAGAATGGCCAAAATTGGCATTTTCGTTTCACACAGAGAATCGAACTTATTCTTCAGTTCGTTCATCTACATACTCAAAAGTTAAAAACTGAAATATATAAATAATATATGTAAGAAATGCTTGGCCAAAATGTCAAATTAAATATCGAAAAAATATGGCTTAACAAAGTGCATTCAACTATTTGTTTTTTAAATTATTTTTTAACTGTAAATATATATATATATTTCTGTCAAGAGTATTTAACTGCATGCGCAAATCTCAGTCAACAAAACTGCATGTTTAAACCATGCCACATGCTTGTGTCAATATGATGCACACACACTCCAATACATACATACATACATATACACATACACACACACACACACACACACACACACGCTCATTGAAATATTTTATTTGGGCTTGCAGCTTAAGTATTTTATTTGCATTTTGCCAGGCAATGAATGAAAATTTGTACACACATGCAAATTGGCCGTGTGTTCGTGGGGAAGGCGGGTTAGAGAGGCCAAGAGTGGGGGCTTGTGGCAAACAGAAGCTGGCATAAGGAACTCTCAACTGACAAGCCAAAATGACAAACTGGCTGCCTGGTCGCTGCGGCTGTAACAATAATTGGCACAGCGCCAGCAAAAACTCAACCCGAGTCCATTGATGAAAAGCAGCCACACGAACAGCCAAAAGACACAGATACAGATGCGACGTAAGAGATACAGATACAGCTAAGAGATACAGCCAAAAGATACATCTGACGGATTCAGCTACACTTGGAGCAAACATCGTGCTGAACTAAACCACATTCTGATTCTTATAAATAATTTCTAAATATACAAAAGAAATCAATTTCTGAAATTTAGAGAATTACCCTGAAAACTGGAACAACATTTTTTTGAGGCAAATGTACAAACTCTGTCTAGCACCACTAAAAAAACCCATGTAGAAAATTAGACGTATTTTTTCATCGAAGTTTTAGCCTTGAATCAAAGAAAGTCACAGCAAAGATATCTGTTCGAAATATACTTTCTGGTAGGGTAAGTTCAGATATCCTTGGCCATTTGCTAAAGTTCGGGGCGAGTTGTTTTTCTTAGTGTAGTTACGATCGCAGCGCAAGTCGCAAACCGTTTCAACCGATTTAAATTTAGCCACTTGAATTTCCGCCGCAACTTTTCTACTTTTTGGATTTCACTGCTTATATCTTTTTCTTCTTATACCGCTTGTTGTTGTTGCTTACGAAAATATATATAAATAAAAGCAAATGAAGTGAAATATTTTGTCGACTTCCGCTCGTAATCACCAATTAGTAATGCCACACTGACAAATATGCCAAACAAAAAAAAACCCGAAAAACTTTCTATGAGCACTGTGCGCGAGGGGGCTGGGTGGTGGAGGGGAGGGGAGGGGTGTGCTGCCTTTGATATATGATTTCAAATAAATTGCTTGGGCCAAAAATTGTAAGTTGCAAATGGGCGCAAAAGTTTGGGTCACACTTCTCAAGCGTTCATCATTAGTCAAAAGGCAGATGCGCAACTAAATTCAAATTCAAGAAACAGATACACACACATACACACACACACACACACACACACAGAGGGATAGAGAGATACACATATACAGTTGCGTCTTGTCAAATCTAGCAAATCGAAGTGTATCCATTGGAACGCACTCAGAGTCGCACTCAACACTGGAGCAGTGGCTTTTTAATGCCCCCTGGGACCAATTTTCGGCGAAGCAATAAAAATGTTGCTGTATCCACTAGATATGTTTGTGTGTGTGTGTGTGTGTGTGTGTATATTAATCTAGCTATCTATCTTTATATGTATCTCTATATGTATCTGTGTATATACCTATGTATCTATCTATCTATCTATCTATCTTTCTATATGTGTATATATATTTATCTTCGTGAACCAATCTGAACTATAGGCTATATGCTAAAATCTAAAAATCTCCAAAATTGTACCAATTAAGACTTAAAATACAATATCGAAAATTATCTTACATTATCTCAATCGAATCTACATTCGATTTATCTATTCTCTTTATCTGTATTTAATTGTTTTCACTTGTCTCTTTTGTAGTAGCCCTAGCCTTAACTATTATTAGCGGTGCGTGCGAAAATGGCCAACAATTTAAATAAAAATAGGTAAAATGGCCGCAGCAGCTCCTAAACAGCTCTCCCCAACCCTTGCACCACCCACCCCACGCAACGATCGCCCTTTTAGTGTTGTGTTGTTTTTCTCCTTTTATTTTATTTGCGGGCTATTTGCGTGCTTTCCGTTTGGCTGAGTTTTTGGCTTCGCACTTTTTCGCCATTGGCTTGATAGAGATTGAGAGCGAGAACGAGAACGAGAGAGAAAGTGTGTAAAAGAGAGAGAGAGAGAGAGACAACTTTTTCGGTGTTCGGTTTGTTGCGGTTTTAGTTTTGGCCAATGAATGTGTCGTGGTCAGCGTGCCCAGTTCGCCCAATCAATAGCGTCAAATAAATAACGTAAAAAAAAATAAATAAATAAAAAACATTTCTGTGCAACCAGACCAAACACCCAACCCCATACCACACCCCACAGCTTATCCCTTTGCCCTTGGTGGCCAAATGAGACTCGGTTAGCACAGGCTTTTGATTTTCATTTAGTTGCCGCCTTTTTGTTTTCGCTTTCTTGCTCGCAAAGATCAAAGCACATTTGGCAAATGCGAAGAAAGTACAAGGGAAATGCGCTCAAGTGTGTTTATGTGGGTGAGTGTGTGTGTGTGTGTGTGAGTGTGTACGAGTGTGCACGTGTGTGTCTTTCGTTTGATTCTCGAGTGGGTGCGTTGAGGTGACGACTGCTTGAACTATACAATTCCCCAAACTCGAGCGTTTTCCTAACCAAACCGCGCCGCAAATTGGCTTTTCACGCTCCCCTCCCCCCCTCCACTAGCTCTTTATTTCTTGTGGCATTTCATTGGTATTAAATACCGCGGCACAGTTTTCTCTGATATTTCTATTTACGCCCGGGGGGGGCGTTAAGCAGCTGGAGGTACGGGATTAGGTGGTATCAGTGGCATGACCCATTTGTGCGGCCTTTCACCTACATACATGCATAGTTCCCGATCCCCTTGCGCCTGCCTTGCGTTTGATTTTATATAAAGATTTTTTTTTTTTTTTGCATTATTTGCATTAATTTTTATATATTTTTTAAACTTAAACTTAAACGTATTTCATCCAAAACATGAAAACTGATGGAAAACCACCAGCACAAACTATCAACGAAAGTGAAGGGTTTACTGACATGATATATATATATGTATTCACCTAACTATGTGAACTCTGTTGGCTGCAAAGCTATATAGATGAACCTTTAGCTATAAGCTAGGCGATATATGTATGTCAGAGACTATATGGCTGCCATAGAAACTATCATTCGAGAGTTCAGTTCTTATGTGAACAGCTCTTTTCTGAACAACTTAATCGAACCAAACTCATTTTATTGTACTGCTCATATATACACTTATCATATACATATAATGTGTATAGCTAATGTAACTGCGATCTGCTTTTCTGTTTGTGGTATATACGCAAACGAAATTGAAAGGAAATTCAAGAAAATTTGCTACCTTACAAATACAGAAGCAGTGCCAAGGTGCCTGCCCCTTGCCAAGACTTGTCATGTGCCACACTTTGAAACAGTTGCCGCAATGCCCAAAAAGTGCACGCAAATTTCTTGTAATGTCTTTGCGGTTGTTGCTGCTTCTGTTGTTGTAGTTGTTGTTGTTGTTGTTGTTGCTCTACGCATATTAATGAAAATCGTTTAAGTGTTTTTATTGCTGGAGTGGGTGGTGCTGTGGCTGTATGAAGTCAACGAGTCTCGGGGCACGCTTTCGCATTAATGTCAGCCAGCCAGCAGGCCAGCAACAAACAGCAGCAAGCAACTCCGGTTTGGGTAGACGAAGTGAAAAACTGGAGAACACTCAATGAAAATTAAAGCAATTTCCTGTGCCAATTTGGAGATGCTAAATTAAAATGCTACAACACAGATATTCAGGACCAGACACAAGATGCCACAACACACATCCACATTGCCACACTCAGCAAAATCCAATGGGGCAAGCAACGAAATAATTACGCAAGAAATTTCAGGAAAGTTGGCAAAGTTTTTTGCTCACTAAACTTATCGTATTGCTTCGATATTATTTTTAATTTTTGATATGATCAAAAACAACTGGGAATGCTCTATGCGAGGGAGAGAGAGAGAGGAAGAGAGAGAGAGAGAGAGGGAGAGAGAGAGAGAAAGCCAGCGAGAAAGAACTCGACTCGAAATACCATGCACCTAGTTGTTAAATACCATGTTGGAGAGTAGCTTATACAGCCGGGCAGACGGACATGGCTAAATCGACTAAAAATCTAAAGGGCATTTTGGAAACTCTATCTGCCAAAAATGTAACCTTTGCCGTGCTGAATTTACTAACAAATTAGGCGAAGATTATAACTTTTTGTGTTTTACTGCTATTATTGAACATGGATCTTGCATATGTTCTCCCAATTGCAAGATTCATCTCTACAATAAATCTCTTCTAACAAGTCAGTGAAATTTAAATAGTTAGGTAAAGAAATATATATATATTTTTTTTGCGTGTAGTTTTGTATTTGAATCCGACAGATGCCGACAAGTAAACCGAATTTGTCAGATAACGACGGGGCCAATTGGGAAAACGCCATTCATAGATATTTAATTAGCACACAAAGTGCGACAGTCACAGAGATAGAGAGAGACAGATAGTGAAAAAGGGATGGTTATAGATGTAAATTGGCAATAATATGGATGAGAGAAGGAGGGGCGATGCAGGCAGATATGCAGTCAGATTCATTCAGTCACAGTCGGAGACGTCAAGAGGCAGCAACAAAGTAAATGAAGATGAGCACTTCCTGCAACAAAACGACAAACGCGACAACAACAACCAGAAACAGCAACTGAAACCGCAGCAGCATACAGAGAGAGAGAGGGAGAGAGAGAGAGAGAGAGAGAGATAGAGAGAGAGAGAGATAGAGAGAGAGAGAGAGAGAGAGTAACAGAGAGAGAGAGAGAGAGAGGGAGGGAACAAGAGATACGAGTACATTTTTAATCGAGTGCAACATCATGAATGGCAGAAGCCGCCGTCAGTTTTGTTTGTTTGTTGTGCGAGTGTGCGAGTGTGCAAGTGTGTGTGTGTGTGTGTGTGTGTGCGTGTATCTTTTATACGAATGAGTTAAATGCTACGCTCGAGTTAAGTGAGTGATGCATCCCAGGGCGCATCCGTAAGATAAACAGGCGCAGCATGCAACGTTTAACTTTTAATTTGCAGCTGCACAGCAACTCTGTGTGTTTGTGTGTATGTGTAGATGTTGTGGGTGCCTGTTACTCATTAATAGTACACACAACATACACACCGCTACAACACAAAGGTCATGGACACGCAACGTTGCGCAAATTCAATGCTCAAAATCATTATATGCAAAAAAAAAAAAAAACCTAAGAAACAACTCAAAAGTTAAAGAAATTCTTCTTCTTTAACCAACAAGCCTAAGAACTAATATTTTATAAGCAGTATCCATTGAAAATGACTATATATATATTCTTGATCAGCAACAATATAAAAGTCAGTCTGTCTGTCTGAAGAAACAAGTCAGTCTCACAGACCATAAGAGCTTAGAAGCTATTGGAATAGAAGTTGTTCCATGCCTTACACAGTTGTTAAGATACAGACAGATATATATATATATATATATTATATATATACATTCCCTAACCAACTACTGACCTGACTGATATCTGCCAGTCGAGCTGTCTCTCGTCTTTCAACTTGTTCTTTGCCAATATGGTAGTTTTATAGTTTATACTTTTATGCTTTCATGAAGCACTGCGAACTATTCTAAATGCTTCAAACTTAGCTTAAACTTAGCCTATAAAATGCTTAGAGTATTTTCATTGCTATTGCTCTTTGCCAAATACATCTGTCGCAACACTCTTCGAGCACTCTCACACCACCCAAGCTTTTTTTTATCTGCAACAGTGGCAATTGCAGGCTTGCAACACTGGAGCAAAATCAACTTAGGCACAAGTGCCCCTACCAGGCAACCAATTGGTGTTAGTTTCTGGGGCAAGGGAGGCGTGGGGGAGAATGTGTAGGGCCGTTTAACGCTGCGGGTGCGTCGCACTTCTCACTTCCGTGTGTAAAAGACAACGAAGTCCAAATACCCTTGCAAAAGCACCAACTGAAAATATATGAATATATATGAATGATGACAAAAAAGGGCCCAGCTTCGCTAACATGAAAGCTGAACATATATACATATATGTATATATAAAGGTAATACTGCATTCGTGGTTCCTCTTAAACTTTTAATACCTTCCAGCGGGCAGGGACATGCCACAAAAAACATATGCTTGATATTATTGTGATTGTTTTTCTGCATGTTGCACACCCAAAATAAAACCTGTTTGCGGGTGCTGCTACCTCTCTTACCCTACAACCCCCCCCCCCCACACTCAACACCACCCCTACCACTCTGTACCCCATCCCCGGTCCAACTTGAGCTGCTCTCTTTTTTTTATGAAATTGCAATTTGAACTTTTGAGCGTTGAAATTTTTGTGTGTTTTTTGTGCTTGACTGCATTTTTTGTCTGGGCGCCCATATCTATATCTGGATCTATATCTTTTTATTTGTATCTGTTTCTGTATCTGTGCATTCGCTTGCTGTCCCGCATTTAAATAGCAAATGATTAGCTTCAATTGGCTTCAATTGCGTAGAGCGGCTCGTGAATAACAATAATAATAATAATAATAATACACCCAAATTGATATATAAATATATATATATATATATATATGTATATATATTAGTTAAAGAAGATATAGTACCTGTGGCTCAAACGAAACTGAGACCACGCCCCCTATTCTCAAAAGTTTTCACCAGCTTATTTAGAAATTGTTCCGTAAAAACCAGACGCCAGTTCATCATTTGACCTCTGTCTAGGTCTCCCAATTTCTGTATGTGCATGTGTGTGTGTGTGTGTGTGTGTGTGTGATCACATTGATTTCAATTGGCTCAGAGTTGAAGTAGCATTTAAGTCAACTACGCGCAAATTCTTCAAAACTCTTGACTTTTTTGCAATGCAATAAATATCATTTAAGCCTCCCCACTGAAATGTGGCACACTTTTCCAAGTACTTCCCATATTAGTCCGTCCATCTGTCCATTTATGGATGGACAGGCAGGCGGTCCATCTGACTGCCCGTCTATTTGTCTGTATGAGCTATCCCATCTCAGAGTCTATATCATCTAGAGACTTTAATTTTGTGCAATAAGTTCTCGCTTACCACAGACAGAACAATTGCAGTTTATCGATAAATTTCAGTTCTAATCGATTTCCGGTGGCAGTAAAAGACACAATTGTAAATACATAGACAATATCCAATTGACATATACCCAGACATATTATTAATCAACTGCAATAATACGCAGCTTGGGTTAATTGAAACAGACACTCGGCAAGCTTACCATTTATTTAACACCCACAGGATACAGGGTATCTGCCAGTCGAGCTATATCAAGTGCCAAGTCTTGGCTTGTCAAGTTTTGCAGCGCAGAGTTCAAATTCCAATTACAGTTACATCTTCCAACAAAGACTCTGCTTCCATTACAAAATGTTGGGCCTTGACATATTTAGTTTCGGGTGCTTATTCTTCGACTTCTTCTTCATCTTCTTGAACTATTTCGTGGCCTGTGCCAAGTTGATGGTAGTTATGTATATATATATAATATATATATATATATGACGTTTGCATATTCAGCAGCCTGCAATTGACCCCATTTTGTAGATAGCAACTAACCCCTCTAAGCCCCCTTTTGCCACCCAGTTTCTTACGCCTGTGCTAGAAGAAGACGACCAAGCATTAAATTATATTTTATGTGCAAATTATTTAAGTTGGTGCGCAAGTTTGGCAAAATAGGAACATTACTTCGAGATATATGCATATATAAGCACACACACACACACACACACATACAATGACAGAATATAGTAGTCATTATTTGAGTGCAAGCAATGAGTTTTTTTTTTTTTTTGGGCGCTTGGCCAACGGCCATCAAAAATAATGGCAAACAAAGCCATTAACATAGAGCAAGTGTCGTGCAGAGGTGGGGCGTGATGTGGGGCGGGGGTTAGGGAAAGGACGAAAGACTGACAGGCAGACATGGGATATCATTTTAAACAGATTTTTCTAGATTTGATTTCAGCAAAAGAAGGAGCAAAAATGAAGCCTTTCTCCGAAATGCATTTTCTATAATAATATTTCTGATTTACTTTTTCTTTTTTTTTTTTTGTTTTTTTGATTTTTGTTTTTAGTTGTTCTGTTCATGCGAAAAGTTTTCAATTGCTCTGGCGTCACTTTTTGATTGCTTTGATGTGTTTTTCTCGCACATTTCCCCAGCCTGAATTCATGACAAAAGTTTTTCGGTGGCAAGGACGAAAGGATGTGCAGCAAGCAAGCAGCAAGCAGCAAGTTGCAAGTTGCATGCAGCAGCAAACAGAACACAAAAGCTGAGCGCAACTTTCGCTTTGATTTTCAAATATCACACACACATACCAATTGTGTATGGTTTTGTGTGTGTGTGTGTGTGTGAGTGCTTGGCGTTTGGTTCTTGGAGTTTTGCATTCCACTATATCTCTCTCTCTCTCTCTCCATCACTCTATCTCCTATCTCTCTCTCTCTCTCTCTCTCTCTCTCTCTCTCTATTTGACTTCTTATACTTGGCTTGACAGAAAAATGAAAGTTTAATGCGTTTGCCAAATACAATTCTCACAAATTTTCGACTCCTATCTGCATACATATATATAATATATATATATATATACATGTATGTCTAGTTCTCTATCTGTCTTGCTCAACCAACAAATTATATTATATACGTTTTTTAACTCTCTTTTTCCCATTTTATTATTATTTACTTTTTATGTATTTGTTGGTCTGCGCGGAAATTGCATTTCATTTTTTTTCGACGAGTTTTGCATTCATTTTCCCCATTTTTTCTGTGTTGTGAACTTTTCAGCATTTTTCCTTTTTCATTGGCCCTTTTTTTTATTTTTTGCATCCCGTCCGCCTTTGGGGGCAAGTTTAAATGGTTTAAAGTGCTTATACTGCAAATATTAAAATGGCTAAAGGGACGCGGCAAAAGTTAAGCTGCCAAAGTGTAAGAAAGTTATATTGCGGGAGGAGGGGATAAGGGGATAAGGAGGGAAGGGATAAAAGGACTAGCCTAGCTTGCAATAGTTGCAATATTAGTTGCAAGTGCCGCATAAAGCAGACGACGACTACGATGAGCTCACCTTAACTGCCAATAAAATGAAAAATACTTGCAATTATATCAGTGAAGAAGAACGCTAGATGAAAAGGGAAAGCAAAGAAAACTTCAACTAGTTGTGTTATATTTATAAACAGATATATATATATATATATATATATATATATAGAACAAGTTTGGTATTCAAGTCATATTCAATTAAAATTAGCCAAGAATTCTAAAGAAATGCTTTCCATCAAGCGATTTGAGCTTGAGACAGTTGTGAATTCCAAATAAATTATGATGTATATATCATATATGATATATCGTTTGGATCGATTTCACCTTAAACTAGTTTATGTTTCCCTTTTGCTCATCTTGGACAGTTTCTAATCAGTCTCCCATAATCTCTTGCATATGGGAAATGTATTATTGCTTATGTCACGCTTCTGCTGTTTGAAATTTAAGTTTTCCATATTGACAAATGAGGCAGGCGCCTGCCTGGGATTGTCTAAGAGTCACAAGAAGCACAGGCAAAAGCAAACAGAGAGAGTGAGAGAGAGGGATGGAGAGGGAGAGAGAGGGAAAATGTTTTTAATCTATAAATTGGAAATTCCCTCAACAAAACATTTCTTTTAATTGCCGCACAACTTGTGTTTACATTGCGACGTGCACGGCAAAAAGGGCATAAATAGAGAAGGGGAGATAGAGAGAAAGGGAGATGGGCAGAACTAGAGGGAGAGCTAGGTTAGGTAAGAGGGGTGTCGTGGAGGGGTAAACGATTTGTAGCCCCAGGGCGACGAATTTGTTTGCCTGTCAAATAAAACAAGACGCATCAAATTATTTCAAATTTATCGCGCAGCCCAGCAGCGGCTAAATGTGTATATAGATAGTAAGCAAGTGAGTGTGTCCTGTATGTGTGTGTGTGTGTCCTGTATGTATGAGTGTGTCCTGTGTTTGTGTGTGTCCTGTGTGTGTGTGTGCCTTGTGTCCTGCGACAGTCCGACCCTTCGGGCGCAGCAGGCAGGCAGCTGGTCACAAGGCAAGCCAAAGTAACGAAAACAACCCCCGAAAAATTGAGGAACCACAGAGAAAAACAGTGAGATATATGTTCTACACGATATTGAAATGTGCTCGTTGTTCTCGTTGTTGTTGTTGTTGTCCAATTTCAGGTAAAACTCTCTTGTTGTTGTTGCTGTTGTCCATTTGTAGACATTTTTGCCACAGATTCGCAGACCGCAAAATGACAGTCGAATGGGCAACAATAACGATTAATGGGCCAACAGACCAACATACGTCTATATGCATATATATGTGAATATATACTTACACTAAGAGAAATAAGTGATAAATAAGGAACTGCACTGCAATTTAGTTGGATCTATTGTGCCCCTTTCTGAGCCTATTGCCTCCTCGATCGTGCACGTGTACGAGAATCTTAATTGGTTTGACGATTCCTATGTCCACTGAGCTTAAGAACTGTTCTCCTAAAATACTACAACTGCATCACATTTTGCTGAGATGAGCCCATATATATTTAGCAGCACTTTTTCTAGAAGTGTATGCGCTATATTTGCTATGGATGGTTTTTCTCTCTGTTTGTCTAACAAATCAAAATTATATTTTGACACGCAGCAGCAACAGCAGCAGCAGTAAATGAGAAATGAGTAAAACTTGCAATTAGTTGAGATAGCTGCCACTGATGAGTGTTGCACATGCCAAAAACACTCTCTTGCTCATACGCACACATGCACACATACACACACACACACACATACAGTTACATATAGACTAGATACCTTGTGGTTATTATCTCTTGCCTGTTTTTTTTGTGGGTTAATGGTACTTTAAACTCGACTCCACATAGACACACACTCACAATTACAAACACTCGCATAGACAGACAGGAAGCGACTCTACTTACATCAACTCTGGTTTCTTTTCATTCTCAATTTTAGTTTGATTTGTATTTTTGGTCATTGGTGCTTTTGTCTCTGCTTTGATTAATATTTGGCACGCAACAATGCAATTTGCCCCGATTCACATTCACATTCAGTTTCAGTTTCAGTCGATTTGCTTCGACAACAACAACAACAACAACAACAACAGCAGAAAATACCAAAATGTGTAACAACAGCAAACTAACTGCTAAATCATCGCAATCATCTCTCCAACCCTAAAGACAATAACTCGCCAAGTCAAACACACATTTGTGTAGTTTCAAGGCAAATAAGAAAAGGAAACAACGTTTAGCAGAGTCACGCCGAAGGTTAAATACACTTGCTGCCACTTAACTTTTAGCAACCAATTATCCGATCCTTACTGATATATTAGTCTCTTAGTCGACTGTGATCAAGAATATACATATACTTTGTGGGATCGGAGACGTCTACTTCAATGCGTTACAAACATGACGGTAAAACTATAATACCCCCTTCCGAGCATAAGGCTCTTACTGTTCTATTTGAGAATTCCTCTTCGTTGTCACAAAATTGGTAGATTCGGTTTCTGATTAAACCAAGTTTGGCTCGGCATCTCAGTCTTAGCCTACATTGCTCACACACACACCAACAAGAGGCTTAAGATAACCCAACCAAGTATGATCGTTTCCTTTTAAACATTCCTTTGATCGGTCCAAATCTTGCTTCACATTTTTTACCCTTGCGATTTATAGCGCTGGTGGAAACTTCAACTGATTGCCACATGTATCTTTCATTCAGTTTTGCGCTTTGTGGGCGTGTCTCGCCCCTCATTGCATATAAATCAAAAGCGAAATGAAAACAAAAACGAACAAGCAAAAAAAAGAAGCGCTTAAAATGCAATTTAGTCAATGCAATTAGGCGAGAGGTCGAGAGAGAGATAGAGAGACAGAAAGAGAGAGAGAGAGAGAGACAGAGATGGAGGGAGATAGGGTGCTCGGTTGGGCAGTAACTTTGATTTTCGTTTTCGTTGGTCACGCCCTCCTCTCCTTTCACCTCCCCACCCCTCCTCCACCCACACACAAAAGCAAAACAAGCGCCGACTGATTTTTATCAACTAACCAAGCGTAACGCAGACAAACACTTCCTAAATCACTTGCGTCGTTTCAAATGTAACCCCCTCCCATTCCTCCCCTCTCACCACACAGACACACACAGAGAGCACCCTCAAAGAGAACCCTCGCAAAAGAAGAAAAACGTTTCCTGCGCACATAAAACATAAATTATTTAATTTTTTCTATCTCTCTCTCTCTCTCTCTCTCTATCTCTCTATCTCTCTCTCTCGCTCTCTCTGTCTGTTCATCTTTTGCGCGTAGGCAACCAAAGACGACATTGGTGAAGAGAGGGGGCTCCTTAAAGGGGGATGGGGTGCGGACACATATTTCATATGAGTGGGGTTGGGGGTTGGTTATCAGCATTGTCGATGGCGTCGTTTGCCATAGAATAGAAAATTATGAAATACTTTCGCTCATTGACTTCATTAAATTATTTCGCATTTATTTGGTGTGCGTATCTCACGGATACCTTTTCTTTTCAGTATACCCTGTTGCCGAGGGTAGTAGAAGGGTATGTCCGGAAACATGATATAAATATATTCATCTAGGCAAGCTTCGTCGATCAACTCAGATATCGCACACAATTTGAAGGCTAAAGTCAGCAAATTGTAACACTTTTCAGAAAGCTGCCCACGCCCAAGTCTCAAAATTAGCATAAATTAAGGAAAATCTGTCCAAGGGAAAAACTTTCAAGTACGCATGTTTTTCTCACTTGTCAATCAATCAAACGTTTATCTGTTCTAATTATCAATAGTTTTCGATTAATCGATTAAAGGGGGTTCCCAATTCATTGACTCCTTTCCTTTTGACCTTTGGCAAATGCGATTTTCGCTCAACATTTGGCATCTGTATCGATCCGATTTAAATTCATTCGATTTCTCCTATTATTAATAAAGATTTTGTTTTTTTTATTTTTCATATTATTTTTTAGGCAATCTTTTGAAAGTAGGGCAACATTTTTCACAATTCAATCAAACTTGCCACGGCAAAAACTTTACGACATACTCATAACCAGCAATGAAAAAAAATAGGAAATGAAAAACGTGCGGCATATGAAGAAGAGGAAGCGCAGGAGAAGAGAAGAGCAGAGCAGAGCAAGAAGCAGAGAATCGGTCGCCACGTTCTACACTCCAAAAGTTTGCATCGAATATTCAGCAGGGGGGGAGGTGGGGTAAGGGAGGAGCTGAGCAAACGTTTTGCATAGGAAATGGGCGAAAAGTCAACGCACAGAGGGAGCAATGGGAGTTTGTGGGGAGCAGGCAGAGGGAGGGTGGGGTGGAGTAGTAGAGGGGGAGTAGCGGTACCGACAGGAATAATAAATATTCAGTTTAAGTAAATGGGCTTTTATCGCGCATCTCGGGGGTGCCATAATTTGCCATTTTTGCCTCCGCGCAGTCTGCGCTTTCCTTTCATTTTTTTTTTTTTTTGCTAGAGTTTCGGCTTTTGGCTTCTGCTACGTTTTTTTTTCTTGGCGGCACACACACTTGCAATTTGGCTGGGAGGCACAAATGTATGTAATTGATTCAACAAACGGCAAACGGGCGCAAAAGGTGCCAAGAAACAAAGCGCAAAACTTGGCGACGCCATAAAAAAAAAAAAAAAAAAAAAGCGAGACAGAGAGTGGCAAGGTAAAAGGCGGGTGAGAGAGAGAGAAAAGAGCTTCGGTAACAACAACAATTATACGCATAATATATTTTCACGATATATATAAATATGCACACACTGACACCCAAATATGTATATGTATTTGGGTTTTGGTTTCAGTTTCAGGTTTCAATTCAAAATTATAGGGAATATAAATAATAAAAATAAAAAAAAAAACGATAGTGCTGCTTGAGCGAAAGATACCCTTTGGAATATATATATATATATATATATATATGCGTTAAAATCATTCATAGATTCCAAAGCAAAATTCGACTTGATTGTTTTGTCAATAGCCCATTATCTAATCTCAAACAAATCCAATCACGCATGGAAGTGAATGAAAGGACTTCAACAAGTTATTCAATCGTAACCCTATTCATTCCCGATCTGGATCTCCGACAAACAATTTATATATATTTAAATTAAATAAAGTTGCTTAAGTAATACTCTTAAGTTTGAAGCACTGGGCAAGAAAAATATCAATACATAAAAAAGATGACAGTAGTTATGGAGCTCATATATGGGATATATATAAGATAAAAAAAACTGCAGCATAAACTCGAAAGTCGAAGCATTATTGCTGACAATTTGAAAATACATAAAAATACAACTTCAAGGCACATGTTTTGGCACGCCCACTTTTCTTTGACAGGGTATATGCCACAGAAAGCAAAGTCACGCATAGGCGAAGAGCCCCGGACCCAAGACCCTGGACCCTGGACCCTAAACCCTAGAGCCTAGACCCTTGATGCCAATTCTCAACGCTGCCGCTGGTCATAAAAATACAAAAAAGGCACAAATAACAACGGCCAAAAAATAAAAGAGCGCATTTTGCGGCTGGCAAATCACTTCAGCTCAGTTCAGTTCAGTTCAGCGCCTCCCCCACCGCCCCATCCCTTCCGTCTCCGGACAACCTAGCAGCAACAATTCAGCTCATTTATTTTTATACATTTTAAGAAACAATAAACCGACGGACCATAAAACACGCAGTTACAAAACGAAAATGATTTAAGACAATGCCAACGCAAGAAGAAGAAAAAAAAAGAAAAGTAAACCCCCAACCCCCCCCCCCCTCCACCCCCTTCCGACCCAAACACACCTCACCAGCACCCTCCCCCTATAAAAACTGTGACCTTTGTGGAGAGCTGCGAAGCTCCATGAATTATACGCAACAAAAAGTTGAACATTGTAATTGCAACGCTTTAAATGCCACAACTGAGTGTTGTGATTTACAGCCAAGCTGTAAACGTATTTGGGGTACATATAACACACACACACACATAAAGAAGCGGGAAACGTTTCGAAAATTATACAATAATAATAATATTATAAAACTGAAGTAAAGCGGACAACTTAAAAGTCTAAGTAAAGCATTCAAACTAACACGAGCATAAGTCGAGACCGATCGACGAGCAGATACCCTGTACCCAGTTGTTTGATGTTTTTTTTTGGAAAGCTAAGAGGCAACTGAAAATTCTGGATTCATTTTGGCCAAGAGCTAGTGCTCACTAATTGGGTGGAGACACTGACATGGCTAAAACACAAAGGGGAAAAGGGGGCACGCTGCCAATTATTGTACGAAGATATGAGCTTATTGCTAAGCAGACTAGTTAAAATGTGCAAGTATTTCATACATGCACTAGTTGGCAGCTAAAGCTCTCAAGCTGTTGAATGCGTTTTGTGATGTGCTCAACTTTGACAGGGATAAGCATAAAGAGACGGCGTGCGAGCTGGCAACGTGCAACGTGCCATATGCAACTTGCAACTCATTAGTGCCACTCGAATCGGTTGCCATTTGAGGCGCACTTAAAGCAAGCAAGCAGCAGCAGCAGCAGCAGCTAAAAGTTGACACTTAATGTTGCAGCTTTAAATGGATTCCAGCAGCTTTAATGAAGATATCGAAGCTGCAGCAGCGAAGTTTTGCAACTGTGCAGTTGTTGCACGTGTTGCAGTTGCTGTTGTTGTGGCAGTTGCTGTTGTTGTTATTGTTGTTTTTTCAACTAAAACAATAAGTTGGCCTGCCCCGCATTTAATGAGCTGAGTTTCATTTGCTGACTTTAAATCTGCCACTGGCTGAAATCTGCCCCAGTTTCTGTCAAGGATGTGTTCTTAGCTACACTGTGCGAAAAACAGGTTGCACTAGTTTGAGTCCTTAAATTCGCAAGTAGTGTAAATTCATCTGCGCATTATTAAATAAATATATTGAATAATTATTTTCCTGCTGGATATTTTGTCTTTTTTTCTTGAACTGTTGCTTTCTTGTTGTTGTTTTTTTGCAGTGTAAATGAATGTGAAATTTAATTAAGCTTCTTTGCCAGAGACGTCTTAAGCTGCACAGATGCACATGCACATGCACACACACACTCACACCCACACCCACACACGCACTGCCATACAAATGTTTTTGCAACCACAGGCACTTGACTCCTGGAGTGCGGCAATTTCTTGCCTCGAGCTTCGAGCTGCTGCTGCTGTTGCTGCTGCTGTTGTTGTTACATCCTTCAACGCCTGCCACCTGTGCAACGAAATTAACCAGCCAACCTGCCCCTCTTTAAACACGCTACCCGCAAAATAACCTTAATTTCTAAGATGCGATTTTGAGCCTTGCTTATTTTTGATACACATTAGAAATGGATAAAATAATGGATGTAACAGTTAGCAAGAAGCCTCTGCGAACTTATATATATATATATATATGTATATATAAATATAAAGCAGCAATCGTTGAAAAATGTATCTTAAAACTATATTTGTGCAATCTGTAAGCTAGCTACAACAAGTAAATTATCAAAAATCTATATTTTTTGTTTATTCGCGTTCAAAAGTCCTGCTCAGGAACAAGATTAATCCGGTTCCAAAACGATCTTGTATATTATTTGTGTTTAAAATAAAGCAAAACTATTAGAATGGCAGAAAACAAAATTATTATGGATGAGAATGCCCAGGAGCAATTGAACCAGGGACACGTGAATAAGCTGACAGAGCCTTCAAACGAGGGAGACACAAATCCGAAAGATGTGGAAGCTCGTGTGGGCACAGACTGGAAGAATCTGCCGCTGAGCATGGCAGTAAAAGAAGACATGCGCTTGCCGCTCAACAATCCGATTCAAACTGACGCCATTGACAGAAATGCTGCTGTTAGTCGATTGGCAACAACGACTGTGGCCAATGCAAAACTGGTCGTCAGTGCTGTGAACTTGAAGCGTGCAGCAGCAGCATCCGACCAAAAGTCCACAGCCGATGGAATAAAGAGGGCCAAAACGGTGAGCTTCGCCAAGCAGCGCGTCGCTTTGACCAAGCCCGATGGAGCTTCAGCTCCACCTGCACTTGCAGCCCTGTCCAGTCATTGTTTGGCTGATGTGGAGGACATTGATGCGGATGATCGGGAGAATCTGATTTGGGTCTCTGAATACGTGAACGATATTTACGACTATCTGTACGAGGTGGAGGAGCAGCAGCCCATCTGCCCGGATCACTTGAAAGATCAGTCGGAGGTGTCGCATGAGATGCGTGCCGTCCTCATCGATTGGATCAACGAGGAGCATTCGCGGCTACATTTGAAAGTGGAGACCTTCTATTTGTCCGTCGCCATTATCGATCGCTATCTGCAGGTGGTGAAGGACACCAAAACTGGCAATCTGCAGCTGGTCGGCGTCACCGCGCTGTTTATAGCCACCAAATACGAGCAGCACATGGCGGGACCCATCAGTGACTTTGTCCGGAATACGATATACACGCGTCACCAGATCCTGAAAATGGAGCTTCTCATACTCAAGGCGATCGATTGCAATCTGTCGCGTCCATTGCCCATCCAATTCCTGAGGCGGTACTGGAAGACAGACAGCGCTGATATGCATCATTGCATCATGTCCAAGTACTTCCTGGAACTGGCCAGCCTCGACTACACTCTGGCCAGCTATAAGCCCTCCGAGGTTGCGGCGGCTTCGCTCTTTCTGTCGCTGCACTTGCTCAATTGCAGGCACTGGACACCAACGCTGGTGCACTACTCCAGATACACCGCTTCCCATTTGCGCCCGATTGCGCGTAGGATTGCGATTTTGGCACGCGATGCTCCCTCTGCCGAATTGAAGGCCGTTTACAGCAAGTACCAGAAGAAGAAGTTCCTCAATATCGCACTGCGCGAGGAGCTACGTGGTCCGCTCATGGACTTGATTATCGACAAAGAGGAAGAATACCCCGCCATCTAAAGAGAGAGAGCAATTTTGTGCGAGTTTGTTGTTTTTGGGCTCAGATATAAACATATTTACGGCATCTATATATGTATTTGTATATGTATTCAAGTCTGCATATAATTTTATTAAATTATGGTGAGATGTGGTTGTGGTTGTGTGGACACAGAGAGCACCTAGGAGGAACATATCGGCGTTGCCACTTTATGTAAGTTGCATCTACTTTCCCCAATCTCACGCTTAACATTTGGGTTTAGGGTATCTGCTAGTCGCGCTCTGTGCTTAAGAGTTATCAACAGATTTCGTCTGGGGGGAGTTGTTCTTGATATTTGCTTGGAAATTATAGGTTAAATATTTTATTTACTTTGAAACCTTGATTTTATTGTAGAAATATATTTAACATATTTTACGCTTGCTTAAGATTTTCGACGAATGTTAAATATTCAATTTCTCCCTTGCTAATTTGTATATATTTGAAATATTTAATTTCCGACACATTTTTTTTTCTTAATTACTTTTTTATTTTGGCTCACAGCTCCCCTTCCCCTTGCAACCCACACATTAAAAAGATTTATTTGCCCCCGCTATCCGCTCTCCCCCCACCATGCTCTCTGCGCCGCCCTGAGACATTTCAACTGTCGTTCTTTGCGCTGCCATTCACTTTAATGTGCAACACAAAATTCATTTTCCATTCAAATTCGAAATATTTTTAAGTATTTTTATTGGTTGATTTATTGTTTTCCTTTGTGTGGCAAGTGAAATGCTGAAACTTCCTTGCGTTTTCTTTGTGGCATTCAATTGTTGCAGCATTTATTTGCGAGTTGGATTCCCGCCTGTTGTAACTTGTAATTTTTGTCTTTCAAAAATATTTCAAATTCAGTTTAGTCTCAGTGCACCAAAATATTTGCAAGCCATTTGATTTGCGTGTGTTTTTTCCGATTGGAAAATTGATGAAATTGTTTTAATGGAATTTCATTTGACAGTAATTATTATGGTTGACACCAATTGACATTTCAACTAATATAATCCAGAATCTGATATGAATCTTAAATAGAGTAACAAGCATTATTTAATCATGTCAAATTCGAATTGAAATACTTGTTTCACTAAATCGAAAGTGATTTTCAAATAATAATATTAAAACAATAAATAATTATGACGCAAATGTTGTGTGATAGTGAAAATTGTTTGAACGAGCCAGAAACAGATGCCAACTTTTCGACGGCTGTTAATGAGCCATGTCTTGGTCTTTGAAGGCCGAAACAAAGTGTGGCCAACAATTATGACCAAGAAGCCCAATATTTAATGTTAGACCAAATATCCTCATTAATTTTTCGATTTTTTTAATACATTTTTACAGTGCGACTTTTGGTTGATCGCCTCAATTCCAATGGAACAAGAAAAAACAACAGTTATTATTGTAATATGATTTATATATGAGAAATGGACATTTCCAAAAACAGTTACCACTATCAATGTTTAGCAAAAAACATTTTCACGTGTATTTTGCATAACTTTGCCTTTGCCTCTGCCTCTGCCTCTGCCGCTGCCTTAGTTGCTTGCCTCTTGCTGCGCCTTGCCAGACAACACAGCGAAGCAAAGGAAACCCAAACAGCACGGATGAAAAAACACATGAAAAAAAGGTGCTGGGCAAGTTTCAGTTTAAGCTTCAGCTGGAGAAGAACAACAACTACAACAAAAAGAGCAGAAAATCAGTCGAGTGTTTTGGCAAGGTGTGCAGCGGTTGAGAGAGGGAGTGGGGTGGGGGGGTGCGTGTGTAACAGTTGTGCTGATTCACAGACTCGATGCGAAGAGGTGCCAAATGGGAAACAAAAAACTGGCCAAGTCAGTGCGAGATGGGGGGGAAATATGGAGAAAGATTGGTAGCTGTGAGGAGGGGCGGAAGCAGGAGTTGGGAAAATAAACGATGTTGTCTATGACAAGGCATGACGGTAATGACGATAAAGGCAAAGATGGGGCAGTAGGGTAAACAAGGGGGGGCAGCTTGAAGGACTAGCCGTTGAAACTGAAGTGTTGTGTGTGGGGGCCAAGTGCCAGCCCAAGAGCAGCAAGAGCTGGACATTTGCCACACGGCAGGAAAAATACATGGTACATACATATGTATTTAATGAAATACATCAAGTTATAGGAAGGGTATGCACAATTGGGATATACTCTGATGCGGTAAGTGGCATTAGATTGGATTGCAATTAACAAAGCACAAAGATCTTATATCTTAGATTAGTCAATATTCATATTGTACATATATGCGTATAATATATATGTGTTGTTCCTCCACTTCTTCATCCTTTTGGGCATTGTCAGCTTAAACAAACAACAGCTTAACGTATAAGTCGAATAATATGTAATATATATAATATATATAATACTACAACTCAAACATTTAAGAATATTCATTTTTCATTTGAATTCATTTTCATGTTTTATTTTTTGTTGTTCAGCGTTCAGCTCTGCTTCAATTTTCGTTTTAGCCGCATCAGTTTCGCCGCTCGTTTGTTGTGCTTGGTATTTTTCAATTCAAGGTTTTTGCGTGGTCCTCCGCTGCCTGTGCCTGTGCCTTTGCCCCTGCCCCTGCCTCTGCCTTTGCCATTGCCATTGCTACTGCCTGACTACCTGTCCTCTCTCTGGCTCTCTGTCTCTCTCAGTTTGCACTCCTCTTTGCCTGCCCGTCCACTGCTTGCACACCTTCCTTTCGGCCTGTCCGCCTGCCTGTCCAACTGTTCACTTCACACCTCTCTCGAGGCGTGCACATTCCATTTCTCCGTCTCCGTCTTCGCCTCTATATTCGTCTTAATTTTCGTCTTAGTCGCAGTTTCAATTTCAGCACAATCATCTAGCTAGAGCCACACAGAGAGAGAGAGAGAGAGAGAGATAGCGAAAGACGCAACAGCGGGATAGAGAGAGAGTCGATTGTGCGAAAGATGGCGCTGAATGCAGCTAAGATCGGCAGCCTTTTTCAGCTACTTTTGCTTATCTTTGTTAGCTACTCTTAGGCATATTATAAATATATATATAATATTCAGAAAGACCCGATTTCATATATGAATATAATATAAAAATGTTAATTTCTCAGTTATGCTTCAAATATTCAATCCAGAGAACTAAGTAACAATGATCCAATTTTGGCAAAGAAGTGACTTCGATTTAGGAAAGAAGTCGGACATTTATTTGTTCCATATCTATTTCAAATTCAGGCAAGAAGTTTTGTGATTTTTATATCTAAATATATCTCGTATCTATATAATATTTCATCTATATCAATATTTGAATATATAATTCACATTCTGGCATTTAATAATTATATTTCGCACAATTTGAACAATATCTGCTTCATGCTCGCAAATGTATTCCATAATGTTTTTCAAGGGTATTTCCGTTTTCGTCTGTTGGCTGTGTGTGCGTGTGTGTGTGTCTGTTTGAGTGCGAGTGTGGATGTTGTGTGTGTGCGTGTGTTGCCTGAGCCAGCATCATAAATCATCTCAAGTAGCTGGCTGCTATTTGGTGTGTTTTGTATCTATAACTATAACAATTTGCAAGTGTAGGAAACACGGATGCAAAGATATATATACACACACACACTCACAGGCATACACACACACACACACACACACACAAATACAGCTGTCAGTCAGCGCTGAGGAAAACACCTTTTGACATTTCTGTTGCACTAATTTGCCAGGCAACAAAATAGAAGATGATGCACAGATGCAAAGATACAAGGATACACACACACACACAGACACACACACACAGACACACACACACAGACACACACACAGACACACACACAGACACACACACACAGACATACACAAGCACATACACACACAGAGAGCGCCTTGCATCTCGCAAACAGGTAAGAAAAACGCTTTGCACTTGCCACAAAAATTACCTTCAACGGACAACAGCTGTGTATGATGATAATGAAGTTGGGGCCGATAATGATGCACTTAATGAAGTTAATGTTGCAACATTTCAAAGGGGCAGGCGCAAAATGAAGCTGGCAGCCCATCAACATCATCTTTGATTTCAGCAGCCAGCGGAAAAAGAAGCTACAAAAAAAAATGCTTCAACAGCTGTGCGAAATTTGAGCTAATTTTTTTCGTTTTTGAGAGTGAGTGGTGTTGGGGGGGGGGGGGGATAAGTATTATAGTATTATAATCAATCACATTTTGTGTGTATGTGTGTGTGTGTGTGTGTGGGGAAGCTGTGAGCATTGGAAGCAGTATTAAGTGCACAAATTGAAATTAAGGGCGAACATTTTTCGAGGCATTTTTGAAAGTGATTTTTGGGAGAAGTTTTGAATAAACCGAGATAATCTAAATAACGTATTCACAACATTTCTGGGAGCATTACTAAAACATATTTGCGGAGCAGTGAAAAAATCCATTTATCCCTTTCGAAAATCCAATAAAATGTTTTTTCTCAGAAAAGTCACAGTTCACAAATCAAAAACTCAAATTCAACACGGATGAAATCGGATAACACAAGTCTATAAATAATATAAAATATTTAGAAAAGTTTTTTCGAATATTTTTGATCACAATTCTCAACAAACAATACTTTCAAAATAATTCAGAATCTGCACTTTAATAAACAAATAATTCTTAGCACTAATTCCACTTTTAATAGGAAACATTTTCGATTTTTTTATATAGCTTTTTTGTGTTCTCGAAATTGTTTTTTTTTTAAATACTTTTGATTACAAACATTAAACTTGATTCTCTCACATATATTCCATGGATTTCCACTTGAATAGAGTATTATATTTTTGTTACTGGTTCATTCAACGGAAAAATCTTCAAACATCATTAAAAGAGAAGGAGGATTTCACATATATATAATATATTGCTATTGGATCTATTGTGTCCCCTCGGAAGTCTACAAATCTTTGTTGATTTTATTATACTTTGGCGATTTCTTTGAGTGATTTTTGAGTATTCCAAGTCCTTTCTGAATTCCTAATCCATACAATCTCTGATCAAAAATGGACCCCAACTCACGCTCCAGCTCCCTATTAGCCTCTACTCCTTGTGGAGTATCCTTCAGCCTACTCCAGTTCCAGTTCCAGCTTCCGCTGTGAGTCATATTAATTTGCATTGCTCAACTCAAAACGTTTTCTCTTCAATTGAAAATCTATACCAATTTTCCACGCAGCATTTTCAAAAGTTTTAAAATTCCATTTGCCGTCGGCATAATTGATGGGCAAAAAAAAAAAATGTTGGCAAAAATTTTGAACAAATCACAAAACCCAGCAAAAAGTCTGCAAAAAGTAAAAAACACAAAACAAAAAACAAAATTCAAGCTTTAGCTGCTGGAAACCCCAATAACGGTATTTATTATCGATATCTAGCCGTTTTATGGCTAGTAATAATATTTGGGCTATCTCGCATTTGATTTAATTAAAGTTTGGGCAAAAATCAACAGTCAAAAAAATGTTGGCATTATGAAAGAATAGATCAAAATATAATATAAGCATATATTATATTGATATATAATATGATATATAATATTATATATGATTAATCAAAATAATTATTAATAAAATAAATATTGAATTATTTCAACTGTTACATAAGTTGCTTGACAGATTTCTTAAGCATTAACTTTTTCGGGATCTGATTCAATCAGTGTTTGGATTGTTTCTCAAATTTATTTCCTTATTTGGGTTCTACTTATCTAACTTATCGATTTAATCGTAATTTAGTCGAGCGATTCAGTTTGTTCTTGGCCAAGTTTTCGTTTTCAAAATTCTTGCTTTTGGTTGTTGAACTTTATCGGAGCAATTTTTGACTTGAAACCAATGGAAATTTGAGTTTATTTGTTTGAGTTTTTCGATTTCTTTACTTAACTTTCCACTCTGGTATTGGCATTATCATTTATGTTAGTTAACTTTTGACTTCAATTCATTTTTTTTATCTTCAGTTTTTGTGAAAATAATTTCAAGCCTCAATTTAGGTATATATTTATATTTTTCTCTGTTTATGTCTGCCTCACAACTGGTAGTATTTTCCACTGTGCAAGATTTACAGTTCGTTTGACAAATGAACCGCTATTTGGTTGTCGCGCAAAACTCGTGAAACGTGAGAGCGTAAAAAGGACACTGGAAATGGTTGCTTAAATGCGGCCATTTTCTTGTTGTTTATGGATAAATATTAATAGCGAAAATTTGACCTACATTTGTTGCTGCTGCGTCTTCTGCTTCCTCTTTGGCCTCTGCTAGAAGAAGGATTTTGCCGCCGCTGCTACTGCTTCTTCTTATGCTACTGCTCGCCGATTATCGGAATATCCAAAGAAGAATAACAGAAGCTGACGATGATGTTGTTGTTGTTGTTGTTGTTGTTGTTGCTGTTGTTGTTATTTGATCCACGCGTAATTATTTAACGGCACTTTATGCTTGCAAAGTTCTTTGTTATTGTTGTACAATATTTGCACTTGAAAAAAAAGATTGCAAAAAAATAATAAGAATTGAAGTTGGCGAGAAAACGAGGAACAAAAGATGCACTATATAAATATTGATATTTATGTGCAGTTGCTGCTGTTGTTGTTGCTTCTTGGCTGGATTTGGTTTGGTTTTGGTGCGTTACACGCACACACACACATACGCACACATGCACAGAGACGCGCGTTCATACAAACAAACACGTTGATTAAGCGACGTAGACGTAGACGTAGACGTGGACGTGGACGTAGACATAGACGACGACGACGGGGGACACGCGACACACGACGCTCTCCGACAACGTGTCCAAACGCTTCAATGAATCGAACAGAACTGAACAAAACGTGTGCTGTGCCCGTCACAATGGCTGCTGCTGCTGCTGCTGCTGCTGCTGCCTATCTGCCTAACTGCGGCCAGACTGCTGTTGCTGTTATTCGCCCGACAGCAAAACACCAGAGAGTGAGAGAGCGCAAAAGCAAGAGCAAAAGCGAGAGCGAGCGCAATGCATATGTGCATTTACTCGCAGCATGTAAGTAAACATGCGGGTGGCTCTCGCTCTTTCTCTCCCGCTCTCTCTCGGTAACAGCTTCTGATTACATTGATGCTGCTGCTGCTGCTGCTGCGACTGCTGTTAACTGCGACTGAGTCTGTTAAGTGTCAACTACTGTAAATGCTTTTCTTTCAAAATACAAATAACAATAATTCAGTAAGGACTCTTTTAGTTTCTAGTGACAGCCATATAATAAGTTAAAATTATTTAATTAACTTCAATTATTTATTACATCATCTAGTAATATATATCACTTATTTTTCATTTAGCATTGACTTTTACGTGCTGCTCGCAAAATGTTTTACAGTCTGCCAAAATGCATCGGTTGACGATGGGTGTCTGTTAACCGTAGCAGGAACATAACAGAAAACAACTTACAACCTGTGCTCTTTCTCTCCCTCAATCACACTATCCCCCTCTCGATGATGGAGAGCAGACAAACCGGTTTTGGCCGTCCACCCACGTGACTGTTATACACGCTGAGCGTATGTTTACAGTTGACAGGACCAGAGCTTAACTGCTGTTAGCGGCCACAGGTTTCTGTTGCTGCGCTGCTAGCGTCGCGTTCTAAACAGCTGTTTCCATTTTGTTTACTGCGTTGCGTATAACACTTTGTCTTAATTAATTGCCGACAATTCAATTTCGATATTTTGTGCAATTTTGTTAAGCAATTAAAAGTCGATTATTTTACACGATTTATATACAAAAACAAAAAACATATTCGATTTAAGCTATAATCAAATTCTAGGATTATTAGTGCTTAAATGAGACATTTTATTTTTCAAATTTTTAATTGCAAAAATCATTTCTAAATTTGAGAAATTTTATTTGTTTGAGAATAAGAACATTTTTTTATGTAACGGCTACCAAGTTAAACTCTCTTTGATTTATGTGAAAGAGAGATGGAAAGAGAGTATCGCTGCGGCAGTTGTATAACAGTTTATGGCAAAAACTCTTATACGAGCAGGAGAAGGAACCTTGCGCTTCTACGGTTGCAAACTTGACTAATTGCGAAATTTCGGAAACAACTTGTTGAGATCTCCAGTGAAAAACTTATAATTTTTTTTTCATATGACAACTATCTTAATTTACTTTTTGCTAACCATATAAAATGAATGCGGAAAACATACTATTTATTACCATCTTGAGAGTCCTTTTCTTGATCTTTCCCACACACAACTGTCGGAAATAATGATACTCCTAAGCGCGACGTCGACTTTCGCAAGCTGCGCAGACAGCGCAAAGTGAACCCAACTCAAGTGCGAAATTTGACACCTCGTCTCAAGCGCAGAGATAACTTCCTCCGGCTGCCCCCTACCTCTCCCTCTCACACCCACACGCACTGCTTGAGAACGAGACAAAGTGCCAAAATTGCAGTTGGCATCGCCCGTCATCGATAAACAGTTACAACACATTCACACACACACACACACGCACATTTCTCACTCTCACAGAGAGCATAATAAGGTCAATCAACGGACGCAGCGGGCGGCGACAGCGACGTTGTCAACAGCTGCGCCAGCGCGAAAGGCACACGAGCAGCGCTAACAGTGACGGCGACTTCAGCGGCGACTGCGCAGCCAGGCAGATTAATTGCGTCGTCGTCGTCGTTGTCTGCGGCGTGAATTTATGAGTTTCACATGAGCGATGAGCTGCCAGCCAGTCAGCGTCTCTCTCTCTCTCTCTCTCACACGCACTCATCGCTTGTAGTTGGATGTGTGTGTATGTGTGTGTGTGTGTTGAGCGCCGGCTTATGAGCGCCACTTGAGGTCCGATGTCGGCCAGAAGATGCCCGAGTCTGTTATGCTGCTTCTTCTTCAACTTCTTTGACTTTGTCTTCTTTGGCCCTCTTCTTCGATGTCTGCTGTCCAGTTATTTGCTGCGTGGGCCCGCATTGTTGTTGTTGTTGTTGTTGTATGTAAAACGATATGCCATGATATATGTATGTATGTATTTGTGCTCATAAAGGTATCCATGTGTGTGTGTGTGTGCGTTGTTGTATAAGAAGTTAATTCAATTAATCGAAATTGAACCTTTTTTGTTACATCCAAATATAATGAACTATGGCTGCTTGGAATTAATATTTTTGTTCTCTTATTTTTCAACAAATTGTAGCATCGAACTGTAATTAAAAAGTCGATTCGAGTTCAATTCGAGTTCAATCGAACAAAAGACTTGTCAATTATATATATATCTGATCTATACATATATACATTTTTTTTTTATTTTTTTCAAGCGTTGCAAATTCAATTTCAATTTAGACCGCGATTTGTAAAGTGTAATTAAGCCAACAATTGAAGATAATTACGCGAAATTGAGAGAATATCAACAACTTACAGCTAATTGCGGAGAGAGAGAGGGAGAGAGGGAGGAGAGAGGAGTCGGAATACCTAATAAGCAAATGCAAATCAGTTGGAAAGTGAGTGGGAGAGAGCGAGAGAGAACAGCAGCAAAACAGTAATTAATAAAGTAATAAATAAGAATACGGAAAGGTCTTTGGTCTTCTCAATCTGCAAACGCCGATCTTCTGTCTTCGATATTAAGACCCAAACTCAGTTGGACATCAATGTTTGGACTTTACACAAACCAAAAAAAGAGAAAAAAACGAAACGGAATGATTCCCACCTCTCTTTTGCTTGATGGCTCATGAGGAAATAATAATCACTGAGAGTGCTCAACGCTTAAATACTCTATAACACCATCCAGCCAGACGAAGTGTGAGGGAGAGTGCAAATCACAGAGAGCGGCGATTTTTGTGTGCTCTCCTTGTGATCGACTCTGTATTACAGTTAAATATCCTAATTAGTTGAATGAAAATATCCCAATGCATAAGCGCGCACATACGCACACACACAAACATGTGCACTCAAATGACGTTCAGCGAGAGTAAAAAGTAAAGAGCAAAAATGTACTTTTTTTAAGCACCTTTAGTTCTCTATGCATTTCATGTTCAATGAGAGCGTGAGAGCGAGTATATTACAGAGATGGGAAAATAATATTTGAGATATATTTTGATGTTATCTATAAACGGTATTTATTTATTATTTATTTATATTTACAAATTACAAATAGTGTCCACAAGTCTATGCTACCCGGCAATATTGGTAGTTAGGGTATGCGACACCCAAGAAAAAACCCAAAAAGCGCCTCCTTTAATGAAGTGAAAAAGTAAACGTTGTGTGTGTGTGTGTGTGTGTTTGTGTGGATTATATCCCACTGAGAGCGCAGCGGCAGCTTTTTCAGTTTTGTTTTTGTTGTTTTTGTTTTCTTTTCTTTTTGTGTTTAGAGGTGTACCGCAAAAGTAATACAAATATTCCAAACTATAGCATGTGTGTACAGTTATAATTAAGTGATACACATAAATGTGAAGGCGAAATGCCGTGGATGAAGCGATATGGGGGAGGGAGGGAGGGAGGGTGGGGATGGAGTTTCTTGATGCTTGTCTCTAAGTATTTTCAGTTTCTTTACAATCCGTTCTTAATGATTGTTTTCAATTACTTTTGCGTTTCGGCGTCAGTCAACGGGTTTCACATTCAAGTCAAGAGTGGTAAACGGAAAGGGATCAGGGTGGGGGGGGGGGAGGGGATGGGGAACTGAGGTCAGCAGCGAGTCAATCGCGTGGAATCGATTGAGTCAGCAGCAGCAGCAGCGACCGAGAGCGCCTTTTAAGTGTTTACGCTTGTTTTATTAATTTCCATCATACATCTTCAGCTGTCAGCGTCTTCCACTGGAAAGCAACACGTAGAAACACACGCACACACACACACACTCACACACACATACACCAAAAAAAGGAAAAGTCGCATCTTGCGCGAGTGGACGGGAAGGGGTATTGGTATTATCGCTTAACGAGCTGCCAAATGAAAAACACAAATATTGTATTTTTCGAACCCGAACATTTCGAATATCGAAACGGAACGAATCGAAACGCGGAGGCGTTCCAAACAAATCAAACAACATATAAATCAAACCCTCAACTCGACAATCGGGGAACAAAACGTGGAACTCAGAAACTTGAAACCTTTTCGTTTGGCTTTATGATTGATTAACAGGTGTTAAGAGGTGCGTCTCCAAAATTTATAGCCACGAAAGTGATTGAAACAAAGCCAAATGAAATCTCCAACAATTAACATGAATCGTTTGTCAATATATATATATATATATATATATATATATAACTGCTTGTCAAATTGAATTGGATAACTAAGTTTATAAACGTTGTCATTAGGGTGTCAAAGCGGCACCAAAACCGTTCAACCAAAAATTAACCGTTTGAAACGCAGAACCACAACTGTAAATCGACTTCCCATCATTCCCGGGCAGCGCATCACAGTGGAACCAAAACTGTTAGCCCAAAAATTAACAGCTGTAATCCGAAAAATGTATTTTCAAGTTTCAAATGATTCCTTGACGTCGAATCAAAGCGGATCCAAACCATTTACCGTTGCGAAACCGGAACCGAAAAGCGGGGGCGCCTCCAATCAACTCTAGTTTCTTATAAGGAAGCAATTTTAACTCGCAAATCCAACTATTTCCAACAGAAGACAATCTTCATAACTACGGAAGAAAATTGTGCGCCCCCCAATTGAGTCCAGATTTGGATCCAATTGAAAGTTGAGTGTTTCAATATGAAGACTGACTTCTTCATTATCATCCTCAATTCTGGCAACTCCCCGCAAGCGGCCTGCTTTGGAAACCTTTTTCCATTTTTCCAAATTATACTTTTTTTATTTTTCATTTCTTTATTTTTATTTTTATTATGTTTTTTGTGCATATTAAGTCAGTTCAAACTGAGTTGTACAAAATGACATCTGTTATATATATATATATATATCTCCCTATATACATATGTATATATATCAAATGTGGCCGACTTGAATGTAATCCGCAGAAATGTCTTATTAATGCCACACACAGCCACAACCACCCCCCCCCCCTCCCCCCTCGCGAATGCCCTGGAGTCCTTTGGCAGGACAATAACAATTGCATTGGCCAGGCACGAAAGTTTACAGCTAAAACGGATCGAATTGCCAATTTCATGCTTGGAGTGCAGGGCTTTCAATCAAATGATGGCAAAACATTGAAGGGCTGATAGGACGGGGGGGTGGGGTGGGGGGGGGGGTTGTGGTGTAGAGAGGTGGTTAAGGGAAAACCAACGCGAAAAGCAATGCTGACATCTTCATAGAAGTGGAATGCAGTTGTTCAGTTTCAGATACATTTCACTAGCGACATATGTGTTCACACACACCACACACAGGCACACTCACACACTCGCACACGCACGCACACATATGCAGTGTGGAAGTGTATTAACAACGCCAACATCGTATATCCAGCTAGGACCTCTTCCTTCGTCATCTTCCATTGCCTCCTTCCTTGGCTGTGTTGGTGGCAATTGGATATGCCACCAACGACGTCACAGATGCTTCACCGACACCAACACCGAAAAAAGAAAAAAAATAAATAAATAAAAGTCCTGTCCGCACAGGACTATCCAGCGGGGCACGCGATTTTTATGGCATATTCGTGAGCTTATTGTAATGAATTACTTTCGGTGAATCTTTTACAGTTTTTCTCTCTCTTTCTTTCTTTCTTTCTTTCTTTTTTTTGGTATACCTAGCAGCAAGCCGAGTATAGGGTATCATAGACTAGGGGCATAGTTTGTAACAGTATTTTCTTATGTAGAGAGAAGTCATTGCAGGATATACGCTAGTCCTTGCTTTTTTTGTGTTAGGGAAGCAAAAGTACATATTACAGGGTATTTACTAGTAATAAAAGACTTCTTCAATAAAGAAAAAGATACAATTTCAACATGATAGTCATTATTACAGAGTATAGATTAGTCGTTGCTGTTAAAACAAAGTATCTAAGAAGTATATATAGATGCTATCTTTCCTTAGTAGTCCATATTGTTAGGATGCAAAAGGTAGACTACCCATTGCAGGGTATCTACTAACCAAGATCATTAAGTAAACATTAAAACAGGGTATCTGCTGCTTATCATATCCACTTCTTTCTGCTTCATTTATCTATTTGTTTTTTTTTTTTTTGATTTTTTTTTATTTTGTGTGTTTTTATGTAATCCATGCCAATGGTCGTTAGTCGCTAGTCGTTAGTCTGAGGCTCGGTTATTGACTGCGGGTTAGTGCCACATACACATACATGTATGCAACATATGGATGGATACATGGGGCATGTACATGGGTGTAGCCAGTGTGGCATGTGCGACATTTGTGGCATTTGCTGTAATCATAATTTTATGTCCATCTAAGTAGCTAGACGCATGACGACTGTCAACGACAGACTGCCCCTAACCTCTGCCTCCCCACCTCCGTCTCCCGCCATCCCCTCCACAAGCCACCACACCTCTTCCTCCTGGCCATGGAGACAACTCGAGAATCTCAAATGTGCAGCTGAGTGTTCAAAGTTTTAGCATCGCTGTCCATCGACAGTCGGTCTTAGACGGTCGGTCAGTCTGTCGTTTGTGTCACTTGCACACGGCTCATACGACATCTTCCCCATCCCCCACCCCTTACCGATCCCTTCACCCCCCCCCCCCCCTCTAAATGGCAACAACTCCACTGCATATGACGGCCCGCCCCAAAAATATCCATCGGACAGTCGAACATGGTTTGGCCAACTACAACAAACTTGATGTCAAGCGGCCTGAAAGCTCTGCCTTGCCTCTGACATATCTGGCATGTGGCATCCACACAAATTTAGTACGTCTTGAGTGCCAACTGTTGGGTGTCGCACTGTTTCAACCCGACAACTAGTTACCAAAGCAAGCAACAGCCATCAATTCTCTACATATATTGAAATTAGAGCATGAATCATCTGTTTAAGCCCTGAAACCATTAAAAGTGCGAGAACATCTGAAGAAGTCGATCGATCCATTTAGCCACACAACTATCTGAACTCTGTCGGATTTAAATTATGAAATATGTCCGTCTATTTGCTACAGGCAACATATGTATATGCTAGAGACGAACGGATCAGATTACTATATCATATAGCTGGCATAGGAACGATCATTCGAAAGATGAATTATTTTATGCGGAGATTTCTCTTTACTTACAAATCCAAACCAAACTTACTCATTTGGACGATAAGCGAGTGTGATCCGATAACTATGTCATCTAGCTGGCATAGCAACGATCCAAAATCTTTTTTGTTTACAGACAAATATTTATAACGGATAAATTTACTAACATATAAACATATGAATAACTATAACTGTACTCAGGCTGTCTCCAAGTTTGGCAGCCGCAGCTTTTCGCATTCTGTTGGACAAGTTTTTTGCAAGCTCTAGACTTAAACTGTTTCCGCACTGCCTCCACTCCCCTCCCCCCCTCTGAAACAGCAACGCCTACAACAAGAGGAAGGGAAGGAAGAAGAAGAACAAGAGCAGCAACAACAACAACAATCATTAGCTGTACATTAGCGGCATTGACGATGAAACGTTTACGGTAATCCTTTGAGTAAGCAAAGTGAAAATGCAGTGACAGAATCCAAGCGAAGAGATCCCAAAAAGAAAACCAAAAAAAACCAAACAAGAAAAAGCAACAACAACAACAGTAAAAACATAAACAACATACAGTTAGGATGAATGCAATGTTATCTGAAAGCTGTCGAATATTAAATACCCTTATGCCAATTTTGATAAGCGCATATAAAAAGCAAAATTTGTTTGGATGTGAATCATTTGAAATGACTAAATGAAAATACCCGAAAGAAAGGGTGTACAAAGCAGCAAATGAATGAGTGCACATGTCAGCAAATGACAAAGCAACAGCAACAGCAAGAGGAAGAGGAAGAGGAAGAACAACAAGGTGTAACAGCAGCAAGAGATGCATTCACACACACACACATAGTGATACAGACAAACATATCCTTGTCCAGCAAATCCAATTGCCGCCCAAGCGAGACGTTCAAAGGGGGCAGTGGTGTTGCGGGGGGTGCGGGGGGTAGGTTGGGTTACAAACCTATAAAACCACGTAATCTGCAAGTGAGTTCTTTAATTATGCTGCAAGCGCAACACAAGCAGACGAAAGCAGCAGGTGGCTTAGGGGAGGAGGCGTGGGGCATCCGTGACCAGTGTGAGAAACGCCAACAAACTGCGAAGGGAAAGCCGCTTACAGAACCACAAAATGCTACGGACATATTTTGCCACAAGATAGCGGAGCGAGAGAGAAAGAGAGAGAGAGAGAGAGAGAGACTGGCATCGAGACATTCCCGTGGCCGCCATTTTGAAGTTTTCTTTTTTTTTTGTTGGTGCTGCGGCTTTTTGGGGTCGTGTGCCAAAAGGATTACAATGGAGAGAAATGCCGCGACAAACTCGCAGATGAGAAGCCCAAAACAACAACAACCGCAACAACAACAAACAAACAAACAAGCAAGCGTGTGCATTGATGGCGGCGGGGAGAGGGGAGTTGAAGTGATTGCTGCTTTTGCTTTCGGATTCGGTTTCGGTTTTGCTGCCAATGCGAAACCATTTGCGGATTTAATTGCCGTTAACATTCGAGTCTACTCGTCTTACATTGTCATTGCAGCTGCCGCTTTTTCTTCTCTGTATACCCCTTAATAAAAGAGTAGATGGCATCAGCAATCAGTATCATTCCAGCATGAAAATTTGTCCAACAAAAATTTCACAAAATTTCGTCGAAGAAAGCGAAGCAGTGCGATTTGAAGTGCTTGCAGGTCAACAGCTAGTCGGGCATTAACTCGTATCTCTTAAGTAAGCACTCTCTCTCTCCCTTTTCCTCTCTCTTTTTCTGTTTTGCTCGTTGTTGTTGTGCTTGCTGCTCGCAACGTGAGCATCAAACGGCAAACGCAGATTAAAGACCAGAGCGTCAACATGCACATAACCTACAAAAGCTAGCTCATCTCTGTCTCTTGATTCTTGTCTTTGTGTTTGCGTCGTCGTTTTTAGAACCTTGCCTAACTTTTGTGGTCAGTTAAGGGAATTATAACAGCGTAATATAAATATGTGTGTGTGTGTGTGTGTGTTTGTATACCAGAGTTTCAGCTGATATCGCCAAACAGATTAAGACGGCGGTTTTTGTGTGTGTGTGTGTGGGCATCAGTTGACAAACACACACACATACAACTTTGTACTTGGCATTATTTGCATTGCTTATCAATTTTAAAGCACAGCCGAAAAAAGCATGACTCATCTAAAAAAGGCATCGAAATTTGTAAACAGTTTTTTTGTTTTGTTTGTGATTCTTTTATTTATTCAAGCTTCAGTAATGTGTCAAGATTATAATACGATCGATGCGATCAGTGAGAAATTAAGTATTTTCCCTTCATTTTGAGCCAGTGCTTAGAACGCTCATATGGAAGATATTTGTGAACCAGTCTTAGTACGACTTGTAAAGCAAAGGCCATAACGGAACTAGTTCGCTTTCTAGCAAAACTTAGAATTAACTTAACTTAAGTGCCGAGTAACTTAATACTATTAAGTAATGTAAGATCAAATTGAATTTAAGCTCACCCATTTGCATCGCCGGGTGAAATGGGCTTCAGTTGCTGCTCCACTGTGCGAAGATTATCGCTGATTATATAATCTATCAAAGAAAAAGAAAATACAACTTGTAAATCTGTAGAAAGCAAAGTTGAGTAAAGCTACTGCAAAAACAACTCCAAAATGAAGCTGATCTAAAATGTGCAAAGAGCTTTCAAGCGCACAGAGAGTTAACACTATGTTAACAGTCAGTCAACAGTTAGCTAACAGTTAAAAGCTAAGAACACCGCAAAAGCACAGCTCGCATTGGGAAATGCTGGAAGTACTTTTCTTGGGACATATGTGCGAGGAAAAAAAAGCTTACCCTTCTGCAGCTGGCTGGTTGGTATAAATTCCTCATGTTTTTGGTCCCCCTTTTCCTCGTATTTGAGCTTATAGTCGGAGTGCTTCCGCAAGGACATCAGTAGCGATTGGGTGCGCGGCGGTATCTCAGGCGGCGCTGGCTCTGGCGGCGGCTCTGATTCACCATCGCTGCTGCTGCCGCCGCCGCCGCCGCCGCTGCTGCCGCCGACGCAGCCGTCGCCAAACTCTGTCAAATCTTGTTCGGCAGTTTTTCCTGTCATTGTTGCAGCTGCAGCTGCTGCTGCTGCTGCTGCTAGGAGCTGTTGGGATTTCTCGCTGCGATTGACGGAGAGGGCGGAGGTGCCGGAGGAGGAGCTGGTCATGCCGCTCAGCCGATTCAAAGTGTGACGCGTGGCGCTGCGTTGACTGCGCTGACTGCTCGACGCTGCCGCCGTCGACGTCGCTGTCGCTGCTGCTGCATCCTGTTGCTGCACTTCCTCGTTGGAATATTTGGCATTGAGAAAGGGATTTGTACTGCGCGCTCCAGTTCCAGTTCCATTTACCGTTCCAGTTCCCGTTGCAGTTATCGTACTGCTGCTGCTGCTGCTCATGTTGCCCGGATTGGGGGGCGTTGGAAAAAGTCCCAGATTTGCATTCGATTGATATTTAACAGTGCTCGCCGATACCGTTGGCAATTTTATTGGCGACTGTGACGTCACAGCTGCTGCTGCTGCTGCTGCGGTTCTGGAATGCGGCTGTGCGTAAGTCACTTCCATCATTTGGCCAGCGTCGGCGCTGCGACGAGCGCTTCTCTGCCGCAAATATTCAGGTTCGCAATCCGAATTATAATGCTCCATGCCTATGCAGAGAATGACAGAGAGAGAGAGAGAGAGAGAGAGAGAGAGAATGAGTTATTGTATTGTATGTACATATGTACAGATTATATACACAAATACATAAGTTGATATAAAAATATTTCAGTTTTGCATTTGACGATCGCCTTTTCGTTCCCGTTAGGCTTGAGTGCAAATACACACGCCATCTCACTCTCTCATTAACATTTTAGTTCTATTGTGAGTCTACGTTGCCGCTAATGTGTGAATGGCAAATTGACCGTTTGAAAATGAAAACAGCTGATTTTATTCATATCTAACTGTGAAATATTGTATGTTAACATAACATCGATGCAAAAGTCGATGCATCATCACGTGTACCATGGCATTACAGAGTATAACAAACGGTTTAATTTTTTTTCTGCAATTGCAACTTGAAAGGCTTTGCGAGTGTTTAAAAATTGCGCAATTCTCAATTGACAATAAAAAAGCGCGTTTAATTCGCATATCAAAAACGAATGAATGGAAGAGTGAATGATGAATGAATGAAGGCAATTGGACACTGCTGCTGCTGCCGCTGCTGCTGCTGATAAAGATTGAGTAATTGAAGCTGAGGCTTCAATTCAATTACGAAACGCAGCTGTATTTGCTAGCGAGGGGTGCTAAGTAAGGGGAGGTGGGGGGGGGGGGGTATTTAGTGGGCTAGGGGATGGGCAGAGTGGGGTGGTGGATGGGTGGTGGGGGGGTTTTGTAGTCATCGCCTAATCGAAGCATAAAACGCAAATCGCCGTCTGCTGTGCGATTTTTATGTTCGCATTGCATAGCATATTGTTGTCTCTTTCGCACGCATTGCGTGTGTGTTTGCGCTGTGTATGTGTGTGTGTTTGCGCTGTGTAGGTGTGTGTGTTTGCGCTGTGTAGGTGTGTGTGTGTTGTGTTGTGTTTTATTGTCTGTTAATATTTAATGCAATTTACGATTCATTTTTTACAACCTCATAACACTCCGGGTAGACATCCAATGCTGGCTGCCGATTCTTGTGCTTTTAGCCCAAGCAAATAAATCCGGGCGGGGGCGAGGGTAAATGGGCGTGGCGTGGGATTTGCCTGTAAATCTGTTAGAGGACGAACCTAGCTGCGAACCCCACAAAAAACTAACGAAATGCTCAGGCACGAAGCTTTTAATAGATTGTTCATTGAGTTGTTCAATTTACGTATGTATATGGTAAATGTTTATGCAAATGCTCGTGTATTTGGAGGACAATGGGTATTCCCAAGCAGAAAAATACAACACACACACACACGCACACACACACACACGCACAGAAATCAGCAAAAGGTTGAGGATTGAACTGTCAGCAGAGACAACCAACAATTGGCATTTCATCTTGCCACAACATGCCATTGTTGCGTCATTTTTGCCTTGGCATATTTTGAGAGTGTTGCATGTCCACTGTTATACAGGTTATTATTATTTAACGAATCAAACTATATGATTAGGCTTAAATTGAAGCATCAAGTGCAAACTTCTTAGAAATTCAACTCTTCAAAAGTCAAAGTTGGCTAACTTTAAGATCTGATTCATACAAAGATTGCAGGCCTGAAACTGCCCAATGGAAAGCAGGTAAAAAAACATTGGATGGCAGGTGGCCCTCATGTTGCAACGGAATGAGTCCAAGGAGCCACAAGAGCTGCACAAAATCCATCAATGCAATCGAAACTCAAATTCAAATCCAATCGCGACTCGTCACGTGGACCAACGAATCGTCGAATCGAATTGAGTCCGCATCCAATCCGGACAGCCAAAGTTCAATCGGCAACAAAAACCAAACAATACTGCCCAGAGTCAACTGGACGGCAGTCCTGACTCGGACATACCCTGTAAGCAGCTGGCCAGCTACTTACTGTGCCAAATCGAATGAACATAACTAGATCAGAACTATCAATAAATACTTGCCATACTGAGAATATTAATTCCGATTCGATTAACAGATCTGGCTCCGTTTTGACACCCTAATTTCAATCACAATATTTGGTTTAATCCATCAAATTTTAGTGTTCAACTAAATATGAATTATTCAGCAACCACAAAGTCCAACAACTGGATCAGGACAATACGCAATACACCTCCCCACTTTGGCTAGCTAAAGGGTATTCCAGAATTTATGCCAATCGTCTCATGTCTAACTCACGCTGCTCTTGAGACATGCATGCTTGTATGTGTGTGCGCGTATGTGTGTGTGTGTGTGTCAGTATTGGGTGGGTGGTGTTCGTATTCGTGGATTAGATCTGGATGACCTCTGAATAATTCAATTAAATAAAATAATGAATATTTAGTAGCTTGACCGACTTCTAAATCGCTTGAATCGCATAAAGCGACCCTGTGGGTCTGCGAGCCCACAACTGAATTGCTTACTTAGCCAAGCATTCCTTGACAACCGCCCCCTCCAACCCTCCCCCCCCCCCCCGCGGTTCGACCCCTCACTTTATTACTGCCCAACCAAGATATATCAGTATCTGTGTAGCTGCGTTAATATATATGTGTCTGTATCTTATTCTGTGTACAGTAGTGGTCCGAATATAAGAATTACTTTGATCAACAATTTGTTCGATTTGGGATTTAAAACATCAATATTCCATTCCATCAATTAATGGAACGTTTCTCGAAAATCGTTTACTCGAAAATCGAGTCCGAATCGCGTTTTCCACTTGGAATGCAACATTTTGCTGGAAGTTAAAGCGGCTAGTTATCGAGGGATCACTGTACTACTTACTTGCCAATTGCTGACTCTGCAACAGAAGCTGGGCCAGCAGCTGTGTATCGAAGGCGGTTGCCTGGGCGGTGTTTTGATATTCATCCTCGCTGCTGCTGCCATAGCCCATTCCCATTCCCATGCCCATTCCCATGCCCATGCTCATGCCCAGGCCGTGTCCATGTCCATGTCCATGTCCGTGACCATGTCGATGGCTGTGCCACTCGGCGGACCGTTGACGTCTCAGCTGATGTTCACCGTTATGCGCTGAGCCGGCAGCACTTGCTGCCGAGCCACTTGCCGCATTGCCATAGTAAAATTCACTGCCGACGGCACTGCCGCTGCCGACGCGCTTACGGCCAATTGTGCCGGAATGGCTGCTGGACATATTGGAGGCCCCTCACAAACTAAAACTAAGTGTCTGTCTTCTCTCTCTCTCTCTCTGCCTCTCTCTTGCGTCACTCCTGATGGCGTGGAGATTTCACCTTCAATTGAACTATGCACGTAACGTTGGCCAACAAGCGAATTTTTTTCCAGCTCGGTTTTCTTTTTGCTTTGTTACTTGACTTGACGTTTCACATTGTCGTCGTCGCCGTCGCTGTTGTTGTTGTTGCTGTTGTTGCTGTTGTTGCCGCACTGGCCGTTGCTTGTGGGCCACATGGGGCACGCCCCTCTGGCCACCAGTCCCCGCGGCTCCTTAGTCACCCAGCGTTTTGGGGGGCTGATGGGCGCTTTAAGTGCTTAACCGAATTAACGCTGAAACGATAAAAACGACAAAGTGTCAGCGTGAGTCGAGAATATAGCTCACAAATAGACCGGCACAGGGATAGAGGAAGAGCGGGAGGGAGGGAGGGAGTGAGAGTCGAGAGTCGAGTGTGCTCGACTAGCAGATATGCAGTTAACAAACGAATAATCTTTAATGAAGAATTTGAAAAATCTGCTGAGAATTAACGGCTTTCGATTTGTACCAACTTAAATGAGAGTATAAATGATTCACTTAAGAGCTGATTTATTCATTCCGTCATTCATTCAATATTCAAAAAGTGATTCCTCACTCTTCAATAAATGCTTGTGAAGCTTCACTTTTAATCAGATTGTCAGATTGGATCGTATTTCGTTATCTCTATTCGGTTCCGTTCTGATACTATAAGGACTGATAATACTAGCTCCTGGTTCTTAACTCCTGCTCCTGGCTCTTAAATCCTGCTCCTGGTTCTTAAATCCTGCTCCTGGTTCCTAAAGAATGTGTCTTCTGGAAATAATTTTACAAATTTCCACGGTTTTTCTTCTACTTGAAGGTAACACCAACAGAAGAACTTAGTTATGTTTGTATACAGAACTCATATCAGGTCGATTATAAAGATAGAGTAGCACAACCAGAGGATACCCTATTTAAACATTTAAGCATTTGATGGGTAAAGGACATAACACGAAGAGAGAGGCAGAGATAAAACCATAAATGCACGAAAATGAAAATAAATAGCAGCCGGCTACAAGCTTCGTCTACTTGACTCTGACTACTTGCCACACGCCCACAACCACACAACGGCACACTGGCGTTGAACTGGAACTGGAACTGGAACTGAACTCCGGGTCGTCTTCTAGGTTGTAACGTCAAGTGAACTTAATAGCAATTGCATTAAATGGAAGCTGGGGCTCTTAAACGTTGCCTGTTATTAGTCGCTTTTTGTTGCGGCCAACAGCCGAGACGAGACCAGGCAGCAGAGAGCATGGAGCGGAGAGCAGGGAGCAGGGAGCAGGGAGCGGACACACAATGCTTGCCTCGCTTTTATGAGTGTGTCCCAAACACCAGCACAAAGAGTTTTTGACCAGCAGGAGTCGAGTGGCAGCTGGGGATCCCGACACTTTTTGGCTTTTTGATTTGATGAGTGCGCATTTGAATGCACTCAAAAGGCAAGCGCAAGTGGCACCATTACTTGCAGAGCTAACCCAGTATAACTGACTCGAGCATTTGGGATTTGGGGACTTGGGGTCTGCTCTCAAGCGTTTTCATTTATCTAATCGCATCGGTTTTTTGGAGCAACTCAACTGTCAACTGTCTCATCGGCTGCATTCACCCATCCTCTCTCTCTCTCTATCTCTCTCTCTATCTCTCTCTGTCGCTCTCTGTCACTCCTTATGAGAAAATAAGCACTTGTTTACGCCACAGCTCGCAAACCATACTCGAATATATCCAGTCTTAAAGAGGACCAATATCGTTGCACTTATTCTGCACTCATTTTATCTTTCTACTTTACAAAGCTCGTTTGCATTGCAACTTTAAGTTGCCTGACTTTTGACGCAGTTGTGGCTTCCTGCCACATGCAAATCGAGACAGACTCAAATTTTCAACTTTAAGTGCAATATTTTTGGCTAGTAGTCAAACCATGTTTAAAAAGTGCTGGTTCTTGCAAATGCGATTAATTTTTGACCAGGTTATTGGGAATGGCTTGGATGCCTTCTACATCCATTTTGTTTGGTCTATAATTTGAGCACATTGCATAATTGCAATGTTTATTAAGAGGTCATGAAATAGGAAAAGTTTGGAGCACTTTGTGAGGATGCATTTTGAACCTTGAAGGAAGTATTGTTCACGAAATCAGACAGCGATTAACAGAAGCGAAAAGCTATCTCTTAGGCATTCCGAAGATACCACACATACCGTTGTAGGCCGACATTTATATTTTTTCCGGATATCAAAATATTTGTGAACATTTTTTGGAGCAAATCTAGTGTGCAGCTTCTCTGCTTCAAGATTGTTTCAGGATGGAATTGAGAAACTACAATACCAACTGCAAAGGTCTACAAATAATTATCAAAACTGGTAAATCACGTAAACTGTGAGATATTAAACTCAAGCAAATGCCGGACCGATTCACAGGGTATACAAAGAATTGTCCAAATTTTCCACTTCTTTAATGTTGTCATAATAAACCAAGTTTCAAGATATTAAACTGAATCCCATGCAGCAGCATTTTACTATAGGCCATATACTGAATTTAATCTATCTTTTCAACCTGTCAATCGCACTCTCTCTCTCCCCCTCTACCTCTCTCTGTCTCTCCCTCTCTATCTGTCTGTTTGCTGCTCTCATAAATGTCTATGCAACTGTTGCATTCATTTGTCTTTTGACACGACACAGTTCACCTGTCACACCTCGACGACCCTTAACATGAATGCCTGTCTCTCTCTCTCTCTCCCCTCCCCCCTCTTCCCATCCGCTCTCTACGTTTATTTGTCTTCATGTCGAGCAAGCATTCGAAAGAGGAGTCATAAACATACCCCCGCCGGATGGCAGGATGGACTCCGACTCTCCAAGCGACACATCTCACTGCTCGCACAGAACATGCAGAAATTGCCACTGATTGCCCTTTTAATGGATTAAGTTACGATTGTGAAGCATCCATACTCACATCCACTCATCTATATATATCCATATATATATATATATATATATAGATTGATTGTGTATGCTATGCAATCAGGACTTGCTCGGTCAAGTCTTTTACTTTAAGTTAAGTGAAATATCTATGTGTAGCGACATTTAACTCAAGGCAAAATTCACAATCATTAAAAGGACTTTGCTATTGAATGAATTTTTAATATAAATCGTTTTCCGATATTGTAAAGCCGTATTTAACCAATGTCGAGCATTGCAAATCAATTAAACGTCAATTTGGCAGTGACAACTACGACAAATTGACTCAGTTCAGGTTGGAAAGTGCTTCTGATTTGATAATGTCTAGGTACAACTTGACGAGCCTTGTAGCCTCAGCTCAGTATCAGTCATGGTAATCAAGGACATCATTCAGGCAGGTGGAAAACAGTTAACATCTGCAAGAGTTTCATTAGAGGACAAATCCTTGCAAAGACTTTAGGCCTTTCTGAAAGCCAACTCTGTTATCGTGGCGCATACGAAAAACAGTTACAAGATTGAATATGATTATACACACACACACACACACACAATCATGCACATACACACACACACATAGAGAGAGAAGCACTTAAATTTCTTGGGCCCGCAACTAAATAATGATGACTATATTTAGATTCAAGACATTGGTTTACCTATTTAAGCCCTCATCATTTGAGGACCCGCTTCCCTCCGCCTCCCACCCCTCTTCTTACTCCGCTCACATTCTAAGTCAATGTCTTAACCATTTTGCTGTCGTTAATGAAACCGCGTTATTTTTAGGCAGAGCAACATGAAAATTAATTTCACTTCGCTCACATGTACTTACTTATATCTATCTATATATATATATATGTATATATATATATATGTGTGTGTGTGTGTGTGCTTGTGTGTTTGTTATAACACTCATTGTGGCTATATTTGCATTCATTGGATATATGATAGCCAGGTTCCTGTACTCTAGCCCATCAGACCGGGTATCACGATTTTGAGAGATCGAATTTGTTAACTTTTAGCAGAGCTTTGCTGATGTAGTTTGTGAATGTACAAATTGTTGAACATTGCGGAATCAGGCTATATAGGGTATTTCCACTTCGACTAGATGAAGCTGCTTGCTTTTCACTTGCAATTCGGTTTGTATGCTTGTGTTCCAAAGGGTCGTCACAGTTTCTGTTTTCTTTCCATGCTCTCTCTCTCTCTCTCTCTCTATCTCTCTGTCTCACTCTCACACACACACACACACACTCTCTCTCGTTCTCGCTGTATGTCAATAATTTCGTTAGCAACGAAAACATTAGAAAAGCGGGCAAAAATGCGGCACAGGAAACAATTATGGCACCCACAACGCCAAGAGATATTTTCATGAGTGTATGTGTGTGTGTGTGTGTGTGTGTGGGTGTGGATATTAACAAAGGCGGTCTGTAGAATGTTGTGCGCGTGTGTGTTTGTTGTGTAGCTGGTAATGAGGTTGTTTTGCATGTTTAGTCATAATACAACAAGCAACATCGACAACAACCGCAACATCATTCTGCACGCGGTTTTATCTATGAAACAGTTAGGTAAATTCCTACACTCAGCAAAACCAAATGGCTTGGCAGCATATTTTACTTAGACCTGCAAATTTTCGAGAGTGCAAATGAAGACTGAGCAGACAACAATGATTTTCTGGCTAGATTAAAGGGCTTAAATCAAAAATAATGTTTTTTATTTTTCGTTTTGACCACTTTCCCTTTTCTCGCTGTGTATATATTGGAATCTCGATTTGATGCCTGTGACAGATATATATGCAAAGCGAATTTGTGTTCTCATTTTGTAATTAAATTTGGTTTTTTTTTTTGGCTTTCATTTTTTTTTTTTCGCTTGTTTTTGGTTTGGTGAGCAGACAATAAACATAAACAGAAATCTAGCGCTGTCTCTTTCTAATGATTGGCGTTTCGATTGCACTTTGCACTGCAATAAATATGCATGACTCAATTGTGGGCAAAAACAATGGATGCCAACCGATTGATGTGACAGGAAATTCGCACAATTTTCCACCCGCTGGTAGCAAAATGAGAAAATGAAAATGATAATCAAATACAAATGAAACGAATCGAAACGAAACGAATCGAATCGAATTGAATTGGTTTGAATCGCAACATAAAAAATTGAATACACTCGCAATTGCCGCTCGACTATTTGCGATTCATTCATGCTCGAAAGTGGAGGCAGGATATGCTACTTACAAATGATTCAATGTATTCAAACTTGTCGCTCGGCGTATGAGTAATGCGGGCGGAACTAAAATAAATTGAACGGAACAATAATCAAATGACACGTGTCACGACTCTTTCCCTCTCTCCCTCTTTCGCTCTTTCCCTCTTTCGCTCTTTCTCTGTCTATTCATTTCTCTTGTCTCTTTCGCATAAGCCCAATTGAACAATTTGCCGGCACTCAGAAAATCAAAAGCAGCGAATTTGTTGAGCGCTTGCACATTTCCTTACATCATTCCAATCTGAAGTGGAATACAATTTGGAAAATATCCCAAATTCTTGCACAAAATTTGATCGAATATTAAATAATAAAAGAAAAACTAGAAATCTTATATGACATCCGTTTGACATCCATTTGACATCCATTTGACATCCATTTGACATCCCTTTGTTATATATTCGGGTCTGTAAAAAGACTTTTCGTGATTAACAAGACTATACTAAGGTTGTAAGAAACATACTTGCAGGCATCTGCGACCCCTTAAAGTATATATATTCTTGATCAGCAACAACAGACGAATCGATCTAGTTATAAGTTAGCCTGTCTATATGAACGGATAGAGACAATCAGAGCCTTTAAATTGATGCCGCTTTTCAAGTTTATTTAGATTTGATCGATAACTGACCCCGACTATCGAATATTGATATAAATCGATTTCCGATAGCAATCAAATCTAATGAAGATATAACCTTCCAATTGTGTTTTAAATATCGATCAAAATAGTTTACCGATCGCAATAAAAATCGCCGCAAAGATATATCTGTTCAATCGGGAATGCTTAAACCTGGACATAATATTGATCAAGATCAATTGAGAAACATGGAAGAATTTCTTATATTCATCTCAACCAACTTAGACATCCCTTTGTGAGTCGGCGCAACAGGGGAAATTGTGCTCCTTATGAATTGAATAGACAAAGCTCCGCATCATCTCTCCTTCGGGAAGTGGCAATCGCTCACTACCTGCAAATACAGGACACTAGTGGGAAATGCAACCAGGTTGTCCATCCTTCACAACAACTACGGTAGAAGTTACCTTGACGAATAACATGCCGCATCGGTGGAGCACATCTTCTTTCGCTGCCCAGCCCTGGAAAAGGGAAGACTTCAATTCCGGGGGGTCTACCTGCCTTACAGACATCTCTGAACTCTGCGGCACACAACCAACGAAACTAGCCAAGTTCATCCAATTCACGGGATGGAACACGCTACCTCAAACTGATGTACAGTCGCAGGACTAATATACCTGAGGGGACAGCACAATGAGCCAAGCATGCCTGTGGGTCGATGTGAAGCAGTGTTTCTCCTTGCTCCACCTGCTCCTCCACAACCTTACACAGCACAAGCTTTTTCTGTATACCTACGTACATACATCCATACATACATACATACATACATACATCCATAAATACATACATCCATATGTAAGACTTATAATAGGTACCGACTTCCGAGTCGAGCTTCTTACTTTGTTTATTTTTTGTTTGTTATTATTTGTATTCTGGGTCTACCTGCAACCGTTGATGTTATTGTTGTTGGTGTTGCCACTTCTGTTGCTGAAAAAAACATACACATAACAAATAAATTAAAAAACACATCACAAAATAGAGCATTGCATGCTTTCTCTCTCTCTCGTGTGTGTGTGTGTGTGTGTGTGTGTGTGTGTGTGTGTGTGTGTGTGCTGTACATGGTTAACTTAATATATTGTGGACTCTTCTCTTTTGTGTTCTGTTGTTGATTTTCTGCACACTTGCGACGTACTTAAGCGTGCATATGAGAACATATGCATGGCAGGCACTGTGCTCTTTTCCTCCTTTTACTCCAATGTGCTGTTCTGTTCTCTGACTCGCTTGCTACACGTTGCACGTCGTACACTCAACAAAAAAACAACAAAAAATAAAAAAAAATTCTTGGCTTGCCCCAAGTCTACACTTCAAGAACATATTTTTATTTCTGTTAATAATATAAAATACTTCAAACAATAATGAATACAAAGCAAAATTTGTACAATTAATACTGTTTTTTTCTGAGTGTACGTACTACTATATTTAAGAGTACATCCTACCGACAACGTCCTGCCTTCATCCTTCAGCGACAATCTAATGTCCCACTTTATAGGGGGGCAGTAAAAATTCTCTAGCTGGCTGGCCTAGTCACTCAGTCACTCAGTCAGTCACTCAGTCAGTCAGTCACTCAGTCAGTCAGTCAGTCAGTCGGTCAGTCAGTCAGTCAGTCAGTCAGTCAGTCATCCACTTCTTCATTTCTTCATTTTTGCATTTGAATTTGCACATTTCACCTGTTGGGTGGGGCATACTGGCTTAAAGCATTCTCAGGCAAGTTGGAGTTGCTCAATTTAAGCAAAATGAGAACTTTTTCTGCTTTAATTCTACGAATTTGATATATATATATATATAACTTAACGTTAATAGCATAAATGTTTCAGCACAGGGTATATTTAGTAGTGCTCTCTGATTTTCTTGTCGCCCCTTTAAATTGTTAAAATGGAGCATGAAAAATAATTACGTTGACGCATATTGTGCCCCCTCGCCGCTGTCAGCTGCCAGGCTGTGGTAAGTGGATGGATAGAGTCTTATCCTGAATGTGGCCACACTTTATGCAACATATTAAGTCAAATATTTCATATATATACGCAAAGCCGCTTCAGCAGCTGTTGCATTAAACTGAAATTCTTGCAATGTTTCTCATATTTCGAGTCCTATCTTTGACAGGGGCAAATTAACAGAAGTAAGTGCAAAAATACTGGAATTGCATCAGAGATAGAGAGCGAGAGAGAGGAAGAGAGAGAGAGAGAGAGAGTCACAGGACCTGTCCAGACATCAGAAAAGCTTTAAACTAATTTTGTGTTGGACATTGTACAAGTAGTTAGTAGTTGAAAAGCTTTTCATATGAGAACTAATCTTTCTAGTTTATTCTTATGACAGCTTTAAGATAAATTAGTCCGATCTCCGATAAGAATTAATTTTACAACCCATCGCTTCTATTGCAACCATATTATGCAATAATCCGATACGGTCGGTTTCGACTGACTGAGCATTGCATATGTAGTTAGGTTGTTATATGGATAGGCGGACATGGATATATCGACTTGTCTGTTAATGCTGATAAGATATATTTATATACTCTAGGGAGTTACATACGTTGTGTGCTGGGTTTTCATATCAATACTCAACTCATTGCATGTTTTTTTTCGAAACAACTCAAAACACTGATCCTTAAAATGACGTAGTCTTTAGTTAAACTAGATACGTATGAGACGTATATATATGGGCGCATATATTATAGATTATATGGAAAGGCCTAAGTGATATCCTGGCAGCTGAAGAGCGTTATAAGTTTTCAAACAGTTAATGAGCAATCTGAGGCTGTAACTTTGCTATTTTATGCAGTCGCGCTGAGTTTCTATAAAATACCCCTTCACACTTTAGTCCTTTAGCGCTTTAGCGCTTTGGTCCTTTCGGCTCAAGGCGAAAGATGCGCAAAGTGTGCGTGCATAAAAATTCATAACGACTCCCAAAGTCAAAGGCTAAAAGTTTATTTTATACACACTATACATATTTTATATTTTTATTTTTAATTTCTGACTGGCTGAAAAAAACAGAAAAAACATTCAAAGGCAACGAGGCAAACAGGACACAACGATCACAAACACACACACACACACACAGAGACAGAAATGGCTTACAAAATGGTGTCAGCGATGGCTGCCATTGAAAGGAGACGCAAAAAAGCGAGTAATAAAAACAATTAAGAATTGAGCTCGTCTAGCGATACCCTATACACACAGCTTTTAAATATATTGAAACGATTCCAGTTCCCACTTTTGACACCTACAAATTTCATTATGTAATCGCTATGATTATCATACTACTTTCGACAAACTTTGTGGATTATATGAGAATGTACATATATACAAATTTGATAGTGTCGAAATAGTCTCTAAATCGTTTTGGTCGTTCATGCTGAACAAGAACATATATGCTTATATGGTCGGAAATGCTTCCTTGTGCCATGTTACATATTTGTACACAACTTGATGATGCACTGCTTAAATATTTGCAGTGGGTTCAGGGTATGAAGAGAGATGTGCGCAACCCAGCAACTATTAGAAGGTGTTGGCTGCAAACATTTCCCATCTTGACTTTTCACACTAACACTTGGACAGGTACGCATCCTTGGATCGCGCGCGCGCGCGCGCGTTTGTGTGTGTGTGTGTGTGTTGTGCACATAAATTGCAGCTCCCATGCATACATAAGCGAAAGGTTATTACGTTGACTGCCTCATCTTCTCGTTGCTGCGGCTGCACTTTTGAGCCATTTTCTTTTAGCCATTTTTGTTTTTTAATAAGTGATTAAACTGCAAAACAGAAAGAGCAGCATCTATGTTGGAGTTTATGGCCTTAACTAATGGCTAAAGGCGTCTTAACAAAGATGCTGATAACCAAAAAATATGCAAGGAATTGAAAGTAAACAAAGCAAACACGTGTCCTATCACATGTGTGAACTTTAGACGACGGCAGCACAACAACATCAACCAACAACAACAACGACAACAACAACAACAACAACAACAACAACAACAACAACAACAACAAAACCAACAACACAAACAAAAACCAACTACCACAACTACCACAAAAGTGGGTTAAAAGGTCTGAAAACATTTTGTGCACACATACATAGTTCAAGCTTCAATTTTATACAAATTTTCTATTCTCTTATATATAATTTTTATTATCCTATATATTTATTATTATTCAAATAAATTGATTTCACTGCAATCTTGGTCAAAAGTATAACTACTTGGACGGCCCTTAAGCCGTTTTTCAATATCGTTTCACAAAGTGATTTCGCCTGGAAATGTTTCGGTTAGGATTATAAAATGGTTTTTGCATTTGTGTTTTTTTTTTGAGTATTCGCCTCTATTATGGTATTAAATAAACTTGTAATAAAATAAGATACTTATTAACTTCTGAGAGTTCCGACATAAAGAATCGCAAAGCTTTAAGTCTTTGCACATAAAGTTGTAAAATTGGGCAACAAAGCCGTTGTGGTTGGGGGGCGTGTGGCGTTTGGTGGGGATTTGGTGGGAATTTGAAAATATGAGACAGTCAGCTTTAGGGCACCACTGAGGGAATGGCTGCACGAGTGGTTGGGTTGCTGGATGGTGGCATTCAGTGCATTGTTTGTGGTCTGCGCTGGCTTCTTCTGCAGCTAGTCAAACTCGAATTTATTATAGCTTGTGCTGTTGCCTTCTTCTATGCCACAATGGAATGCAAAAACAGCTTGCCGACTGCTTGATTTGCTGCATGACTCGACGCTCGCCCCCGAAAACGCCGCCAGCCCCTCCGCCAAGGTGATCTGCTGCCGGAGACAGATGCTACCCCAGACAAGAACGACGAAGCAGTTGCATATGATGGCAGGCACACGAATGAGCACGTTGAAATGATTACCTAAAGCAAACACAGACATGGCAGCAAACATAAACACACACACACACGCACACACACACACACACACACACTGACACACTAAGAAAAATATGAGAATATATCAAAAATTATGTTTTATATTGTAAGAAATCTTCAATTCTTCAAGTGAGTAAAACTATTTCTATATATATATATATACATATATATATATATATGTATATATGTATGTATGTATTATATTATGTATTATGTTTACTCGGAGACATCTCCTTCAATCCGTCACTTATATGCTATCTACAATCAAGTACAAAATTAGACTGAATCCATTTTTTTTCCTGAGTAAATTTTGTTAGTACCATTTTTTTTTTTTTTTTGCTTTCTTTCAGTGTATAGAGCCACACGCACTTGGCTATTGTTACAAAATGTTGAACCGCCTGCCTCAGATGATGCTACTGCTGTTGCTGATGATGGTGCTGATGATGATGATGATGATAGCTTGAAGGCTTAAAATGTGCACTCACAAAAGCAAGGATGCAGCGGAGGTGACAGGGGCAACTGTAATAGCAATGTGAGGTGAGTGCATTTTAGGGGCATGCAAGAGAGATGCAGCAAACGTTGGTGTAGGTGAGGGGTGGTGGGAGGGGGGGGCGGGTTGGCTTTGGGGGTTAGATTGCCTTTACGTCTGAGTTGTTCTTGGGCATGCATGTGTGAAAAGAATGCAAAGACTGGCCGGCATGGAGTACCAGAACCGAAACGAGACTAAACACGAGGCGTATACGTAATGCATGCAATTGCATATGTGCACACTCAAAACGGCTGGGGTGGTTCCAGGTGGTTTCGTGGTGCTTGGCACCACTTGTAAAACGTGTGCGAACAGGCACTTGATTGTGTTATTATTATTGTTTGAAGTGTTGCTTTCAGTTCTTGTTGTTGTTCTCCTTGTTGTTGTTGTTGTTGTTTGTCCACTTGTTTATCTGCATGCATTGTAACTGCAACTGTCACAAAGAGAACCTCGTTCCATATATGCTCTTGCACACATACATATACAAACATATGCACCTATGTGTGCTACAGTCAGAGAAATTGAAATTGAGAGTGTTGAACTCTGATCAGATACCAACATTGTCAAGGTCAAAAATCTAAGCGAGCCTAACGAATTTCTGCTTCTTTCTTTTTTAAATATTTGTCGTACTACTAATAGACTATTTTGATGTGGATTAAATACAATTGATTTTATACCTTAGAACAGAAGCTCAACTTAAGTATTTAAGTTCTTCAAACAAAGCACGATAACATCGTGAAATTGATCGAAATCAACTTAAGCTCAAATAAATAAACGTTAAACGCTATCGATATTCAGTGTCTACCTTTAAAGGTCTCTCAGATCCGTTTGTTCATATAGGCGGACAGACAGATGGACTCGGATTCTGGTGCTGATCAAGAATATATATAAATGAAGAGCTAGAAGTTTGTAACTTGAAGTTGATGCAATTAAGTTTATGATACAACAATACTTATTTGAGATTATACAAAAACAATAGCATTGTACTTTCAGAGTCTCATCACATTTCTCCGAGTGTATGCGTGCATACATATGTGAATGTGAATGCAGGTGTTGTCGCAACAATTGCAACCAAAACGTTGCTGGTTTATAGTTACTATGCTCAATTTTGGCCATTTGCAACCACATGAATTTAATGAGGTATTCCGTCCTGTGACTTATGTGCATGCTATCAAGTCGTGTTATCAATTAGTGATTGATCGCATGAATAGCTGCTCATTGCGCATTGCCAAAATGCAATTTGCATTTAGCAGCTTGAATGCACTTCATATCCAATCAACCAGGCAACCAAATAAACCAGGGGCACAACACTCCCATTCGCCTTCCCATCATTACAGACCCTCTCGATCTGTGTGTGCTTGTGTGTGTCGTTGAGCCAAAGATTAAATTAGATTTGACACGAATTGTCCAGCAACACTCAGTCCTCAACTATGACATTGAAGTTTAGGCGTTTATTTTGTAACCTTTTATCGTCTATATCTGTGGATAAATGGACAAAGGGGCAATGCCAGCTGGCGTTCCTCAGGTGTGGATAGCCGATAGTGTGGATAGCTGGCTAAGGCAAGCACTTCGATATAAGTATAATAATAAGTGTAACCAATTTTATATTTGTATTAGCTGACAACCTATTTGTTTTGATTTCTGACCAGAGGCCCATCGATGGGCGTTAGCGAGAGCGAACATTACAAAACAGGACAAATATAAGCAAAGACTGTAGATTTTGGTGTTATTTATAACAGTAACTAACATATATACTTTGTAGTTTTAGTTTATGGTTAATGTACAGTTTTTGTGCCTGTTATGGAACAGCTAAATACTCTTTATGGTTTCTTCAACTGCCGACTAGAGTATCATTACTGGTTGTTAGTTTGGAAACTTAAGACTTTAAGAGGCATTGCTAGATTGCCAGATTAAATTGAAATAATATAGTTTGTATGTTAGTACACCAACATAAGATTTATACACTTTGAAAAAAATAAACTGAATATACATATATGCATGTGGTAAGCCACATTTACACGTATGCACATTGTTCAGCCATTTTGCCGGCAAGGAAAATCTGTGCAATTATTTGATCATTTAAAACGAATTTGTTTGGCTGGAATTGGGTTAAAGGAGTGCCCGATAATGATAATTTGTATCTGCAAGTGTGCAAGTGAAAGTTGCGAATCCTTGCAATCCTTGCAGCAGCTGCCCAAGGTGTCCCCCACCCATTCCAGCTCCTTCGCTGGCCTCTTTTGTGCGCGTGTTAAGGGTAATTTATGAAAATGACTAAACGAGCAGCCACACCAAATGCGTGCAAATGATGTTTTTCTCAGCTGTTTTTCGCCAGCAAAGAGCAAGCAAAACAAAGGGCCAAAAAATACATGTACATATACATAGTATCCGTGGACAAATATCACAAATGCTCGACAGCAAAATATCCTGTAAAACTGATATACGCAAACTATATATATTTCGAACCAAATTTGATTCCAAATTTATGTTTTTGTCGACTTCTGAAACTTATCAATATTCATTTTGAATTATAATCTGTTTATTCAGATTTTTTTATATATATTGTTTTTTAAATATTTCACTGTTTCACGATTAAGTACCATATATTCTAAGACTTCTATGAACACAGATAAGAAACAGGTGTTTCGACTATACTGATCAAAAATATATAGTTTGCAGATATATCTCACGCAGTATCGGAGAACATTGCTGATTTGCCACAGCAGAAAAAATCGATATATAAATTTCGAGTTGAATAAACATTATATTATCTTAGTCTTATTAATATTTCCTATATATATATATATATATATATATATATATGCATATATTACCCATAGTCACAAATCCATCATTTTTGATATAGATATAAATATAAATATATATATATATATACACAATACTAAGAAAGTTCATAAAATAAAGTTCATCTGCTTGGTATCCGAGAACTTGCTTTATAATTTTGAAGTCTCCAGCTCATTCAGTCATTCAGTCAGACAGATAGACGTGGCTAGATCGTGGACTCGGTTGTTAAGAGCATACTTTATTTGTCTGAGATGCTTTCATTCTGGCAGTTACATAATTTCGCACAGCTTCATTATACCCTTTTTACCCATTTGTAATGAGTTCAGGGTATAATAAAAATGGGTTAAGTGCAGCAGGATGCTAAGACTGCAGACTGAACGCGAACGAGAAGGAAGAGGAAGAGGAAAAGGAGGCGTTGCAGAAACGGGCACAACATTCGCACTCGCATTCGCATTGCAGGATGTTAGCGCGCTTCATTGTCGTAAACAAAAAGGTTTACAGTGCTCAGGTCTTGGTTGTGCGCTGGCAGCGGGAGGCAATGGGCGGCAACAGGAGGCAGCAGGATGCATCCTGCAGACCGAGAAGCGGGCACCGCCGTCATGATAAGGCCGGCCGTAGCTTCAGCTCCAGTTCTAGTCGCGGCCAGGCATAATCATACCTATCATGACGATGATGATGATGTTGCTGCTGCCACTGCTCCTGCTGCGGTTGCTCATTAAAAATTACCGTTCTCTTGAAAAAGCGGAATTAAAACGTAAAGTTGCTGGCAAGGCGTATAAAGTTTTAATTGTTTATAATACGCAACGTTGCAAAACCACTACACGAAGCAAACAAAATATGAAGGAGAGTCACAAGCGCACACACACAGAGAGAGAAAGAGAGAGAGAGAGAGAGAGAGAGAGGTAGAGTATATGCGTATATGCGTAGCGAAAATTGTGATAATCGATTACTTTGATGGAGTTGTTGAGAGAGGTTTAAGCTGTTACGAAATTCGATTGTTTACGAGTTTTGCTTTCGATTGCTTATCAGTGCCTTAAGCTACACTGAGAAAAAAAAACACACCTGATACCTGATTTCAGGTACTGCACTTTGCAACAAAAGTGTGACGATTTTCAAAAATTTTGGTCCGATTATTTTTCTGAACCTTATTTATAAGTTGAGTTGGATATCTGCCAAATATATCCATAAGAAAGTAACCTATTGTGAAAGCTTTCTGAACTACCAACTCACATAAGTCGAACATAATCTGGTTTTGATTATCACAATCTAGAGCAACACATAAACGTGATCAGTTGAAGAGACAGTTTTGAAACAATTATGTGCAACGGACAGTTGACCAAAAAGAAAAAACAAAGGACACATCTACTATTACTCAAGCTGGTTGCTCGCAGCCCTGCTGCACTTTTGTCAATTTGTTGTTTATGAAGGAGCTGGCTAAAACAACAGCCCCCCTCAATGCACGTACTTCTTAAGCCAGCTCACGTTAACACAATTTTACAAAATAGTTTCTTTTGCATGGAACATGACGTTTCGCTTGCTTTTGCTACACATTCTGGCCTTGACACCCTCTAAGCAGCCCTCTATCTCTCTCTCTCTCTCTCTGTCTTTTTCTATCTCTTATTCCAGCGAAGTCATTAAGACTAATGGCCATCTAAACAGCTGAAGTGGGGCTCTTCTTTTGATTTTACAGTTACTGCGTATTACGTATTACACAACAAACATGTAAAACCGCACACGAATTAATGTCCTTTTCTCTCTCTCTCTCTCTCTCTCTCTCTCTCTCTCTCTTTATGTCCATTTTTCCATTCACAAATCTATCTATATGTGTGTGTGTGTGTGTGTGTGTGTGTAATTAAGCACTTCAGCTGAGTTGTAAAATGTGCTTCGACGCCCTCTCACTCGTTTTCCGCATCCACCCCTCCCCCGTCGTAGTTCTCAAATAGTCTCTTCTCCCGTATTGCCCCGCAAACTCATCACGGAATTTGTCGGAAAACAATTTAAGGCAAGCCGTGTGGCAACATTGCGGTTTTTGTTGGCCCTATTTCTGCCCTCGCCAGACACTGCTACATACACACAAACACAAACACACACACATACATATATATATATATATACATATATACATATGTATTGACTATCATTTTTTGTTGATTTTATTGAATTTCAAAGGAACACAAGACACAAATAAAACCACATAAAAAGCGAAGCAAAACAACCCGAAACGCCGTTGAAAGAAACTGTAAGCGCAAATAAAAGCAAAAGTTTTGCATTGTGTGAGGAGCCGCAAAGTGTTTGTTGGACAGACACTTAAGCTGAAAACTCAAAATGGGAAAAATGCAACAAAACCTGAAAGAAAACAAAACCAAAAAAAAAAAAAAAGAAAAGAAAAAAAAGCGCTCAAACACAAACGATTTCGGGCTGCTGGAACTGGTTAAATTTTGTTTCTGGTAATAGACCGATTCAAAGGTGTTCAAGGCGACGCAAGGAAGCAGATAAAACGGGGAAGTACAAGGCTAAAATGTGTTGCATAAAGTTCAAAGAGCAGCGAAAGCGAGAAGCAAACGACCGGCGGCAAAGTCAGAAGCAAAGCGAGAAGCGCGAAGAGTTAAGTGCGGCGAAGAATGGCATAAGGAATGTGGCAAAGCATAAAGTAAGTGAAAAGCGAAAGGATGCAAAGAGTAAATGAGATAGGTAAAGCTAGAAATAATGATGCTGGGAAAGTGAAGAGCAAAGAATATACGAGAGGAGAAGAGAAGTAAAATGATGAAAACAAAGGTAGAGCCGAGAAGAGAGAAGATGTGGGGAGAAAAGAGAACATACGAAGAGATGAGAAGCGACAAGATGAGAAGAAAGAAAGGGTGAAGATAATAGACGAAGAAACTACCACAAGCAAAGCAGAAGCGGAAAATAGATTCAAAAGATACATTCAAGAGATACGTTAAAGAAAGAAAGAAAGCATAAAGAAAGAAAAGCATAAATTAATTTGTAATGCGACGCGTAGCTAAAAGGGTTACTGACTGGCAAAGTACAGTAAACTAAAGTTAAAAGGCGGAAAGCTGATTGCGCTTTGGTTTATTGCTTGAACAAGTTGTTTACAATATTTAGCTGAGATTTTATTTGGCGTTTCTACCTTTGCACCCTGAGCAAAATTAAATGTTCCGTCGCTGGGCAACATTCCACTTAAGCATTGCCTTGCTGGAGTAGGAAGCATATTTGTTCTGTATTTAGCTAAGTGCTTTTATTTTTAGCTTTTTTGTGGGCTCCTTCACGCAGCATTTAGACATTTTTAGCAACATTTCGAATTAAATGCTGTGGGGATTGCCACGTGGATTAAAAACGCCTTGACGCAGTCAAACATACAGACCCACACGCACTTGCCACCCATTTCGCCCACATTTAACAGTTGGAGAAACAGCCTTTACTTAAATTAATGAGTCTTTCGTTTTTTGTTCTTAAGTTATCAACGTTAATTCGTTCTTAAATTAATGTACAGGCCATTATTTAATACCAAAATTGATCGTTAATGGTACACGAACAGAAACCAAAAATTGTTGAATCGATAACCGAAATTTATGCTCTTTAATCAAGTACAAATTAATCATTATAAGACTTTGTTACCTTTACTTTTGCTGCTTACAAATGAGTAATTCAACTTGTTACTTAGCGAAAAAGTATTTTGTGTCTGAAGAACACATTAAGAACTCAATTTTAAAGTTGCTGACACGGGAATACTTCCCTTAGAAATGTTTTCTTATTGTCGGATTGGGATTTCCTCTGGGTTTTCCCTTATTCATGCAGCAACTTGGTTGGTTTATTTTTTTTTTTAAATTTTGAAATGCATAATCAATAAATACTATTATGAATTCATTAATTTTCCGTCCTGTATGTTGATAGTTTGACATTTTAAACTTGTTCGAAGTTGTTCCACCTTTTTTCTCAGTGTAGAGCACTTTACATCCGCTATTTTTTGGTTGCACAAACTAAATGGAATAGTTATCGTATAATTTATTTGCCCTAACAAGATAATGTTGCAAGCGCCTTGGCGCGTAACTCACTGCCTCCAGGTGAAAGAGGGGCTGGATGGGCGGAGTGTGGGCGGGGGCAGCAAGTAGAAGCTCTCCCTGGGCGCACTCAAGAAACTCTCTAGCTCGACAGTAGTCAGTCCCCGTCTTAGTTTTAGTTACAGTTTCAGTTCGCAATAGCAATAGCAGTCGCATAATCGTCCGTCTTTATCATCGTCATAACCAGACGAGAAGTAGGAGAGTGAAGGAGAGAAGGAGATTGAGAGAGGGCGAGCGAGAAAGGGAGAGATAGAGATAGAGAGAAAGTGAAATTTATGCTTGACATAAAAACACAATTTGCTGACTGACTCTGTGTGAAGGACTCGGCTAACGACTAACTCTGTCGGCCATTTTGTTCATCTTCCTCCATTTCGGCTTGTTTCCATATCTTGTGAGTGTGTGTATGTGTGTGTGTGTGTATGTGTCTGCGTTGTTTTCTTCTAGCTTTCATTTTAAATTGAGTTGCAGCACGCGAAACAAAGTCTGGGAGACGACGATAAGTGTGAGTGTGGTGTCATTGCATTCGACTAGAAAATGCTCTGCCTAAAGCAACAACAACAACAACATAAAATTCTAAAGGATATGACTACAATCCAGAAGAAGACTAAACATTGATGTTGCGCACAATTTGGTGTGCATCCAAAGAAGTTCATCAGCAACTAAGTATGTGAATGTAAAAGCTTAACTTGGCGTAACCCAATAAAAAGTCATAAGAAGGGTATTATGAATCTGTGCAAGAGGCATTTCCGGCCCCATAAAGTATATGTATATATATTTATGATCAGAGGCCATCTGTACTCTGTACAACTCTTGCTCTCGGAGACTCCGAGAAGCTAGAGACTTGAAATGTGTCACATTAGTTCTTGTATGAAGCTTGATGCTTGATATTTACTTTAATTGTTCAGCGAATATCGATACATATATTTTGACAGATTGGTTCTCTATTGACATTGTTTCCCAATTTTTTACCCTATTTCTTTTTAAAACCATAAGATCTAAATAAGCAAATCTCCGCTGATAAGAATTAAACAAAAAAAAAAGCTTAGCCAACATTCTGTGGATTTCAAATTCAAGAATTCCATTTGTGCATACATGCATTCTGTACATGTATATGTATGCTGGTGTGTGTTGTCTAATTGCCAGCCAGCTGGGTATTAGGGACAAAGTGAAACGACAGATATATGTATGTGTGAATAAATACCTATTAAGTAGCCGCATGGGACACAAAAAAAGAAACTACAAAACAAACGAAGCAAAAAGTGAAGGAAAATGCGACAAGAGTTGTACTACAACACATTAGCACACACACAGATACACACTCACACACACACATACAGAGATTACTGGGACACACAGCTGTTGGGTGCGGGCAGATAGCTTAAGGTCCCATGCATCATGACGAAGCTGTTGACACTTCATAAATACATGAGTTGCACTCAGCGTCCGCTCACACGTGCACACAACACACACACACACACACACACACACACCACACACACACACACGCACACACACACCACACCCACACACACCACACACACACACATGAACTATGCTTGTACATATGCAATTGTTACCCTTCTTTACCTTGTTATATCCCATCAAGCAGTTACAGCTCAAAACAGGCCAAGAGCATCTCTAAAGTACGAATTGAAATACTTTAGACTAAGATTAAGTAAATAATGCCATTTTTTAACCAATTGCACCATATCACATTTTTATTATTGATTTACACTTGACAACATTTCAAAATAAGAATGATTGAAAATAAAATTATTGGTGTTTCCAACTTGCGCATTCTTTTCATACATTTTGAATATATATTTACAGTCGACATTTATATAAAATATATAATAATTAAAAATAAAAAATAAAGTTTAAACATACTTACACGCATACATGCATCTTTTTTTCTTATAGAGTATTTGGCAGTCGTGTTTCTAGATTTTTCTCTTTTTGTACATATACTTTTTGTGCTTTGTCCCTTTCCGAGCACTTCAACAAATTTACACTTGTATCACTCATACGCTACGTTTTTACGCTATTTGCCACAGACACACACACACACACACCCACACACGCACACACACACACACACACACACACACACACACACACACACACACACACACACACACACACTACCCGCACACCTTTGCATATATCGTTTACACTTCTTGTTGTTGTCGACACTTGTCTCACGCCTGAATCGTCGCATGCGGGCTACAAGCAAAAACTACAATAAACTAGAAATAGCAATGGAAAAACCGGAAACAAATTTAAACAACAAAATTAAAAGCACGCGAAATGTATGTGTGCGCTGTGAAAATAAATATAAAACAACATGCGAATGAGGGTTGTCCAAACTTTGAAGTGAAAGTTGCAAAGGGTTCAAGGATTCAGAAATATGCTGATGTTATACACTAAACATGCCCTCCGACTATGTTCGGGTCAGTGAATATAACTCAAGAAGATTCGAGAATTCGTTTTCTTAGACCGTCATCAATGGGAATTATACAGTTTGTAGTAGATATTTTAACTGATAAGGCTGATTTTTACAAATTTTGATGATTTTTGATAAAGTTATGGCTGTGGGATATTATGGCCCATCTCTGCTAGCTCTTTTTAAGGGTATATTTTGAATATTAACTGAGAATAACGTTTTCAACTTTATATATAGTGTTAATTTAGAAGTCAAACTATTATGTGAAATCTCTGGAACCTGCAAATTGGGTCAGTTTTGACAAAGCTGTAAGATCAGAACGTTTATGCCCGTCCATACCAACACTTCTTGAGTTTAGAATTATTATCTTACAACGAGGTCATAAGAGGAGTCCCCCTCTTCTCAGCTCTGCAAAAATAATAATTAAATATATTTTTGGCACCATTTTTGTATTTTTATTATTTTATTGTAATAGGCTACCATCAGGGCATCCTGCAGTCGGTAGCATCTACGTCCTACGTCTACTTGTTTTTTCATCTCTGTGTGTGTGTTTTCTGTGCTCATTCTTCATCCACTGCTTTTATTTTTTTTGGCAACAATATCTGCAGGTTCTTAAGTTCCTTTATGGGCCAGCGGCCAAAACGGAGTAGTAGTAAAATTTTTAACATAACTTGAGGAAAAAATAAAATAAAAAATGAACACACATAAAGAAAAAAGGTCTTATGAAATATGCATATGCTCATTTGGGCTTATAGCACACCCACACTATACACACCCACACACACACACACACACCCACACACAGACATGCGAACAAAACTCATTCACAAGTTTTTGGCATGTACAATTTCATTAAAGTTCCTAGTTGGAAGACGACCTTCGCTCTGGGAATTCTGGGGTTTCTTAGAAATTCTGGTTTCTTGATGTCGGGTCTGTTGCGGGAAACTTACCTGCAATGAAAGCCAAGAGAAAATATAGTTTAATATATATAAGTACTATATATACATATATACAACTACTACTATTTTTAGTACGTGTAGAAATTTTTAAAATACATTTTTTTTTTTATATTATTTTAATGAGTTAAATTTATTATACAATAATAGAGTTAGAGTGCTAGCTGCAAGCGGCTACGACTCTACATATTTAATTATATTCTGTATGAAATAAGATTCAAGTATACAACTTGAATCACATCACGTTTGCCTTGAAGAGTCAGTTTGCTCCAGCTAGGAACCCAATGTGAGAGCTGCTCAGTATTCATTCAGTCACCGGCTAACAAACATCGAAAATAAAAATAAATCTACAGACTTAAATAGTATACGCAGTTAAAAATAAAATCAATCAAAAGTTGTGATTGTACGGTTTAACTTTCATTTTGATCTTCGCTTCGTATTATTTTGGTATTTACTAAATTATTTCAATGACCATGTCGATCAAAACCTTGCTGGCATTCACCATTGGCACAGCGGGAGCATGCATATTGGGCTATTGCATCTATTTCGATCAAAAGCGTCGCTCCGATCCCGAATACAGGAAGAAGGTGCACGAACGTCGTCAACGGGAGCAGCCGAAGCCAATATACCAGCCGACATCCGATGACCTTTACGCCATGTGGAGGATGAATGTGGACAGACAAGTACAAAGCTTCATCCATGAGATCCAGGTGGGCCAGCGGCTAATAAGCATGGGCAACATGGTCGGCGGCATTAATTATATTGCCGATTTCATCATGGAGTTCAATAACCCAGAGAAGGTAATGCAGACAATGGATGGATACCTACCGAAGTATATCATTGACCAAATATATGTGAAATTAATTGAGGCGCACTGCATAAGCAGCGAATCCGGCTCCGACGAGGAGCAACCAACCAGCTCATACGAATTCTGATGAGCCAAAAAATAAGAAAAGAAAAGAAAAAAAAAGCGGACATAAGCAAAATTTAAGAACCTAAAACACACTCAATAAATTATCATTTCGGCATATGTAATCACAAAATTTTCAAGGCTAATACCTAAAAGTAGAAAATAAAAAAAGCGCTGAACAAATTAATGTTTATTTTTTTTTATTTATTTTAATCCTTTGACGTTAGTTGAATATGTCACAGTTCGCTTTCTGCCTCCTAGATTACTTGACTTTATTGAACAGTATCAATCGAGTTCCAGACTTAAGCTAGGTGTATCTGGTTTTCAAAGCGCGCAAATAAGATTAGGTTCATTTATAATTTATTCAGTTTACGGTTTCTTTTTGGCCATTACAATTGCAATTACTGCAAATTGAAATGTAATTTGTAATCAATTAAAAATGATGAATCAATATGTTTGTGTTACATTTAGCCTTGGACTGATGTCATTAACCAATTTATTGTAAGCCAAATATTTATTGAATACGGCTCGATTTCAAATGAACCCATTTTGCCATTTGAAACTTGAAATTTAATATTTACAGATTCGTATGCATGTCATCCTTAATTTGTCAGGGTAAAAATTATATGCTTGATAACAAGATAAACATAAACAGAATGGAGATGTGGTTGGGGATGGGGTTGGGGTTGGGGTTGGGGTTGTGTTTCAGATAAGGTAGTCTGCCTGAAGGCCTTTTTTATGTGTGTTTTGTATATGTATTGTTGGCTGTGTAAGTCACAAATGAAATACGATTCATAAAAAATGTTTATCTCCCTTAGCTACTGCACGGCTGTCATTATTCAGCGGCTGGACCAAATCCTTAGTCCCTTTTCATTATTTAAGCTAACATGTGCATAAAGACACACACGTACACACACACACACACACACACACATACACGCGCGCATACTAACAGTGAGACGCACGCACGTTTAAATCTCACATGTTACGTTGACGTCAAAGTATTTATCACAATGACAAAATCAGGCGAACGCACGGACTCTCCCCGACTTTATTTTAGGGTTTAAATGTAACACATTTACAAATTGTTAGCACACAGTCGCACACATACACACACTCACACAGAAACGCGTCTCAGCATGGTGATAAATGATAACAAATTAGCGGTTTGTCTCTTAAGCGAAAAAGAGAACACCAAGCAACCAAATAAACACACAAGCACCCAAACACCCAAACACCCAGACACCCAAACACCGTAACCCACACAGAGCCGAGAGCAGGGGCGATACCTAAAAGTTACCACAATGCAATAAATCACATCACCTGGCCACACACTCATGCACACACTCTCACACACGCGCGTACATGCGCGCACACACGCATAAGCCAAATGGCAAGCGTGTACAGTAAACACTGCCAAGGCGCAAACCTAAACTTGACTATAATTCATAAAGTTTTCATGGCTCCATTTTCATTTAACGTTTATTATCCTTATGCACCACAAATCTCCCAGAAGGTCTGCATTATCAAATTATTTGCAGTGTGCAATGAACAATGTTTAAACGATATTTCGAAAGCCTTGTAAAAAAACATTTAAATAATTATATATATAAAAGACAATATATATATATATATGTAAATAGTTAATGCTAAGCTGAATTCTCTGTCAGATCGAATGATTAAATTTGTAATAAGGTTTCTGCAAAGAAGGGATGCAATAATGTTATTTTTAGGTAATCGGCATTGTAAATATTACGTATACGCAACGCTTGCTTAAACATTTTCTTTTACTTTCATATTGCCGCTGGAGCTGCTTGAGGACTGGGAACGGTATGTTGTAGGGGATGAGGTAGAAAATGGCAGAGAGTTGTTCTCGCTTAAGAATTTACTTTCTTATGCATGCATGCGAGGAGGGGAGCGGCACGTTGGCAGAGGAAGAGAGAGAGAGAGTGAGAAATAATGTAAGCCGTGAGCAGAGTATCCCTGAATTCTGTGTATCCTGATGACCCCCACCAGAGTCTGCTCACGTTACTCCTGCTGATGTCCTCTCGCTTGGCATGCTACTGCTCGTGCTCCTGCTGCTGCTGCTGCTGCTGAATCCTTTTTGCTTGCCTGCACAGCATTTATGAGTTGCTATTGCTGCTGCCGGATGTCGAGTTGGGAAGGCGGCTCGTTTGGGTGTTAAGTGTGTGCTTGCGCATAATTCATACCTCACAAACACCCACACCCACATCCACACACACACACACACACAAACACACATACTCTATGCGAGAGCAAGAGTTGGTCGGGTTCAAGTCTGGAGGCTGGGGCGCATTTTAATTATCATTTTCGGATTCGAGCGCGTTTGGAAAACTATGAAAATTTAATGAGAGTCAGCCTCTGTCTGCGAACGAAATTAGAGCCACCAATTTGCTGCAGGCGCACACACACAAATCTGGAGCACACATGCCTGTGTGTGTCTGGCCAAGCGCTTCTTCAGGTCCTGCTCAACTTATTTCATTACATTACAAAAAAAAAAATAGAAAGTGAAAAGATAGCAACCGCAACGCTATTTGTTTTTCAGTTTATGCATCCTAATGAAGCAACTTGATGCTTCTCGCTTCATGTTTGTGTGCTCGCATCTGTGTGTGTGCGTGTGTGTGTGTGTGTGTGCGTGTGTGTGTGAGGGGGACAATTTAGTACGCGCGTTCCGGCAGCTTTTGGATTTTGCTCCACTTACAGCGCACTCGTCTCTAATGGCATCTGAATTATGTGTGTGGCAACATTTTTATAGCTTTAAGTTGCACTATTTGGCGCATTAAGAATTCAAGCAAGAAGTAATCAGTTTTGCAACCTAGCTGACCTACAAAGAGTTACTCAAAATTTGAAGATAATTTAGCTTTTATTTTGCTGCATTTTTTTTCGTGAATTTCCAAATTTAAATCTGAACTTATGCTAGAGGTTAAATAATATATTACTTTTTAATTTCTATAAAAGCAAATAAAATAGAGCTTATAGCTCTTTTGATCTCTCGTGTTTATGGTAGCTATTTGATATAGTGAACCGATCTTGTTGGCATCGATATACATACATATGTACTGCCTGCAACAAAAAGACGGTTATACTCCAATTTTCATACAGACAGCTTTATGATTGACCGGGTTAACATAGTTAGGTGGATAGATGGGCAGACAGACATGGCCACAGGGACTCGACTGTTAAAGCTGACCAAGAATATGTATACCTCAAGGGCTCGGAGACTTCTCCTTCGAGCTACATGACAATATTACAATGCCATCAGTAAGGACATAACAGGATATGCAAATTTACAAAACTTTTAATGGATTTTATGGCAACACATATCTATTGCGTTTTTTTGTTCAGCTGCGAGTTCTATAATGTTGTTGTTGTTGCTGTTGGTCAAATCACTCTCGTCATTTCCATTACCAATTTCCTGTAGGTTGATTGAACATATCGATATTTTTCATATATGGAAAATGTCAATCCGTTAACGATTGGCCAATGTGGTAAAAGACAAATTTAATCAAAAAAAAAAAAATGGCGTCCAAAAGTTGTAACAAATATTCAAAAACTATTTTCAGCTTGCGATGCACATTTCGCTGTGTGTGTGTGTGTGTGAGTGTGTGTTTGTGGGTTTATGGGGATAGTTCAATATTCATTGGCCGTAATTTGATTGAAATAAGTGAAGCGCGCTTTTGTGCGTCGCCCGAATGAGCAACCAAAGGGAACAAGATAGACTGAGTGTGTGTGTGAGAGAGAGAGAGAGAGAGAGAGAGAGTGGGGGAGACAGGGGGAGTAACCAGGTGTTAGGTGAAGTGAACACTATTTTAATGGGTCGTCCCAGAGCCAAACTAGATTTTCTACCTGGTTTATTTGGAAATTGATGAAGCATTCGAACTGCCCCGGAGCATAGTATTTTATAATAATATGCCACGTAAGTTTGTAAAGTGTATGAATGTATAAATATACATATGTATATATATATAAACGTGTGTGTGTGTGTATGTAGTCAATGGAATTTCAAAGCTTTTGCTTTAAGGATCTCTTAGTTCAAAAAGATGAGTGTGGTTTGGAGGTATTTAAAGATTATTATCTTATCGGTAGTATTTAGGTTGTTTCAACAGTCAGCACTACTATTTTAAATCAAAATTTCATCATGATTTCAAACTAGAGTGCTCTTGCCGAGAGAGACCGACCAGGCGATAACCTAAATGTGACTGTGAAATATAGTAGGTTTTTTTTTAATATGAAAATGAAATTGCCACATTGTCATCCTGGCCATTTTATGCATATGCATACATATATACTGCATATATCTCTCATCTCTCACACTCGCACATACACGCTCTGTCGGTCTGCCTGTTTGACTGTCTGGCATTTGGCTAGTGTTTTTAGGATGTCATGTGGCATTACCGTTTCGTTTGGCTTTTACCATTTGACTGTGCGCATAATAAAATTTGGCACATATTTTCGGCCTCAATGCGGTTATTGCTGCTGCTGCTGCTGCAACGTTTTCACTTTTCGCAATAAACGCTAGCGAAAGCGAAAGAGAGACAAAGAGGGAGAGAGAGAGAGAGATAGCGCGATAGAGGGATAGAGAGAGATACAATAGCGTAGCTTTTGGAAATGCAAAAGATTCCAACGATTTTTGCATTTTATACCTATGTATATCCTGCCACCACTCAAATTTCGCAATATGGATATATTCCTTAGGGATTAACATTTAAGTATTCGGAAAATATCAAAATTGTCAATCTTGATTCAATATTGGAATCCCCTCTTCCAAATCGAATTGCATAAAGAAAGTTGTGAAAGAGAAAATATATAAAATTGTTTAAAATTATCGAGAAAATGAATTGATTAATTTGTTGGTTCCCAGCAGATCTTTAGGTTCCTAGGGTCAATTAAAGCGAATACTCTGGGAGCTGAAGGCCTTAGTATTGCTCTTGAATATAAATTAGTTTTAAGGTTTTAAACTATAAGTCTGCCATAAATAGTTCTTAATTTTATCTAATGATGCTGTTTCATTTGCTCAGTGTAAATGTTGCTATAATTATCATACTAGATCATCCTTCGATTCATGTAATAGGGTAACCCTCAAGTGGCATACTTTCAACATTGCAATTTTTAGCTGTGCGCCTTAATGTTTATGGCACCCACACACACACGCACACACACACACACACATGAGGGTTGCAAAAAGTACAAATTGATGCATAAATTATATGAATCGCAATGCGTTGACTGTCAATTTGGCCACTGAGCGCACGAACAGTGCGCCAAAGCGTAATGAAACCCAATGAAATTGAAAATGCGACTTAAAAATGAACAGCAGCAACAACTGGTAGCAGCTGGCGCCACCTGCCGGCCATGCATATGCATATGCTTGTGGGGCTGGGAAAGGCCCGAAAATGTCAATCGAGAACATAAAAAATGAAAGCATGCAAATTCAAACAATATATGTATGTCAGGCAACAGAAACTGAACTTTGAAATATTAATAAATTGCAATTTTTACTTTCTTTTGCCGAAATTGAGAAAATCAACATAATATTGGCGTCAAGGGGATCTTAACAAATTCCATATTGATATTAACCATTTACGATTGTTTTTGGTAGAGCTAATATCCACATATAGTTTTTACATCAATTAACAGATAATTACTTGTACCTCTGGAAATGAAAATAGATAAATTATCATGGCTACCTATAATTCAGAAAGTATCCATGTATAGAGATTGGTGAGGAATTTTTTTTGTTACCATTTTAACTGCGTTTACATTTGGGTCCGTGTGAGGCATGTGAGCGTTACTGGTTGTTGCCTTTGGTGGTAGCTCCTCTGTCTTTTGCTTCTGACTTTCACTTTGGGTGTCTGCTGTCTGATTTCCATTCACTGGCTATTTATATGTCTGTTTGTTTGTTGGTTTGACTGAGTGACTTGGCTGCCTTCCTGCTTGCCTGGCTGCCTGGCTGCCTGTCTGCCAAGCCAAAAACTAAAAGGACACCAGGCACGTTCAGGCCGGGCCAAAAGACTGGCAGCGGGAAGAGAATGGAAGTGAGAGGAGCAAATAGAAGCAAAGCCGAGCGAGTGAATGAGCGACCCATCGACCCAGTGGCGTCGTTGAATTAAGTGCTTTCTGCACTGGTTACAGCTCACCTCACCCCACTCCCTGCATCTTTACCCCTATTATCCTAACCCGTTCTTAGCACCATTTTAGTGGCAAGCACTTTGTGTCTTCACATCGTGTCACTCAAACTTAAAAATGCTCATGTCAGTGCTTTGTGTGTTGTTCTTGTTGCTGCTGTTGTTGTTGTCGTGTGTCTGCATGTGTATGTGAGCTGTTGCTCTATGGTAACGTTTGCTTTTTAACTGGTAACCGTTCCGTTGGAAGGCCTTTTTCACTCTTAGACAGGTTCTGGATTGGTTTCAGGGTTTTGCGTCTGGTTTGTGTTACGGTTAGGATTAGCGCTCAGCACACGATGTGTGCGCATAGGTAGGTCGTTGGGTAGAATGATGGACGGGACAGTGAGTCAGAGGGTATACGGGTGATCAAGTGGTCGGTCAGATGTTTGAGCTCTGCAACACGTATTTGCAGTTTTAATCACCAGCTGGTCGGCTTTACTTTCGTCTGTTATTGAGTCCTAGGATCGATTAACAGCGGGTCTCCTCTTCCATCAACGCAACACGGAGGCGTTTAACGAATACAGGCTTGATAAGAGATTTTGCAGGCGAATCAATTAATTCACCAGATTATAATGGTTATTTGTTCTCAACCGATGCTAACGCAATTCTGACAGTTGATCAGTAATATGTAAATTTGAAGCTTGTATCTCTACAATCGTGTTTGAATATTGAAATCGAAAATCGATTTATATCGATATCAAATAAAATAAAGTTATATGTATTCTACGTCCTGTAGCTCTGATAGTTATTGTGATCGCAGGACTTAGAGACCGCCATGGCTATATTGACTCTGCTGTGTCAAGCATGCATGGGGAATCGTAAATGTTTACTTCTGCCTATAACACATTTTAGCACAACTTAATTTTCCCTTTTCCCCATACAGCGATACAAATTTCGGAGCCCACTAAAGTGAAAAGTGAAAAGTGAAGATACCTATTTTTGATTGGTTTCGAACTCATACACATTGGACACAAGCTCAACTCTAATGGCAAGCTTCGGTAGCCCGTATGTTGGCGAGCATGTTGGCGGCTCTTGCGAGTGGCCAACATATTCCACATTCGCATTGACATTCACAACATTCGCGTACATATCGAATGCGTGGCATGTTCGCTGTTGCATCATCCTGTTCTGCATACCAGAGTGTCCATATCTCTCTTTCATTCTCTCCTCTCTAATTCTCTCTCTTTCTCCTTCTCTCTCTCTCTCTCTGTTTGTTTGTGTGTGTGTTTGAATATTGGTCAAATGCTGTCGCCTCCTGTTTTTCGCTCGGGCTGTGCAAATTATTTTTAATTATCGTTGGTGCTGTCGTCATTGTTGTCGTTTGCCGTTGTCATTGTCAGTGTTGCTGTCATTGTCACTGGTGTGTTTCATCGCATAAGCCTACCCTTTGCTTTCACTATACCTCTCCGTATCCGTCCCCAACCGCTACCACGCCAGTAAAAGGCAAACAAAAAGGGAGAAAAAAGAACCGCAGGCAATTTCATGTTCTCGTCTGAAAATAGCGCCTGTTATTGCATGTGGCATACTTTTTGGCATTGCACTAAAATTCAATTACTGGAGCACTATGAGGGCATTACGAGCGACAGCGAGCAAGAATTTGTGTAACACCAGCAAATAGCATTAAGCCATATGCAAAAACTCTCACAAAGCAAAAAAAAAAAAAAAAGAAGAAAAACGCATTTCACATTTCAAAAGAGGGCCCGAGGGCACAACTGCGCCAGACAGGAAAATTGTATAAAATTTTGACTCGAAATTCGATTTTAGCAATTGAATTAGCTACGGAAAAAGACGAGGAAACCATTTTAGCTAGCCATTTTATGATTTTCAGCCTAAATTTATAGTTAATCAGCATCGAAAGGATTTATGAAAAACAATATTTACCCTAAGCCAAGCAACCCAAATATATACTTCAACATTTATTACTGGAGTAAAATCTTGTGAAAAGCTTGGTAATAAGAAAGCACTTCTCGAGAAAACTCAATACTGACTAATGCATATAAGTCACAAACTAAGCATCATTAAGTGTGGCACAGAGTAAAAACACAGCAGAAAAATGCGAAAGCGTTGCCCAAAAAGTATGCAACACAAGTTTATATATACATATGTATGTATAGTATATAGAAACAGAACGAATAGAAAGTCGTGTAAAACACATTCGATGGACGCATGAAGAAGAAGCAGCACAACCCACATACTTGTAATCCCTTTAGGAAATCAACTAAGCATTTTAATTAACTTGGCCCAAACAGCCAACTGCCCCGAAAATGGGCAGCAACAAACAACAACCAACAGCTGCAAAATATGGCCAAAGCCACAAACTAAAATCAAAGCCACACCAGAGACTTTCGACTAACTTCTGCTTTCTGTTTCTCTCTCTCTTTCTCTCTCTCTCTCTCGTTCTCTTTCTCTCTCTCTCTCTCTCTTGGTCTTGCGTTGCTCGCTCTCAGTCATGTGTGTGAGTGTGTTTGCGTTTGGCCGTGTATCATGATAATTTACTGAAAGCGCAACCATTTGTTCACACATCCACACACGGATACACCAACACAATCAATATTAAATTTCCACTTGCCACATCTTTATTTTCTCTTGCTTTGGCGCACACAGTGCCCGTGGAAATTTAGCCCTTACTAGAGATGGACACGTGGCTTGGTCTTCCATTGAATATCCTAGTATATAGTTTGCAACTAATCAATCAAATTTAACATAATCAACAATCATTCGACAATCGAATTCCGCATAAAAGCTAATTGGAGCTAACTGCACAAAACATTGCGTTATATTTAGGAAAATGGTTGATTAAAATTGACTGAAATATGCGACTGAAATAAATATATAAAAGCCAAATATTATTTGTTTGGCTAATTACTGTAAACTGACAGAAAGGATGTTGCTGTCATTGCAAACTTTCATGATTTGGGTTTCGTGTACTGCTTAGAACATTTTTCGGAGCGCCCATCTCTGAGCATGGGTTTTTCCAAGCATTCGGCATAATAATAATATCGCACTGTCCGTCATATAATGCGAGTAAGGCCCAACTAATTTCCAAAAGCAATTTTATTATATACGTGCATATATATATATATATATTTAGCAAGCACACGGGTGTGTGTAACGGAGAGAGAGAGAGAGAAATAGAGAGAAAGGGAAAGAAGCAGGAAAGCGCTTAGAAACACATTTTCAAATGCAAATCTAAGCTACTGCTGCCACATTTTGGCACACACATAAACACACACAGCAAAGCTGGCACAAAGTTTCCAACTCGCATACAAAACTAAAAAAGTTGGAAATTGGCTTTGAAAGACGGACGGTGGGTTTTGTCATGTCCAGGGACGGGGTGAGGACCTTGTGGTGGGGCAATGGGTAAAATTGGACAATTGGATTCAACATTTCAACTTTTAATTTCATTTGCAATGAGTTGACTAGCTACCTGCGAATTAGTAGTACATCAAATTGTAGTTGCAAGTGTTGCAAATGTGAAACCAACTGAAAAATAAAATACCTTTCATTTGAAGCGTTAGTGTTCACAACACAGATTAAGGAAACCACTCAAAAACGATCAAAAACATTCCAACTGTAAAATGCCAGCAGTCAAATTTGAAAAATTACTTAAATTTCAGGATAACATACAAATATTATACAATGGCTCATTTAACATTGTGAAGAGAAGCGCCATTTGAAAATATTTCTTATATTTAACAATACTTTTTCTCTTTTTTTTACAGTCTCTCTTTATCTCTTATCACTTTATCTGTGAAGTATGCGCCAAGAATATGTGCATAGCATTTTATATTATATTTACCAACTTGTAATTACGTTCACTTCTTTCATTCTTGAGCCAGACTCTGAAAAAATATTAATCTCTTGACTTTGGAGGACTTTGCTGTAACAATTTCGCACACTTTGTTGCTGGTCAACATGCCTAACCTCACCACCCCTCTTGCACCCTTAAACGGTTGCATTGTGTCTTGCTGTAATGCCTTTGACCCACTTGGTTTGCCTTGAAACTAAATATTAACTTTAGTGCTTCAGCCACAGCTCAAATGTATCCATATATGGGTTTTCATCTATGTATGTGTGTTGATGTTGTGTATGTGTGTGTGTGTGTGTGTGTGTGTGTGTGGGTGTGCAATTTGACCTGACATCTGCAATCAAAACAATAAATTCCATTTACAAATTTGTCTCCACTTGACTTCTAAATGCCTGCTTAGCATATTATAAATTGGTGTCAATGTGAGTCATCATATCACCATAGTGATATAACATCCCCAAGCCAACTATTAAAGTCGATTTGGACGCTCCTTGAGAATAGATTTATGCTTCCTTTAACATTCAACATTATATATTCTGATTCATGAGGGATGGATTTCTCTGAGGTACTTTACTCAAAGCGCAGCAAACGAAGTTAATTAATTGAAATTTGTTAGTAAATTGCTTGAATTGCAATGCTTTGAATACTCTTACAAAACTGCAGTTGCTTGACAGGGAGATACTCTGTTCAGAAAACTTTAACTGTTTCTACTAAATACAAAACTTATTTAAGCTATATAATAGAAATTCGTATAATAATAATAAAGACAGAAGTATAAAAGAACACAGGATATACAAATTTTGATTGTTTTGCCCAGTTCGGTATATATATATGTTTGTTTGACCTTAGTTAGCGTTAGCAGTTAGCCTATATTTGAAAATACCTTCTCTATTGCACCTTACACCATAAATCTAGCTTTCATAAACTTTACGCTTCGCCAAGTTCGTACAGACAGGCAGACATATAGCTAAGCCTTCTCGGCTGTTGATGATGATGATGGGCTCGGAGATATTGCCTTCTGCCTGTCACATACTTTGCACAAAAATTATTATACCCTTCTTAACCATTTCGAATGGCCTCAGGGTATAAAAGGTTCCAGTCAATGCATTCTTTTTTTGTTGCCCAACGAAATGGCCCAAAAGTTTTTGTTCCTTGGTTAGCTGCCAAACTGGTTTGATTTGGTTCGATTCCGTTTGGCATCAAAGCCACAATGCGTTATTCGTATTCGCATTAATGCCAAGTAAAAATGGCGAAATGCACAAGGAAACTGCGATTAGTTTTCGACTGCCATGCCATTACCGTTGCCTCTTTCTCTCTCTCTCTCTCTCTCACTCTGTCTCTCTCTCTTGCTTTCCCCCCTCCATCAAGCTGTTACTATGTTCATTTTCTTATTCTACTTCTGCATGCTTTTTTAATTCTCTGTTTGTCAGTCAGGCTCTGCTTGTTTGGAATTCATCTGTGCAATTTTTTTTTTTGTTTTTGTTGCTCATTCATTTTGTTATTTTGTTTTTGCATAGCTCAAGTTATTTGGCCCGAAAAGGCGTATTCACACATACACACACGCACACACACACACAGGAACTGTGTTGTGTCTGTGCCAGCTATTTTGTAGGTTATTAGGGCGTAACTCGCAGCAGATAGTCTGACACATCCATATCCACTTCACACACACAAGCACACACACTTTTCCACACACACACACACACACACACACACACACACCGACACAAACGCGCGCACAGCTGGCAGGTATAAACATGAATTTTAAATTACAGACATGCTGATATACATAATATTTTTTTATCATACTTGCCACGCACAGAATTTCTTCATTTTTCCTTTCGTTGACAAGTGTGTTTAGTAATATAGTTTAAGCAATTTGGCTTCATAATGAAAAGCTGCTGTTTAACAAGCCAAATTGCTTTATGGTCAATTAATTTGCAACATTAGCTTGGCTTGCAATATGCTTTCTTTTTTATGTTCATTGAAATGTGAATGAATTTTGTCTCCCATTTCTTTCAGCTGATGAATTAAATAATGTGTAAAATAATGTACGTATTCAATTGGTTCTTCTTTTATTATCTATATGTGATAGAAGTTTAGATGACGTTGCATCAAATAATTTACAGAGCATCCAATATTCAGTCAGAGCTTTTGCCAAATTCAATGTGTGACAGTTTGCAACATTCAGCTGAAGGACTCAAGCACTCAACGACTCAAGGACTCGCCGAGTAGTCGGTTTCGGGATATGTTGGGTGCCATTTTTGTTGTTGCTTTTCTTCTGTGTGTGCTTGGGTTAAAGCTTATGACCAAGAATGAGCGCGAGAGAGAGAGAGGGCCAGAGATGGAGCGTGGGTTTTGACCATTTTGACCAGGCGATATCCCAGCTCTATCCGGCATAAACAGGAATCTGTTGTTGGGTGGAGGGAGGGGATTTCTGATTATGGAGACCGGCTCGTTTTAAAGCGGATTTGAACGCTGTTGAATATTATTTATGGGGCTGCCTTTTATTTCGCACAGAAACTCGCAGTCGAGTACCGATGATAGCGACCCTTGAGAGCCAATGCACACACACACACACACACACGCATTCATGTGTGTTGCAAAATATTTGCCAACATTCTTTGGGTATTTAAACAAGATTTATTTTATGTGTGTGTGTGCGTGTGTGTGTGAGTGTTGTTGTGTATTTATTTATTTTGTGCAAACGGCCAACGGAAATTGCAAGTAGAGCGTTGAATCCTTTTTGCTTCAACACGTCCTGTGTTTGCCGGCGTGTGTGTGTGTGTGTGTCTGTCCATTGTTCGAGAATTTGTTGGGACTTGTTTCATATTTCACAATAACTCCATTTATTGCTGTTCAAGCGAGGGTGCTGGAGGGGCTTTAAAGATGAAATGAGGTTATCAGTTTGCGGTTTATGGTTCAGGGCTCAACTATTAAGATCCCAGTCGAAGAGCGTGATGTGTGTGAGAGATAGCACAAGGGTATCACATTCACACACTAATAGGCAAATACACACACACTTACTTACGCACACGCACACACACGTACATCAAAGTTCACACTTTAGACTAATTGACGCAATATGCATACTTTGTCTATTAATTTGTGTTTATGCATAAATCGAATTAATTATGCATAATCGTGATTAACAGCCAAATGCAAATTGGGCTTAAATTAAACGCCTGTCGAGCTGACTGAGCCTCACTTTTTGTTGGCGCCCACTGTATTTAATTAGCCAACTTTTGTATGTATGTATGTGCGGGTGCATGGGCGAATGGGTGTGTGTTGTGCATGTATTTGTGCTGTTGTGTGATTGTAATTGTTGGCCATTTTATTTACGAGCTTTACACGTGACGTGCACGTTTTATCTGCGCCCAGTTGCGACAGTTGGTCAACAAACCGGAAGTAGGAGAAGAAGAAGCAGCAGAAGAAGAAGAACGCATATCGAATACACCCCCATTTGGGCCATTAAATGAACGTGGCACTGATTACATTTGGGCATTGGGATGCCAATGAGAAAAACAAGAAAAAATAAAAATATTTCATTTATGAGAGAGAGAAAATGAGGCAAGTTTGCGTGTGCGAGACAAAGAGCAAAGAGACTAGATACTAGAACATGTCTGATGAGATCGGAAGAGAGACCATTGAAATGCGAATGTAAAAATAAAGGCAAGGCTAAAAGAAAGTGAGAAGCTAACCCATAAGTAAAGCGAGTAAGCGAGAAGCAAACCAAGGCGCAACGCGAGAAGAAGAACGTGAAAACGAACGAAAAAGATGAAAAGAAAGGAAAGACAGAGAGGGGAAACAAGGAAGCAATGCAAGAAGCAGATAGCAATGGCGATGGGGGATGTGTGAAATTCCTATACGTATGTGCACAGGGAATAGGGCAAATCAAATTGAGAAACAGCGCGAGATCAGTGTAAGAAGAGGGAAACCGAAAAGTATAGCATAGAGTGAAGCCAAGCAGCTAACAAGGCTAAAGGCTTATAAGGGATAACTTCAGGTGCAGACCTTAAAGTAAGCTTAGATTCAAGACTCTGTTTAACTCGCAGTTAATCAAGAGTAATTCAAGTGAAGTGAGCAGCAAAGCGTAAGGGCTAGCGAAGTTAGCTACTATGAAAACTTTTAAGCGAGAAGCAGTATGCTTCTTTAAGCAAACTTAGCAAAGAGACTAGATAATTATTAAACTTGGCCCGTTCTCTCTTCGTGTACAATTCAACTCCAGTTCACACACATTTTTGTATATATATTATTGGCTTCAATTATGAAGCGCATTTGGGATATCATCTGGAGGCAGCGTCAAGTTGAGATTAGTTGCTCAGCTCAATTAGAAATGCTGCGCTGTCAGAATTCATTGAGAGCATCGCAATGCACAATGTCCCCAAAAATGTTCATTTCGTCAACGCCTTTGGCTCAGTGCCCGCAAAACTTTTGCGCCATAAGACAACAGCAGCAGGGGTGGGAAGCAATGAGCAGCTACAGTTAGTTGGCTCAACAGACTTGGCGAAATTCACCCAAAAATAAAGAAGTAGAAGAAGAAGAAAACAGAAAACAAGGGTATAAAAATAAGTAGAGCGAGTTCTGTGCAAAAGTAAGTGACCCTCTACGTTTATCTTGCTTTTTATTTGGCCAACGCTTCGGCAGCTTTCGGCTAATTTTGTTTATTAAAAGTTGGATGACCTTTTCCTAACAGCCAAAAAAAAAAAAACAAATATAAAGAAGAAAACTGCTTATGGTTGTTGTTGTTGTTGGCTGGTCGAGCTCATGTTGCGAAATTAATTTTGGTGCAGCCAGCTTTGCAGGGTTGCCAAGTGTCATTAGTTTGCTGTTTGGCAGCCAAACTCGGAGACATAGTTAAATTAGCAAAGCATTGCAATATCTCTTACACAGCGAGAAATGAGAATATTATATAATACAATAGTTGATAAAATAATATTAGTATAATTATCTTGAAATGATGTATAATTTCAGCCATCGCCTGACATCCCAAATTTAAAGTAACCAATTCCCTTACATATTTATTTTTTCTGTGTGTATTTGGATTAAGTACTTAACTGATTAATTGAAGATCCTTTAATGTGCACAAGAAGTGAGAGTTTTTAACTCTGAGTCACTTGATGATTATTTTTCTCTCAGTGTTCAACTCGCCTAGCTATCCGTTTGTCCACCCGGCTGCGTAGCATTTGATGGAGAAGTTGCCAGCGGATTGCGCTTGTTGGAATGTGGGTGGTGCGATGGTGCGGTGGTGCGGTGATGGTGTGGCTGGCATTTGCTAATGCCTTTTGCTTTTGCACTTCACTACACTTGGCAAAAACTTTTCACATAAAAATGTAGATAATGCTGCCAAATATTTCACAGGCAGAGTGAGAGAGAAAGAGAGAGAGAAAGAGAGAAAGAGATAGGGGGAGTGAGAGAGGGAGACAGTAAAGAGTTGCTATAAATGGATTTGTGCCCTGAATGCGTTTCAACCAACACAACTGGAAATGTTGGCAGCGTTTAGAGGCGGCACTACAAGTGGGCGTGGCCACTGAGCGGTCTGCCATGTTGCTAAATGAATTTGTCTACAAGCAAAAATGCGTTGCTCAAAAATGTGCAGCACAAATAACTTTTAAATTGTTGTCGACCACAAAAATGAATTAAGTTATAATTCAGATTCTTAGCAATCAATTTGAACAAATTCAAAGTCACGAAATTTAATGAACTATATATCTTATGTTGAAGTTGCCACTTTACGGACCATGAGCGCGCTGTAGCAAATCTTGATTGAAGAATTTGTATTCAGGAATGATTTCAATTCAATTACGCAACCACAAATAAAAAATAAAAATGTTTTTTCTCTTTTCTTTTTTTCAAACTGAAAAGTCAAAAGCAGAATTCTAAGAATAAAAACAGCTCTATCGAAATATATGTATTCGTGGTGTTTGCCCCATAGTTTAAGTGTTGACTAATTTAAAGCTTAGTTATTTGTACTTGTACTTTGTGGATTCAACACAATTCGCGAATTAATAATTGATAAATTTAAATTGCTGAAAAGTGCCATGTACAGCACAACTGGATAACAACTTATAAATGAAAGGCTACATAAAAGACAAAGAGATGCCATTGGGTGGCATCATAAATAAGTCTTAACTCAATGCGCTTGCAACATGCTGAAGCGACAGTAAATTGCACTCACTATATATATATATATATTTATATATATATATTTATATATGTGTGTAAAGTTATAAAAGTTTAAAAAAAACTTTTGTCAGAAAGTTAGTTGACTGCCTGAGCTCAATATTTATGCGGCTGCTTATCGATTTCACGGATAACGAATATCCGTATTTGAGCATTTCAATGCCGGAATAAGAGGAGCTCAGTTCGATGGCATTTTGGAAGTCATAACTGTTTGACAAGCACCTGGCATTTAACTGTTTGTCCATGGGGTCTCTCTCGCTCTCTCTCTCTCTCTCTCTCTCTCTCTCTCTCTTTCTGTCTTTGTGTGTCCAGTTGCCAGTTGCCAGTTGTGAGTGGATACCCGGTTGCTGTGGGGCACAGTTGGGCATCACTTATCAACCATTTATAAACAATAAACGAATATAAACAAGAAACTTTTTTGCCAGCGTCAAATGCATTACAACAATGCCCCCAGACAGACAAACAAACAAAGAATAAAAAAAATGTAAGAGGAGTCTAAGGAGAGGACATGAAGGAATGGACATGAAGGAAAGGACGTGGATCGAAACAGCAGGCAACAATGAAAGAGGACCGGATAAATGGCATAAATATATGGCAAACAAAAATGGACGAGGGGTGCGTAAATTGGCACTGGGCTCTTCAAGACAATGAAAAGGGGGAAACATGGAGGAGATGGGATGGGGAGAGGGAGAAGGGGAGACAGCCTGCCAGTTGGCAGTTGCTCCTTTAGTTGTTGGCTCTCTGCTCAGCCAAAACACGTCAATGCGAAAAGTTTTTTATGTGTGTGTGATTTCTTGAAACTTATTTGCTTCATTTTGGCATGGCTTTTGCTTCATTGGAAGTTGTTGCACAAAATGACAGCCAAAAAAAAAAAACACAGAAGGTATAAATAAAATGCAATTAAAGCTGAACGACCACAAGATATGCTTACTAACAGCAGCTATATACATGTATATTTAAGAAACAAATAAATCACACTTAAGCCGTTATCGGTTTCTCTCAAGTTAAGAACTCTACCAGAGTCTATAGCAATGAAAACCCGCATTGATTGAATAGTTCTTAGTTTTGTTCCCATAATGCGATTTTTTCATCAATTTAGAAACTATAGTTCTTATGTGATAGAATCAGAGATACTTTCTGATGTCTGTGACAAGCAAGCCTTAATACAGGGTATTAAAAGAACCGCGCTGCTAAGACACAAAATATATAAAAAGAAACAAAAACTTGTACCGACAATAAACCTCCAGCCCTCTAACACACACACACACACACACACACACAATGAAATGAGGACACGGTAAAGATGACACCAATCAGCGGTGGTAAACTGTGGCAAAAAATGTTAAAGGCGACGGGGCTTGTAGTGGGTTTCGAAGAGGGGTTTGTCCTGTGACAAATGCGAAAAGAAAAAGGCAAAGTTTTACGTTTATGTTTGTTTACGAAATATAAAAATGGGAAGGGCAAATAAAATGCAAACTGTTCATACGCTAGATGGCGGCTGCGGGTGTTGTGCAAGGGGTAAGAGGGTTTAGGTGTGCCTATATATATATATATATATAAATAAATATAAATAAATATATATCAGAAGTAATTTAAGCACATTAGTTGCGCTTTATGAACTCAAAGTTGTCATTTCTAGCCAACAAACTTGACGCTCATCTGTCGTCCTCAAGTTGTCCTCACCACCAGTCCCAGCCACAACCCCATCCCCGATAGCAACCCCGCCTCGTTCAAAACTTCCCCTGTCCGTGGCGCTGTTGTGCATTGTGTTGTTGATATTGCTGTCGTTGATACTTTGAAATGCCTGCCTCTGAAAAGCAGCTGCAAGTGACAAGAATTTGTTGCTAGGCTGCTCTTGGCTTTCACAGCTTCTCTCTCTTCACACCCCAACCCTCAGTCCACATCCATTTCTGGCGTAGCCTCACCCCGTTTTGTTGGTTTGTCTTCAGGGCTGTTGTGGAGCAGCGTTCGTGGCATGTAAATAACAACTTTGAACAAAATGCGACGCGGTCGGTCCCAGCGACTTGAAAGGCCAAACCCGCCACAATCCTCCCCTTTCTCCATTTTCTCAGCTCACGCCACACGCCTCAATAGACTCCTCTCTTAAAGTCTGAAGCCCATCTGAAGTTGCACTCGACGAATTAATTGGCACTTCAAATCCATGAAATTATGTACAACATATTTGCATCACATTTAGATACGACTCTGAAATATGAGATCGTTTTTATATTTCTGCATGAAATAATAATACTTATAGCTTTCATTTATAGGACACACAGAGGTAAGGACAGTCAGACATGTTGTGACAAGTTGCTCTTCTTTTTGGCGAGTGCAGATGCGTTTGCCATGAGTCCCAGTTAAATAAAACTTTCCGCATTTTTTGTCATATTTTATAAATCTTGTCGCTGCAGAAGCAACGTAACCAGATCCCCTCCCCTCAACAACTGTGCCACGCCACGGCTGAAGAGGCATTGTTTTGCAACTATCGTTGGGCTCTTTACCCATTTTTCATTCGACGCGTAATCGGATGCAACTCGGCTTAGAAGTTTTGTAATTGTTGCGATGCTTGCCACGACAACAGCAGCAACTGCAACGACAACTGCAACTGAAACAGCAACGCAAGATTTGACCCAAAAAAAAAAACAAAACAAAAAACTTTAACGAAAACACGAGTAAGGAAACTGACTGCATAATACTCTAGATAGTACTGGAATAAGTACGACTTGAGGCAGATTATCAATACACTCATCGCTTGGCAAAAATGCTGTTAAAAGCCAAACAAAATCCAGTATATTCCGATTTAAATTCAAAAATAAATAATAATAATAAGAATTGAGGAAAAACAGATAAAAGGCAATCGGACCAAAAGTTTTAAAGTATATGTAATATTGAAATCTCTACTACCCAATATACCTTTTTTACGTTCGATACGTTTGCTTTAGTGTATCTGGTCGGGAGGGGGATGGAAATATGGCTTAGTCCAGAGGCTCGCTTCATTAAAGCCCAGTTATGACACTAAGCGAAAAGTTGTGGAGCGTAAATTTATTTTTGGGTTGGCCCTAGGGCGACTAGTTGTAGTTTTCTTTTTGCTTTCGAACACGTGTCAACGTTGCGTATGATTGATGAAGACGGTTGAGAGAGCGAACCAATAGCAACAGCCCCAGTAACAGCAACAGCAACAGCAAAACAATAACAATAACAGCAAGGACATTGAACAAGCGTGTCAGGCACAATGATGAACTAAGTGCGTGTTTCTAGCAAGAATAACCCAAAACCAAAACCCAATGGCACAACCAGGCCAAAAGCTCTGGCAACGTCAGCCCGAAAAACCTTCTGCTCGGGTTCATTAAACTGATGGCAGCCTAATCGCATTTAGTCCCCACCCCGCACCTCGGCCTCACCAATCACACAAAATAGCCCAAGAATTCGCCCTATTTTGAGTTGCTGACCAAGCCGAAACTCAATATTGATACGACGACGCACTAATGTCTTTCAATTATGTAAAATTGAGCCCGAAAGAGAGCATTTCATCTTGGCCTGCCAGTGGAATGTTGCAAGTACTGAAATCATTCAACTGCCAGATACCCTCAATTTAACCTTAATTAAATGTTGACATTTTTTGTATGCTTTTGTGGAGGGTATTATAAATATACTCTGAACCTTTTGCAAATTTTTATAATCTAGTTGGGCTTGAGACAAGACAATAAATGCAATATATATTCTTAGTCAGTATCAGCTGACGAGTCCATATAGCCATTTTTGTCTGTTTATCTGCCCACTTGGTCGGTTCAATTGTAGTCAAATATAGAAGTCAACAGGCTGACTGATGTGACTGATATATCATTTGCACCAAATGATTGTCCATGCAAAATATTATTATTATTAATTAAGATACGCTCATATTTTTGAAATAAATCTTTTCAGTTCGCATAATTGCCAAACAGAAAGTTTAGTAGATAATTTCATGAGCTACATCAAGCCAATATGAGTGCATATATTTGTTTGTTAGTAGAAATGTAATTTTGTAAAAGGTTTCAACGGCTGCAGCAAAGCAATCGCAGCTTATACTACAAAACCCATTGAATTGCATGTGTTATTTGATGTGCATGGGGAATAAGCAATTCCGAGAGGCAATCAGAATCGGAATCGGAATCAGTTGCGGACTCAGAAGTGGAATGGAGTAGGTCATAAAGCAACTGCAAGATGAATCAATTTTATGGCAGCGGGCTCAAAAGGCACAGGGGTGTGCGGGGCTGGAGGTCATATGCACTTTGATGGCAAATAAAATCAGCTGGGAAAACAGCTCGAATGAGATAACAAGAGACTGAGCAAGGAGTACTTATATAGAAATAGGTAAATAAAACCAAATACATACACACACACATAAATATACTATATACATATGTATAAATATATATGTATATAGTCACAAGTGAATTGCAATGTGTATTTGCTGATCAATTGAGCTGGCCGCCAACACATCAAAAACGATGCCGCTAATGCGACGCTTGACAATTGATGGGGGACTACCTCAAGGCATAGACACACACACACCCATACACACAATCCAACAACCCCGCAAATACGCAGATAGCCTCCTCCGCCCTCTCGTTATCTTGTCAGCTTTGTTTTAAGTCATCTTGTTACACAATTTTGTTTATTTATTTTGATTTTGATTGTGAATTTGATTGAATAACTGCAAAGGCAAAGACGGTTGGATTTCAAACAGCTCTTACCTAAACCACCCCCTCTCCCCCTGCCATTCTCGCTCACCACTATGTACCCCTAGCACACCCCCTTTGCTTATCATGTTGTTGATTTAGCGCATTTACGCGCCCGATTTGCTCCATCAGAAATTTGTCGCAAGTTTTGTTGTTTTCCTTTTTTTACTCATTTTTTTTGTATAAGCTTATCGGCATTTGGCAGATATCCAGAGGCGTTCGGATACTTGATTTTATCATTTTGTGTCGAGTTGGTGGGGGGGTAGCGAGTGGTGGTTGTATATAGCGGACTGGTGTTGATGCTGCTTATAAATATTTAAATGGCAGCTGCTTGACATGAAATATTATTGTCAAGAATGCCTGTTCACCTGCCGCAGTGTCAGTGTCAGTCGCAGTGCCGCATGTTGGCTGCACCCGTGCTGCAAGGCGGCCCCCTCACAGAGACCATCAATCATTATACCAGAGCCAAAGCAGAAGCAGACAATATTCTGTATATTTCTCCCGCTCTCTCACTCCCACCAACAACTAGGAAAACGCTAAGAAATTAAATTATGTTTGATAGAGGAGTGAAATTGTTTTGGTTTACTACAATCAGATTTGATCTGTTGGTCACAACAAGAGCCTAACAAGCATTGAGTACATATTAACCCAATGCCTTGAAATAAAACCGCAATGAGTAAATAATCATCAGCATTTAGGTCTCTAAATAAATACAGTTATACAATCAGATTTATATATTCATCTCGGCTGCTGAGCTTGGAGCTCATTCGGCAAATCGATTTACAACAGTACATCAGTATTCCATAAATTGTAGGCTTACAGGCATATATTATATATTTATATATATATCTTCTTTGTAAAGATTTGTCGATAATAATCGACTATCGAAGCAATCGAGTCTGGTCCGCTTAGCTCAGACTCGCAGCTATTGAAATTGAAATGTAAAGTTATTTCAACTTGCAATGGTAAAAGTCAATTGAGTTGTTTCATCACTGCTGCGGGCTGGTTGTCTCTGTGTGTGTGTGTGTGCCTCTGTGTGTGGTGTGTGGAGGGTGTGAATGTTTGCTGCAAAACTCTTTAAGCTGCTACTCGAGACTTTTGCAACGGGCGCTTTAAACAAATTAAGTGGCACAAGGCGGGCATTTCACTTTATTGTCATGTGGCCTTTCCACTGACTCGACTCGACTCGCTTGCTTGTTGTTATTCATTTTACCTGCCAAACACTCACATATACACATATATGTACTATATATTTAATACATATATATATATATATATATATATATATGCATATATATAAATATACAGCAAGAGCACCTGCTAGTTGGCAGTGACTAACCTGGTGGCTGCCATAGTGGCTGACTGGCTGACTGCTCGACTGCTTGACTCTGGGTCTGGGTCTCGGTCTACACTTGAAAAAATTGTAGAAAATTGCGGTTGTTTTTATTAAAGCCAGTCTTTTAACAGATATGTTTCTCACGAATTACATTTCTTAAATGTATTTTTTACACATGAACAATTATTTCTCAAGAAACACAAATTTTGATCAGAGAAAAAAAATGTATACGCATAAATATATATTTATTGAGAGCACATTTTTTCGAGTGTGCCTAGCTGCTTCTTGCTGCCTGGCGACTTCGCTTGCTGTCTTGTATTTATTTTGGGGTGCGCCATTTACTTATACGCTCCACTTGCTGCACTTGCGACCCCACCTAGGAAGCATCCATATACAGGCACACAACATGCACAGATTCACATACTAACAAACACACACACACACAAACACACACACACAATAGACATCAACTTATGGTCCTAGCAAAAGACTTGGACAAAGCAGGCAGCAGTTGCGAAACGGAAATCAACGGCATGCGGATGTTTACCAAAGGCAGCAGGAAGAGCAAAGAGGTCGATTGTCCATCAAACTGGTCGCCAGAAAGAGTATAACCACAAGGTAGTGGACAAAGAGAGAGGTAGAGAGAGAGAGAGAGATTAGAGAGATAGAGGCTTAGAAACGAATGTATGATGTTTTCGTAACATATACTAAGTGAATGAACCATAATTAAAGTTGACGCAATCAACAGCGGCGATCACAATATAAATGCGAATGTCAAGCAACGAGAAATAGAGATAGAGAGGGAGAGAGAGAGAGAGAGAGAAATGGCTGGCAGACTGAAATACATAAACATATCAATTGAGACAGAATCGAGAACACGAACAATATTAAAATTCTTAATTACATGTCAAATAAATATAAAACATTTATTTATTGCCCTTGTTGATACCATCTCTATCGATTTTGAAATAAGTAGGCATATTCAAATCTTTGATGACCTGCAAAATAAATATAGTCCACTTATTTATTGTTCATGTTCTTTATTCCACCTCTCTTGCTAAGATACATTATAAGATACACATTATAGAAATTTTATAATTATTATTATTCGCATATTTATGGTGGTACTATTAAATCTATATAACATGAAAGCCGAGTTGCTTAGAAAATGAAAATTGGGTAATTTTTCATTCGCAAGAAAAAACATATTTGCTTTCCCATTAATTGCACAATAATAAAAATGAGTTATGAGGTCATATTGTCACATATATACGAGAAATTGAACAAAAGACAAGAGTTACAAGTAATTAGAAAAGGAGCAAAAGAAATAAGTCGAATGACCTAGTTGAGGACATTAAATGCTGCTGCTGGGGGCCAAATTCTACCTAGTTAAATAATCAGGTGCCATTGACAGAGTAGCTTCAAGTAAAACAATAACTCTCACCACACACCACCACATACACCCCAGCCCCACACCCGTATCGCTGTCGTTGTCAAAACAAAGGACCCCGTAGCACAAGTTGTAACCTTTGATGAAAAGTTTTTCGCAACTTTGGCAAACGACGAAAACGAAAATGAGAATGAGAACGAAATGAACGAAGGGAGCCAACGACTCGATTTTCATTATCAGGCAAAGTTGGCAACGCTAATTAACAGACCCTGCGCCCCGCCTCCCTGCAACAGTGTGCAGTGTGTGTGAATTTGTGGAAGAGGGCGGTGGCGAGGGGGAGATTGTGGGGGGGGGGGGGTGAGATCTCTGTTAGCTATTGTGCTATTCCAGTTTTAGCAACAAAACTTTTGCCGCTGTTTCGCTTCTCTATTACACATATAAAATTAGAGCCGAAATTGAAACGAAACGAACCAAAACTTGAAAATATCATTAAGTATGTGTGTGTGTGTGTGTGTGGTATGCTGCGTGTGTGTGTGTGTGTGTGTGGCATGATGTGCATGTGTAAGTGCTGTAACAGCATAACAAAAAGCATATCATCGATACCCGTCAACCATCAGCCTTAACTTGAAGTGATTGTGCTCTCATTGAGCATGTATTCAATTATATGTTTAAAATTGACATTAAAGATATAAAATTATTTTATGCACAAATATCTCATTATTACTGGGATGTACTTTAGCCAATATCTTAACATGATATTCGAAACGAAGAGATATTCCACTAAACTATTGAAAAAAGATTATCGTTATTTTCAACACTATACATTTATAGTTCTTTTGACTTATTGATTTCTCAGTGTAGAACGTCTTAGTTTACTGGGACTTCTTCTGACTATGCCCAATTTACTAAGTTGACTTTATAGTCTAGAATGTCCTATCAAAAGACCGCTGAGTATTCCAAGTCTATACTTGCACATGGACATTGCTTGCCTGAGATCTGACCAGGTGGCTTTGCCCGGTTCGATTGCCACAGATTTTCATCCTTCGTTGGTTAGTTATCACAGTACGATTCTGGTCCTATTAAGGACCACTCTGCACGCATTCCCTGCTATGTTCCTAAACCAAATTATGTTTATTAATGCGCAATATTAATAATACAAATAATATTACATATATAACGAAGTTCGAACTATTTGTTATTAGCTATCCATCACCGTACTTGAAAATTGTGAGCAAACTAAAGCAAACCCTATTGATTTTTCTGTATGCCAAGATTAGTATTCATTAAGGAGTGCCTTGGGTTCTTTCAATAGCTGACGGTTAGGCATCCACCCACACACACACACACACAAATGCACGCATACAGCAATCAGCAAGATGAGCTTCTAATAGACGTACACACACACACACACAAATAAATGTATATCTGTATATGCAAAAACGCACATTAATGTGTTGGGCCTAAAAGTCATTGAAGCAAATAGAAGCACTTTATGATTGCTCCCTCTCTCTCTCTCTCTCTCTCTTTCTGCCAGTTTGCTGGCATTTGTTTGTGAGAGTGAGTGTGTGCGTGTGGCAGCACTTTGTATCAACGCTTGTGTTGTGTGTGTACGTATGTGTGTGTACTCTTGCTATGAAATTGCATTTCATGAATGGTAATGTGCTATGATGTGGAAGTACACCCCAAAAACCACCTGACAATAATACACACACATATCTCCCGTTTCCGCACCGCAGCCCGATCCACTCCGAATCCCAATTTCAGTCGCTGTCCGTTTCCTTAAGAGCTACAAAATATGAAAATGGCAATAACAACAACAAGAACAACAACAACAATAACAAAAAACGCCTATCGAACACATCCATGCACAAAAGTCAAAAGGTGCTCAATATTCATATCATTTGCTGATTGTGGTTGTTCTTGCTGTTGCTGCTCATTTAAGCAGTTGCAGAAATATGCTAGAGGTAAAAATCGAAAGCACTTTGAATTTGACCAGCAAGTAAAACCAGCTAGCAAACATGGTAATAGAGCATTTGGTTTATGGACCAGTCGCATATATGCGGGCGATCAATAAGTTCTTAACTTTTTTAATCATAAGGCCAATAGGGAGGGAGGGAGAGAGAAAGATATTTATTGAGACGATGATTTTAATTTCAGAAGCAAATAATTGGCTGAGCTCCTGAATAGATAGAATTTAATCAAACACATTCTAAAATTGCTCAAAGGCGGGAAATTTTTAATAGAGAAAGTTAATTGATTTGTTCAGATCCCATTTGAGAAATTGAAATAACTGTAAAAACAAGTGTAAATTAATTTTTTCTCCCAATTTTATGAATCAACATTAAATAAAATATAATATTATCATTATACCCAACAGTTCGAGAAACAAAAATTGTTGCCTCTTATATTGTATCTGAAGTTATGTTGAGGCCAGCGCTCTATTATGATACATTGAGTCACTAAAGCGATTGGACTTCAACTTGATATACAGATCTACTTCTACTAACTTAATGAAATGCATTTCTGTTCTTGCAGAGGGCATTCAAAACAAAATGCAAACATATAATATTTATACTCCCTTTTTATTCATAAACTTCGATCTCCACTGTTCTTTCTTTTCTTGTTCAAAGATTACAAACTGATCTTGACAGTTTTCAAGCCTGGATTTATTACAAATGTAAATTAATGTCTTCTTATAGGCGAATACTCTTTTTGAATACTTGATTTCATCACGGCAAGCCACTCAACTTGAATATTCTTTTAAAGCAATTTTCCTCCTCTTTCTCATCAAGCTTGTATTTCAAACTGTGCTCCATCTGTAGCACATTTTGGATCTTATGCTTGTTTATCCTTTCATTTTTAGTGGGAGTATCACAGAAAAATGTGCAAAAACAATTAAAATTGAATTAAACTACCAATTAAATATACTTGTTAAGCTGGTCTCTATCATAATTATTTGTGAAAACGTATTTACGAAATTGAGGCCAATCAAAAATAATAAGGAATAAATGGGTTAATTCAAATTGAATGAATTTTAAGCTGAATTCAAAGGAGCATTTGCTGAAATGCTATTGAAATATGAAGCACATTCATTGTAGAACTATTTTACACGACAACACATGCGTAGTGAGAAATTCAAATCATGGAATGAATTACTAATTAAACTTGCAATTAAAGTGCATTGCCAATTAACTAACGTGACCAGAAACAGAACTCGCAAACAATCAAACCAAACACAACAGATAACATATGAATATTGATGCATATTTCCAAATAAACGGTTGAAACCCAACTCAATGCATCCCCACTGGTTTCTGGGATTTTCCATTTGACTTGATGCTTGTATTTTCATAAATTTAATTAAAGGATAATGTTAAGGGTTATTAACATAATAAATTCATTGTTTGATTTACATTAAATCAACAAAATTTGCACTTAATAAAACGGGCATATAACATCCTTTTAAATTTACATAAAAAGGCCTGCAATAAATATAATTATGTATAGTCTGCCTTCGGCAAAGTCATTCCTCTAAAATTTCAAAATTGAGTATATCCAAATTCGGCTATCATTTATTACACTCTGAAGTGAGAAACTAATTGATTTTTGCTCATATTTCTCGCAAAAGTGAATAGTTCATCCTGAAAGCGACTTAAACTTAAGCCTTACCATGTTTAAAACAAGTATATATCAAAAACTGTCAGTTTGAGGTGCACGTTATCCGCTCATAAGGCGATTAATGCTCAAATATTAATTAATATGCAGAGAATGATTGGCCAACATTAGCTATACAACAATTGAGAAGCAATTGCCATCGATGATGGTGATGATTATATGCATATCGATTTGTTACAGATGAATGCAGTTCTTAAAGGATTTGCATTTTGTCCCCAGGAATCTACATTCTACATTCTGCACCTTGCATCCTTCGGGGCATCAGTTAACAAACTTGGCCATGTGCGGTCTGTTCCAATAATATTGCTAATATTGTTGGCCTTACGGGCAGGTGACAATACAAATAAGAACACACACGACTTAAATTGTCTTTCCCCTCCCTCTAACTCCTGTACACCCCATCGTACCCCACTCTCCCAACTCTGCGTGTGTTAAACGAGCCAATGCTAATAAGTACATAAATTAACCATGACTGCATCGATTAAATTTAATTCAAGTTTATTGCAGCGATTACATCGAAGCTTTGCTTCACTTAAACATACACTACAAATGTGATATTCCTGCAATAATCTTCTTCTATAGTTCACAACTTATTCTGCTCTACGCTAAACTAAAACCATGCCTGAAACTGTAATCAAATGTGTATGTTCAACTACAAACTAAATAACGATAACAATGACAATGAAAGCAAAAATAAATATAACAAAAATAATGGGCGGAAAATTTGTCTATTGTTTTTTGGCGACACAACTTCAAATGAATGTTTGCACATGATTTGCAATAGGTCATTTCATTTTTTTTTGTTTTACTTATGTCCTCAAATTGAAATTAAAAACAAATAAAATAGACAAGCAGAAATAAATAACGTGCCCAATATTAAATATCCTTGCCGAATGTGGACTATAATTGCTGGCAATTAAATTTCACTATAAATTTAAACAATCATTCGATTGTTCCTTTGAAAACGCAACATCTGAATAAGGACTAAGCCTTACTAAGAAGAAACCTCATTGCTAGCTACTAGCCTAAAACGAAAGTTAATCTGGATACCCAACATTAGTTAGCTTGAAGACTTAGACTGTGAGTTAACGTTATAAAAAGCAAAAATAAAATTGTCATTCAATTTTATCTGATTTCGTTTTAAGCTTAAATAATGAACATACATGAACATATACAAATGTAATAAAACAGAGATTTGAAAATAGCAATGAACAACTTTATATGATTTTATTCCCAGTATGTGAAATAACTCAAAAGTGTTCATCCTCCTCGATAGTGTATCACAAAAATGATATCAAATGCCGCAAATGGTCTAGGAACACCAAAAATTTGCAAATGTGCATATAAAACATAAAAATAAATTTGTGGCCATGCTTAAAATCATAAATAAATGCATAAAGCAGAAAATGCATCAGGCATTTCACATTTCATTTTCACAACAACAACAATAATAGCAAATAATTGAAGAGGAAGCAGAAAGCTATAAAAACAAAACATTTGGACTGCTAATTGACTAAAGTGCCTCTGTTCGGTGTCCATTTTCGGAAATGTGTATGACCACATACGTATATCCGTATATGTGTGTGTGTGTGTGTGTGTGTGTGTGTGTGTGTGTGTGTGTGTGTGTGTGTGAGTGAGTGTTTGTGTATTTAGTAATTGAAAAATATCACTTTTGACCCATTTAAATGACCATCGACGCAAAAGAGTCAAATAAGAAATATCCTGCAATATACAAAAGATACTAGGTAATGATAAAAAGTATTAGTAATTCTCAGATAGAATAAGACTAAAACAAAAGCCTCCCCTGTCTATAGTCTTAACATTAAAGTAAAACTATCACTAAAGATTAAAATCGAAATAGCATAGTTTATAAAAAGAGTTTGAGTGGTACTCTTCATCAAAGATGGCTGTCCATCTCGGAGGTATAAATTGCACCAATCAGTAGTTTGTGTAAGAGGCGTGGTTTCGCGATCATAAAACCAGAAAAGGGAAGATATACGGCGTTATGCTGGTAAGCTAATATTAGTATTCCAGTGAAGACTCTGAAGTGTAAAAAAATGTAGACTGTTTTTGTACAGATTATATTCGATACAGTTGGCAGTCCATATAAAACTGAAATCACTCGCTCTTTTCTTTAATATATAGATATATATTTTTTAATAATATAAGTTAAAAAATGTTTTTAGCTGGCCCGTAAAACATGTGGTGCAGCTCGATTCTGTTAAAAATGATGATGCTGCATGTCCTTGAGCAATTCTTCGCCGAAGAGTGCATCCGCATCCGCATTCGTTTAGACTAAGCGCAAGAGATACGATATTATTTAATAGATCGAATGGAACTGATACAGCAAAATGTCACCATAAAATGTTGTTGGATTTGAGCCCATACTGCGTATGTGTGTTATTACGGCGCGTTTGAATAGTTAGATGGCAAAGGAGGAAGAGTATGTTGGTTAGGCCACTGCTGTCGCTCGTTGCTCTATGAATAATAGGAATGGCATAAAAAATGCAACCGAAAAATTATGCAAATATGCAAATAAATATCTCTAAAACATTTGTTTCAATTTCCTCACACAACCCCAACCCCCCACTAGCCCAAAAGAGCACACAGCACTCTGCAGCAAACGGATGCGCCACATGATGTTGTACAAACGATTGCCAGCATGTGTGTGTGGCTGGGTGTGGTTGTTCGACAAAGCGAATGCACAAAAGATTTTGTGTGTGGCCCATAAATTTACAGCAATGTCATGAAATTTAGCAGCAACAAAAACCATAGGTGCCCCCCACCCCCATCGCCATCACACCACACCATCCTTCAAGAGCACATCCCCACAGTAAGTTGTGATTGAGGTTGGGTTGGCGGGTGGTGGAAATTGTGGCGTAAAAGCATGTTGCAAAAATGTGTTGCATACTTTTGTGCATAGCTCTCGATTGGCATCATTAAGTCGTAAATGTGTGGCATCAGCGCAAGGAAGGTGGTGGGGGAGGGGGAGGGGGAGGGGGAGGGGGAGGGGGAGGGGGGATAGGGGTGGTTTGTGTGATGCTGATAGATGGGGTTGGTGGTGAGGTGTTTGAGAAGTGGGTGATAGCAATGCATCGGCGGCTTGCCACATCATTTAGTGTTCATTAAAATAAATGCGTCACATATTCTTGCATTGCTTAATAAACCCTTCCTGCCCCCATTTGCCCACTATGAGAGAACACCAACCCCAATCCCAAGCCCAAGCTTGCAACCCGCTCGACACACACACAGCTGTGTCTTCAACAACGCTGCAACCAACACTTGACATTTTGCGGTGTTTTAATTTGGCACACTTTCAACTGCCTCGCAATTGCCGGCGTTGCGTAGCGTTCATGCTGCCAATACTCAATTTTCTGTTATATTTGTTTGATTTTGTTGTACTATGGCCAAAATGGTTATCATGAAGTTGTGCAGGCAGCATCAGCGACACCCAAAACAAAAAAGTAGCATCAACGGCAGAGTCAATCTATGTCCATATCAGTCTGTCAGTCTGTATATCTTTCTGTCCGCCTACATGTTTTCTGACGATTTTAGAGATAGTTAGAGCTAAAGATACATTTGGAATGTAAGTTTTCAAGTTTATTTAAATTTATCAATAAGTTCCTAAGCTTCCACAATAAAATTCGTTTGATTGCAATAAAATCGAAAATTTCAAAACTAAGTTTTTTATCAAATCGAAATTTTATAACGAACAGAGCTATTTAAATGAATGGAAAAATACAATTGCATGATGGCATATAATAAAGTTTAAGACTTGCTTACATGGTATCCGTAAGTCGAGCTCTCGTTCGCTCTCTTTACTGGAGTTCATTTATTCGATTTTTATTATTTTGTATTGGGTTGTGGCAAATGAGTTGCCAGTTTGGATTAAGGGGGCAGTGGGGGTGGCTTGGGTAGCTGCAAAGTGCCATAGAACTGGGATTTCAAAAGTAAAACCTCTTAAGGGATTACCAGAGATTTTGAGTTAAGACACTCGATAATTGGCATGTGCTGCGTTTGTATACCAACAAAAAGTATCTATATAAATACAAATATTGCCCTCATTAATAATGACTTGACTACTTCTTCTATCGATTGTGGTATTTTTCAGATATAGATATTAACTTTGCAATATTTATTATGGTTTTTTAAGTGTACCTGAAATATACGTTTATGTCAATGCCACAAGGCATATCAGCTTATCTGAGTGTGAGTAGGTGAACATATTCGAGGCCGCAGCATTGAACAGTGTCAAGATAATTAAGTTTACGACGATGCTCCTGCGGCACTCAGTGTCAGCCATAACGTGCTGGCCTGGTCGGGATACATTAGCGAGATAGGCGCCAGCTTTTGCTTTATTTATTTGAATGCTATCATCGCATGGACAAAGAGCGGGGCATTAGGTCGGGTGATGAGCGACGGGTCAGGGGAGGGCAACTGTGTCTTTTATCGCCTTTTCATCGGGGGCTATACTGCATATTGCATGAGTTGCTGCCATATGAAAATTTATGTGTGTGAGCGACGTATATGCACATACACATACACATACACACCCGCACACACAGATCTACATACTTATATAGAGACATCGTTTAAATTTGAACGTGTGTTCCACCACTCGACAGTGGAAGGAGAAGGAGCAGGAGCAGGAGCAGAATGAACCACAAACATATCCTTATCGATGTTGCCTGTTGTCGCTAGCAATTTCAAGCAGCAGCAGCAGCAGCAGCAAATGTTGCAATGTGTGTATTTATATATGAGTGTGTATGTGTGTGTGCTGATGTGGCCGCACTCAGTTATAGATTTCTTAGGGGACTCTGTTTATTATCCCTTTTTTTTATATCCTTTCGCCTGGGTTTTTTATTTATTGATGTTGTACATTTGAGTTAAGGGCGAACGGCGTCGCCGCATTCGTTTGCCATAACTGATGCCGTTATTCTTTCTTAACCTCCCCAGTCCAACTGTTCCCCTGCCACACACATGCACAGAACGAAAAAAATGTGGCGATTATCAATTTAGTCCAAGTAATCCTTCGGCTTTCAATTACAATCCGTTATTTGATTTTTTGAGCATACATCTGCAATTTAGTTAAAATGTTATTTATTCTTCTTTTCCCTACAAATTCTCTTTTTTCAAGTGAAACATAAGCACATAAGACAATGATTTCTTTACTAGGCTTTGAAGCACTTTTATCTCAAACCAACCACTTGACTCATTGACAGTTAATTTACACATAAAGAAGTTTGTGCTTTTTCCTGTTTTTTTTTGTCAGTGTATGCATGTCCATGGTCCGCAGCTAGGACACGTGGACCACAGTTCCTGCTGCATCTCCTTCTTCAACTTCAGCTCTAGCGGGCCGTAATACAAATATTGCGCACACGCCACGTTCGCCCCAGCGGCAACATAGTAGCCCCTGACCATATTGTATGAGTGTGTTTTTGTGTATGTGTTTGTGTTTGTGTGTGTGTGTGTGGGTAAATATGTGTGCTGCTAAAGCGATCAAAAGTCAACGGCAACTGCCATAAATATTGAACTTGCCGAGCAATGGCAGCAACCGTAACGGTTCCGGTTACGGTTCCAGTTACGGCATCAGTAAAGTTGTTTGCTTTAAAACTAGTTTGAGTCGTCGCCTCTCCAAATCTTCCCACTCCTCCCCACACCATACTCTTCCTAGCATTCCACTAACTTCAAACATCAGATACTCGCTTCACCGCCTGAATGCATTTTTTAAATGGGATTGAACACAAATTGTGCCACTCAGCTTCAAAGCTAGCTTATTACTTTACGTTTCTAGTTTCTGTATTTACATGATCTCAGTTGTGAGCACAGCTAAAGAGCTACACATTCTGGCAATAGCGTAAAGAATTTGTCAGCTAACAAGCATGCTCACATCTCAAATGTAATTGTAAGTTGTAGGAAACCAACGATTGTTCCTATGAAAAATATAGATATGTAGTGCATTTATATGTTATATGCTCAACTCATCAAAAATCGGAAAAAAATGTATAATATATTTCTGCTTAAGTATATAGCACGCTGACGGAAGCATCCACAACCTTGCAGAGTATATATATTCTTGATCAGCATCAATAGCCAAGTCGATTAAGCCATAAGAGCGAGAGACCTCAAATTGCCGTGCACAGTTCAAGTTAATATCATTTTGTCGATGACAGCCACTGTTTGGCGACACAAATCCATATTCTACTACACCAAAAGACACAATTAGTAAAGATATAGCATTACAGTTATTCAATAATAAATTAATCAACTATTAAAACTTATTGTTAAATAAAGATAATCGAGAGGACTCGACAAGCGCATGCCAACTTTTTCTTAAAGAAACTTAAAGTTTGATATTTTATGATTAGTTGTTTATTGTAATCAGTATCTACTTGAGTTAACATATTGCAAATGAGTTTCAAACGAGTTCAGGCATAGCTTGAACCAGTTACAACATTTAACGGATTTTTTATTGGCATAATTTACCTCAATGAAAAAATGATGGCTTACATTTTATTGAAATGAATGCGTTATTGAACAATCCTTGATTTCTGTCAATCATTAAAAAATGGTTATTTAGTCGTTTTGCTATTGTTTCTGCACGTTGATTTGTGCGCTGCAGTTGTTTATCATTGGCATTTGTGATCCATTTCACGAGCCACTTGATGCTGTGTGTGGCGCTAAAGTCGCAATCATAATTGATTTAATTTTAATTGGAGAATTGGCGCAAAACTGCAATTGATGCTGCAACTGAATCTGGAACTGAAACCAAAATGCGAATGCCAAGTGAACCAAACATGACAGCCACGTTACGCCCGAAGGCAACGATCGATTTGCCATTTGCCATGGCATATGGCATTGTACACAACCGTTCGTCTAAATATTTCAATTCGACATTGGCACCTATCTAATGCGTTTGGTATTTCACTAAATATACACCGAGCTTTACACTGTGTTGTTAAATCAAGGACATCTCTTGATTCGAGTACAAGACATATCGATATTGAATAGAACGCCTGGAGTCGAAAGCCAGGCATCCAATTATACAATGAACAACCTTGAATCAAATCACTTTATGATATTCATTAGACTCTTATTAAACTCCAATTAAGATGGTATATTTTATTCAATTATGCTGTCATCTGCCAATAATAATCATATAATAATAATTTTGATTTAAAGATGATGAGTGTAAATTCCGAAATTTGTTATCTGTACTCACATAGGGACAGATAATTACTTATCTATAATTGTTTTCAATAACATTTCATGGAAGAGCGATAACTGACTTCAACATATAGAATAATTGGCATTCGATTTACATTATATTAAGGAGAATAATTCAAAATAATTTGAAGAAAAAGGCAAAATTTAATATCTTTACCATTCCCTGATAATTGTGTTTTATAGATCAAAATTATCAAGTACTAAATAAATAAATAAAACTCAAGCTATATATTTATTGAAATATCTCAGCTCATTTGTTCCATATCCCCAAATTTAAATTTCTGTTTATCGAACATCGAACCTATTTAGTTGAGCTGCACTGTTTGCGTACTCCTCTCTCTTTTTTTGTTGTCTATCGCTATCTGCTTTTCCCTCCCTTTCCCTCTCTCGCTGTCTCGTTTTGCATTTGAGCTGCAGCTGAATCATATTTAATATTGGCTTGTCACGTGAATTTAACTGTGCCACGTTCGAGTCCACTCGCAACTGCATTTTCATTTCGCCTGGCCAAATGCGAAAGTGAAATGCGAGCCTCGAAAAACAGGGAAGGAAAAAATACGGAAAAAGGAAAAATTACACAAATCAAAAGGACAAACCAAAAAAAAATATTTAAAAACAAGTAAGAATAGAATACTGTAGTTGAGGGAGCTCGACTACGAAATACTGTGCACCCAGCTGTAAAATTTACTCTCATTTCATACTTCTGCTTGCTACATAAAATACACAAGACCATAAAATGGGCTCTTTTAGCCATCTATTTCTTATCCGATCTGGGCACTTGGTCAATAATATGCATAAATTAGAAGATTTTGCTTTTATAATTGTAGCATTTGTTGCTATCGGAAATCGAAATGTATCGCTCTTCAATAAACGGAGGCAGTTGCCCATAAAAATTAAGCAAGCCTGGTCTGCGCCGGATATACGAGAACTTATGTTCCAGTTCTTATGGTCTCTGAGATCCACGTGTTCATACAGACGGACATGGCTATATTGGCTTGGCTGTCGACCCTGATCAAGAATATATACAATTTATGGGGTCGCAGATGCTTCCTTCTGCCTATTACACACAGTTGTTCAATACCATCATACCCCTCTTACTCATTTTTTATGGGTTCAGGGTATAAACAAAGCAATCAGGAAAATGTTTAAAATTGCTATTTGGCTTCAACATTGAATAAAATCCGTCGAAAATGTTAGCAGTACTTAGTTTCATTGTTTTTGGGTTTTATTTTTCAAGGGGCAAGTGGGAGAATAAAAGGTAGTGGGCCAACTAATTTAGGAAAATTAGTTTTCACTTGCCACGTTTTCATTGGGCCCACGGGTCGGCTACGTAAGCTAGCCAAGTTGAAAACAAAATTGAGAAATCTGAATTACATTTAATTATGGGACCAAATGTAGCAGGTAGAAGTTGCTACATGCCACATCGATTGATATGGCTTCAGCTAGAAATCAAATTTACATAAGCTTTCATTTCAATCCAATTTTGATTTATTTAATAAATTGTTTGAAACTTTCTACACGTTGTACGAGAATGAAAAATATCAAATGATTGTAGCATAGCACACCAATCTATACACATTGTTTGTCGCACACAAAGACATTCCCATAGAGTATACATGTTTCAAGCTACACGCTTCAAGGGCAACGAAAGAGAACACTTTTCAATTAATTGCATCTGCGTTGAGTACAATAAATGTACACAATTTTAAAGAGCTCTCTGCGAACAAAGGCTATTAAAAAGAAGAAACGAAAGAGCAAAAAAAAAATATATGGCATTTGAGTATTTTTATGTGGGTCCACACGGGTGTCCAGATTAGTGGGCGATATCGGTCGAAAGTAGCCCCAAACGAAGCAAACGGCAAAGTCAACCAGTCCACGCCTGAGTGACAGGGGCTATCAGGGAGTTTCGATCACAGTCAACAGCATGTGGATGTATATGTGTGAATGGGGATGAGGTACAACCCATATCACGACAGCTTGTTGCGATTGCGACAAGCAGCAGCAACAAAAGTGCAAAATAAATAAATTAAATTGTTAGAAAATGTAGCAAGTTTTGTTACACCTATTAAAAATGAACAAATGGGGTATCATGGAGCGATGCAAACAGAGAAAAATCACTTCCGATCCCAAAATGTTTATTCACTCTTCCCTTTTTCCCCCTAATTAAATTTAAAATATCATTTTTAAAATTCGTTTTTGCTCTACATTTGGCAGCGATATTAAACTCGCGTTCAATAAAAACCAGTTATACTATTGCATAAAGTTTATTATGCACATTTAAACGCACTTCATGTAAAATGAATACGTTTTAAGAAATCGGTCTAGGTAGGCATGGCATATATGTATGTGGAATGACATAAATACTATAAGAGATATTAGCCTCCAATTTGGAACAAGTTGATTTTTTTTCTACAAATTTATCGTATAATATATACACAAGTTATCCACGAATCAGTTTCAGGCTGCGTACAGGGTATTACCTAGTAGGGCACACTCGCTCGTTTGCTGTTGTTGTTATCCACCCCCGAAAAACATCGCATGCTGCATACGAAATAAAGGAAAAGAAAACGAAATCGAAACTTGCCAAAGTTGATTTGCTGCACGTTTGAATTGTCATTGGCAACAAGAGCAAAGAAGTCTTTGAGGCGTGCACTCATTAGGAATCGCATACACATACAGTGGCGGACAGCTCAAATTGACCAGTGTCAAAGGAAAAAAGTAATTGACTGCCATAAGCTAATTATTCATTATTTTTCAAAAATTCCAAAGACTGACATTACATTTTTTACTTGACGCTGTTCCAATTAAGCCTTGAGCCTCTGTATATATATACTTATCACACTTTTGCAACTTTTGCAAGTTTTGAGCGTAAGCAAAGAAAACAATTCCATGAGATTTGCAATTGTCGAAAGAAATGAATGGGCGAAATTGCTTTTGGGAAACACATGCGGTGCTCGGAACAATTCATAATAATTGTGTTTAGCTGCTTTGGCACTTCAACTAATTAAGTCAATTTATCATTAGCCTGCACAATTTCTATGCAACCAACTTGGCTGCTACGCCCATCCTCACCAAAATCCCATCCCAGTTCAGTCCAGCCCATTGACATCTTGGCCTCGTCGTCGTCGTTGTCGTCATCTCTAATGGCAGCTCGTTAAATTTATTGCGCATACGCCCCCGTATACCTGGAAAGCGTTGTCGGCGATTTGTGAGCTTCACGAGCTGCTTTAAATGTTAAATGCGCAAATTACGGCGCACGTGCCGCACAGCCATTGACTGTGGCACTGTGGACGTTGACTTTGTTGACTTTGCCTCCTAGCTGCGCCTAACGGCCACCCCCACACGGAGTGGGCGTGTCACGACAGCAGCGTTGCAACCAGTCTGCCTCTAGTGCTTTTGAAGGCGAAACAAATGCTTTGATATTTATGGCCAACTCAGTCAGTCAATCAGTCAGTCAAGCAGTTTGACTGACACTCACCGTCATCATCCTGCGACACGCGCCTCAAGACTCAAAACATCCGACGCTACACTCATTAAAAATATGCCCAGTATTGGATATTGAGTAAACTAAACCAAAATTTAATCCACATTTGACCATAGCTCGCTTTGTGTTTCCAGAATAACTTTGTTAGAGTCCTGCAATATTTACATGTCGAAAACAGCAAGTGTTGAAGATAATGTCCGACTCTGGCCATGCTTTGCTCTATTGTCTGTTATTAATGTGTGCCAGACTTAAGTGTGGCCAGCCCCCAAAAATATAGAAACGCAAACATTTGCCAATATATGTATATATCTTTTAGTAAAAGCATTCGTTAGGGTGTCTGCGTGCATACATAAATTATGCTTAAATACATATACTACTTAAGATAAAAAGTTGGCATTGTCAGTTTACCATTTTGGGGTAGTTTGAAAACTAAACTAAATACTATGTACTTGAGATATCCACTTAACTGCTTAGAGTATAGCCTTATGTACAAGAAGAATGCTGCACTTGGCATGATCTATGATAAAAACATCCTTTACTGAGATTCTAAAAGAATGGAATTGAATTTTTACTTTGAAATTAATTTCTTAACAATAGAAAACAGTTCTCAAACAAAAAATGGTTTACAAGTCTTTGTAATGTAGCAATATTATTTGTAAGTGTATTTAGAAGGGAAATAGATAAAGTTTACTAAATTGATTATATTACATATAAATGCAACTTTTTTGCGTGTAATTTTCAGAGCTACTTTAATCTGAAGATTATACGTTTGTGTGTGTGTATTTAGCAAGCCTATTAAAAAGTAAGAGAGTTGCAAATTATTGCTCGCTTAGCATCTAGAATTTTGGGATGGATGTTGCATAGAACTGCGGCATGGCACTAATTAGATCGTTCTACATTTTCATGGGGCTTGGTGGCTTGTTGGTGAGGGGGCGTAAGGCTGTTAGGGTGTGTGCCTGTCGACAGACCTTAACCTTTAACCCTTATCATATAAATAGCCAGAGCGAACAGAGGCGTCCCCGACGGGTTAACACAGCTCACTAACGGGTCACGCTCGAATATTGCCCTTGGCCGAGCAGTGTTTCGGTAATTTGCTGTTTTTGGTATTTGTTGATTTTTTTTTTTTGGCTATCGCTTTGGCTTTGGTCGGGTTTGGTTTGGTTTTGGTTTGGTTTCGGCTTGTTGTTTGTTGCTTTTGGCCACTTGGCCCGTTTGCCGTTTGCCCTGTTATTATGTGCATCCTGTGCGTTGGGCCCTGTAATTTATTTATGGCCACATAATAAATCTGTGCATAAGACATTGCCTGCCCAACCAGTCAGAAGAACTGGCGAAGCATCGCAGAGATGCTAACTGCTACACAGAAAACAAATATCGTACGCACTTATACTGTTACCCATCACTGTCAAAAGCAAGTTTAAATATAATATTCTTAAGTAAAAAAAGATATGCAAATTTCGCCTTGGCTGAGCTCTTCCTATTTGATAGCTTCATACTAAGACAAAGTATTATTCAATCGTTGTTTTATAATTGATTTTGTTGAATATTTAAAAAAAAAATATTTCTAACTAACTTAAATTAAAGCAAAAAAAATAATAATAGGAAAATATCAAGAACTTTTCTGATGTGAAAAAGAATTCTTTTAATTCTTCTGAGAATAATCAAATTTACAAATTAGTATAAAAAGTTAGTTTTTTAGGGTTATTTTTTTGTTTTTTTTTCAGTGTACGTCCTATTGCGATGCTTTCGTCTTGGGTTTTTGTGTGTTGTGCTATGTCTTTTAATGTTTTCCTTTTCTCTTCATGCTTTATTGCAGTGTCATTTTGCGCAAACTGTTGTTAATAGCCTCACGGTGACATCAACCAGCAGCTGATCAACTATTCAACTTCTCAACTGCTCAACTCGTCTGCCCGACGAACGGCTACAAGCAGTTTCGCATTAAGCAAATTATCGACTGAAGAAATCAATATCCCCACACATATCAATGGTCGAATCAGGAATATAAATTTTCCAAGTAACTCGAACAGCTACTTTTGTGAATTCAATAATGAATAATTAATATTTGTTACTATTTATTCAACAGTAATCACAAACACATTGTATTTGAACCATAAGGAACACAATGTGTTAAATATGCCATGCGTGCCTCTATCATGGGCAGAGGCCATCTAATCTTCGGCTTTGTTTTTCACATGTGAGATGAGGCAGCGAATAGGCAAACAGATTAAATGCTAAAAATATCTGACCGTCTGGCAATTCATTAGAACTATGAACTTGACTTCTACTTACCATGATAATGATAAGAATGAACGGCAATCATCATTAGGAATTTCATTGAATTCAATGTCAGAGTTAAATTATGATTCATTTCGCTGGGCGTTGTAATACATTATACCCCAGCATATATGCACATATTACAGGGTGCTCGCTTTTGCTTCACTGGGCTGCAAAGACAGCGCTTACAATTTATGGACATTTGCCACGCCCACATAAAAGCATATGTAGAAATGGAAAAAGGAAATGCTAGTATTTTGGCGAAAATTTCAAAATACCAAATGAAAAAAAAAGACAAGTTAAAAACTAATACTGAAACTGAAATTCTCGCTGATCAAGCATTCATTTATGTATATACATATATATATATACATATACAGACAGCGATTTGATTCACTTATATCTGTTGAAATGATTAAGTCAATATTAAAGTAATATCAAATAAATTATTTTTTATTAAATATCCATTATTGGGCTTTGAATGCTGTAAACACTAAACCTTACGCAGAAATTACTTTCCTATTGTCTGATTTGACAATTAACATTTCTTAATTCTTGAATGTGAACAAAATGTACAGTTTTTGCCTGTACGTTTTCCCTTAAGGGTCAACATTCTTAAAGAATATTGCGAATATTAGAAAGTCGTTCCGAGTTCAATTCGGTCTTCTGAATGAACATATGTATGTGCTGCCATTGTTTTCATGGAAATTTGTCAAAATACTATTTAACATCTGTCTTTAGGCTTTAAGCTGATAAGCTTGTTCAATAATGAGTCGATAACAGAAGTCAACTAGTCAAATAAAGATTAACTAAACATTTTTGAAATGAAACAATACTGTCCTCTGATAGTTTCTATGACAGCTATATAATATTTGTGAAGCGGCAAAATTGTATTGAGATTTTGAAAATGTGTGAATTTTATTATGGAAATGCAATAGCTATTCGTGAAGAATGATGTGTCTCCCACATATTATTCAAATCTAGTATTGGTGGAATTCCCCCTTTTCAAATCTACAGCACACGAGCGAATTAGTTGATAATAGAATTGTACGAATATGTGAGCAGCTGTACATTATACTTGTTTCAACTGAATAATGCAAAGACAGCGATTTGATAATCTTATCAGTGTAGATGTGCATAACTCAATTTTAATTTTGATTGACTGTTCATTGAATACCCTATATTGAGCTAAAATGTTTTTAATATGCGCGCACGCCCCCCGCAGGCTCTGTGCCCCTACAAATCGAAAAAACTTATTTACTTAACACTTTTTGAGTTAGAGTCACAAAGTACAAATATCGTTAAAAAACGAAGAAATAATTTGTGCGGCCACCGAACATCGCGTAGGTTCTTAGAACTTTAGTTTCCAAATTTACAATGTACTCTATAATAATTTTTCAATATATATAGATGAACCTATCATGTGTGCAATAAGTGCTTATCTCTCAATATGTGATTAATATTGATGTGATGTCTGTGCTTGTGCTATATAAAACGAGATCAGCCTGAGGCAACGCTTTAGAGTCGACTTTTGAAGCTCGCGATGTTCGGAATATTAAAAGTTTTAATTCTGGGACTAGCATTTGGCCCCATATTACAGGGCGTAAGTGGTAGTTGTAGTTTACAGTTTCGATCGCCTTTTCCGAAAGTGGTAAACAATTTCGGATCAAAATATTTGGTGGCAGGACATACAAATATTTTACAACGAGAAACCGGTGAAAGTGTACATCTATTTTGTGCAAATGGCTTCCTGCTTGAAAACAGGTGTGTAGAACTTAATTCTGTAGAAGACTATATAGATCAATATATACATTCACTAATTATCTCCAACTTAGCTACAATCAACCAAGAACCTACGACGCCCATCAACTAAAAATCACATGTAAATCCACCAGTGAATGGATATTTCCTGATCACATAACCAATACCAATAGATATACATTATATTGCATGGGAAGCCAAGAATCTGAAATGTATGAGAGTCGTACGGCTATGCCAGATTGCGCGAAACACATGAGTCTCGTTGTTGGCCAGAGCTTTGGGGATCTAGGCTCATTGAAAAGCGTTGCCATTTGCTACGACATCATTCAGCAGAAGCTCAAGTATGCCAGCTACACGGCGTATCCTTCCAAACTCAAGGTCATCGAACAGGCAAGAGTCAAACTATCGGTATTAGTCCAATATTCTTTAAATTAAAGCATCCCAATTACAGACTCAGGTTGGCCAGTTAAATCGTTTGGGTCTGGACATCAACGTGGCCTATACCAAGAGTCTATTCCGGGAAGTCACGTATGTGATAAGCGCAAAGTTTGCGTAGATTTCAAAAATTTCTAAATCAAATAAATTTATTAATTTTAAATATTCAAAACTCTTATAGTGCGTCGATGATAAGCGAGCAATTCAAAAAAGACAAGCAATTGAAGGCGCTGTTTGGATATGAAACCTACGAGTATACCGGATTGATACAGGACGAGACCTTCGCCTCCGGTCTTCAGGATTTCAAGGAGATGCTCAACATTGTGTGGCTGCGAGCACTTCGTACTGGCAACTGGCGTCATCTGCTAAATGCGCTGCAGAGCGCCAGTCTGACTGACAAATACGATGTTAACGTCGGTGTGTCCGGGATCGTTACTCTGCCAACGCTACAGTCCTGCAACGAGACGCGACTCCTCACCGTTGAGCTGGACTCGGGCGATCCTCTGCCGGTGCCAGCTCACATTTGGGCACATATACGAGCGGTGGAGCCAACTTTAAATGGAACGGATGAAGTCGTAGTAATTGCTCACAATTCGCCTTTTGTAAGTGTTTTATGGCTGTTTTGCCTGCTATATATGTCATATGTGCATAGATGTATGTATGTGTAAATACAGAAGTAAAAGAGTTTAGCTTACACATACATACACATATATGTACATATGTAAATACGAATCTTCACTAATCTGAAAATTTCTCCTGTTTCATATTGCAAAGTTCACCAGCAGTGAAAGGGATGGTTTGTGCAGGAGTATGTGCGAGGATGTAGCCTGGCTGAAAAACAGTCTGTTTTTCAAATTGCGCCTCTATCCTGCTTATGGGCTCACTCAGTGCTGCCGCGTTTCGGATGTGGAAAACAAATTGGACAACTTTCCCAAGAAAATCAACCCGACCAGCGAACCACAATTAACAAAAACCGAATCTGAAAACGTCACAACTGAAAGAAGTTTGGAATTTGGAAGACTTACGAATTAACATTTGATCTTAACAATTGATTATTATTAAGAAAACTAGGGCATGCTTTTATAAAGTCACTAACATATTTGGGACCATTTATTTACTCTTTGATCATTTTCTCAATTAATTGTTTCAATAAAATATATAAAATTAAATTAAAATAATAAATTGGAGTCCCTTGATTTTTAATTTACGTGAGATCTATTCCAGTACTCTTAGTCCAATTAACTCACAATCAATGGATAACTTTGGCGGATAAAGAAAGTGGAGCGCTTGTTTTTTTTTCTGCAATGCACATTAAAGTTTATAACTTAATCAGATATTAACGGGAATGACAGCATTATGCTTGACTTCTTAGCAGAACTTATCTATCAACAAAACACTTCTTTTTCATTGTTTTTTTTTTGTTTTTTGTTTTTTTTTTTTTTTTTGTAGGGGCATACCTGTTTAGAAGAAATTGTGTCAAAAATTGAGTTGTTGATTTATGCAAGTTCATATAGAAAACAGAAAGTAGGGGACTTTAATCAATCAACTGATATGCGATAGCTAGCGATTTTGTTCAGCAATTGTTTGTTGATTGGATGCCTTGACTTTGAGTCATTCGGAATGGACAAGCTGAATGCGTTGCTTTGAGTTTGAGTGTGTTGGCGATAAGGTTGTGTGTGACTGACGGCGATTGAATTGCCATAAGCCACAAAGTTGAGCCGACACAAATGTGCCGTTTGGTTTCCAAACCCACCCAACCCAAACCAAGCCAACCAAAGCAACCCACTTGGTAAAATTTATGATATTAGTTTCATTTTACTGAAACCGAATGAATGCCTCTTTAAGGCAACAGTTTATTGTCATGGGCCTCAATTGATTTTGGGCAACTGACCAGCGCGACTGATGCGTCAAAGTTGACAATGTTCTAACCAATAACCAACCAGCAAACATATCAGGCGACGCCAAATAATTTACATGGTTTTAATTACTTTTCAAGCAATACTGATTTCTTTATGATGCCGACTTACCTGTAACATTTTGTCTTTTTGATATGATTTTGATACATGTATTTGTATTCACTCAATTTACCAAGATATTCGGATTAAACTCACAGTTATAAACACTTTTACATCGAACTATGTGAACTATGTTTTAAGGCTATTTCAGCGGAACTTGGCATATATCCGTCTCCGCAGTCGGAAGCGGTAGTATCGGGTTAACATATCATATAGCTGTCATTTTAGTAAATGGGAAACGGTAAATGCATTTTAAATCATCCAGAGCGGACTAGTATCTCATACAGCTCTCATGGGTAGAATCTGTCGGATTTTTTAATTTAATTGTATATATATGCAGGTCGACTCGGGTCTGCAAGGGTATCGGCTTTTAGCTTATTAAATGTATAACAAAATGAGAGATTCTGTTCTTTGAAGATATATATAGCTGTTATTCATTGTTCATTCAAGCAATTATAGCATTAATATTAATTGAATGGCTGATAAAGTAATGTCCTTCGTGTGACTAGTGTGTTAATGCATAATTGAGATACTACGGATATTCAATATCTTTCCTTCCTCTCTTCTTAACGTTTTTTACTTTTCTTTCTAAAAAGTTACTAATGCTTAACAATTTTTGGTCTGATTGAGTATTTTGTAGCTTTCGCCAATCCATTTAATAATATTTTTCCATTTAATATTAGAATACCGCTAGATTTATTTATTAATTCATTATTTTATATGGTTTTTCGTAAATTTGAAATTTTGTCATTACAGTTCACCATTCTCATTTTGTAAAATGTAATTTGCGACTTGAATTTTAAATAGTTGTTATATATTAAAACTTTTTAGAAACTGGGAACGGTTTTTGGTCTACACTAAATAAATATGTAATTAAAAATAAAATGAAAATAAACTCAATAGCTATAGCCCGGAGTTGACAGTCCGCAGTCCCGTTTTCATTTTATCGGGCTAAGGGTATTAAGCAACGCCTAAACGTTTATTAAATTATTTCATTTATTATTGTCGTAGAGTGCTGTGGATTTTGTTATTGTTGCTTGCCTTGTTTTATTTGAATTCTTTCTCAGTTCTTAGTTCTTGGTTGTCGGTTTGATTTGGTTTGTTTTGTTTGTTTATTTACTTTAATGCTTGATTTATGCGTCGCAGCTAAATGAGAAACCACTTAGGCGACGCGTCCTGTTTGTTCCATTCTGTTTCTGTGCTGCTGTTGTTGTCCTGACCCGGTTCCGGTTGTCGGCACTTGTGCATAATTTAAATGCCTCAAGTTTATGGTAGGCTCGCAGCGGTGGGGGTGTGAAGAGCTGTATGGCTTTGTAGGGATGCCCGCTTAATCAAACGTACTTGTAATTCCGACAATATAACTTTAACAATTTGTTTTTTCCCTCTCATTTTTTGTTTTCCATTGAATTCTCAAAAACAAACATACACACACTAAATGTATAGATAGAAAGAGGAGTAGGGTGTGTGTGTGTGTGTGTGTGTGTATGTTTTCGGGGATTCGACGTTTTACGACTTCATTTGGCGTTACGTGATATTGCAAATAATGAAAACCCGTAGCGGCAACTAAAAAGCAACAGCGTAAAACTGTCGAAAAAGCGGGTGGTGAAGGACGGGGAATATTGCGTGAGGGCGTGGCGTGGGAGGTGATGGGGAGTGTGGGAATGTTGTACGCTTCCGGGCAATGGTGTTCTTGTTGTTGTTGCGTGGGTGTCAAGAGGGTCGCGGTCGGATGTGTTGAGGCCGGTTAAAGGGAATTTAAGTAAAACATAAACGCAAACGGAAATAACAAAAAAAAAAATGTTGCGATTTTTGGCACGCGATTTTGCACGCAGGTAACAACAACACAGCTTGGAGTATATATATATACATATATATATATATATGTGTGTGTGTGTGTCTGTGTGTGTGCGTGTGTCTAGCACACTGACACACAAACAGGCTGCACAACACTGGTGGCAACAACAACAAAATCCCAAACACAAACACAAAGCGCACAAGAAATACAATGACGGGAAAAGTAAAGCAGACTTCAATCTACACAGCAAGAAAACCAAGATGTTGAATATATATAAAAGAATATCTTAGTTATTTTTGCATATTGTTTAAAACCAGAGATTGACTCAATTTTGACGAAGATATGGAAGTGAGAATTTCCACTTTTATAAAATCGAGTGAAATGTTTTTTCTCGAAAGTAGTACCAGGCGAAATCAGAATTAAAATAGACACAGCAACAAAGTTTGTTACAGAGAAATAGCAGGGATAATAGCAAAAAAAAAGGGAAATGAATGCTCTTTTGCACTACAAGAGCCAGTATGCGATTACTTACATGTGATTTGGTTTTTGCTCCGCGTACCTGTTATGTGACATATTACTTGAAAGGTGTAGCCATAGCAAAGCAATATTTCCAATGTCAATTCTTCCTTTTTATTGCTATTTTCAAGAATATTGTAAATACTACTTTTTCTTGAATCTTTTTGCAAAAGCAGAGGCGGAACCAAAACGGGGGCTGCATAAGCAAAGCAAATGCAGAAAGGCCAAACACAAAAAAGGAGTACAAAAAAACAGTTAGAGCTCAATTGAGAATGGTCCTGTGATGCGTATAACTGAAACAGTCTATCGGTTATCGGTGCAATCGAAAAGTGCATGCAAATTTGCATAGCATATTCTAAGCCAGGTAGTACAACATGTGGTTATTTAATCTGCCTTATCGATAAATTGGCATTTTCCCATCGCCTGAAAATTTTTCGAAAGTTGCTACTGTTGTTGCATATGGAATGTGACTCCACTCGTCTCCAAAATGGCTAGGCTGCGAAAGTCACGGTTACCGTTAATCTATTCCTTTGGTTTGGAACCCCCTCACCTACCCCGCAAAAAAAAACAACAAAGTAAGAAAAGAAAAATACGAAAATCATTGGAAATTTGGCTTTGCAACACCTGGCACCGTGGAGCCTGCGGAACCTGGGCGGGGCTAAGCGCCTCCCGCCCATCGCGCTCGCAGCGAAATGCGGCGCGTGCTCAACTGCAACAGCAACAACAATAAAAAAATACAAATACACACACACAATCACACAGAGAGTAGGCAAAAGCGATGCAGGATTCATGATGTTTTCTGTTTTCCTTCTTCTTTGTGGGGTTCTCCAAGGAAATTCTTGGGGCGGTGGGGGGAGAGGAGGCTTGCTGGTGGTGAGAGAGAAGCTCTGTATTCTTCTGCTATTCTCTTATTTTTTTAAGAGAGGGGGACACATGTACCGCTATTTTCATTCGTATTCAGCTGTGAAAGGTATTAAAGCGTAAAAACACGTTGCACATCGATGTATTCCCTGTTGGATCCCTTACACTTACCTTGCCATTGCCATGCCCATTCCGACATACACTCCACTCACTGCCACATCTGCATGACCAGCTTCAGCCTCAACTGCGGCACGTGAATTTACGTGATGTCGCCGATGTGAAGGCTGCTGCCGCTGCTACTTCCCACCTGAGTGACCAACACGGCCGTGTGGCAACATGAGCGGGTTTGTAAGGGGATTCTGCAGGGGTTGTTAGTCAGTTGAAGAAATGTCAACAGAAATCAAATGAGCTTAAAAGATACTAGCCTTAAGAAATTTAGAAAAAATAAAGTACCCGAAATAGAAAATTACGAGAAATGTGGCAAATCACCCCAAAGATCACAGGATCGAAAAAGTTGAATATGTTCCACGTAAGCACACTTTACTCTAAATTTATAATACCCTACATATCGAATGAGCGCAGAGTAGAAATTAGTTAATTAATACTTAATTCAATTTGAAGGCAACTCAGCTCTGAACTTGGTACTGCAATTAGTTTATCAAATGAGCGCCTCGAGTACAAGTCCAAGTCCAAGTCCAAGTTGTCGTCAATCGTTTCGTACGTGACACCATTAAAATAACCACAGGACGTTCAGGTCCATGGAGCATTTGCATATGTCATGAGAGAAAATGGCTTTAAATGGATTTAAGATCTCCAGAATGAAAACTAAGATAAAAATGCAAATATTGACACATTCGGCTCACAAATTAAAAAGATAATGTTGAAAAACTAATACATGAAGCTTGCCTATGTTGATTATCATTTTCAATGATCTGTGTGAAATTTATTTGGAATAAATAAAAATACAATTTCTGAATTAAGTACCTCAAATGTATGTATATACATATATATATATAAGGTGAATATTCAATTTAAGTACTTAATTCCGACTTTGAATATGTGTATACATATTCTCGATCATCACTTTTTGAGTGGATGGGTTCTGATAAAAAATATAAAAAGTTAAAATTTAGAAATTTCATTTAATTTCATATGCTCAACTCAACTCTGTGTATGAATTTGATAATTTGTTAACTATATATTGCCTTCAGCCAACAAATTACAAATGTACATACTGTATATGTACATATGTATATGCACTTACATACATATGTTCACATACACATATATTTATAAACTTTTCAGCTAATACACCGCATTTGTTGTTGGTCATCCATCAACATCAGCAATCAATCAAAAGACAAATTGCAACTGCATTCTCTTCTAATACTCATACCCTTCCGCTGGCAGGTCGCCTCCCCTTAATTTACAAATATTTAAGCTGCCTGCTCTGCATGTGGCTTAAGCCATTTGTGTATTGCCTATCCCCATGGCAACACCTCTGGCTCCTTCTGCATCCTTGTTCTCTTTATTTCATTTGCAGCTCAGCTGCTGCGTACGTTTTGCAATTTTATATACAGTTTACGATAATGTTCAAGTATGCACATTCCAGATTAAAATCCTTAACAACACAATTAACAGTGAGAAAGACGGAGGGAGAGAGAGAGAGAGAGAAAGAGTACTTAACTACAAGATACCCTCGATTTTAGTTATTAAACATATTATAAATTCCAACAAGATAGTAGTTGTTAAGTTTGAAATTTAAGTTTCATATAAATATTGCATTCATTATTATCTTAATTCTGTCGCTATTCGAATTTGAACAATTTCCAACAATATAATTGGTATTGCCAACGTTTCATTAAAAACAAGAGTTGGTTTTAATAAGTGTATTATGCTTGGCAAACGATTTAAAAACAAGGAACTGTACCAAAATTGAGTACAGCTTCAAATTAGGCCAATGTGCAACTGTCAGTTCAGACATCATTCATCTATGTGAGTGTAGTGAGTAGACGGCTTTTAAAATATAATACCCAACACCACTGAAAACAAGGGTAATCGAGCTCAAATTGAATGAACCAACAAGAGAAACCGCAAATTCAAGTGGCGGCTACATCGAAAGCGATTTTCATAAAATAGCCAACAAACATGTATGTATTTTTCAGGAATTCGAAGTGAAATGTTAACTGCAATTTATACCTTTTATATGGGTGGGAGCATCAGCCAAGCAGTTAGCACAGCCAGTTGGCCACAGTTGTCCAGATGCCAAAGCCACATGTGAGAGGCAATGCAACTTTCGTCATCGATGTGGCAACACACAAAACTACGATTGCAATTCTTACGACAGAGCAGATAATATATATATATATATATAGAATTTGATTAGAGATTACAGAAAGGAAAAACAGCTTTAATCTAGTTTCGGACGCAAATATTATTGGGCTTAATGAGTTAGCTTAAGATTAGGTTTTAAATAGAAAACAAATAATAGCAATTTAGCAGTTCTCATCTAATTGGTATGAATCAAGCATAAGCTTGAAGAACGGTTTAAAAGTGGCTTACAGTCAGAACGAGACCGAGATGTTTAAAAAAGTTGTGGAGATTTCTAATGGTTAAGCCAAGACTTTCACATTGCGTCGAATGAGCCAAGTAGAAATAGTCGGAGTAGAGTTCGTACAAAAGTCTTAATCTGAAAACCGATTTGGTTTCGTTAATTTACATAAACTGACAAAAGCTTTTAGGGAGTAAAGAGTATTTAACTGTCGATTAGGATTTGGCGTCTATTTGTTGTTTTATAATTTTCTTAGAGCATGCAATGCACTTGCAACAACAACTGTTGCTAGTGACACTTGGGTGTATCTATGTATTTGTGTTGTAGTTGTGTATGCAATATTTAGTTCTGTAGATATTTACAGAGAACAAAAATAAAAAAAAAATAAACAAACAAAATTCTACGTTTGTTATTTTGTGTGTTGTTTATTGTTGCTGATGCTGACGTTGTTGTTGCTGTTGCAATGAATATTTGTTGCTCAATTTTATTGCAAAACTAAAGTAAGCAGACTTTGCTGCTACGTTCGAAAATGCAACGGGATAATCAAGGGGATTTGCGCTGCATGCACACGAAACTATGTCCTCCGAGTGTGTGACACACACACACATACACACACACATCTACATGCCGCTGTATTTACTTTGCACAACCAGCCAATAGTGGCCAAATATACATATTTTAGTTTCATTTTCAAACCTTGCATTACAAATGTTAAATGGAAACTGCCACACAAAAACATACATTCACACACATATGCAAAACTCAAACACCCAATACCATATCCAATTATAGCAATTGGCAGGCGTGACTATCGTATTGAAATCAGTGTTTGAAATTACAACTCCGTAGCAGCAAGTGCAATAGAAATATAATTCTCCTATGGCTATAGCTGCGTTCCTTAACATAGCAATAGCAGAGTCAATAGCAAAGAAGTGTTTTATATATAATCTGTTCTGACATTTGCAATAGCAGTAGCAAGAACAACAAAAACTCAATTGTGCCCTCCATAACTTGGGTAGCTGTTCTGGTAGCAGCTTCTGTAACAGCTACGCGGAGTAAAAAACCAAATCCAATATGTGATAACAATAGCAGTAGTACAAGCTGGACTATTCGGCTGCAATGCTCTCGATCTGCTATTGTTGTTTCTGCTATTACTACTTTTACGGAGAGCATAATGGACATTTTTTTTGTTTGCCAAAGCAAACAGAGTGAATAAATAGTACAAAGGAAAAATGTGAATTAGAGTGGAGTTTAAGTAATCATACATCACCAAATTTTGTATATGCCTAAAGTAGAAATGACAAATTAAAATTAGATTTTAGTTCCGTTTCGACCATACGAGTATTGCTAAAATTTTAAATTCTTTAGATATTTTTTTTTACAATTACAATTCAGGAATCAAAATAAGTTTATTTTTAATCGAAAAATGTGCTGATAAAAATTCCGAACGGCAAAAATTTTATTCAAGCGTTCGATTTGTTTTTTTTTTTGTATTTAGTAGACTGCAACTAATGTATTATTTGGTATGCAGAGTTGTGCCAAATAAAATAAGTAAGAATAACAAGAAAATTCATTCCTAATTTAAAGACATATTTGTCAATGCCAATTTCAGATTTCGTTTACAAATTGTTGAGCTTATTGCCGTTTAGAGCCTGGAGGAGATTAAATAAGAGTTCAGATTTTGTTTACCTGTGTGTGTGGTAAACTTTAGCATTGAGTGTGCGTGTGTGAGCGTGCATTGGTTCAATATTTATTTTAGGTATTTTTGGTTATTTTGAGCTATTTTTCGCAGTTGCCTGGCAATATTTGTTTTACATTCGACCTTCTGCACTTGTGCTCTTTAATTACTCTCCAAGCTGCAATTATGTATATTTGCCAAATAAACGTATTTAAATTTTTTTTTATTTTTATTTTTTTTCAAATATTCAAATATTTTTACAATATTCACAAAATATTTTATTTAAAATGCATATTGTTGAAAATGAAGTTTCAATTACATATGCATTCCCATCATAATTAAAGTTAGAGTGCTCTGGTTGAGCTCTCTCGACTTAGTTACCAGCTCTTCAATGTTGTACGCCAGTGCTGAGTACGCCGCATGTTTTTAGTTTGTTCAACAAATCTATCTTTCTCATCAATAATATGTCCAAAACATATTAGATATATATCTATAACTATGAAAACAAAAGAATATAAATAAATATAAATATAATCAGGGCTGATAAATAGAGTGAATAGCTAGTCAAGTAGAATATTTCCGTTTAGATCAATATATTATTCTTTTTTTTTTGTGATTTTCGTTGTTGAGTTTATTGTGGAAGCAGGCGTATGGTGCGTATGAGCAACGTGTACAATGCATTTGATTATTGTGCATGTTAAATGTGCACTTTAGTATTTATACATTTATGCATACAGTTGGCTTGTTGTTATTGGTGTTGCTGTTATTGCTGTTGCTGTTGCCGTTGCTGTTGCCGTTGCTGTTGCTGTTGCAACTTAAGTGCATCAATAAACACATTTTAATTAAATTAAAATAAAATGCATATCGCATGCATTTATTATCGATGTCCACATCCGACAGCTCCGACATCCGACGACGAGCTGAATGCCAGTTTACAATGAATAATTTTATGTGTGTATCGTGTGAGTGTGTGTGTGTGTGTGTTTTTCCATTGCTTCCTACTCCACCGCCTCTGCCACAGACCTCTCAAATTGGTTTTGGCTTTAGTTCTCCAAATCGAATTAGACCCAGGGGTCGAATTGTGCAACATTTTCGAGAATGCTGCGCTTAGGGACAAGTTGAACTCATTTGTTCGTTTAGTCAAAATTACACTTTTTGTGCTTGTTGGGCTAATAACCAAACAGTCAATGCCAGTTGACCTCCATAGGCATAAACAATCAACATGCCAGCTCAATCAATCGTTTGGTCAGCCCTAATCTATGGTTATACATATGAGCAAACATGCACACGAATCGCATTCCCCGGCTGCTTTATATAGACAGATGTATTCACATTTCACTACAGCATAGTTCATCAAAGTAACATCAAAAATAGATTTGTGTCGAATTTTACCATCCGCACCATGGACGAAATCTTAGTTTATGTTCTGTATTTGAATTGTATTCATTTGAATAGCAGATAAATTTTAATAAAATTAAAATTACAGTTTTTTATTCCCAGATGTCTTGGTTGAAAATTGTTATTTAAAGTCTAAAATCTGCAAATCATTTAAAAAAAAATGTAAAAATTCTGAAATCTATATTAAAAGAAAGTATGAAAATGCTGAGTTATGATAATGATGCGACAAATATGAGAATATGTGAAAAACTTGGACATTTCTTAACCGATATTGATATAATTTATATAAGAGAACTCTGTCTGTCCAAAGCTGTTGTTTTATTGCTATCGGAAATCCATATGTTTCGATATTTTCGAGATATATAAATATATTCGACAATTTATGTATATATATTTGTCATAATGAATTGGAATTTTAATAATTTGAAGACTTAAACTATTTTTTATTTAAATATGTTAATAGTGACTTTCTTGTAATATACCTGATCGCTCCAAAAGGCAAATGCTCTTCAATCAAGTGTCTCTAATCTGTTGTTTCTTCACCCACTTTGCGAGCTGCTTCACAATCCGGATTCGATTTTGTTTGCAGATTAAGCACACACTTCAAGACACACACTCAACACAGTGCAGTGGCCAATGGAATTATAAAATACGATTTCCATCACTGATAATTTAATATACACATATATGTATATATATATATATATATATTTGTTGTAATTTATGTGCCAGCTCTCGTGTGCGTTGGAAAACCAAAACAAAAATTAAAAAAAAAAAAACTAAATATGTGGAAGAAGCGCGAAATACGCCGAATGTGATATGGCTATGGAAATCACAACAAACAGATGCAGCACGCGGCAATTGAGCGCTCGTAAAGTTCGTAGCCCGGCGCCAGAACAAATAAACAACAAAAATGGGAAACACTCCGTAAATGAAATGGCGTAACGCAATTGACGACACGATATCGTCGCGGCCCGGCTCATTGGGTCACTGAAGCAGCCAGTTGCACGGCCAGCCAGCGAGACCTGCTGCCACTTTCAATCAAACACGTTCGCCTTCGCATTCGGATTCGCATACACACACACACACACACAAGCAAACTCGCGAGCATGCGGGAGAGGACAACGTTGCCCGCTGCAAATACCGACACAGACTGCATTCGACAATGTTTTCGTCAGCGAATTTCACACGACGCACATACACAGGGAACGCATTGGACGCACAGCGAGGACGAGCAGCGCACACGAAGCGAATCGAAAGGAATGGAACTTCGAACCACGACCAACGACAACCGACGACAACGAAACGAAGAAAACGAACGCCCGAGCAGCCGACCAGCTGTTTTTAGTTGCGCATGACCCATGAGCAGAGCGAAGACGAAGGACACGCAACAGCAACAGCAGCAGCAGCAGCCAACAAGCCACAAAATTGGCGCGCAATTTCAATTAGTTAATGTCCTGTCGTCTTGCCACTCGTCTCTATGTCCGTCCGTGTCTCAGTTGCCTCTCGGCCATCAATTTCTTAACAGCAGTTGCCGGTTGTCGGTCCCGGCCCGCCTTGGCCAACGCTGAAGTTCACGGACCGTTGCTCAGTTTAATTTGGCATTCAAAGTGTCCATGTCCGGGCCCGATGATAAGGCCAACAAAAATTTGATCAGACGGCCACACTTGATGGACAACCAAAATGGAGAACAAACTTTGCGCCCCTCTATTTGCATACTCAGCGTATCCCTGATAAAACCAATAAAGTTATAAATATGAATAAGCTATTGAAAGTGCACAAGGCGACTTATTGCCCTTATTCGATACTCCAAAATGAACAAGCCTCTATCTGTCTCACTCTTTCTCTCTTTCTCTCTATCTCTCCATGTCTGCCACCTTAGTTAACTTTATACTTATCCTAATACTAAGCTTAATTATTTCGGGATTGCTGCGAGTATATATTATTATTTTTTAAATTTTAATTTAATACTTCATTTGGAATTTCATTCATCATTTAATGTGTAACCTAATTATTATTTATTATAAAATACTTTTTTCAAAAACTTGGGGACTCTTTTTAGTTTCATATTAAATAAAATAAGGCAAAGCAAAGAGAAAAAACTTTAGTTATTCAAGAAAAAGACTAAATGCCATTCGCAGTGAGACGTTGGCACTGAACCATTTGTGGTCGACGTCAATGTTTGATTAAGAACACATTCAACCCTCACTGCATTCAATGCCTAGTTTCAATAATGAAAAATTGCTGCTAATAACCTTAGTTGTGTCTGTGATTGTGTGTGTGGGTGTTTGTCTGTGGGTGTATATGTGTGCTCTAAAGAAGTCGCGAGTGGGTTAAAACAACAGACAATTTATCTGGCTGGCTGGATGGCTGGCAATCAGGCAACACGACCACAAACAATGCACGCCTACCATTGCTTTTCAGCTGGAGTAGGTAGCTCTCGGCTGGGTCATTGACAAGAATGGGGAGGGCCTTGAATAGAGACGGGGGGTGTCTATCCAAACCGAAGGATAAAACAAAGGAGCCACTGTGACGACAACAATGACGAGAAGGCAACTGCTACAAAAACAGAAAACAAAAAAAGGCGAACAACGCGCACAATAGAAAGCTTCCTCTCTCCCCAGACCCCTCTTCTTCCGCCTTTTCCTGCTTCACGACACGCAGCATGCTGCAAGTGTGAAATGTGGCATTAAAATAAAGGAACACTCTAATAAGACTGCCTTTTGTTATCAATGCAAAAAAGGCAAACGAAAAAAAATCGAAAATAACTAAAAAAAATTTCTCAAGCAACTGCATCAAAGGCACCTTTAAAGGGCCGTAGGTGGAGCCTCTAGCTTTCCTTATCCCCTCCCCCAGACCCAGCTCCTCACTTTATGCAGAGAGGCAGGAAGCAATGAAAAAAATTGTAATTTCCGGCGAAATTGCGAACGAAGCTGCGTTTTTAATATCATCTGGCAGCTGGGCTTCATCAGACAGGCAGCTACAGGAAACTAACCCTATGAAATAGGAGCAGCAGTACGAGCAGCAGTCATTTTGGTAATATTAAAGGCAGGAATCGAATTGATTAGCATGCCATTTGTGAGATTTATTGCCGCAAATTAAAAGTACTAGCACGCACGCACTGAAAGAGTATCTGACAGCTACAATTCCTATGCTGACAGATTCATTTTTTTTTTCTACGCAAATTAGAGTACAATCTAAAAGTTCAACTTTAACATATTAAATTGGTTGGTTCAACTTGCACGAGAGCAGGATTCATTGGCAATCGGTTGTATTGCTATGAGAACTCAAAAGCGACTCTGAAATCAGAGTTGAGACAATAACCATCCAATATCTCCTGTGTGACTGTCCCGCACGTCTCAGCAAACGAATCTGGCTCTTTTTATTGAGCAAACGAGCAAGTCGTCCAAAAAATAGCCCGGATCAGCGATCAGCTAACCCTGCTTGAATTGATTACCAATAACAATTATAGATGTATTCGTGCACACGATTCCCAGTTGGAATCGCCAGTATTACATAGTCAAACAATGCGCATAATGCGAAAACAATTCAAGTTTGGCTTCTACTCAATAGGTGCGAATTTGGTGACTAGCTGAATAACGGCCTCTAAGCAGCTTATGACCACGCCCAAGCACCGCATCCTGACTGACATTGCAAATAGCATGACACACACGTACACACACACAAACAGAGAGAGGGGAGAGGGAGATAGAGAAGCTGCGACTGAGGTACGCCGATATTTCAATAATATTGCCAGCAGGTTGTTGAGTGGGAGTGGAGTCAATCATCAAATGTTAATGGCAACATGCAAGTGGCTTCTAAGACAAAGACGTTTGCCGTCTGGTGTTAATGCGCTTACGTGTCTGCACACACACACACATATTTACACTCAAGTGCGACCTGAAAACGGAATGCGAGTCGCGTATTTGTCTGAATTGTCATAATACTCGCCCAAAACTAATAAGCATTTATGTGTCTGGGTCTGTAGAGCTAGTTCTGTGTGCAGGTATTTGGTATTATTGTGTGTGTGTGTGCGTGTGCGAGTGCTTGTATGTATGTGCGACTTTCAAACGTGACTGTACCTGCTAAAAATTACAGCAGAAATTTCTTTCGCCTTACAAAAGACCTATAAATGTTGAAACAATTAAAAATCGTATAAGGGGCGTAAAAAAGTTGTGCAAACAAAAAGAATACATGAGATACATATACATATGTATATGTTCCTGATGCATCCGTCTCTCCGCTTATCTCAGAGACAATGAGACCCCAAAACTTAAAATTTGAACATAAGTTTAAATGATTCTTTAAATGATTTCTTAACTGCCGCCGCTTTGCGAATATCGATACAAATCGATTTCCGATAACGGTTAAAGCCACAATTGTTAATATTTGATCTTCCAATTGATATATAATTAACTGTGACGTCTTCATTACGATCGGATGAGATTGTTAAGCTAATCGAATTTTCATATTTTCCAAATTAATATCAGCAAACCTAGAGATACTCTAGGTTGCCAGATGTGCCCTCAGCACTACAGTTTTCTAATTTTGTTTTTAACTCACAGTTAATCAGCTTTAATAATTATGCACTGGACAACTATAAGATGCTTGATTTATATACTTAGTTTTGATGATGATGTGTGTAAATGAACTACAAAACTCATTCCAGGCAATCAAATTGTTGTATCAAGTATTGTTGAGGACAATACTCCAGTTATCCAGCAGCGTTTTACATTTGGGGGATATTTTTCTCGACCTTGAGCATGTCTGTACTTGATTTCAGTATTGTTCTTCTTACTGTGTATGTGTGTGTATTTGGACTTTATTCCCTATAGTTGCAGAGTCAAAATTACATTTTATGAACGCACGCACACACATAGTGAAACAGACGCAGACACGCACACACACATGCAAACGCACACAGAGAGAAAGACACGAACCCACTCTCGACACTTGTCGTGAAGTTGGCAACACTTTCACTAACCACCCATCCGCCCACACACATACTCACACACACACACACACACACACACTGACTGCACACATGCTATCTCTTTTCCGCTAAACATTTATTTGGCTTGTTATTTCGTTGCCGCCTGCTTCCCAACACTTTATTGCGATTTAAATTCTCATTATCTCGCTCGATGCGTGTGAATGTGTGTGTGTGTGTATGTAAGTGCTGTGCAAAGTAGGAAAAGTGCTCGGGGTGGGGGTTTGGGGGTATGGTGATAAGTGGAATATTGTCCAACTTTTGCTCAACTAATGATAAGTTATCTAATCTGCTTGATTGTCGCCGAACAAAATAATTAAATTATTAAATAAAAATGTGCAAAGCGACATTAAATTTTATTTATAAGCAGCAGCTTTTGTTGCAAGTCCTGCCTGCCTTGGTTGCCACAGAGTGCCATTAAAAATATCGTATTTAACCGAGGTTGCAGTTGCAGTTGTGGTTTTCGCATTATATAATAGTTTCATGCGCTGTCTGCCTTGCACTAATTAATGACGTAAAATATTTGTTCTCCACCATCATTATCATTGTCATCATCATAGGCAGGAGACAGGATACAGGAGAGACAGTTAAATGACTTTTCCCCACACGCATTTTTGCATGTTCTCAATTATGAAAACTTTTTTAGCTCGCTTCCAACTTATGTGTATGTGTGTGAGTGTGTGTGATTGTATGTGAGTGTGTCTCTTAGGTGGCAGTCAACTCGTTAGTTGCTGCCCAGGCGATGATGCTCAACAAGTAGTAGACAAACGGCGAGCAGCTGGAGCAGCGGCACACAGGACGCATACTTGATCTTATCTATAGCAATGCAATACCCTAGCAATGGCAAACAAGCATTTCCTAACAATCATAATGAAAAACTTTTAAAAAATCAAAAATAAATTACAAATAATTATAAAAGTTACACAAATTCCATTCTGAATGTGATTGTCTTATTTATGTAGGTTAATATCTTATACTATATATAGGGAGTACAAATTTTTAATATTTGAAATCCAAAATCATTTTTTTAATTATAATAAATTCAATATAGTAACATATTTGCATTTCCGAGTCATACAATATAATATAATTCCCATTTCGGTTCCGGTTCTCCCACCATTTATGAGTTCCTATTATTATTAGTTCCTGCTCTGCTAGCGGTTCCAGTTCCGATTCTTCATCACTTAACCTTAAGGTCTGAAAATTTGTAAGGACATTTGGAATATATCTCAGTCAGACTCAAGTCCCCCATCCCTCCTTCTTCGCCCCTTCATATCTAGAAATCCGTTAAAAAGAAATAATTTTTTACATCAAGGGTATTTCAATTTCGGCGCACCAAAAAGTAGAGGATAAAAACGGATTTCACGTGTGAAAATCGTAATTCTGTTCATTTTTTTTTTTTTGCTATTCAGCCTTTTCATCTATCTTTTGCTCCACTTTTTTTACCAGCTAATCACCGAGTGCCGGCAGAGAAATTTACTTGCCTCATCGTTAATACTGCCTCTGATCCCTATAAGCTAGCTGGCAAAGTGATTGGCGAGCCGTGGCTCGCATGTGTTTCTCGGGGATTACTGTCACTGAGCCAAATGATGTTGTCGTCTCAACTTGGATTGCGGCTGGCACAGCACAGTAAATGGCAAAGGAATCGCAATGAGAGATTATTTATGGACAAAATGTGTAGCGATCATTGCCAGATATTTATGCAGAAAATCTCATTAACAAAATGCAGAGGAACATCGAGAAAACTATAAAATAAGTTTATGTTAAGACCGAAATAAATGATTAAAACTTGAACTACTACCCAAGCAATACTTTGAAATACTTTTCATTGATTAAGTACTAAAATAAATGAGAAGTAAATCAAGTGGAAATGCTCCAATCGAGAGAACTCAGCTTCTAAATAAATAAGTCAATCAAAAAATTAATAACTGATAAATTAATCTTAAATTATAAATAATAAACAGTAGACTTACTGAGAGTAGTTTATTTTGTATAATTTATTTTATTTTCTCTTTATATTTGAATCTATATCTAGATAATCAACCAACTTTTTGGTTACACTATATTAGAAACTATTTATACTTATATAACTTATACTGTAGTATAGTTTACTATACGTTTACTTCGTTATTTTCAAGGTTGTACTTAACTAGGTGAATTCCTACTATGTTACCTATAAGGGAGATTAAGTCCTTTGATTCTTCTTTTGGTTCTATATATGATTTATATTATGATTGCTTTATAGTGTTTTTTGTTAAATTGGAGTTTATTTCGTAACTTCAGCAGATATTTTATGCCAAGTGACCACTGCATTTTCCTTACCATAAAATTTAGCCATTTCCGTTTAAATCTTCTGTCAAAAGTGATCGTTGGGCATCCAAATACACAATTTCAATCTCTGATAGTTGGTTACCTTGCCAAAGCGCTCACCATCTCTAACTGTGTGATACTCAATAGCTTTAAGCGTTGCAATGTAGAGCAAGGGGGCAGATTTGGGTGCGTCTTAGGCGGCATTTATGTGTGTATGTGCACACATTGGCACTGAGGCATAACCGCACGTATGTGGCAAGTAAACGTAATCATAAATGTAACTGTTTGCCATATTAACTTGTATAATTGTGTAGATGCCATACAAATACTTTATATAACTAAGTGCGTCAGTATGTGTGCGAGAGCGTGTGTGCGAGAGTGTGTGTCTGTGTTTGTTGCTGTAGGCAATAGCTATGCCGATGCTCAAGCTGATGCTGAAGCCATCATAAGATGAAATCATTTCACACTTTTGCTGTTTACTTAAGCGTAAGTCAACTTTATGAATGCTCAACGCTGTTAGCATCGAGAAACCGCTAAGACAAATATCAAATATAGTTACACGCACATACACACACACACACATATCAATATATAAATATATATATATATATATATATATATATATATATATATATATATATATATATATATATATATATGTATGTATATATATATATATATGTATGTATATATATATATATATATTGGGTGTGTGTACAAGTGCACGTCGGCGAAGTCACAAAATCGCAATAATTTTTGGGGTAAAATTCGTTCTCAAAAGCCGCAACGAACGACAAGTTTGGCATTTTCACACTTTATGGCGGCTGGTGCAAAGGGGTTGTGTGTGTGTGTGTGTGTTTGAGGAAGGGAGGGAAAAGTTGAAGGCAGGCATAGCCAGTATATCGAGGATTGGCATAACTACTGCTTGTGCAATATGTATTGCACAATATAGACTTAAATGCTATCTGAGATTTTCACATGGATGATTTAGTTTTCAAGTTTTTGAATGAAAAAGAAAGAAAGAAGGAGAGAGAGCGAGAGAGTGAAAATAAGGCAAAATACGATGAAAAGCAACAGAGAGTATAAAATTCAAGAGCTTGATAACTTTGCAAATCAAAAACTTGTTAAAAGCAATAAAAACTAGCAATGCAATCAATATAAAAATCAGAAACCTAATAGAAATGTTAAATGCTAAAAAAGAAACAGGATAACATAAAGAAAGAAAGTAAACTTTTGCCAAAACCCCTCCCTACCTACTCCCCTCCCAGGAACATTCAGTTTTTTGTGTGACAATGCGAATGAGCCTGCAAAAGCAAACATGTGAAAAAGAAAGGCGACTCATCATAACTAAGTATCTGTATCTATATCTGTATCTGTATCTGTATCTTTATCTGTATCTGTCGCATTCATTATTTCTTATTGTTATTTAAATTAAAAATGAGAACAATTCAGTTGAAGATAATTTAATGTGGTAGCTTAGATAACTTAAAGAAACTATTGCCATTGTATGAAATATTCATGCCAAATATAAACAAATTTACTTGTGACCACAAAATAGGTCAATCGGTAGACAAATGCCACAAATACGCTCAAGCACACTCAGTGTGAACTAAAATTAAATGTGATTGAATGTAGACACACACACATACACAATCACACACATGCACAAAGCACTCGCACACACCTGACAGCAAACATCCCACAAGCAATGACAGGAAAAAATTGCCTTAAATACATTTTTTGAATGAAAAGTATGCAAACAAAATTGGCATAAGGATAGAGAAATAGAACGGGGGAGAGGGAGAGGGGTAAGTCGAAAATACCTAAGCGACTCCCAATAATATCTGGCCCCCAAACACTCAACACACAATACACACACCCACAACGTACATATTTCATCTTGTGTTAGCGCTTTTCAAACACATGATCGATCTTTAGCCAGATGCAGATGCCAAGCAGAAGGATGTACAGAATGAAATGAAATGCGAATGGGAATGGAAGAAGTCTAGGCGCTATATTCATAAGGGGAAAGTATTGTGTATAGGAGAGGGGGGGATTGAACAAGTGGATAACACATACGCTCAGGTGTCTTTTGGACCAAGTTTTGCGTGCCAAAGTTTGCACAGCACAAACATCAAATGCTGCGCCAGGCTCACGCCTGAAGTCTCCGTGTCTCTCTATCTCTCTCTGTCTCTCTCTCTCTCTCTCTCTCTCTCTCTCTCTCTCTCTTCCTTTCTGCACATGTGTATGTGTGATGGAGATAAGGAATTGAATACGCTTTCATATCCTGTAATATAGTCCAAATTTGAATATGCATCTAAGCTGTTTTGAAGCTAGCCTACAGAGATCTAGATCTATATATATATATGTATTATTAAAATATACATTTCTGAAAGGTTAAAAAGAAAACCATTATATTCAGAGAAAAAAAAACTTTTTAAAAATGATACCACTGCTTGAAAATAATTTAGTTAATAAAAATAACTAATTTTTAAATATTGTATGTATATTGTATGTAAAGTATGGCGATTTTGTAAATATCATGGCAATTTCTCCTTTTTTTTTTTGTCTATTGACTCACACCAATTATAACTCACGATTTATTCAATGGCAATAATAACCGTCCATAGTGGAGACAAACTAAACCCCAAAAATCTCGACCATTATCTGATGAGCACAACTAGTAATAAAACAAATACTTTGAATAATGGTCTAAGACATTCCAGGGTATCCTGAATTTGAACAACTCTCTCTTCTGGTTGTTGTTGTTATTGTACAGGCATGGATGCACATATATACATATATATATATATATATATATAGATATGTATGTGTGCAGCACTTGGGCCGCTTTTTGTGTTGGCTGTTTGGCTGTTTTGTTTGTTTGGCTGGTTTGTTTGTTTGAGTTGCTGTTAGAATTATTTTTTCCACTAACATAAAGCTGCGCTGCACACACACAACCACATTCACACACACACACACACACACACACACACACACACACACACACACACACACTCGCACTCGCATACACAGTGACAGCTGTTGGTTACACATGTGACGCTCATCCTGGTGTGTCCTTGTTTGCAAATACATATGAAAAACAAACAAGCATAGATTTAATGCAGCTCAGTTTTTTCTTTATTTCTTATTATTTTTTGTTTTTTATTCTCTGTTTGTCTATCTGTCGGTCTGTCTGTCTGCGTCCCTCTTAGACGTTCGTTGTCTCCGTCCTTCGTCGTCTATCCGAACATCCTTTGAATAATTTTGACAATCGCAGTGCTTCCTTCCTTAAGCCCAAGTCTCTGTATCTGTCTGTCTTTTTCTTTGTATGTATTTGTGTGTGTATGTGTGTGTATGTCTGTGTGTGTGTGTGTGTGTGTGTGTTTGTGTGTGTGTTTGTGTGTGTGTTTGTGTGTATGTGTATTGCGAATGGGGTCTGTGACCTGACTGCATGCAAGCGCTTTAAGATTTCAAATATTAGCCCACTTACGTCTCGCCAAATACTAATTTCTTAATGGAATGCTGTATTATCAGCGACTTTTTATAAGTCGCAATTGTAATTAATTGAAGTATTGTTTACTGTTTGCTGGCCTCTTTTTATAATTTGACTGAAATGACGCTGTGAATGACTCCCTGAATGAATCCCAACGGAATTCATGATATACAAAAGAAAATATATACATACATATGTATATGTATTTGTATACATGTATAAAAACTCTTGACACTTTTTATTATATTATATTTATTAATATTGTTATTATTAATATCAGTATCATTATTATTATTATTGATTTATTGTACCGCCTTCTGAGCCAATGGTTTCTTCCATCAACCAGAAGTAGTTCTTACTCGAATGAAAAAAACATTGTCTAATTATTTCACGGCCTTTGAGTAGATCAAATGTTTCGCTAAAATACTTCATCTTTTTTGCTAAGGCGACATATTCTGACATGATGTGCTTTATGCTTTAAGAATGACTCCTCGTTGTCACAAAATCGGCAGAGTGCTCTTCAGACTATACCTACTGTACTCAGGTGACTTCTTTGTCTACTTTGTTTTTTTTATGCCACATTGGAGAGGATTATCCTCACTACCCTAATTTTTAAAAGAAAAATCGAAAATCTTTCCGTAAGCATTTATTATAGGGCAACGGCACAAGACAGATCGTTTCCCCTAACATCTAACTGTTCAACAATCAACAATCAATCGACAAATTTTGAAATCTATCCAAATGTAAATATTCTGCTTATGATTTGTGTGTGTTTTTACAATACTTCTATTGTTCTTCTTCTTCTTCTAACATTTTCCAACACACATATAAAGATAATGTCTTACATTTTGAGCTGTCCCTTCCCCCATTTGTTAATTTAAATCAATTAAGGTGCTGCTGAAAACTTGACCTCAAACTTCAAATTAGATGAAAGCTGCAAATTTTCCTTTTAAAACACAGCTCGAACAAAATAAAATAGGATTTGCAAAACTGTTTAGCTGTAATTCAATTAAATTTGATATTGTTTGTTGAAACACCTCTGTGCGTATGTGTGTGCATAGTCTGCTAGTGTGCTGGCAGCTTGTCTTATGCATGCATATGCATACAGTGCCTGTCAAATGTCAGTTCACACACACACACACACACACACATGGAATAATAGGCGTCAGCCAGCCACATCGAACTCTGTGCAACGCTCTACTGCAGGTCGTTTAAAGTTTACATGTCGTTGTCGACGCCCCGGACATGGACACGGATCTCAACACACGCACACACACACACACATAGGGTTACACACACCAGCATACAGACACTCACATACGCCACATTTGGACTGACTGATATATAAAGTTGCGAGAGCCATGGTGATGTGCTTGCTGAATGATATAAACTTAATTGCGGAAATTGGGTTAAAAAACTTTGACACATGTGCGGGTTATACAAATTTATACCTCTATATGTGTACACTCAGAAATATAAAGAAATTGATATACCATATGTGCAAATTACAGTCCAAAAAAATGCAATGAAAGCTAGAAAAATGTTTAGGTGTTCTATTTTTTCTTCAAATGTTTTCAGTTGTGAAAAAATAAATTTCCAGAAGTAAAAATTAATAATACCGAAGAGTCCTGAGTTGGAAGAACATTTTGTTTTTAGCGGGTTCGGCACGTAGCGTAGAAACCTAGCTCCTAATCTGATTTAGCAAGGAATCGGCCGACTTTTATAGGTATTGATTTAAATAATTAATTATTTAAATTAACTAAAGGTCCTTCTTTAGTAATGAAGTTGTTTGAATTGGTAAACATTGCAACAAAAAACTTCTATAACAAAAAGAAAAGGTTTTTGGAAGACTAATTTTGTATTCTGTATGCACTAAATTTTTTTGTTTTAAGTGTATATACATGCATATTTAAATATATATATATATATATTTATGTATATATATATATATATATATATATATATTGCGGACTATGCCTCCCGTTGACTTTACTTAAGCCACCATTTCGCACAGAGCACTGTGAAAACTAGTGGCATGCCCAAAGTTTTTATCCCACACGTCGCACTGTCAAACCACCCCCTTCCCCCTTCACCAATATATGCCATCACACCCTCAATGACTACCGCTTTCACCTAAGCTAAGGGCAACAAGCGCCCTTGAAGCATTCACACTCCCTGTTTTGTGCCCCTTGTAATGCAATTTTATTTCATTTCATTGAAGGCAAAGTTTTCCCTTCGAATTCTTTTACTTTACTTTGGTTTTCACTCTGTGCGTTCGTGTGTGTGTGTGGTATTATATTATATATATATATATATATATGCACACATTTTTTCATTTCTTATTCCCTTTTTGTTTTCCATGCACCTCTCTCTGCTCCACACTCGATTTCGGAAATAGTTCTCTTTCGCACTTGGGGCCCTGTCTTATGCGCTCGGTTTGCTGTAGTTGGAGCAATGACAAATTTGTCTTAAATCGCACGCCTAACCAGAAAACTCCAATCCCCGCCTCCTCCCCTTCCTACCATCCCCTGTACAACCTGCACACACACAGACAATATATGCAAATCTGTAATGTAAGTAACAACTTCCTTCCCCTATGCAGGAAAACTTTCCTATTGTAAATTATGAGCGTGCGAATATTGCTTTCAGCATTGAAAACCAAAAAAAAAAAAAGAATACATATATATCTGAAAACTGAAAAGTCTCGCTACTCGACTCTGATTTCATTATGTATGTGAGTTAGCATGTGGAAAAATGTATATAATTCTGAAACAAAATATGATATCGAAAGTATCAAATTATTCAATATTGGGTTTGTGCCATGTACGTCAAGCTGTCTGTCCGTCTCTGGGACACGGTCCCTACTTTTGTTGAAGAGACCTATAAAATCAGAACTTGGATTACATTTGCGTCTACGTGCTTCTATTGGGCTGCTACAAAGCAGAAAATCGATAACGTGGGTAATTTCAAGTCGATAAGACCACAAATCTGTTAAACTTTAAAAGCTGAATCATCAAAAATGGAGGTTAATTTGCTAAAGAGTTTAAATGTGTTATTAAACCATCATTATGAAGTCCTGGCCGGATATCAAAGTAATGGCTGTGCCATGAGTTGAACTATCTCCTTAAGCACTTTTTGAGAGCACAATTTGGACAGAATCGGGTTTTCAACTTTGAATATGGTATTATTCTAGAAGTCAAGCCATGACTAAAGAGACCTAATTTTTGAATATCGAATCATTCTTGACAAAGTTACGATTTCGGAATATTTTGAGCACGAGCACTTCTTAAAAAGTAATTTGAATACGTTTTGGGGCATTTGCCAGCAGTTAAGATTAGCAGTGAGTTTCTGACCTATATTGTTATTATTCTTAGTAGTAATCGACCTCAAAAAAGGCTGCTTTGATCAATTTTTTATTTTTTAATTGCAAATTATTGCCAAGATTGCCAAATTAAATTTTTTTGTAATCAATAGTTTATTGCTTGGTGATCTCTTTCAAGGTCAAGTGATTATTTTTTATTTCCTTTTTATTTCTTATATATTTTTTGGATCTACTATGAATGATTGCAAAACAGATCAAGAATATATGTATATATGGGCTCGCAGAGGTTTCCCTCTCTCTGTTACATACTCAAGCACATTTTCACTATGGCATTTTGTCCATTTGTAGTGGGCTTAAGCTATAATAAAATTTTTTTTAGTTGGTAAATTTCATCAACTCTGATGGATACATTGAATGCGTCTTCTATATTGGGCACACCATACTTTGAGATACCCTACCTATGCCTGCATTTTGAATTGCTTTAAACGATGGCGCAACAGAAATAAAAACAAAAAAAAGGGGGAAAAACTAATTGCAATTTGAAACAAGTAGCGAGGGCACTCGAATGTTTGCTGCACTCAGAAAAAAATCATACTGAATTTTAGAAATTTGCCATATTAATTATTCATAAGGTACATTTCCAAATTTATCAGTTGGTGGCTTCTTAAAAAACATCTTTGGCATTTTTTAATATTAAGAAAAAATCGGACATTAGCTTTTTGTTACTTAAACATTAGTATATCTTAAGATATAAATACAATTTACTTAGTTTATAAAGTCAAATAACTACTAATCTGAAAAAAAACACGATTTTGGCCCGCTAGCTACTTGGCCTCTAAGGCAGACGACAGCTAAACCTTATGCCAGTCGACAGAGTTAATTTCATTACAATTCTTTGTGAACTTCAGAAAGTCGATTTCCGATGAATCATGAAATCGAATAACCTTTTCTAATTTTGAAAACATTCTAATTCTTTGGACGATATTTCTTTTTTCTGAGTGTGGGCTAAAGAGCTGTGGTAGCTAGGACTCTCAGAACTCGGGACGCAGGCGACTCTCTGCTGTCAAGTGGCAGCTAGCTCCTCTCAGACTGCCAGGCTCCTGCTAGAGCCCTGCCTGCCATGCATGGCATGTGCCCGTGGACATTTTCGCACTCGCACAACTTTCGACAGGATTTTTGCAGCATTACAATTAACTGCCTAGTTGCAAGGAGTTGGGGAAGGGGGGCTGCATAGCAAGCAATCGAGTCGCGATGACGTCTCCTGCTGTTGCTGCTGCTGTTGCTGCTGCGCGGTACTGGCCCAAAAGTGGGCGTGGCACAGTGTGTAACTGTGTGTGTGTGTGCAAAATTTGTTCCATTTTACGCTCTCTACACAAAAACAATAAATCGCTCACAGCGTCACGTCAACTTTCCTAATGCATGAAGGGGGTGCAACCTAGGGTGCATGTGGCAGGTGGCAAGGGTAGGACGGGGAGGGACAGGGGGCAGGAGGGGTATTGTGGTTGGGGCAGCTCTTGGGATTGCCGGATGCAGCAATTGAGGCTGAAGCCATTTTAACTGCCACTTGAATGCTAAAAACAATGAGCACACAGCAACTAAATACACACACACACACACACTCACTCACATATACATACACATCGGCACACACACATACACACAGCAAACAAAGCAACTGTAAATTGTAATTTAAAAACTTTTAGTGGCTGCCCTTGCAATAAATGCGCCACGTAAATCAGCCCATGATGGAGTTGATGATAAAAGGTAAGAGCCATTTTGTGTGTATTTATCTCACTCTCTCACTCTGTCTCCATCTCTATCTTTCTGTCTATCTCTCTCTCTCTCTCTCTCTCTCTCTCTCACGTGTCTGCCTGCTGCTTTCCCCACACACCTTCTGCTTGATTTTCTGCATTTCACAAAATTAATTGGTGTTAACTACCTGCGTCACAAATATTTTGTTCTCTAATTGCTTAAGCCAGGCACTTGCCACTTGCCACTTGCCCCATGTTCGTCATAGTTCGTTCACTAGTTTGCATTCTACATTCAAAATTGATGCGCTTAATATCAGATAGCAATTTAACAAGGAGAAATTCATATCGTATGAATAAAAGGAGCTTTATTTCAAGAGCAAGCAAGCTCAAAGTCCCATTAGAGGAAATATATATTAGAGCAAAAATCAATTTAAATAAATATATAAATGTATATGTAAGTTAACCATAAGCTATCCGCTTCCATATTCCCAAATATGCTGATGCAACATTTGCCAAGTGCAACAAACCCAGCGATCAACGGCACTTTATTGCACAATATCCACTTGGTAGTTAGAGCGCCTGCCACTTATGTTGCATGAGCAGTTCCTGTAGGTTACGAGGTTCTTGATATTCATTTTGAGATGCCCTTCGAATTTTGAGTTCGATTCATTTAAAGCGATCTAAAATATATGAAGTCATCATAAAGCTGAATGTGGCAAAGCATTAATTTATTCTTTGGCATCTCTGTTCGTCTCTTTATCATAGATAAATATTGAAATTTCTTCGGTTAGGTTAATGTCGATTTTACACTCAAAATCACAACACAAATCATCATTTGGGTTTTTTATCTTCTCTTCTATTTTTCTCCCCTGACACTTGCGAGCACACGATTTTTGTCTATGTTGCGTCGCAGATGTTGTTGTTGTTGCTGCTACAGCCACTACACCTTTTGCATTACACCCGCACACACACACACAGACACACACACACACACACACACACACACATTTGCATGAATAAATACGTACGTTAAGCAAAAGTGAGGAAACGTGATTGAAATTTTATCTTTTGCAAAAAATCGAAGAAATATGTGAATTGGGCTTTAGCCGCCGCACAGCTGCCCAAGTTTTCAATATGCATGTGTGTGTGTGTGTGCGAGTGTGTAAATAGCTGTGTGTGTGCGTTTGACTTTTAAATTCCTGAACGTTGGCGTTAACCGTCGCTGTGGTTCTGTGTGTTATTTGCATTGAAATGTTGAGTAATTGGAAAACCAATCTGGAGCATCTGCACTTCATGTTTTGCATACCTGACTGACTGAATGACTGACTGACTGACTGACCGAAGGACTGACTGACTGACTGACTAACTGAATGACAGACGCCAAACAACGCGACGCTTCCCATTTTTTTACATTCTTTCTCTGTTCTCGCTTTTATTTTTTGTTGCATATTTTTTAGCCGTGAACCAAGAACAAACACCACCACATACACACACACACACACTCACACAACACACATGCAGCGCGACAGGTTGATTTTGCTTCTGGCAAGGCAGTTGTTAAAAATAAATTGTTTTTAAATAGCTCTCACAACGCTCGAAACGCTCCCGCGGCACAATGTTGCTCGTCCGTGTGCTTATGTGTGTGTGTGTGAGTGTGAGAGAGTACTTGAGTAGAAGTTACCCTGTTCCCTAGTCGTAAAGGGAATACTATTTATCAATTGATTTAGATTTAAAGAGTGAAGCATTTCCCATAAACTGAACATAGATAATTGTATCCCAATGTTATTTATCAAGTTTAGTCAAGGGAAGCTTAAATTTATCTCAGAAACCCCTTCATTATAACACTCCCCCAACGTATTCTCTTATTTGCAGTTTATAACAATATCCTCACTTTATATGTATATCTTTCAACTACATGCATTATTGAAGTTTAAAAAGAGTCAAAATCATCCTCAAATTGATATTCTTTTAATTACAGGGTATAACAACAACAGCAACCAGAGTCAAACGACAGGAGACGAACAATCAACGCTGGCGCTTCCGTTGGCACTTCCTGGCTCCTGAACTGATTTGTTTTCAATTTTATTATGTTTTTGTTCCCATTGCTTCTCGCTCACTTCTTCATCTTTTTTGTTAGCCATTTTGTAGCAGTTGGCTCAAATAATTTTGCATTTATTCAATTGTCTTATGACACACAACAAGAAAGGAGGCGCCTCCGTCCCCGTCCCCTGCCATCACCCTTGGGACAGGGTATATTGTCTCAATATAACAAAGTTATTGACAATTTGGAACTAAAATCCAGGGAAAGGAATCAAGGAGGAAACAACAAATGCAAAGCGGATGGAAGCAGTTTCGAATGGTTGCTGTTCTGTGTGGAGTGGGCGGAAGTGCGCATAACACAATTAACGTAATCTTCCTTTCCAAATGAGTATCCTTAGGCGAGAGAGGTCGAAGTAGGATATGCAAAGAAGTCAACACAAAATGTAAGGATGCAACTGCAAATGATGGCATTCAAAACAGTTGGGAATATCCCCATAACAATTAAGCTAACATTTATTGTTTGTCGCATTTTTATCCATCTAATCTCCTTTCACAATTTTCCTTTTCGTAATTTCTCCTATCTGCTGCACTCAGAAAAAATCGCCAAAGGTAACTCTATTTGTAAATTCTAAATTATTTCTGTAAATTAAATTTACAGTGCTTATTTTTCTTATGTGTGTTACACCTATCCCGCCGTAATATATATTAAAATATCTTCTGAATTTTGGAAAGTTTTTATTTAACAAATAGTTGGTGTAATTTCTACATATTAATTTTATTGCGTTTTTTTGAATCGTAAATCTCGAAAAGCCAAAAAATGCTAATAGTATTCATAGCAATTTTCTATATATCAGGGCAATTGTGTTTTTAATTAACTGTGAATTTGAAAGCATAAATGCAGGTCAATGTGAATAAAACGCTTTATAGCGGTAATTGATTGCCATCACGATGATTAGGTCGATCGTTCGTTGCTCTTTCTTTTGCAATAGCATTGCGTTTGCTGATCCGATCTTTGGACTGCATTGGATGTATTATCGTCTGCGGCATTGTTGCAGCGCTCTGCTTCTAGTGTTGCATCAGAATGAATCGCTTCTTGATTTGAAATTTGAGTTTGCGGCGTCCAATTGATTAACTCATCGAATGGCGCATAATTAGCCATGGAGTCAAAGCCGTGAAAGGTCTCATTGGGTCCATTGGGTCCACTGGGGGCAACATTAGATTCGCTTTGATCCGGCTGCTCTATGGACTGATAGGAGGCACCATAGTTAGGCTCACTAATATCCGTGAGGAGCCCTGTCGATTGCCCCGTCGCACTGATGCCCGTAATCTCGTAGGCCGGCATCGAAATATCCTCAATATTCGGCTGTGTGGCATCCTGATCTCGATTCCGGCAACTATTTGCAGTTTCTTCAGCGTTCACATTATTAGCCGAACAGGAGCACTTCACTGAGGTCAACGGTGTACTAACTGTCACATGCTTGACCTCAACCTTGACGGGTACTTGGCCCTGGCTATTATTTTGTGGAGAGCGATCACTTTTATTGCTCAGTGGATCGGATTGTTTATTGATTTGGCGACAACTTGTCTCTGATTGCTCTACGTCTGGAGCCATCTTTGTGGACATTTTATCATTATTTCCCAACGTGGATCCATTAGAGAGCAACGACGGTTTTGTTATGTTATCGATGTTCTCATCTATCGCACAAAATATCGGATCTTCCAGCCCGGACTGGCTTATGGTGGACAGATTTGTGGTGCCGCAATAAGGAGCGCTTTGATTTTCTAGCATCTCACTTGGATAAGCCACATTGGCTGGGCAACGCTGACCACTTACGGAGGCGAGGCTGGGGCTGGGGGTGGGGGCATACGAATACATTGATGGCGCTCTTATGCCACCAATGGGTTCTTGACTGGGTATGGCCGGGAAACTCTGGACGCGTCGAGGCGATATTCCTGACTGCATTGGTTGCATGGGTATATCTGTTAAATACTCGCTGGTCTTGCCACAGCTCAGAGGAGCCACATCATCAAGAAACTCGCTGCGTTTGGTCGACTTGAAGAGTGGTCGTCGTTGATTGCTGTTCCATCGACCTGAAGCACCAGCAAGCGAAGGCATTGTTACATTTTCTAAGCATTCATTTGACAATTGACCTCTGCCAGAGTTTGACAAATATGCAGAGTAATATTGTTGACATCGGGGTTTTGCTTGTTGTGACAAGCTTCGCACAGGACGTTTCTTCGATGCACCAGTTCCTGCTCTGGAAGCCACAGAAACAACCGAGAAGGAAGGCATGCTGACGTCCTCTATAAACTCATTATTAGAGGCTCCTCGACCTGAGTTGGTCATTTGACCAAATCCGGTACTTCCGAATGATGGAGCGGATATATCACGGATATTTTGGGATGGCATCGTTTGCTGTTGACGTGTCCTAGTTCTTCCTCTTGAAACTCCCGATACTCCCCCGAAGGAAGGCATACTGACGTCCTCGATGAACTCATTATTAGAGGGTCCTCGACCTGAGTTGGTCATTTCACCAAATCCGGTACTTCCGAATGGTGGAGCAGTTATGTCACAGATATTCAGGGATGGCATCGTTTGCTGTTGAAGTGCCGGAGATCTTCCTCTGGAGGATCCAGATACTCCCCCGAAGGAAGGCATGCTGACGTCCTCTATGAACTCATTATTAAAGGGTCCTCGACATGAGTTGGTCATTTGACCATGTCCGGTACTTCCGAATGATGGAAAAGTTATGTCACAGATATTCTGGGATGGCAACGTTTGCTGTTGACGTGTGGGAGTTCTTCCTCTGGAGGCTCCCGATACTCCCCAGAATGAAGCCATGCTGACGTCCTCTATGAACTCATTATTAGAGGGTCCACGACCTGAGTTGGTCATTTCACCAAATCCGGTACTTCCGAATGGTGGAGCAGTTATGTCACAGATATTCAGGGATGGCATCGTTTGCTGTTGAAGTGCCGGAGATCTTCCTCTGGAGGATCCAGATACTCCCCCGAAGGAAGGCATGCTGACGTCCTCTATGAACTCATTATTAGAGGGTCCTCGACTTGAGTTGTTCATTTGATCAAGTAAGATACTTCCGAATGATGGAGCGGATGTATCACGGATATTCTGGGATGGCATCGTTTGCTGTTGACGTGTCGGAGTTCTTCCTCTTGAAACTTCCGATACTCCCCCGAACGAAGGCATGCTGACGTCCTCTATGAACTCATTATTGGAGGGTCCTTGATCTGAGTTGGTCATTTGACCAAGTCCGGTATTTCCGAATGATGGAGAAGTTATGTCACAGATATTCTGGGATGGCATCGTTTGCTGTTGACGTGTGGGAGTTCTTCCTCTGGAGGCTCCAGATACTCCCCCGAAGGAAGGCATGCTGACGTCCTCTATGAACTCATTATTAAAGGGTCCTCGACCTGAGTTGGTCATTTGACTAAGACCGGTGCTTCCAAATGATGGAGAAGTTATGTCACAGATATTCTGGGATGGCATCGTTTGCTGTTGACGTGTGGGAGTTCTTCCTCTGGAGGCTACCGATACTCCCCCGAAGGAAGGCATGCTGACGTCCTCTATGAACTCATTATTAGAGGGTCCTTGATCTGAGTTGGTCATTTGACCAAGTCCGGTACTTCCGAATGATGGAGAAGTTATGTCACTGATATTCTGGGATGGCATCATTTGCTGTTGACGTGTGGGAGTTCTTCCTCTGGAGGCTCCCGATACTCCCCCGAAGGAAGGCATGCTGACGTCCTCTATGAACTCATTATTAGAGGGTCCTCGACCTGAGTTGGTCATTTGACCAAGTCCGGTACTTCCGAATGATGGAGCGGAAATATCACAGATATTCTGGAATGGCATCGATTGCTGTTGACGTGTCGGAGTTCTTCCTCTTGAAACTCCCGATACTCCCCCGAAGGAAGGCATGCTGACGTCCTCTATGAACTCATTATTAGAGGGTCCTCGACCTGAGTTGGTCATTTGACCAAATCCGGTACTCCCGAATGATGGAGCAGTTATGTCACAGATTTTCTGGGATGGCATCGTTTGCTGTTGACGTATCGGAGTTCTTCCTCTTGAAACTCTTGATACTCCCCCGAAGGAAGGCATGCTGACGTCGTCTATGAACTCATTATTAGAGGGTCCTCGACCTGAGTTGGTCATTTGACCAAATCCGGTACTCCCAAATGATGGAGCAGTTATGTCACAGATATTCTGGGATGGCATCGGTTGCTGTTGACTTGTCGGAGTTCTTCCTCTTGAAACTCTTGATACTCCCCCGAAGGAAGGCATGCTGACGTCCTCTATGAACTCATTATTAGAGGGTCCTTGATCTGAGTTGGTCATTTGAGCAAATCCGGTACTCTCGAATGATGGTGCAGTTATGTCACAGATATTCTGGGATGGCATCGGTTGCTGTTGACGTGTCGGAGTTCTTTCTCTTGAAACTCCCGATATTCTCCCGAAGGAAGGCATGCTGACGTCCTCTATGAACTCATTATTAAAGGGTCCTCGACCTGAGTTGGTCATTTGACCAAGTCCGGTACTTCCGAATGATGGAGCAGTTATGTCACAAATATTCTGGGATGGCATCGTTTGCTGTTGACGTGTGGGAGTTCTTCCTCTGAAGGATCCAGATACTCCCCCGAAGGAAGGCATGCTGACGTCCTCTATGAACTCATTATTAGAGGGTCCTCGACCTGAGTTGGTCATTTGACCAAATCCGGTACTTCCGAATGGTGGAGCAGTTATGTCACAAATATTCTGGGATGGCATCGTTTGCTGTTGACGTGTCGGAGTTCTTCCTCTTGAAACTCCCGATACTCCCCCGAAGGAAGGCATGCTGACGTTCTCTATGAACTCATTATTAGAGGGTCCTTGACCTGAGTTGGTCATTTGACCAAGTCCGGTACTTCTAAATGATGGAGCTGAAATATCACGGATATTCTGGGATTGCATCATTTGCTGTTGACGTGTCCTAGTTCTTCCTCTTGAAACTCTTGATACTCCCCCGAAGGAAGGCATGCTGACGTCCTCTATGAACTCATTATTAGAGGGTCCTTGACCTGTGTTGGTCATTTGACCAAGTCCGGTACTTCCAAATGATGGAGCTGAAATATCACGGATATTCTGGGATTGCATCATTTGCTGTTGACGTGTCCTAGTTCTTCCTCTTGAAACTCTTGATACTCCCCCGAAGGAAGGCATGCTGACGTCCTCTATGAACTCATTATTAGAGGGTCCTCGACCTGAGTTGGTCATTTGACCAAGTCCGGTACTTCTAAATGATGGAGCTGAAATATCACAGATATTCTGGGATTGCATCATTTGCTGTTGACGTGCGGGAGTTCTTCCTCTTGAAACTCTTGATACTCCCCCGAAGGAAGGCATGCTGACGTCCTCTATGAACTCATTATTAGAGGGTCCTCGACCTGAGTTGGTCATTTGACCAAGTCCGGTACTTCCGAATGATGGAGCAGTTATGTCACAGATATTCTGGGATGGCATCGTTTGCTGTTGACGTGCGGGAGTTCTTCCTCTGGAGGATCCAGATACTCCCCCGAAGGAAGGCATGCTGACGTCCTCTATGAACTCATTATTAGAGGGTCCTCGACCTGAGTTGGTCATTTGACCAAGTCCGGTACTTCTAAATGATGGAGCTGAAATATCACGGATATTCTGGGATTGCATCATTTGCTGTTGACGTGTCCTAGTTCTTCCAATTGAAACTCTTGATACTCCCCCGAAGGAAGGCATGCTGACGTCCTCTATGAACTCATTATTAGAGGGTCCTCGACCTGAGTTGGTCATTTGACCAAGTCCGGTACTTCCGAATGATGGAGCGGAAATATCACAGATATTCTGGGATGGCATCGTTTGCTGTTGACGTGTGGGAGTTCTTCCTCTGGAGGATCCAGATACTCCCCCGAAGGAAGGCATGCTGACGTCCTCTATGAACTCATTATTAGAGGGTCCTCGACCTGAGTTGGTCATTTGACCAAGTCCGGCTCTTTTAAATGATGGAGCTGATATATCACGGATATTCTGGGATTGCATCATTTGCTGTTGACGTGTCCTAGTTCTTCCTCTGGAAACTCTTGATACTCCCCCGAAGGAAGGCATGCTGACGTCCTCGATGAACTCATTATTAGAGGGTCCTCGACCTGAGTTGGTCATTTGACCAAGTCCGCTACTTCCGAATGATGGAGCAGTTATGTCACAGATATTCTGGGATGGCATCGTTTGCTGTTGACGTGCGGGAGTTCTTTCTCTGGAGGATACAGATACTCCCCCGAAGGAAGGCATGCTGACGTCCTCTATGAACTCATTATTAGAGGGTCCTCGACCTGAGTTGGTCATTTGACCAAGTCCGGTACTTCCGAATGATGGAGCGGAAATATCACAGATATTCTGGGATGGAATCGTTTGCTGTTGACGAGTCGGAGTTCTTCCTCTTGAAGCTCTCGATTCGGCCAAAAAATAGGGAGCTCTTTGGTCCTCCAGGCGTTCAGTTGTCATGTTCTCAGCCTCAGCAATTCGTGTACTCATCGCAGGCATCGATGTGTCTTGGAATGATGGCATCGATATATCGTCCAACTGTTCCTCCACCTGACTGGAAATATTTTCGCTCTGATCACGATGGGTGGTTATCTTGCGATGCTTTGTATGGACACTGTTGTTCTGCGGATGGAATAAGTTGCCAATAATATGACAAGTAAAAGATCTTTAATGTTTTGCATTTGAAAATACGATTTGGTGAACATAATATTCAGGGTTGACTTGTCTAAAATTTTGAAAAAGAAAAATATATGTCATTACACATATCTGTCGTTTTCTATTTGTATTTATGAAAGAATTCGTAAATTAGCATTTTTAATAGTATCTAAAGATTTCTCATATACCGGTTAAGAGAGGATATTTCAATACTATTTTCTGAATTTCAGAAAAAGCTTTTTCTCAGAATCATGGTTTGCATTTCTAAAATATATAATAACCGATTTAGGACAAGGTTTTTTTATATGTAAGAAAAAGGTATTCCTACATTTCTAAAAACAAGACATTCTTTCTAATTGTAGATCAGCACGGCTGTTAATAATATAATCAAACATATATATATGTAGATACTTTCATCTGCTGCTTGGAATGAGATCAGGGTATAAAAAGGCGTTTTTTTTAATGGGCTATGCTTTGCTTACTTGTTGAGAAGACATTGGAGTGTTACTGACCAATGGATCTAGTAGAGTATCTCCACACTCGTACTTCAAATTGTCCACAATCTGAAAGCAGACACTATCCTGATGTGTTTCCGACTCCTTTTCTTTGTCGTCCATATCTGGTGGCGATATATTGTCCAGATACTCCACATTCGATCTGGACTGATGTGAGGGTATGGTTATATTGAAAGATGGTGCCGACATGTCCGCCAGTCGTTCCTCCGGCAGATTGCTCAGATTGAGGGACTGCTGTGGAATATATCTAGTTTGTCGCTGCTGCTGCTGCTGGGGCTCAGCGTCAGTCTCATCTGCAATTGGGTTAGGGTTGGTCAGAATGCTACACAGCTGCACGGCTACTACAAACATGTTAGGTTGCGAAAGAAGCCCGGATGACGCCACTCCTCGTTGCCCGTCAGTCCAAAATCACGGGGATCGTATTGTGGCACTGGCTGCTGTCCACTGAAACCGGGTCGCAGATGTACCGGCGTATTGTTCAAATCATTCTGTGGCGTCGGACCGCCGCTCTCCGTTTGTTTCTGCTCGTTGTGCATGTTTTCCACGGGAAATCTCATATATTCCACCCAATTTTGTACTTACTTGTGTTGGAACGAAAAAATAAAATAAAAACAAACACTTTCTTCCTGTCTTTAAAGTTGCCAAATGAAAATCTTTGAATGTATTCAGAGAGTTGAGAGCGAGGCCTGCTTCATCATTCAATCTGCTTTGAAATCATTCCTCAATCCACTCAATCAGATTTCTCTTGTGTGCCCCATGATTATGATTATGTTATTAGATCAGCGAGGAGAGAACTGTCATCTGACAGCAGAGAGCTCTGCCAGTTACTTTTACACCTAGAAAAAAATAAGACAGATATGAAAATCGCTCTAAAATCAAGAACAATTTTCTAATTTCTTAAAATATTTTCTTAATATACAAAAAAAAATTAGAAAAGTTTTTTTTTAATTTGAAATGCTTTAACAAATAAATCTTACATGTTGATAAATGTGAAGAATTAAATGGAAAAAAATGAACATAAATATATTAAATTAAAAAATTAAACACACAAAACGTAAACTATAAGTTTTTCAAATGTTTATATGAATCTTAAAATACACATGTTGGTTAATGAAAGCAGACATACATAAATCATCACGGGAAACTAAAATAAAAAAATTTATAGTTTTTTGCAAATATAAAAAAATAAATAAACCAAAAACAGTTAAAAGATAGCTGCTGAATAAGAAGTAGACCTTGGCGATTACCCAAAATTTGGAGAGAATGTTTTCTCTGAGTGTAGCATGCTGCATGCACTTCCGCTTCAAAGCACCAAATACAATTAACACAAGCGCATAGTTTTTAATTTACAGTTTTCCTTCTGCTTCATTGGCTTTCGAGATGGCTGCCTGGCAACGCGCAATTCTTAAGAGCTGCTGTCTGCCGCAGGTGTGCGAGTCTGTCTGTGCCTGTCTGTGTATGTGTGTGTGTGTGTGTGTGTGTCGTTGTGGTCGACTTAGGGCTGGCAAGTCGTCACACGAAACCGCTTTCATTTCCGCCAAACACAATTGCATCATTAGCGATGCAATCTCCGTTACTTAACGTAACCGCAACATGCCGGAAATGAAATCCGAGGCAAGCTGGCGCGCCCAGTTCCAAGCTCCTGGTGAACGACTCGACAAGTGACTCGCCGAGCTAAATTCAAAAAAAAAAAAAAATAGAAAAAAAACCCAACACAAAAACCAAAACCCACACAAGAAAGAAGAAAAGGTAGCCATGTCTAAGCAATGCCGAAGATTGCATACCCTTTGAAGAGCCAAATGATATAGTTATCCGATCAAGGAGCAGCAAGAGTGATCCTTTAATTGACTACGCCCTTGTTGGCAACAAGAAATGAGAGACCCATCGGCTTAAGCATATTGACTTAAGTAACTGAAAACTCTGATATGACCAACTCGAAAAGAGAGATGGAAAATTATGGGAGCTACAGTCAGACAGCCTCAGAGACACAAGTGCAATAAGTACACACGGAAGAAAATCTAGCAAGTCCCAGAAAACTAGGTAAATTGTCTGGTTTTTATTAACAATTTCCAAAAATACGCGCAAATTGTTTTAAGTTTTCTATATATTTTTTCTAATTTTATCTAGAAAAGTTTTGTGCTATTGAGGAAAACAATTTCTAAAAAGATAATAAATAGGTTAAGTAACTAAAAACTTATTGTAAGTATTCTGTGTAAGCAACTATTTTTACCACATCGTCAGATATACAAAAAGCCCGCCGGAAATTGGACATATCAGTTTTCGAAGGATATGTGCAAAGTTTCCAGAGTGAGACCGTTATCAAAGGTGCGGCATTTAATCAAATAGATGCGTGTCTCCTACAGGCGGCACAACAAAACGCGAATGCCTCTGGGCTAGGGTAGAAAAGCAGAAAAGTCGCGTTGCAAAGGAAATATGACGTCGCCGTGTGGCACACAGTCAAAGAGGAGTCGCGTCCAGGAGGCAGTCGCCCAGTCACCCAGTCGCCAAGGATAAAGGAAAACAACCGGAAAGCAAACGAAATGATGCTGCTGCGCACAAATAATCGAATAAAGCCGCAGCTGAACCGTAGCCCCATGACTCTGTGTGTGTGTGTGTGCGTGTGTGTGTGCGGACCAGCGAACAGCAGCAGGTGAAGCCACCGCCCCGGATAGCCAAAGTTAGAATCCCGCTGACAGTGTGGCGGACATTGAAGCTCTTCCTTCCTCTCGTCGTCTGCTCCCCCTGCTCCTCATAGTCCTGCTTCTCCTGCCCCTCATTTATTGCATTAGTGCGTCCCAAGGACGCAAGGACAAATGATTACGCGGTGTCGCTTCATTTAGCTAGCTGCCATTCTGCTGGGCAACTCTGCCACTCTGCCACAAATATTTAACTTAAGCTTTAGCAAACACACATGCGAGGGTCAACTGAACAGTTTCAGCAGACATCGCTAAGCTGATCAGAAGAGTCGCGACTGGAAAAGGTATAATGATGGTGTGCAACAGGCAGTTGTATTTAAGGCAAAGTTTATAGTAGATTGGTTGGAAACTTTCGATTTTTGATACGATTTTCAAAAACCGGGGCTAATTCATGGGAACTCGATTTCGAGAACAATACTTAATGCAATCTGATTCAATTTTCGTGTGCAAATTATAACAAAAACAAGTTGTCGTTGGACAACTTGACGAAGTTAACAAACTGCCCTCGCACACGTGTGTGCCCAGCTTCAAATGGAATGTTTGAGATATGTGCAGGCAATCAAGCAGCTATTTGCATATGTCTCTCTCCCTCTCCCCACCCTCTCTCTCTCTCTGTCTCTTTCTCTCAACTCTGCACCTTTTGGCACGAACGAGCGTCTTCAGAGACTCTAAGGCGTCTCACCTTTCCCCCTCGGAGTACAACCCCCTCGCGACAGTGCACACAGTGCCAAGTTGTCATTTTTCACGACGCTTTGTGCCGCATTAATGTGCATATTAAAATGGACGGCGAGGCAGCCAGACGAACTAGTGTTGCCTACATCAGACTGACTGAATGACTAACTGACAACATCATATTCATTTAGGGGTAGCTCGGTGGGCGACGGGCGGCTAGGGAGGGTTGTGCTTGGCTTTACAAAAGAGTTTTGCCAGTCAGCCTCAAGGCTACGCAGACTTTTGGGGAGAATAAGAAGAAAAGCAAGTAGGTTGACACAAAGTTGGGGAACGTTTAGCTTGCTTACTTTTCAATTTGGCTGGGGTGAGTTTTTTTCATTTTTTTATTTTTGTGGGGACAGGGTGCTTTCGAGTGCGCAGAGCTAACGGTTGCGGGGGCGGCATAATGCAATGCATCAGCACAAAGAGCTGGGGTTCCTCCCCCCCAAAAAGCAGAAAACACAAAAATGAAGAGTATGTTGCGGGTAATTGTGCCAAAGTTGATGGAATTTAACATCAATGGGGTATTTCGTGGTGTATGTGTGTTTACTGTACTTGATGCCTGCTGTTGTTGTCGTTGTTGTTCTTCGCAGCATACTAATTAATCCTTCATTAATTTATAATCACGGCTAAAGCTTTGCATTATATGCGCCATTTGCACTGAGCTGCAGTTCCCAAATGTAGAAATATCTTGTGCTATGGGATAATGAAATGAAATGAGTGCTCTCACAGGTGCAGCTCGAGTTGAAGATACCCTGTATTTGAAGTAATATTCTGGAGGGAATATGTTGCGGAAAATATCGACTGATTCCCACCGATTCCCGTTTATAATGTATTTAAATGTAGTGTTTTTCTAGAAGTAGAATCATTATGAAATATCGCTGATTTTTGCACCATTTGATGATTTTGGATAAAAATTGACAAATTTTGGCATAGGAACAAAATTTTCCTGATCAGTATTTATAAATAGTTTTTTCTTAAATCTTAGTACTCAAGAGAGAATAAAAAGCTATAATTAATTGTGCAGACTTTCACTAGTGTTTTCCATGTTAACAATTCTTCACACTTAAACATTTTCCAGATCTGAATCGGCTGACTTTGATAGTGGGTTTTTTTTCAAATTACCGTTTATCACTTTTAAGAAATTCCCAACGTTTTACATTTTGAAGGCATTTTTATAGTGTTAAATGGTAATTTAAGAAAACCCAACTTTCGAATATATTGGGACAACAGCCAACGCCATCTAGCGGCAACGTCTGTCAACACACATTGCGAACGCAGCTTTGTCGAACACAGGGCAGCTGTTAACTAACAGCAACTGTTCAGTAACAGCCACTGTTGCGTAACAGCTCTCTGTTGTGCTTTTTTGAACTAAAATGTTTCCGTTTCGAATTGCAGTGAAAATAAAATGCTTTGAACAAACTGTATACAAATTGGTATTAACTGTTTTTAACAGCGACAAAGTTGCTTGGTGACAGCATGAATTGACCAAAACACAAAAAGCACGCTTGTTGCCCGCGGCAACCAATAAGTCAGCTGTGGCAAATTGGTTGCTTGTAAACAAACAAAAGAAGTAAAAGAAACATGAGCAAAGAACTGAAATTGATTAAACATACTTGCAAACATATTTGAACGAGATGTGCCTCTGAATGGGTCTGCGATGCGCTAAGCTGCGCCGCTGCTCCTGGTGTGCCAGCTCCTGCTCCTGTTTCTGGTGCTGCTGCTGCTGCTGCTCTGGGCCTGCTGCCACGGAGCGTTTCAAGGTGCTGCTGTTGGGTACCGCTGGCAGCGGCAAAACCCAATTGGGACATCTGCTCAGCGGAGAGGAGCGCGACGCGGCGGATTTGGGGCCCACAAATGGGGTGCGCTGCTATCGCTGCCAGCCGGACGCCGCCTGCCTGCTGCTCCTCACCGAGGTGACATCATCTAAAAAATTATAAATATATGTAAATAAATGTGTTCGGTTTAAAGGTGGGCGGCAGCGAGGATATGCAGAGGATCTGGCCACACTACTATGCCAGCAGCCATGCACTCATCTTTTGCTACGAAATGAGCGACAGCTACGAGGAGCTCCTGGTTAGCTTTCGGCTGTTGCAGCGCTGCCTGGAGCATCGCGAGCTGCGTGGCAAGCCGGTGCTGCTGGTCTCGTGGCGCCACTGCGATGGCGTCCAGCTCTACGACGTGGCGCATGCCTTCCGGCTCGAGCAGCTGGCCAACGATTGCGGCTGTCCGCTGCACATGTGCCATCTGGGGCACGAACGGGATGTGTGGTACGGCTTGGCCTGGCTGCAACGTCAGCTACACGCTCGAGCGCCGGCCTTGGCGCAGCGCATCAAATATGATCTCAATCTGCAGGTAAAGGAAGAAAGAAACATTTTGAATATATATATTTATAAAGAGGCGATCAAGATAATATAAGTGCAGACTAACATCGGCTGTAAAATTATTAACAACATTTAAATCAAAATGAAATCAAAATCGTCAAATTTACCAAAAATAAGCCGGTCAAAATAATAGTTGTGGATTAGTTGTGATTTCTTTGCTTTTCCCGTGACTAAATCATATTTCTAAAAACAATATATGATCTGTGGGTGTATATTTTATGACGTTCTTTTCTCGAAAGGGAAGTTTCACTACTATTATATTGACCGCAACTGTACATACAAAAAGAGTATTGCTGTGATTTTTAGAAATAATTTTTAAATATGCGCAACATTTTTTTTGTTTTTTTATTAGAAAGAATTTTCTCGTTTCAGTGCGCTTTTTCTCTGAGTGTACGCATACCTTTCTCTCACTCTATCCACATATGCATGAATATGCCCTGCCTCATTCTGTCTTTTGCTTACACAAACTGTTAAACATGCATACTTACATACATACGCATACAAACAAAGAAATTCACCTCGCACTTGCCTGTCTCATTCCCTCCCTTGCAGTCTTGGCAGCGGCGCAAACGCACTTTCGTCTCCAACGGTAAATTGGCGCAGGTGCATCGTCAGCGCTTTCGACGCGCACACAGAAAGGTGAGCCAGCACCCTTCTCTCATCTCGCTCACACTCACGCTCTCATTGTGTGTATTTGCAGCTCTGGCCACTGCCACTGGCCTCTGACGTCACGCAACGGTCGCCCCCGCGTCCACGCACTGCGCCGGCCGCCATCTTTACTGCGCGTCCGCAACAACCATAAAACTGCCTCCGCAATTAACATAAATGTGCAAGTGTGCCAAAAACAGTATATTTTTTTTTTGTTGTTTGCAATAATAAATCAAATGCACAATTTACATATTTAAATTATAAACACAAATAGTTTTATAAATTCGGTCAGTTCAATGGCTTCAGCTGATCGATTAATCGCTATTCACTGGAATAGCGAGTGTCGACGTAACCAGGGCTGGCAGCTGTCTTCACTGCTGCAGCTTTAATGAGTTATTTCGCATTTATACAAATACTAAACTAAACTCAGCTAAAATTGATTAATGATCGCTGCCATAAATTATTTATCATACATATGCGCTGTGCGACATGAATTTAGACCTAGTATGTGTCATTATTGAGTGCAACAATTGACACCGATAACAATGACAACTCGATGACAAGCAAAGCACTCGAATTAAGTGAGAAATTTGTACATTTTCCTTATATCCAGTTGAAAACTGCATTTTAAAGTTGGCAACTAATCGGCGATTTTTAGTTCAATTTTGTTGTGGAAATAAACGGGAAGGAAGGGTATCAGGAGGGAGGGCGTCGCTGTAGTTAAGCTCTACTACAGCATCTACCGTTTGCAATCCCTCTCCCGCTGCGGCACCAGCCTGGCGATAACTGCCAGCCGATGATGTATTGCAGAATAGCAATAAGTAAACCACAACAACACCTCACAAACACACACACGCACGGGCATACACATGCACATGCATGCATGGATATACAAACAATTACCAACACTAAGAGAGTTTGCCATTCCACTCTCTCACACTCACCACTCACACACACACACACACACACTCGCTGGCTGCTGACATTGATGATTGCGACTGTTGTTGTTATTGTTGTTGTCATCGTCTGGAGACGCTTGAACGTGTGCCTCGTAATAATCCCAATATATAAGCCAGCCAAAAATCCCAACACACACACACACACACACACATGCATAAATAAACATGTGTCGCCGTGTGTTGTAACGTAAAGTGTAAAATAAGCATCAATCATCGCTTATTCGAGTTGTCATCAATCACACACACGCTGCACACACAGCAAAAAGTACAACTACAACAGCAACGTGGAAGCAACAAGCACCGTTATCCTTGGTGGTTAGTTTTGTACCCTACCCCTGCCACATCGTGTCATTCACCACTCACCCTGCCGCAAAGCATTTACAAACTTGCCGTCTTTAAATTTTGCAGCCTCTGCTGCCGGTTCGGAACTAGACGCGAAATACAACCCTGCTCTTGTAATCAGGATTTGCCAGTTATTAAATCATCAGGTTGCACGATCAGGCAGCACGCCCCAAACCGCTGTCACATGTCTGTCAACACTCAAAACTTAAAAGGAGGAGGAGGAGATAAGCCAATACTATAAGAAAATTATCAACCGACTGAGCAATACTCTGTTCTGCTCCTATTCACCCAAACAATTAATTATTGCAGATAAAGTATGTAAAAATGATGGCAACGCTGCGGGGAAGTGCACAGCAAGCAGCTAGAGAGCGTTAGCACTAATTTCTTAAGAGTTGCCAGAGTGCAGAAGAAAGAGCTTTAATCAGTCTACATATAAATATTATAATTCATGCATATTATTTAAATCAGAAATAATATATTCCAAGGCAGACACACACACACAGACACAATGAAAAAAGAACTGAAGTGTAACCGAATACTGTGAACCCCTCCACTGGCCCTTTTGCTGCCCACTGGCTATGTTGCGTGCGTCAGGGCAGAAAATAAAGATTTAATCGGCATTTATGTATGTATTTTTAGGTTTTTATGATAATGCCCGTCGTAATCGCATTTTTTTATTTTTTTTTAAATGGAACCCAACGAGTTGTCAAACGAGACCTTTCGCTTATCAAATTGGAATGGGAATACGTCGTAATTTAAAGAGCTCTCTGCTCGAGCCAAAAGAAATACAAAATAGTATTAAATGCATTTGATTAAAAAGTCGAAGTCAAACAAAGAGAACAGTTACGTGTAACTGTAATTTGTCCATTTAATTTCTGGTTGTGAGTAGACAAAGTGGAGGATATGACGACTGCTGAGAGCAGGTGAAGGCTTAATGGGAAACAAAGAGGTGCAAGAGACCAGCTCTGATCCGACGAGTTGCATTTGATTGTTATTTGTTGTAAGTTATCGATCTCTAGCGCGCTGCATGTCATCGAGCTCAATGCAACCGTGTTAATGATAATTGCATTGTGTTATTTGCTTAATGCTATGAATACTTGTCCACCACAGAACTCAACTCTGAACTCCGGATTCTAAATGATTGAGATAACTAATTAACGTATGCAGGAAAAGTGAAATTGTAGTTAAATTGGCAACAGTGGACAGTGGCTAAATCATAGCAACAACAGCAACGACAAAAGCGATTCTTATTTCAATTTTCGACAAATTGCTTGTTATGCTGAAATGGAACTAGTGTTTTTGTACAATTTCGGAGCGATTCTAAAAACGAAAACAGAAACCACACTCAAACAATCAGACAGACAATTAAATGAAAGTCACGCCGCTTTAACATTTTGCGGTCAGACGAGCGAAAGAAGGCGAGAGCTCCGCTGAAGGGGGTGTGAAGGGAATACAACATGCCTTGCCCCAAAACCTGACACAGCCCGGCAAGCAGACAGACAGACTATAGAGTGGAGTGGACTACACTCAGAAAAAGTTGTAGTCCTTAATTTAAAAGTCTTTTTTTTGCCGACTATATTTATATATTATATAATATTTATTTAATATTTCTTTTTTGCCCATCAACCTATCTAAATCAATGATTTTTTTGTTCTACTCAGGTTTGGACTAACAAAAAACATCGGACTACTATATCCTATAGCTAAAATTTAGAAACTGAATATGATCTAAAATAAAAAATGATACAAATAATGCTTTTCGGGTGCACAATCTTTTCGGTCAGTGTCAGCTGGTTGGCAGCAGACTTGCAGCGAAATTAATTTGCAACACTGTGCGCTTTTAATCCACACATGATACAACACTCTGTAGACCCCACCCGCCCTTCCCTTCTGCCTATCCCCCCCTCTACTCCCTCGTCCATCGGCGTGTGCGATTGCAACGAAAATCAGAAAGCGGATTAAACGTATTCGTGAGAACTCGTCAACGATTTCGCACCTGTTTGACGGCCATACCACCACGGCCCCTTCCCCTGCTCATTCCCCCTCATGCCTCCTCGCTGCTGTTGTGTGTAGCAGAGTGGGCGTGGTCCGTGGGCATATAATGCCAATTAGAATTTCAAGTTCGCAGTCCGTTGAAGCCGCCGAGAGTGTAAATAGAGACAGAGGCACACAAAGAGAGAGAGAGAGAGAGATAAAGCACACCTCGGGGCAACACACACACACACACACACAACACGACATCAATGGAGAATCACCCTTAACCCCATTGCGATTTTTTTGCGCCAACGCAAATTGTTTATCGCCTTCAGGGCGCTTTATTAACTTTACGGCTGACCGAATCAAGAATGGGCGATATTCTGGAGGGTATACTGGAGGGTGTGTGTGTGTGTGTAAGTCTTTCAACACTTAAACCGACCTGAGCGGAACGTCGAACTGAAATTGAGCCCACGGCTCTTTTTTGGCCAGGCACCTTTTAACGGACGCTCGATTTTCATCTGTTTCTCTTTTGTTGTTATCGAATACCCACTGAAAGGGGCTAAAGAGGGTAGCATGAAGTTGGACTTATATATAGCCGGTCGGGCATGTGAACTCCCGATCTCAGAGCATATGAAATGTGAAACATAAGTTCGAGTTCGATCGAGTTTCTTTCATTTTATCGATAACAGCCACTATTGATAAGCATCGATTTTGGATTGCAATGAAATTCACAACTTTCTCACTTTTCACAGAGAGATACTCTCTCATTCGTACTTGTTTTCAATTCGAATTGATATGGTTTGTCCGGTTAAACACGCACACACACACACACACACACGCACATAAACGCATGCACACACACACACACTACTTTAGCACATTGCTTTACGGCTTTTGACGGCTTCGAGGTGTATTTTTTTTTTTCGTTTGTGGAACGCGGAAATGCACTCAAAATATTAAATGCTTCAGTTATTTGCAATTATTGTGCGCTGGCCTTGTGCTTAATTTATAATACGGCCGTGGGATTTCAGTTAACAGCCTGTCCAGCTGCTCTCTCTCTTGACCACGATATCTGTGGGAGGGGCAGCGAGGGGAGTCAGTTGGAAGCCCATTTTCAGCTGAAAATGCAGTCGTAATTAATATTTCAGCATTTCTGATTTTGGTGTCTTTAAAAGTTTTTGGCCTTTGGAAAAAGAGTTCACCAATAAAACGAAGTCAAACGAAGCAAGCAGATATATATATATATAATTTGTGCAACTTGTTGTGCGTGTGTGTGTGTGAGTGGGGGGCGGAGGAGGTAACTAGTTAATTCAAATTCCTTGATTTTCTATGCAGAAATCAAGAGAGATGACGTCACAGCTCAATGCAAAAAAAATAAGAGGACAACTTGGGTCATGTATCTAAGTCCATGTCATTACTCCTCTCTCTCTCTCTCTCTATTGCTCTTGTTCTGTTGACCCCCCACTTGCATCCTTCTCTGCCTCTTAGTGTTGGTCTTGGTCTCTTAGTGTCCTTTCAATGCCCGCTGCTTGACTTCATAAATATGCCAACCGGACTCTATCAAAATACTTACTCGCACTATCTCTCCCTCTCTCTTTCTCGCTCTCTCTCTCTCTTTCTCTCTCTCTATCTATGTCGCCCTCTTTCTCTCTGTGAGGGGAGACAGATTGAGTGAAGAAAAGCGCCGCCAGTTGAACATAAACCAAGCGAGTAAATTGAGACACGACGGACACGTGAGTTTGATAGATTGAAGCATATGTATATAGAGAAAGCACACACACACACACACACACGCACAAATGTCGACATGTGTGTGTGTTTTGTGTTGTTGTGTGCGTATTTCATTAACGTCGCCTTTGAAAATCCATTCATTTATCAAAAGCAAACTTCAAACACGCAACACATATCTCTGTGTGTGTGCAAATGTGTGTGCCTGTATGTGCGTTTGCGTGTGTGTGTGTGTTTGTATGCTTAGTGGGCGTCAGATACTGCAACAATTTGGCAAGGATGTGCTGCGGATCTGGTTGGGGGTAGTGGATGAATCGTAAAAGTCGTTGCGGCCAAAATGGGATCAATGAAGTATGCCTAGGAATCTGTCATTTATGACACATGACATACTTTACGAGGCAAACACCACACTGAATCACCCACACCCCACCACCCACACAACACAAACTCATCACACACACACAAACACACACCAGCGTGAAGAAATTTAAGATATCGCGCAGCAAACTTGACCAAAATTGCAATCGAAAGTTTTGCACTCAACGACGACGAGTTCGATGCGACTTCTGCTTCAATCATTGTCTCAATCAGCTTGTAGGTCTCAAAGATGAATTCATAGCTCCTTCTGCCTCAATCATCGTCTTAATCATCTCATGTTCATAATTTGTATACGTAATACCCATCTAATGGTTGGATTTGGCATGGATTTGACTCTGACACCGAAGCTATAGCTTCTTAATCCGTCCATCCGTTCGTCATTGTAATGTTAAACAGAGCTCAATGATGTTGAGTACAGGATACATAGAAGATATATACATATGTATATCATATACATAAAGTGTACCCCTATGAATATTTATTCCTTACACGACTACTAACTATTTTCCCAGCTTCTCTTTTACTTTTGCCTTTTCTTCTTTCTGCTCCTATCTACTATCTTGCTTCTCATTTTTCTCTTAAGGATAAAATATTTTATTCAGTCACGCCCACTTCCGCCCCCCAAAAAGCTGAAACGCAACAACTGCAATGTTCTCACTAGTTCTTTGGTAATATAGTGTACTTAATTTCGATCGAAATACAAGCAGCAATCACTAAATGATTTTTAGATGTCAACGATATCGATTACCGATTAACGTTTAATATTCGTCCTAAAGCGCTGGCTATCAGCTGTAAACAAAAGATGGCCTAGCAAAATGCACTTGACATTTGGCCTTAACCAGCTAAAATCGCTACTCTGACTCTCTCTCTCTCTCTCTCTCTCTCTGTGTCTCTTTGGCTGTCTCTCGTTTGTTCTCTAAGGCAATCGAAAAATACTTAGCATCGCACGTCAAATGTCACTAAATAATGCAAAGAACCAATTACCAAAGGACCAAAACCGAAACCAAGTGATCCACTTGCAACTGTTGTTGTTGTGCTGCCTGACGCTGAAAAGTATGCCACATAAAATCGAAGTGCAAAGCAAAAGCAGCGAGCAAAAGCAGCAAGCAAAAGCAGCAAGCAAAATCAGCAAGCAGCAAGCAAACGCATTAAAAGCAACTTAATAATTCAGATCGAAATCACCAATCAGCGCCGCTGACATGTTGACAAACGACGCCGCCAGCAGCATAAGAAAGGGCGCGTGGGGAAGGGGTGAAGGGAAGGGAGGGGGAGGGGGGTGTAGGGGGTGGTGAAGGCATTGAATGGGTGGTTGGGTGGCGCTGGGGCACGTGAATGGTGAACAAGAGATTTACATTTTGAAAATCGAATGGCGACATAAGCCACCGCAAAGCAAAAGACACGCAACCACAAAGCCATAATAAAATCCATGATAAACAAGATAAGCGAACACAACAAAATCTATATTTATATATATGTATATAAATGTGTGTGTCTGTGTGTGAGTGTGTGCGAGTGTGCACATAAAGAACAGTGAATACACTTTTCACATTATTTTTCATTCACTTGTGCATATATATTTTCACATTGCTATCGTCTATAGATTTGTATCGATATTCGCAAGACGAGGACAGTTATCGGCAAACATTATCTGTGTTATACGAGAAATTATATTCCAATATCTACAAACTCTACAAACTCGACTCTTGATCATGAATTAATATAATATAATAGTTGTGCTGTTTATCATTAATATCTCTGCATCTCTGCATATTATATATCAATATATATTCCAGCGAAATTTGGTAAATGATGACAATTTAAAATCACTTACAATCATTTTGATTTTACATATTATATAGATATATATATATTTTTCTCTTTTTAGTTGTTTTTTTTGTTGTTGTGTGAGGCTGCCTCTTCAAGTGGCAATGCCCGCTGCCATTAAGGGTATTCCCGCAGTGAATCTCTTCTGGCAAAGAGTATATCTATTTCAGTTCCAACAACAGTTGCTGTTTTGGCACATCGGCTGGCAACCACTTCCAACATGCTGATACGAATACCAACCGCGCCCCCCTTCCCCACACACACACACAGAGACAACCACCCCCTCATCCACCCGCCCTTTAGCTGATTCGACGGCTCATCTTCGTTCGTTTGTTGAACGTTGTCAACGTTGTCTTCGATGTCTTCGTTTGCAATCAATGAAAGATTTATGACAACACGCTCCATAGACGTATGTATGTATCTGTACATACACACACACACACACACACACACAGTAATTTTTTTTTTATGTCACATCATTATTTTTATTACGACGCTGCCGGCGGCAACAACAAAAACATCGACCCGTTATTTGAGAGTGATTAGTGACTAAAAATGACAACAATAATAATTGCATTGTGTGCGTGTGTGTGTGCGTGTTTGTGTGTATGTGTATGCGAGTGTGCGTGTGTGTGTGTGTGTGTCCGTCTGTGTGGGTGAGTGATGGCCATGGTTTCCAACGATTGCTGATATTCGATATGATTCACAAATAAGTACAAATATTTATTATTTTACTCGTACCGCGTACCTCGTAGTCGTCGTACACCCTGTTAGTGGGAAAGCACCCTCGAGCTCATCCCACTGGAGATTGATCAAATACCAAAAAAAGAAAAAGAAAAAAAGCGACCTATGCTAGTATTCGTAATATTGGTATCTCCAGATTTTTTATAAAAATATGTACATTACTCAATAATAGAGTTGCTTGGGTTTGGTGCCCGTAATCGGTTGCATATATATGCGCAACTGGTTCTTGGTTAAGATTGCAATGGAAAATGTTGAGCTGTGCAATTGAACCGGTTCGGTTCAGGCTCAAACCCGTTGACACTCATAACTAAGATTGAGATGGGCTTGGGTACGGTTCATTCAATTTTGTTAACGGCTCAAAATCGGTTAACTGTCATGGTCTCAACTGAAAGAGACGCATTTCACACATTCTGTTGCTGTTGTTGTTGCTGATGTTGTTGCTGTTGCTGATGTTTTTGCTGTTGCTGATGTTGTTGCTGTTACTTTTTTAAAACAATTTGTAACTCAACTTGGGAATTTTCCAAAATATTCATTCTCCCTCTCACTCTCTCTATCTCTCTCTCTCTCTCTAGCGCTCTCTCTCTCTCTCTCTGTGTGTTCTCTGCTGCTGCTTCTAACTCACATTTGACGCTAACTGCATTTTGTAGACGACTTTTTAGCCATTCCCATGCCCCTTTAAATTTGCGTTGCATCCCTTTGGCGCCCTGCCCGTTTGTCACTGTAAGTGAAATCTTTCAGTGCGTGTAAAATGCCGTTGCTCGGTTTTTGGGTGCCACGCCCACACACTTGCTCGTGCAACGCGCCCACCCGTCCAGCAGCATCAGCAGCAGCAGCAGCAGCAGCTAGTTGGACAACAATGAAATGCTTTTAGCATCGCAGCTCTCGCAGCGCCAAGCGAAAATTAAGTTAACAACACAGCAAGCAGCAGCAGCAGCAGCAGCAAAGACAAAAACAAAAGCAAAAACAAAAAATACAAAAAAAACGTACAAAAAATAAAGAAAGTTTAGTGCACTGTTTTTATTGAAAATTGAGTTAAAAAACAGAAAGTGTCAGACAAGAGAGTCGTTTTCGGCTTGTTGTATTTTTATTTGCCAACATGCTTTTCTCCTACTTCCTCCTCCACCTCCTCTTTCTCTCCCTCTTCCTCTCCCCCTTCCAATCCCCTCTCCCTCTTCTTCTGCAACTTCCTTGTTTTGCTATTGTTGTTGCGAACCCCCACCCACTCACCACTCCCCGCCCCCCCAGCTACGGAAGTGCAATCACATAAAATCTGTAGTTCATTGTTAGCTTTGACTATAAATACACATTTTCAACTATTTCAAAAAAAAAAAAAATGTATTCAGATATACATATATATATATACACATATATAAAAGAGAAAGTAATAATTTGAGTTTATTTTTCAATAACATTTTGATATGTTTCGCCCAAGTAAATTTCTTTTCTTTCGGATTCCTTACCGCAATTTGTATATTTTACTTATCAGAATCGGAATTGGAATCGGATACCAAATTCGTATCGGTTTGACAACCTGCTTATTGTGTAACAGTGGTCTTGGAGGAGGGACTCTCCGTTATCCACATATTAATTTCAGGAGCGTCTCTATTTTCGAGGTTCAGTTGCTGAGTTTTCAGCCGCAGTTTCAGAAGCCAGAACAAATTTTTGTTTGAATTTCATTTGAGCTGCTTTCATTTTTTAAGCCGCTCAAGTGCGTTATGTAAGATCGGCTTTTGGGTATAGGAGAGGACATTTTGGAGGTCAACAATATCCAACAATATCTGATCAGAATTGTGCTCCATTTCCGTAACCATTTCTGAACCTTAGTAAGCTGATTCTGTGGCTGTTGGAATACTGGCCAAATGGCTGCAGGCCTAACCAGATTTGTAAAATAGACAGTTGTGACAATTCCTAAATAAAAAAATGAAATTGTTCTCTGATTATTGCCTGTAAGTAATAAATTATGACACAAAATAAAAAAATCAAGCTTACAACTTTGGCTTTAAATATTTAGCAAAAATGCGGCAAGTGCAGCAAGAATAAGTAAATGAAAACAAGTAATTAATTCATAATCCATTTGAATTTGGCAACACGATTTTGGTCCACAATTCATCTGGAAATATTCTTTTACCCGCCTCACTCATTTTTTGAGATGGAAATAAATTAGTTTTGTTAGCGATTCGCTCGAATCTCAGTCTAAGTTTGATCTATGCGTTCTAATTAAAAGAAATGTTGCCAGATTTGCTAAATGGCCAAAAGTCATTGGCCAAACAGGCAGCAAACTTGGCACAGCTGCCAAAATCAGCTGCTGGCAACGCAGGATGGATGCTGCGCCGGGTGGGTGGTGGGCGGAGCGAAAGAGAGGAGCCACGCTGCTAGGGGAAAAGGGAAAGGGGGGCAGTGCGAGGCTAAGTTCAAGCTCGAAGGTGCTCAAGGAATTCAATAAAAGTTGTCGACACACGCACAGACCGAGAGAGAATGAGAGAGAGAGACGAGAGAGAGAGAGAGAGTTAGAGAGAGACGCTGGCAAATCAGCGCAGAGATCACACAGACAGCTAACACACACGCATGTGTGTGTGTGTGTGTGTGTGAGCATACAATTTATAAATTATTGAATCTATGAGAAAATGAGCATCACGTACGCGACAACGAAGCGGGCCAGGACGAACTATTTAGTTGATACATTTACACAGATACGGATACAGATATAGCCATAGCTATAGCTATATATATATATATATATAGATATAGATATAAATATAGATATAGATAAAGATATAGATGCATATACAGATTTAAAGACAAACGCAAAAAATGAACAGTTATCAACAAAAAAGCAAAATTTGTCTGCGAATGAATGTGTGTGTGTGTGTGTGTATGTGTGTGTGTATGTGGGTGTGGGTGTGGGAGTGTGTGAGTGTGTGCGAGTGTGTGGGTGTGCGTGTGTGCGTACGTCAGAATATGCACAGAATTTCATTATGCTGCCTGGCGTTCGTCGTTGCGTTTTGAATACCCTGTTCCGATTAAAAATGTGTAAAAGGGGTATACACACATTGTCTACAATCATATATATATATATATAGAAATATATTACGATCAGTTACGATTATGATAAATTACATATATGTTTCATTCTTCAAGAACTTGACTTAAAAACTTGATTATGAAACACTAAAATAAACCTTTCCCTAAGTAAGAGAAGTAGAAGAAGAAGCGCTGCTTTTGCAGGGTATTTTACTTTTGACTCTGCACCACTCTGACTTGTAATAAATAAGTAAATTGGTATTCTCAGTCTGTCTGTGTATATGTTTTTTTTTTTTTTTTTTTGTTTGTTGGTTTGTTTGTTTGTTTGTTAAAGTTTGTTCATCTATTTCGTCGCGTTCGACGTGCTCAACATTATTGGCGGCTTCGCTGTTTGCTGCTTGATGGTTGCTGGTTGGGAGTACTCCTAAGCATACCCTATTCACGGTGCGGATGCCATTGGCTCAGTGGATGGGCGGAGGGGGGGGCTGAACGCTTCAGGCGCCCCACTCACTATCTTAAGCATAGTTTGAGCGGAGTCTCTTGCCAAGCAGCAGTAACGGTGCCAACTAGAAAACTTTTCTAATAATTCCTTTGATGAATTTCTTTTCCACAACACAGCACAAAAAAAAGGCTAAGCGAAAATGGAGCTTAAGAAAATCAAATAAGTACTTTTAGCAGCTTCTGCAATTAATACACAGCGAGAATAAATGTTGCACTTGAACAAATTTTTAATTGAGCCATTTGTATGTAAGGGAATAAAATAAATAATTGCTTCCAAATTAGGTAAAAGATGCTCTGAAAACTCAGAAAACCGGAACATGCAGTTGCATCAGTTGGACCTTTGAATATGATAAGGATTAGGATTAGATGTAAAGTTAGTAGTGGAATTTGTAGATGGAAGAAACTAACTTTTTGCTCTATTAGCTGCAAAAGAGAAAAAATGGAGTGTGGCAACAAAGTCGACTTGCATTTATATTGACAACTGCCAAGGATCTTGTGCAAATTGCAGCCTACCTCGAAGCAGGCAGTTGAAAGTTGATCTAGCAACCAAATAGCGATGGTAATCAGAAGGATCACTTGAACTATACTTCACATTTCACAACATGGCCAATTACCGTGAGAACCACGAAGGAAGTTTGAAAAAGTCAGTTAATAATGTGACAATCTCAATAATGGCACCGGAGTATAATTGTCAGCAATCAGCACCAAAGAATAATTGATTAGGTTAAAAAAGGGGTGGGAACAGATGTTCGCAGTTCTACAATCAAGTTAAGAACATATTTTATACTAGGAAGTATGGAAATAAAACATAATATCATAAACATAATCAGAGTTTAAAAGTCATTCGTTTTGGCGGTATTTATCCAGATTAGCTGTTAAAATAATAATAAACATAAGAATATGCAATAAATAAAGTCATAATCAGTCTTTATATATATACATATATATATTTTCTCAACCATGTTGCTTAAGCTTTTGACTAGCCGCCTTGGGGACTTGTGTTTTGGGAGAGAAGACGAGCATGCAAAGATTAAGTTGCGTGTCCAACAGCGGCACTTTTGGCGCGTATGCAATGAAAATGAAAATGGAAATGGAAATTGACAAGTGGACACAACAAAAAGCAGAAGCGGGAAGCAGCAGCAGCAGCAGCAGCAGCGAAGATAAGCGACGACGACGTGCAGCAGCCAGCAACCAAGGAAAACGCATTCATATGTGAAATGGAAAAAATTATAATCCAAATAAGAGAATGCAAACCGAACGGGACAGCAAGCTCACTGTCTGGGGGGGAATGTGGGAGTGGGTGGGAGGTGGATTGGTGTTGCGGCTAAGTGGAATCGATGACGGATATGTGTTGATAGCTCAGCAGTCGCCAGCCAGTCAGTCAGCCAAACGAACCAACGAACGAACGAACGAACCAAGCCAGAGATTGTTCGCTGGCTACTTCTGTAACCAATTTTTTGAAAATTTCTTAAAATTCAATAAATATTTATGAGTTGATAATGCTTAAGCGAACCATACACACACACACACACACAGACAGCTGACACGCTTGCGTGGCTGAATTAAATAGATTACGTATCCGAGCTGTGGTACAAGTAAAGGGGGACGAGCCCTAAGGACGACGGCTTAAAGACGCACGCAGACAGCACATAGCTCAGACCAATGTGTGTGTGTCTCTCTGTGTGTGTGTGTGTGTATGTGTGTGTGCTTTGTATTTAAGTAATGCGCATAATTCATATTTATTTATTGCGCTTGCTCACAATAAACAAATGAAGGACACATTGAAATATCTGGCATCGAATTTTCAAAATCCAATTCAAATTGAAAACATATTTGTGAGTCGCGCAAAACAAACGAAAGCCAATATTAAAAAACTCATTTTTGTTTCTTTTTTTTTTATTTTATTTTGGGAAAATCTCTTTTATTGGTATTTGAATTTTTCGACTGATTTTGCATTCGTTGCTTGCAACACTTATTTTATTTAATTAAATTCCAGTGCGACTATAAAATTCGTTTGACTTTCGATTTCACCAATTCTATATTTCCAGATCCCCGCAGGATATTTCTTTATGTGTGGTATCTGATAAATGACAAAAGTACCCTTTCAAAATGGACAAAAGCTCAAATGAAGCGTGGAAGAGAGCTAAACATAAGCTAAGCAACAAAAAGCCAATTTGCTAAGTAACTGTAACTGGAGTTATACACATATGATAAGTACATAATATAATAAAGAGGAGAGACGTCAATTTTAGAATACATGCATAGAGTTCTTGAACGATAACTTGTTCTGATTCACTAATATCGATAAACATCGATTATCGATAGCAAGCAGAAGCACACAGCTTTAAAAATAGATCACTCTTATCGGAGAAATATATATATAAGAATTTCTTGAGCATAGTTACAGGGTATTTACCGAGTCGAGCACTTTCGGCTCCTTTTTCAATGCGGCAATTATTAAACTAACTTTGACCCTGTGCGCGATACGAGTACGACTAAACTGCTCTTTGGCATTTTAATCGCATTAAATGCTGCTCACATTACTGCTGCTCCTACAATTGCACCTCAAATTATATATACAGATATACATATATATATATATATATATATATATATATATGTGTGTATATATATATATATATTTACATAGAACGCCCAATTGCAAAATTAACTTGTTGATGTGATGATGCGGTACAAATGGCTGTGGAGGGAACTGGTATTGATTTGGAGAGGGTTGGAGAGAGTTGAGGGAGTTGAGTGTTTACCCATTTCGATGGCAGCTCGAAAGTCGTTACATGTTCGAATCTTATTAGCGGTTTATAATTACAATTGTATACAGGCCAATTATGTTACGAGACAAAGCGATTGGCGACCTCACACACACTCACGCTCACACACATAGATGAGTCTGCTGCTAATTAACCAACGCCACAACTGGCCGTTAAGTGCTGCTGCATGTGTGTGTGGATGTTGTAAGTGGCTTGATAATGATGTTCATTTCGTAAGCAAATCACATAAAACAAACAGACAAGCAGAGACTGAGAGGGAGGGGGGTCTATGGGAGTTGGAGGGAGGAACGGTGGTAAAGTGGGGCAGCGAGATGTATTTATGCAAATGCAGATTGCAACTTATGCATATGCATTTGTTGCATAAGGGAATGCACAGCTAACTAAGCAGCATGATCTTAAGAAACCACCCACCAATCATACTTACCCACCCACCCACCCACCACTCCGAAAACCAAACACTCTGCTCAGGGATGCGGCATGCCGCCAATCTCTGTTCCTGACGCACAGAGTGTTGTACACTCGACAAACGAAATGCGTTTCAAATGACAATTAGGTGCGATCATTTTGAACTAAACACATATTTAATTAGAAAAACGATTTTCGAATAATCTGCCATACAGAGTTACACCTGCAAAAGCTGGGATTATCTTGGATGTTTTGTAGCTTTGTAGCCCAAGTCAATTGTTGCAGGCAGACCGAGTGTCCGTCTGGGTGTCAAAACGAAATCGTAAATCGATTAAAATTCAAAAATCAAATCGGTGCCTAAATTCAATAGAGCAGAGTCAGCTGCACCGGAAAGAACTGAATACCATACAGTAATTTTCATTCATAATCCTTACCGGAGCCCTAACAGCTTACAGATTATCGGAACCGAAACCGGAACCGTTTCGATTTGACACTCTGATAAAAATTTATTTGACAATGGTTGATAATGATAAAAAAAGTGGCCGTTTCTAGCACACAGAATCCGCCAAGTGTGCTGACATAGTTATTTCTGAGAGTGTATAAGCATTTGGGGGCGATCGGGGGTGGGAGGTGTTAGCAGGAGAAGGCAGCAAGAAGGGGTCAACACTTGACGGCCGATAGACCAAAGTGTGTGACTTGTAATTGAATCCACGTCTGTGCTGCGTCTGTAGTTGATAATTTCATTTTAGGCCCCCGCACTTTGAATACAAATTACAGCAGTGAATGCAGTGCAATGAGGAGGCACGTGCCACGAGGCAGCAGCAACCGCAGCAACAACAGCAGCAGCAACGGCAGCAACAAGCGGATAACCCCAACCCCAAATTCTAAGTCCCAAACCTAAGCCCAACCAACTAACCCCAATGCACCAAACCCAATTTCAAAAGGCCTGTACAATTACATATATATATATTTATATCTATTGTATATTTCTTAAAATCGAAAATTATTTAATCATGATTTTGCGATTGATCTTAAAGATTACCTTTACTTATTTACTTTTTGAGTAGCTGAAGTAAGAAACTGAATATTCAAACTAGGTTCAACATTTTTGGGATATGTCTTCAAATGAGATCGAAGAAACAAATTTAAATTCACATAACAGATATTCACGCCATGAATAACAAGCTCTGGTTAGTTGATTATCGGAAATATGTGTATATAATTTATTTAATTATATAATCTATATAATTGAATTCTCGAATCTCAGCTATATGCCTCAGATATTTTACTATTGCGTGGCATTTGGATTAACAGCGCTTAACAGATGTGAGCAGTCAAAATACTTTCCGAATTGAGAAAATGTGAACTCGATGAGCATAACTGTTATACAGACAGCTATAAAGCATGCTGTGCTATTCTCTTAAGCGTTCCGATTTGCGCCTGCGTCGAATGCGAAGAGTGAATAACTGTTAACTGGCAAATATGCAAAGGATATTGGTTGTGAGTTAACAGGAAAATGATGCTAATCAAATGCATCGCTCTCTCTCTCTCTCATTTTCTCTTTCTCTCTCTCTTTCTCTCTCTCTCTCTCTCTCTCTGCCTCTCTGCTGTGATGCAGCTCTTATACTGGGGTTGTGTCTCGGCTAAGCAAGTGAAATATATTTACAAGGAGTAAACAGCTGTTTAAGTGGCGGGAAACCACAAAGAACTCCATTTGGGGAAAATGCTTAAATGTGCAGTAACACATTTTAAATAATTATGATTAAATCACATTTATAGCAGACTCCGATTGGTTATACGTACAACAACTGTTATACATATCCTTTACAGTTAGTGAGCGCCAAGAGCGAGTCTATCACTCTCTCCTCTCTCTCGCTGTTAACTTTTACCCCCAACAGCAGACTGTTACATAATTGCCAACTGTTAACTGTCATACTGAAGCATTTACAGAACATGTGTGTGTTTTTTTTTGTGGTGAACTGCGCCAAAGGACCAAAGATGGGCAATAATAAGCCAAGAAGCAAAGTCATTGATGGAATCCAATTAACTTGCAAAATGTGGCAGCAAAAATGTTGGCATAAGTACAAAAATTTTAAATAAAATAGAAAAAGTAATTAAAATAAATAGTATTTCAAATCGAACAAATAAATCTACAAAAGTTATGGCACAATCACGAAAATTAAATTATGTAAAGCAGAAAAAATAATTCAATTAAATAATATTCCAAATATCGAGCTATAATGAATGCATGAGACATATTTCTTAATGATTATAATCACTCGTAATCCCTGATGGCTGATGAAAAGGCAAAAAGAAAACAACCAAAACTTGTTGAATAACTGCGAGAGTACTTCAGACCCATAAGCACACCCTCAGCCTCACCCTCAGCCTCACCCTCAGCCTCAACCTCAGCCTCAACCTCAGCCTCAACTCACCTTACTCAAAAATGTCGCTTAGAAATTCAATATCTATCTCTATGTGCCAGTTTATGAAGAGTGTGTATGTGTGTGTGTGTGTGTGTGTGTGTGTGTGCATGGCAATTACCTCGACTACCTGCAAAAGCAGGCATAATTAGTTTACACCGAGATTTGAACTTTTCGTCGCCTCTGTGCCTATATGCAAAAGACTCTTGTTGCAGTGTCACTAAAATGCATGCATCTACAAGTCTGTGGGCCTATTAGTCTAGGCAGAGTAATCACATTGCTTCGATTTGACACACACTTAAGCTGCAACTTGAGTTCTTAATGCAAATTCCCCTTAAAAATATAATACTTTACTAATTCAGGCAAATTGTGCGCCCAGAAATTTAAATCGAAATTTAAGGACTCGACTGGATCGAAAATAATGACGTTAATTTAGATAGTTATTGCTTATTATAGTTTTTACCCTTGAATATATCCTTGGGGAAGGTATTATAATTTGAATGTCTCCAATCCACAAAGTATATACACTCCAAATATATTGAAGCCTTAGTTGAAGAAACTTGGAATATATTGCTTAGTTGTGGAATCGTGATTATGTCTTCTGGTGGTGGAGAGTATCTGAATAAATCTGATTCAAAGTTCGACAAATATCAAAATTCGCTTGTAGCTATTGATAGACTAGATATGCATAGGCAACATAATACTAGTAGTGCTGTTGAAAAATAGTTTTGGTTCCAAGCTTATCCTTAGTGCTTCTGGGCCATTCAAATTTTAATTTACTTTATATCAATATATTATAAATAGTAATATTCAGTTTTTGGGAGCATTGCTTTGGAATAGATGGCATTATGTTTATTTTGATATGTATTTCATTGAGCCAGCCGTAGGGTATCTGCAGTCGATCACAAATGTGCTCAAATTGAATTTGCCAATCGACAAAGAAATTATTTGTAGTTTTCAGAACTTGAAAGGGTTTTCCGTTGACTCTTATGCTGCTTTGCTTTGCTTTCGTTTTAGTTCGTTTTGTGGTTTGCTACGAGCCTGCTTTCCTTGCTTTCCTTCTAGGCTGGCATTTCATCTGAGATTTATTAGGCTCAATAATAATTGTAAAGAATGTGCACAGACACAAGACAGACTGCTCACGTATTTGGCTTATTCCAGCAGTTGATGTTATAAATCATTCATCTGCATTTACTCACAGTCCACACCGTTCTCATCCCCCCCACCCACTATCTATCTCTCTCTATCTCCCTCTCTCTCTCTTTCTCTCTCTCTCTCTCTCTCTCTGTCTCTCTCTCTCTCCGCTATATTCGTTATTGATGTACACATTAAGAAAAGTGCTAAAATATTAAAGCTAATTGTATGTAAGATATGATTTTTATTCACAACGCCAGCGTTTGTGAGTGAATGTGTGTGTGTGTAGATGTGTGTGTGTGTGTGTGTGTGTGTGTGCATATGTCTGTGTGTATCAGAATATGGGTGCTTGGGAAAAATCAAAATTTTACACTTCGCTACACATTCCCAAAGGCTGCACAAAGTTACGCGCACAAAGTTGACTACACGCAGAGAAAAATTTGGCTACAAAATCAAGTGATTTAATTCCTAAGAAAGAATATGCTTAAATTCTTCTTCTTCTTTTAGAAGATATTGCTTAATTACCTGAGTTACTTCAAATAAAAAGCACAATATTTTCATCCTTGATTCAAGCTGATTTGGATGCACTTTAAAATGAGCTTAGCATCGATTTCAGAACTTAAGCACTTCAAATAAGCAGCCAATATTTGTCTTCAAGTACTTGAATTAAGAAACTTAAGATTTAAATTGCTTAGAAGTGGAAACAAGCGCCCTTGACTTAAGCCGATAAAGTCTAACATCAAGCAGTTTGCGGTCTTACAAGAAACATTCTCAAAATAAGAATTGCAATCGATGGAAATGAGTATAAAAAGTTTTCAATATTTTTGTTGAGTGTGCTTATGTGAGACGGAGAGGAGAGTGTGTGTGTGTGTGTGTGTGAGTGTGTGTATCTATGTGTGCTTAAGTGCGTGTTTATGGCGCAATAAAACAGACCCTAACAGGCGCTGCACACACACATGTATACACTGACTGCAGCCAAATGAAGCAACCAAAAAATGAGAAACCGAAGCCAAAAGCGAACCCGGATTCACACACACCCACACACTCACCCACCCACACTCACCCACACACACACACTCGAAAAGAGCCAAAAAGAGCAGCATGTCTGTCTGGCAATCTGTCTGTCTGGCAATCTGGCAGCGTCTGGTAGTCTGGCAGAGCCTGGCAACCAGCATCTTTGGCTGAGTCTTTCCGCTTGTCTGCGGCGCATTTATGACTTCCACACACACACACACAGGCTTTGGCTGCATTGCCTTTATATAGGCGCTTAGACATATGTCTTATCACACACTTACACACACACCCCAACACACACACTCACACTCAGTCGCCTTAAACCGGTCTGCTGTCAAATGCCGTACTAAACCGATAATCCAATCATAAGTTATAGTCAAATGAGTTTGCTCTTCAATAAATTTTCGCCTATATCTTATTTTTCGATGCCCTTTCCAGCGAAATGCGTATTTTTAATTGTGCACACAATTCGTGACAAATGCACATAGCAAATAGTGTTGTTTAATAATAATAATATTCGTTTTTCTTTTAACTCTTTTAATATAGTAACTGAAGTGCGAATAAAAGTAACACACAAAAACCAGCTAAATGTTTGCATCGAGCGCATGGAAGTGAAATGATGGCCTGCATTGAGTTGGGTCAATCCCAGACTAAATTCCAATAGAAAACTTTTGGGCAATCATGAGAATCTAGCTGCGAAATTAGCCACAGAGTACTTTGTGTGGCTTACCAAGAAAAAGTTGGAAATTGTGGGAGTCGCCCAACTTCAGTGTCAGAACACTACGTAATATTATATATATTATTCTAATATATTATAAATAATATTTTTAATGATATTAAGGAGTGCGTTAGTCAGCTCTAACTAAGCTAAACTTATCATTATTCTTTTGGATTTTGATAGTTTACAAGAAACCGTCTGCCAAGATTGGTAGCAACATTTCTTGACCACACCCACTGCGCCCCCCTTTAAGGCAGCATTATGAATATGAACATCGAGTCGCTGTCATTATCAACTTTGAGTGTAAGGTTTGTTGCTACAAGCCAAACTATGATTACGAAGAAGCGCTAAAACGAATCCAATTAGCCAATTAGTGGATAAAGTTGGCAGCTACTCAAATTTAACGCACTTGCAACCTGCAGCGTGCAACACCTAGAATTCAAAACGAGCCAACCCAAATGACTGCAATTTGCACTTGGAATACGGCATATAGCTGAAAACAGAGAGCTGAAAACTGAATACTGAAAGCAGATAGCAAAAACCATTTGCCCGATAAACGGAGCTCAACTTGTGCGAGTGCAAATGCAACAATCATCTCTGCATATGCAACACCATTTTACTATAGCCCCACCGCCATACCGCCTCCACCTCCCCTTACAATGGCCATAATGGGAATCGAGGCAATTCTGCTGAAATACGTCAAACGAGAACTGAACTGATCTCTGTTGCAGACCTGCAACAGAACAAAGGTACACTGCAAATATAAAATAATATACATATCACATCACTTAAAAAAATGGAGCATTTGTTGTGCATGGTTGAAATAATTCAATCTTCCAGAATCTGTTCTGGACTCTATTCACTCCACTCAGCCACAATCGAATTAATCCGTCTTGTTGCAACTAAATATGAATCCGTCGTCCTGCTGCAGGTTGTTCATGAGTCGATGCTAACCGGATTGGGTTCCTATATCATATATCTGAAATTGTCAAACATTTCAGGTCGTATAATAGAGCCGCAGAACTTTGGTATCTGCTGTACATTCAAAAATTCTATAAATAAATTCGATGAAATTACCATAATTTAATGAGCACTTCTGGGCACTTGTTGTGCCTATGGATACATGTGTGTGTATATGTATGTGTCCATAGATGGACTGTAGTACTAATTAGCTCGGGGTTATGCTTCCAACTAATGCCACAACATTTTTGTTGTTGTTGTGTTCTTGAGATTGCCTGCTCCAGAGGCCAATTTAACCAACTGGCCAACATTCTGCGCAGCAAAATTTCATAAACGTGGAAAAGAAGCAAACGCATAAATATATGTGCATGTGTGTGATAATATCTATAAGGGTGTATCCTGTGGGGGTGCGTGCCTGTGTGTGTGTGTGTGTGCGTGTGTGTGTGGGGGTGGGGGTGGCTGGCTTTTATTGAAAAACGTAATAAGCCCATGCCGCAGTCAACGTACATATGTCGCGGGTTTCCTTTTGTATTGTCATTGGCGTCGATGTCCTTGTTGTAGTCCTTGTTCTCCTTGTTGTTGTTCTCGTTCTCGTTCTCGTTGTTTTCGTTGTTGTTCAGCTCGGTGTCATTTTATGTGTATGTTGCCCTTATGCGTGTGTGTATGTAACAACTATTAGAAAAGAGCAGCAGCAGCAGCAGCAGCACACTCAGAAAAACAGTCGTCCTAAAAGCTCTGCCGCTCCCTGTTATTTAGAAAGTATATGTCTGCAACGCATGACTTTTTCCTTTCCAAAAATATGCATTTCTTGTTCGTAATTCCAGTTTCGAGATTTCTATAAATTTAACAAAAATATGTCTAGTTCCCAGGATGGTTTTTAGTTTTTACATTGACTATTTGGTGCACAAACATTTTGAGCTTATTAATTTTATTTTTTTAATTTATTTTTCTTTTATTTATTTATTTTATTATTATTATTATTATTTATTGTCTGCATATTTAAGTCGTTTTTATACATTTGTTGTTTTCGCTGAGTGCAGGAGCAACAAGCAGCAACAGGATTGCTGCCTACCCAGCTCTGTCCGCCCTCTCAAAATTCTGCTTCTTCTACCGCTTTTTTCTGCTTTTGGTCTGACTTTTGAAGTTTGGCCCACACACACACACACACACACACACACACGCACACACGAATCGGTGGCTGGCTTCTTATTTTTTTTTTTTTTGTTATATTTTTGGACTCTTGCCTTGCAAACGTTTATGATGTCCTGCAATTGTTCCTTTCAGCAACGTGCGTGTGTTTGTGTGTGCTGGGTGTGTCTGTGTGTGTGTGTGCATGTGTGCACTGTTCTTTTGTTACAACGATTTTTGCGCAATTTCTTTTGTGCCTGGTGCTTTGTGCGGTGCTGCGGCTCTGCCGTCATAACTATCGCTCTTTTGCTGTTGTTCAGGACGACAAGGACAACGACGATGTGGACGTGGCTGCTGCTGCTGCTGCTGAGCACATGCAATTAGTGCCAAATGTTTCCATATTTTTGCACACACACTCACACACACACATGGACTGGACACAGCAATGTCCAGTGCACAGTTGACCACAGCATTTCGAGCAGAGCGTGCATGAGCATTCACTGACAAAACATCGCACGCCCTGACATCACATCCCCTGCCCCTGCCCCTGCCTCTGCCCCTGCCCAAGCCGCTGACCATCCCCATCGAACGCGCCTCCCACACCAATCACCCGCCTGTTGCAACCCTGTTGCACCCGCAACCGCAGCAATCGTCCAATGGCTCGACAGTGGCAGCAGCAAAAAAAAAAATAATAAAAATGAGCAACATTTTCCGTTTCATTGTTGCCACACGCTGCAGCAACATCAGCAGTAGCAGCAGCAACAACTACAACAACTACAACAACAACATCAACGAACAGTTCCACATACTCACAAAGCTTAAATTCTCTCCAAGAAAAAGTATACACGAAATTTACCTAAGATCCCAAATCGCCCCAAGATTACTTCAAATCACTTCTTCAGTTTTCGAATCTTTATTCACTTAAATTAAGTTAAGATACAAATAGTACAAATAGTGAAAATATAAATTAATTTACCGAAGCATATGGTTCTATGTCTAAATCTAATTAATGTAGGATGCATTCTTCATCGTATTAAGTAGTTTATTTAATTTTAGACATTGCATATCAGTCGCGATAAGAATCGATATCTCGATAAGTTTTAGAGTTGCTTAACTTAAAATCGTTGACGTTATTATTATCAAACATCTGAAAGCCTTAATACTCTCAAGTCTCTCCAGAATGTAGATAGAAAATCTTGCACATATGGCATAAAGTTATCGATAATTTCGCCCCTTTCATTTGTCACAAACTGTCTGCGATAGCTGAGATGCTCCTTTTTGACCCCTTTTATTTGGCCTCTGGTGTCCGGATGGAAAGTGGCCAAAGTGCCCGACTGACTGCTTGCTGCGTAAGCGGCCATAACAGTCTGCACATATTCTTGGTGTGTGTTCGTGTATGGTTAATTATACATTTTGCATACACACACGCACACATACATGCACATATATACATATATATATATATAGTGTGTGCACATATCCGATTTCGTATGGCCAACCGTCGATAACAATATGTGTTCAAAATATTTTTCTTCGTGATTTTTTTTTTTTTGGTTTTTTTTGTTGCGCATTTAGTGGGTGCGGGGAACGAGGGGGCTGCGTGGATGTACATAGGGGGTTCCTTTTGTTATATCCAACGTTCACATCATAATTTCGCAGCTATTTTTAGGCTTTTTACCGCAGGAAGTGTGCGTGACGCTTGTCCTTACAATGGATCCCCGGAACCTGTGCGCTGTCCCAGTTATCTATTGTTAAGCATTCCCACACACACTCACACACACTCACACACACTCACACACACTCACGCACATACACACACATGTGCGCGTGTGTGGATAGAGTGTTTACTTGTGCCAGAAACTTGAAGCTATAACGAGCACTTGTTCGCCTTCTGTCACACTCCATGGTCTCATTAGTTGGCCTCGACATCAAAAGCAAATCAACAACAAAGTCGGATTGTGCCAAGTAAACATATATAAAGAGATCAGCAACAGGTTGTCTTGTTTAAGCAATGACTTTCAGATTAATTCAAGGATATTCTTTCATCTTGCTTTCTTGCTCAGAAAACATATCGTAAACTTTATTGTCAAGGCAATCACAAAACGTTGTCATGGCTGAACATAATTAAATCTCATCTGTCTTTCTGTCTATCTGTATGAACAAGTCGATCTCAAAGTTTATAAGAGCTAGATGGAAATTTTGTAATATACATAAGTGCTCGTTGACGATGCGCAGATCAAGTCTCGTTTCGCAAATATCGATACAAATCGATTTCCGATAGCAATGTATATATAATATACCCTGACCTGTTACTGTTTAACTCTATGTTTTTCATTTCAGATTGTAGAAGAAAATTCGTTATCCAAGGCAAGGCTGCTATGCATTTAGCCGAGAGAGCCGAGAGCTGTTAGACGAGCTCTTAACTTATTTTCAACTTTAACTTATCTCTTTCTGCCTATCTGCATTTGCCTTCTTCTTCTGCTTTCCTTCGTAATCTATTTTGCATAATTTTCTCACACATAACACTTTCTTTACTCTTTCTCCGTACCTTTCACACTTATCTTTGAACATGCTTTTCTTCCCCTTCTTGTTCTTCTTCTCGTTCATCTTCTTCATCTTCTCGCTGCTATTGTTATTTGTTGCTGGCTTACGCTCATTATTTATGGATGCTGAGGCGATTCTTCAATTTGTTTGTTTGCAGTGACGCCTTAGCAGTAGGCCTTATTAGTCGAAGATTGCGTGTAACCCAGCCACCTCTCCCCCTCCGCACTCTTTCTATGCGCAACTGCAGTCATGCGTCCCTCCCTCCCCGCAGTACGTCCTTTCCCTCCACCCATTCTCAAGCCCAACCCCCGCGCTTGAGCGTTTAGTCTGCTGCATCATTTATCATGTGAAATACGCCAGACACAACAGCCAATGAGACCAGCCCCAAGGACTGGCAGTGGCAGCAACACCCGTAGAAGCGAATCCTTGCCCTCGATCTGTGTCTAACTCATCTACACTTGAAAAAAATAATAATACAAGCGATTCACTTAACTTTTTTTGTTAAATTTTCATTTTTAATTAATGATTGTGTTTTCTCAGTGTAGGCATATGCAGACCGACAGCTGCATTCGATGTTTAGCCTGGCCGTGGCAATGGCCCTGCTACCAATGCTGCTACTGCTGCTGCTGCTGGTCTTGCCCCTGCCACTTGTGTCCTGCGTCCTGCCTTGTGTGTTGCTGGCTTTGGCTTTGGCCCCATAAAAACAAGTGCAAATGCAATTTGAAAACAACATTGCAGCAGCAGGACGGGGCAGCAGCAGAAGCCTGCGGGGTGAGCAGGAGACCAGATGCGGGGCAACTTGTTAGCTGGCCATGGGCTTAACGGTATTTGGTAATTAATAGGCCATATAATGTACGATATGACTGTGTCTGCGTGTGTGTGTGTCTGCTTGTGCGTGTGTGTGTGCCTGCTTGTGCGTGTGTGTGTGTGTGTGTCTGTCCGCCTCTCCATCTCTCTCTCTCTCTCTCTCTCTCTGTGTGTGTGCGAGGGGTTTTTATGATTTAAATTGTGCGACTGGAAATACAATAATAACTCCGGGCACTTGGCAAACAAATAAATTAATTGAGCTGCGTGAATGGAGCGCTTCCCCTCTCTCCCTCCTCCCTCCCTCTCTCTATCTCTTTCGCTCTATACATGGCAAACAAATGTGAAAGAAATATGAAGTGATAGAAATTCAAACCATAGCTGCACACACACACACGCACACACACACACATGCACACACACAACGCTCAGTCATCCAATCGACCCGCATGCATTGAGCAAATTTAATTGAACGACCGCAGCAGGCAGTGAGTAGTAGGCATCTGAGGCGGGGGGAAGGGTCAACTGCCAAAGGATCAGACAACTATTAGCAGCAAGTGTGAGTGTGAGTGTGTGTGTGTGGGTGTGTGTGTGGATAGGGTAACTATTAGCCAGTGTGGATAAGTGTGCTATATGCTGTGCAAAATTATTGCAAAAATTCAACAAATATGTTTGTCGTATTTTCAAATGCAGCTGTTGCAAATTTATTTGTTGCCGATGCTGTTTTTAGTGCTTACGTCGTGCCACATCCATAAGCCAGCTAAATAAATTATTATACTAACCATAAATATATTTATATTTATATATTTATATACATACACAATCCAGTCAAGCCACAAATGCCAAAGCTTGCTGACAATAAGGAATGTGTCCTTCACAACGATAAGGTATTTCCTCATATTGAGGTTTGGGGCAACTAAAAATTGGCTTCAAAGGCACGATTCGAATAGACTGCATTGATTTTTGCCATAGCCAACAGCTAACTCAGGTAGAAAACTTGTGGCTAATCAGGGAACGAAGTCAGCGAAATGAGTCACAAACTTATCTATGCAGTAATATTATTAGCCTCTGAGAATGCAAGTAAATAGTATATTTATATATCTATACATATATGTATTTGTATCTTCTCAATCCAACTGAGATTGTCAAAGATATATTTATTTGAGTAGTTGTTGTTGTTGCTGTGGAAACCAGCTGAAAATAAGACAAATGATTTTCTACTCATTTTTATCAATTTATTTGATTCGCATGCAATTTTTCAGAAAATGTCGAATTGTGCAGATGTATTTTGAAATCATTGTGATTGAAATTGAAATTTAATTGTCAGCTTATGCGAAAACAATTTGATATGCTTCACTTAATGATTTAATTATCATAAATATTCATTTGTATTATTTATTCAACCAGAGCAATTATTTTATTTCTTGCAAAAATGTCTTTGCACGAATTCAATTTCACAGTCAGCAACGAAATATTTATTAAGACTTTAATTATGGCAACGCAGGTGTGTCTCATATTCAACTAATTGCATGAATGTGCGTGTTTTTGTAACACACATTCACACACGCACACACACATATACACACACACACACACATACATATATGTATCCTTGCTTGATTACACGCTAACATTCAGAACTATATCAAAATTTATGTATTGCACAAAATCCCCAAATGCATGACAGTAGTCCCTCTTCTACGATACTTCTAACATACATTTCTTTATAAACTATACTCCTTTAAGATAAATGAGCTGTCATATCGCGAATATCGATACTTATCGATTTCCGATACAAGACACGAGTGTAAAGAAATAACCTTCCAAGTAATATATTATGACTTATTAGTGATCAACATTTAACATCATCATCAAACAACCTTAACACTGGGCTACAGGGTAACTGCTTGTCGAGCATTCCAATTTGTTTGATCATGCTTACTTTGTTGGCCTTTATTCAGCATAAATATTTAATTCTCTGCCATATGAACAAATTTTGATATCAACTGCATTTGATGAACATTCGATATACATATATAAATTTTAATGCCTTTTGCCACACTTGGTTGAGTTATTAAGTTGAGTGTGCTTGGCAACACTGGCAACCCTCTTGTAGGCGCTCTTAAGATTTGCGTGCTTTGCGTTTTCATTTCAATGAATTATAATTAAAGTGGAAAAACCCAAAATAATGCCAACTTTCAAGTTGTTTTAATAGTTTTCGCCCCGGCTTGAGTAATCAAATCTTGGGACGGGAAAGTTGTTAAGGGTGCTGGCGGGCATTATGGGGCGGGGGTGAGGAAGGGGTGTAGTTTTGATGAGCCTGTGATTTGACTAGGCACAAAATGTCGTTACGCCTGCTCTTGGGTAGTTTACGCAAGGATTTCAAGGGCTTTATGATCGGCTTATATATATAGTATATATATATTTATATATTTATGCGTATATATTTTAGCCGCACATAAAACGCTATTGAAAGCCGGGGCTGGCTCTTAATTAATAAGTGCGCTCGTCATTTATTGTTGCATTTTCACACCCTCGGGGCAATCACCCTCCCCCCTCTTTCCCTCTTACCCATTTTCCTTGCCCAGCTCCACTCACCCTCATCCTAACATTCACAGCCCCCTTTGACGTATTTTAGCGATTTTCATTTATTGGGCAAACATTTGCAGCCATGTGGTGCACAGAGCAAGTGTTTAGTATGTGTAGTGTGTGTGTGTGCGTGTGTGTGTGTGTATGCGTGTGTGTTCCAATAAACCCATCAAATGTTTGTAAATTAATTTTGTGCTCATCACTGCTGTTGTTATTGGCTTTTAATGCGCATTTGGCTTTGCCTTTTGCCTTTGGCCATGCTTTCGGTTCGGTTTTGCCTTTGGCTTTGGCTTTGACTTTGATGACTTTAATCATTTGCGCCATATGCGCCCCAACAATGACGTCATCATGTTGAGTCAAGTGTGTTTTGCCCTCGTTTGTTTTCTGTTTTTTCCAGCAAATTCAGAGATGTGGAAAAGGATTGTTTCAGCTATGCAAAAAATCATAAGATTTCTACTTCGCATAAGTCAATTGTTTGAAAGGCAAACAAGGTAACAAATAGTATAAGCCACATTGAGAGACCATCTTGCGCTCTTGTTCAGGTTTAGTCTTTTTTAACAATGCAGTCTTATCTTTCGGCATAATTGATCTTGAACACAAGCAGAAACTAGAAAACTCAAGTGCAACTGCCGAAATACTTATTGAAAACTCTTCAGTTATGTTAAAAAAAACCTTGAATTATGCTTAGCCTGTCTGGAATCTGATATAGCTAAACAATCCAGGCTCATCTAGACTCATTATCACAACAGTATATTTGCTTTGGATGACTCTAAATGATTTAAGTTTGTGTCCAACATCTCTTCCATTATCTTATCAATGTTGGAGTAAGCAGAACTCTCTGCACGATGATTACAGATAGATAAATACATATTTATATCAAACTAGAGCCTATTACTTGTTATACTCGATTAAGTCACCTGATCGTCGTGTGAGACTTGAGTACAGGGTATCATGTGGTACTGCAATTGTATACTCGCCAACATATTTATTTTAAACATACCTTTTGCTTTTACATTTGCCTCTGGTCTTATCTACTTTCCTATTTCTCTTTACTCGTTTTCTGTTAATCTGATTTTCCTCTTTACTGTACACTCTTCTGCTCATTCTTCATTCTTCTCATTACTAATTTCCTTTTCATGTTGTTCCTTTGTTTTAGTTGCTATTTTAATTTGCTTCATTTATTTGTTTGTTTTCCTTTTTGTGTTATCTTTACTTTACCACACGTTCTATTCTCTCTCTGTCTCTCTCTCTTTCCTCTATTCAAATTCTACAAGATTTCACTTTCTCCACATCGGTCTCTCTCTCTCTCTCTTTCTCTCTGTTTTGCTGCTGAGCTACTGGCTGCTGTTGCTGCTAGTGATAATGACGTTTAAGATGCATCATTAGCTTGGCTAATTTTAATTACGCCCGCGCCTAAATTGCTGCTATCGTTTTTAATAATTTGCCGTGTCTCGCCATGCCGCCTCTTCCATCTCTCTCTCTCTCTTCTCTCTTTTCTCTCTCTTTCTCACTCTTTCTCTGATTATGCTTGGGTTTAACTTTTGCATTGGCGGCAGCTGTTGCAATCTCCTCATGCTCGTCCTCATTTGAGAGCTGTCTGCCGGCACGGCCCAGCACAAAGCCAACAAATTATGCACTTATACACACACACACACACGCATACGCACACACACGCGCACACACACACACACTCGCATAACTGTGCTGCTTTTTGAGTTATGTAGCATGTGCAGTGTGCTGGGGCACTTGACTTTTTTCTTCATTGCTCCTTTGAGGCACACAAGTGAGCTGCCTCTCTGCCTGTCTGTCTGTCCCTGCCTCCCTCTGTCCCTCTGTCTCCTTGGGAGTGTCTGCCTGCCTGGCTGGCATCTTCTCCCTCTTCATCTTCTTTTTGCTCCATTTGGACGCGCTGTCGTGTTAATTTAGCGCGAAATATTTGACAAGATGACGCTTGCCTCTTCCTCATACATACACACACACACATGCATAGACTCGCTACATATTGCATTCAGGCTTCTTCAGGCCCGCTCCACCACCCAAATCAAGGCGAGACATGCAACGTCTGCTTTCAGTGTGTGTGTGTGTCTGTAATGATCGAAAATCGTCTGTCTAGCTATTTATACATATCTACATATATATACATATTTATGCATACATATACACATTTATCTAGCAGGTCTGTTCCAAATTTCAAACGGAAGGATTTCGTTTTTAACCGTTCGAATCCATGACCAAAACTATCCATTAACCTTCCATTTGGTACCGTTACTTGGCTAGTACCGTTGCGTAGTATTAAGTATCCGTTATACGCAACCGAATAAAAACACATACACTTTACCGAAACTCTTCAACTTAACCTAACTTAACAATCGCAAGCGACACTGGCTTGTTTTAGTTTGATACCATGCAGTAAAAAGCATAACAATAATGTGTTCGCTTTTTAAAACGTGGCCGTTTCTATTACATTTCGAACGAATTCCGAATTGGGAACAGGACTATGCCTGACTACATGTATATAGCCAGGCACCCATATCGATTTATAAGTTATGACACAGACACACACACAAACACACACACACAGTAGACACTGCTGACATTCGATACTTGCATTGGCATCATGCCGTCCCTGCTCGGCTTGCCCCAAACCGCACACCCAGCAGCCTGGCACAGTCTGCGTTTGAGTTGGGCGCTGTTCAAGTGATTTGATCTCCCAGCTAATTCACAAACAACATTTTCACAGTAAAAGCCGCAAGCAACTTATGACAACTTGATGCTCAGTGTGAACTGTAAACTGAGCATTGCATTTTTAGCTCATTCGGAATTTTGTGGAGTCCTGATTACTGGCCATTTGAGATGGAGAAGTGTGATAAGCAAATATATATTGCATACACATATTTACTATTTACACATGCCTTTCAATCTTGATTCATTTGCATTTGAGTAACATTTCACTTTTCATTTCCTTATCAGTGAATTACTTTTTATTCACTTACGAACTGGTTCACTTAATCTTTTGCACACATTCAATATTTGAGTCAATACACTGAACTACACTTGACCCGGTTGCAAGAAAAATAAGTTTCATTAAAACAAAAGAATTTGTAATGTGGATCCAGGCAAAATGTCAGCATGATTCACTTCCAAACTTGTAAAAACATTTTCGAAGCAGTTGCCAAAGTTTGAATAATCGACAAGTGGCTCACTTATTGAGTGTGATCCGATTTTAAATGCATTCCAAATGCAATCAATTACTTAATTGTTTTTTGAGCACGAGCCACCAAAGCCACAAAATAATCGGCGACTATGGTAGCGAATCACAGAGTGTGGAACCGACTAACACATTACACACATACACCACACACACACACACCCTACAGACACACACACACTCATGAGATTGACGGACAGAAAGAGTCATTTATAAAATTTCTAACAGAACGTGTTAAATGGCGTCAATATTAAAAGTTCAAATATGACGCCGACGAGTCAAAAGGAGTTGGAGCAGGATTGGGGCAAGGTTGGGGCAAGCATTGGTGCAAGTATGGGGAACGGATGATGTCGATGATGATGATGATGATGGCGACGACGACGACGACGAAAGCGCAGACAAAGTAGACACCGAGAGTTGAAGCTATTATCGTTGTCGCAACATGACACACACACACACACAGACATATATATATATATATGTATATAATGTGTTTATACACATGGTGTGTGCTGCTGTTGTTGTTGCTGCTGCTGCTGCTGCTCATCATCTTTTGGCGTTAGCAAGTGCTTCGACGGGCAACTTCTAATGGCGGCATTATGCAGCCAGGTCCTTTAGCCACCCCTTCAACACTCCCATCCCCACACACCTACGTACGCTTGGAGTATGCTGTTGGCATCGCTCTTTTGGCCAAAATGAAAATGAAACTGTTGCAAAATCCCATAAAACGGCCAAAAAGCTTTTGTAAATGATGCCAACAGATGTCGATGGCAAAAACGGCAGACAACGTCGCATGCACTGAGAAAAACATCAATTAAGAATAATTTAATTTGCATAAAGACAAGACATATACTGAAACACTATTTCTTATTTATGTTCCTTAGCAATGCTTTCAATAAAAATAAATACAATTTTATTGGTAAGTAGAAATGTGTCTAAAAAGCATTAAGCTTTATAATTTATGTGTACAGGGTATCTAAGAGTCGGACCGTCGCAAGTAGAGCACTTTTCGCTGTAGCTTTTTTCGCAAGACAAACTCCAAAAATGGGAACATATTTTTTTTGCCAAGTGCACAATTTAGCTGAACCCAGAACTCCCCCTCGCTCATAACACCATTTGCCAACACATCTATTAACCATATCTATATATATATATACATATATAGATGTGTGTGTGTGTTTGTGTGTGTGTCTGTGTATCTGTGTGTGTGTGTGTGTTTGAGTTGCTTGTCCTGCGTTTTGGCGTGTTTTAATAAAGCGACAATGACATTTTATGAATTTTCCACTTTGTTCTTGCCTCTTGCCACATTCACGTGCCACGTTTGCCGTTCATCGTTTACCGTTCACGTCCACGCCTACGCGAACCCCAGCCCTCGCCCCCGCCCTAACCGTGTTCTGCGTAGCCGTGGCAACCCTCTGGCAGGACAACTTCGTCGTCATCGTCGGCGGCGTCCATTGTTTGTTTGTTTGCTTAGAACCGCAGCGGGGAGTTCACTTTTTTGCTCCCAGCAACCGCCCCCGCCCAGCCTCCCTTCTCCACCGACTGATGTCGACTGTTTCGCCAGCGGCGGCTTCAAATGAATTGTCATTATTTGTGTCTATTCGTGTATGTTGGTGTGTGTGTGTGTGTGTGTGTGTGTGTGTGTTGCTGCTCGGGTGTTGCACAAAGGCGTGTTCCAGTCGTCTTTGATATCCGATTTCATTTATAATTAGCTGTAAGGTTTTCGGTTGCCATACCTTTGCTTGTGGTTGGTGCGGTCGGGTCAAGTAATTTAGTGTCAATCGCGAACGAAGGGAGGCGAGAGAGACCGAGAGAGGGCGACAGAGAGAGATAGAGAGGATGCTACCTAATCTAGCTAACTGCCCGACCAAGTGGCATTAAAGTTATCTCGACACGCACTTAAAATCTTGGACAAAATACAAATCACTAAAATACACAGCTTTAGCTATGAGACAAATCTAAACAGTTGCATTAGTTAGTTGAGACAAACATGTTAGAATGCTCTAGACGGCACAGCTCGACTAGCAGATACTCTGTACTCAGCAGGTAATACAGAGTAGGTTGTCCAATGTCCGAATATGTTGTGGTTAACAAAATCTGAGTTTTTTATCTGATGTTATTGCAATTTATACAGTTGATTAATAATATGTCTGATGTTATATATAAATAAAAAGTCTGTATTTCAATAATTGTGTTTTTAATACTATCGGAAATCGATGTGTATCGATATTGATGAAACGGGCTCAGTTATAGATAAGATTAAAAATTATAATAAAAATTAATAAGTAAAACAAATAAATGAAATAAATCGACTCGGCTGTTTATTCAGATAAAGAATATATATATATATATATATATATATATATATATATGTATATTCACTATCTGAAGCGATTCACTTCTCGTCACATCTTGAAAATACTCTACTTGAAGCATCAATTTATAAATTCTATTAGCCACTATCAGTGGCCACTTGTGTCGTGCGGCAAGTTCAAGTTGAAGTGCAAAGTGGAAAGTTGAAAGTGGAAAACATTTGCGTCCCAATTGCCAACCGGCGGCCAAAATTAACAGCTAATTACGTGCGAATGCCAAATACTAAAGAATTTTAAATGGCACGTGCGCTTCTTGGGGCAGACTTGGAGTTGGGGGTGTGTTTGACAAGCTCCAAGTTGGCGCACAAAATGAAAATAATAATAGCAAAAAAGAGGCCACGTAGCCAGCAAATGCAAGGGACGAAAGCGTAACAGCAACAAAAACGTCAAACATTATTTGAATACAAAATGTCCTTGAAAAGGGTTGCCACCATATGCCAAACACCTGAAAACACCACCCTCCCTCCCCCACTCACCAATCCTCTCTCTCCATTTTGTGGCGTCTCTAAGTCCAGCGCCAAAGTGACAAAAGTAAGAAATTAGTCGAGGTTGCCGACACGACTGAGTAGGGAACACCGCCGGCAACCGCAACCCCTTTCCCAAGCTGCTTGTTTTTGTTACCTTGGGCTGAGTTCAGCATTCTATCGCAATAATTTTATGTTTAGCTAAAGAAAATAAGTAAAAATTCGCTAGGTGACAGAGCTCGACTGGAAGATATCCGGAACCCAGCTGTTCAATACATAGTAGCTTGGCTAACAGTAGTTTCTGTAATATAAAAATATGTTTTGGCTAATAATAATAGATAAAATTAAATAATATTCCAAATTTGAATTGGAGCTGCTGAGTTGGAACAGACAAATATGGCTGATGGCAGATGAAAAATATATATGTATATACCTTATGGGGTCAGAAACGGTTTCTTTTGCCTGTTCGATATTTTTATTCATTTTTATTGGGGGTTAAGGTCTGCGTCTCTCTCAATCTCTCTCTTTCTCTATCTCTCTGTCTGTCCTATCTGTACCTATAATTTTCTATCTGCATTTCCCACTCTCTCTCTCTTTCTCCTTTTTTTATATATCTCTCTCTATTTCCAATCGTACAGATATATGTATATGGGAGCGTATATGTCAAGTTTCAAGTCGAGCATTTATCGCCTTGGGCTTAGAGTGTTAGAATGCCATGTATTGAGATTCAAGCGGGATCAGCGTGGTCTTTGTTGTTGTTGTTGTTTTTGTCGCCGTCGCCTTCGACGCAATTAACATTCAAAGAGCAAAATGCATTTGGCCACACATAAAACAGAGATAAAGACTGAAAGAGGGAGAGGAACAGGTAAGACTGAGAGAGTGTGAGAGAGAGAGAGAGGGGGAGAGAGAGCGAGTTTTTGTCGACTCACAGGATTTGAAGATATCCAAGTTTGGTAATGTAATTCAAATTCATGGTTAACACTATTTATAGCTGTATAGATCTGTATACATATATGGATATATTCATATATATACACACTTTACATGTAGTGGCTTGTGCTTAATTACATGCTAAATTGTGCGACACAAATAACGTGGCATTAAAAGTGGCTAAGAAAGGGAAAAACACCGTATCATACTCACCTGGAAGTTAAGTGTTAAGGATTCGCTCCCTTTCTTGCCGCTTGCCACTCTTGTTTATTTCTTGCCGGGAGTCAGCAAGGAGTCGACATCAGCAGCAGCATTCCATATTGCTTCTATTTGTGTGCTTTCGACTGGCAACTGGCAACTGGCAACTGGCGACTGCTCTTCTTATCTCTGTTGGCAAATTAACGCAACAGATGTCTGGCATTCGCAGTTGCAATTTGCATTTCAGGTTTCCCTTTTTCTTTTTTCTTTTTTCTGCTTGCACCTTTGGGGCACATGTTCTGGTGGTGGGCAGGCAGCAGTTGGATTATGTAAATAAGTGCTAAATATAAATTGTTTCATTTTCTTGTAAGCAGATTTAAATACCTGATTTATCGGCACGTTTTGTTGGCCTCACAATAAGTAAGCTAAACGTAGTCTGCCCATCCTTCTTGGTAATCCTAAATGCAAAACTACTTCTCTTTCAACTATCAGCTCATCAGCTCCATTGAGGTTTTGTGGCAATTTAAATGAGTATTTTACAATATCAAAAATTGTACAAGTATGCCATAAGCAAGTGTTCTCTGTTTTCTATCGATCGATGCTAAAAGCAATATGCAATATGCTTAAAAGTTAGCTTCTGCTTGAATTGAGACCTTCATTTGCTTATTAATAAGCCACTTTAGTTTCTTCTTAAGTGCTGCTTTGGCTCTCTGTTTGCATAACTGTAAACAGTAAATGTAATGGCATTCCACGCCCACATGCACACCCACATCCACACACACACACACATACACGCACACGCACACACACACACACACACACAGAGAATCAAACAATGAGTTAGATGGCAAAAGATACTTACTCGAATTCCAAAACACTCAAAACGAACAAGGCCAAAAGGGGCGCAAATGCAGCGAGCCAAAAATAATGAACTCCAAATGAAGTAAAACAAAACAAAACACACAGGAAAAAAAGAAGCGCACACAATATTAATTATTCATATTTCATTAGTGAGCAGCTCCGAACCCCTCATTACCCTCTGCAGCACCGCCTTCAAGGGATCCAAAGAAAGGCGTGTGCCGTTATATAAAATTTATAAAAATCAAAGTAATGCTGCCTGGCTGCGAGAGCGAGTGCAAACAGAAATGGCCAACAAAAGGCGGTGCTGCGGAGGGGGGTGGGGAGTTAACAGTAAATGCTTTCCAAGACTAAGACCAAGCAACAGAATAACAGCTACCTGTTCAATCTGCCACACTCAAAAAAAAAGCACGTAAGAATGCGCGAGTCGAGAGAGCTCTACTAAAAGACCCTCAACTCAGCTGTTAAATAATCTGTAGTTTATCAGGCTATATTAAATGTTAATTGGAAGCCCATATTTTTATAATTGTGGATTTAATTGCTAACGGAAATCGATTTGTATCGATATTCGCGAAACGAGTGCAGCCATCGATGAAGTCTTTAGTCTCTCCTTGAGATTGACTTGTTCATACACCAATCATCGGAGGTGTTTTTACTAGAATCTGATCATCTTCTACTTGGAAGATATGGCGACTTTTGATATTTTGGATATTTAAAATTGTGCGATGTTATCAATTTTACAGTTTTTAACAGTTAAACGCATACAGACAAATATATATATATATTTCAGATTTCAAGTGTGTAGCTTTCAGGCACGGTCGAACAGACGAAATCTACTTTCGGTACTAGAGAAAAGAAAGAATAAAAAACAAATTGATTTCAAGACATATCATTTTTTTTCAGAGTGTAGTAATTGGTCTAACTTCTGGCTGGTTGACTGGCTGGCTGGCATCGTTGGAACCTACGTCGTTCCATTTGGTAGACATAATCATTTGTCTTGGCGTTGCCATCCAGTATTTTTTCGGGGGCTTCTGCGGCGCCATTGATGAATGAAGTGCGTACATTTTGCCAGCTTTTGAAAAGGCCAAAAGGCCAGGCGACATTAAAAATGCACACGCAATCAGAAAGTGTTTCATGTTGGCCCAGACAGGGAAAGCCAGTTACCAGTTAACAGTTAGCCAGCAGGCAGCTGAAGCACCAGCAGCAGCAGCAGCAGCAATCCAGGTGATGGATCAACAGCGACCAGATAAGACAGCCGGGTTGAGTTCGGCCCGGGGGAAGTGGTCGTGACGTGGGCGGTGATGAAGGAGACGTGTGGAGGAATGGGGCGTCGTGTTGAAGTGGGCGGGGTAATGAGCGAGTTGAAGTGGGCCAACACATAACACAAAACACACAACCGTCAACTTTTCTTTTCCTTTTATACCCTGAATCCATTCAAAGCGGGAAAGTGGGTGTAATGAAGTTGTGCTTGTTCATGTAGCAGTCAGATGGAAGCAACTCCAGCCAATAGAATAGAGACCCAGCCAATCATGAATATGCATCCGAACAGGTAAGAGAATTATTCTAAAATGCGAAAATAGCGGTAATATTGCAAGTAGTGAGCATCTATCTATCCTTGTCTTTTCGTGCGAGACTTGGCACTCGATTTTCAATTTTTTAGATTTTGGGGTTGATTAACCGTTCACCAGTTTTGTAACCACGCAAATTGTACGGTGAAAATCTAAGACAGGGTATCATTGTCTCGACAACCGAAATTCTTTGTTTCTCGACGGGCACACATACACGCATACATACACAGATAGGTTTCAACGGGATAATGTCACAGTGCGCGAAAGGCTGTTCGCACAAACTATTTCGCATATCGAGACAATGATACCCCTTTAAAGATTTCAACTCAATATATATAAATATACATATCGTCTTCTTTTTCACGAAATCCGATAACTCTCTGCAATAGTATACAACATTTTTGTAGTAAATAAATGAAATATGTAAGTGCTAACAGCATTTAACGGCTGCATAAAGGGTATTTTATGGCCAAGCGTATACCATAGCACTCTTATATTTGAATTTTTCTTTCTTTAGTTGCAGTACCTGCTTTCCTTCTTAAGCCTTTGAACTGGGCATTGCCATTCAGCATTCGCTGTCGTCGTCGTCGTTGACGGCAATTTATAATTTGTTTGGGCTTTCAGCGAGCCGTCCAAGGCAATTACCGTGCTCAAGGTGCATTTTTGCCCAGCTTGTCACATCCACTAGCTCATTGCCATCCTTATTCCCCTTCCCTTTCCTAACGCCATCTTGATTCACATTCAGTTCGTACACCTACGCAATGAGGCATTTCGGCTCGACTTAAGGCGAACTTTTGCTCCTCGTCAACCCCGCCAGCTCTCTCGTCTTATCGGGTTCACTTACTGGGTCAACGTTGTATACCCCCGCCCCCCTCGGTATTACCCTCAAGTGATTTATTATACCACCTCTTCTCTTCACGGAGAATATTTTCCTTGGCACGTTTGCGCTGAGAAAACAGACGCCTCGCATGGTCAAACAATAAAAGTAAATATGTTTTATATATTTGTATGATTTAAATAAAATGTATATATACAAAGAATATATAGCTGATGTACTCTCTTATTGAATTTTCTTTTAATATTCAATCGTCAATCTTCTTGCCTAACTTATCAATCTGTATTTCGGTCATATTCTTGGCCAAGTTGATTTCCTCATCCTCGGGAATTGTTTGCAGATTACCTGCCAGTTTACGGTAAGACTCTTGATTCTTCATTCGCAAAATGCTAGTTTCGGTGGTTTTTGCGTTGGCCATTCCAGCATCCATTTTGGCCACCATTTCGAGCTGCATTTCGCCCAACTTCACAATATGCGTTTTGGACACCTTATTGATATTGTTGCCAATCTTCTTGCCCAACTTATCAATCTGTATTTCGGCCATATTCTTGGCCAATTTGATTTCCTCATCCTCGGGAATTGTTTGCAGGTTACCTGCCAGTTTACGGTAAGACTCTTGATTCTTCATTCGCAAAATGCTAGTTTCGGTGGTTTTTGCGTTGGCCATTCCAGCATCCATTTTGGCCACCATTTCGAGCTGCATTTCGCCCAACTTCACAATATGCGTTTTGGACACCTTATTGATATTGTTGCCAATCTTCTTGCCTAACTTATCAATCTGTATTTCTGCCATATTCTTGGCCAATTTGATTTCCTCATCCTCGGGAATTGTTTGCAGGTTACCTGCCAGTTTACGGTAAGACTCTTGATTCTTCATTCGCAAAATGCTAGTTTCGGTGGTCTTTGCGTTGGCCATTTCAGCATCCATTTTGGCCACCATTTCGAGCTGCATTTCGCCCAACTTCACAATATGCGTTTTGGACACCTTATTGATATTGTTGCCAATCTTCTTGCCCAACTTATCAATCTGTTTTTCGGCTATATTTTCGGCCAATTTGATTTCCTCAGCCTCGGAAATTGGTTGTAGGTTACTTGCCAGTTTACGGTAAGACTCTTGATTCTTCATTCTCAACATGCAAGTTTTATGTAGTCCGTTGAATATATTCTCAATCGCATCAAACTTTCCATTTATAGCGGCAGCCAGTTGCTGTTCGTTACCTTTGTTCGACATGTTCGTATCTCTGATTAAACTAATTTGTGCAGTTTGCAGGAAGCGAATGCGAAAACTTATTAGTTTGTGATGATAAAATCGAATGACAATAATATCAAAAATACAACACCGTATTCGACTCTTATCGATAGTATATTTTTGGGAACGTTTTGACATTTATGTTTTTAAAGCGTTGCCACTTACAAAAATGAAAAACTTTTGTCCAAACAGTGTGGTAAAATTTCAGACAATAGAAATGTGTTTCGTTTCAAGCGTTTCAATATAATTGTAGGTTTACACATTGCTTGACGGTACTTTAAATAGTGCAAAATGAATGTATTTTCCAGCTATCAATATTCCATTGCGTATTCGCCCGGAGAATATGTATTCCATTTTTAATAATACAAAACTTTATCAAAATTTTATAAATAAAGAGCAAGAGTAACGTCAGCAACAACTACAAAAGTTCCCATTGCCAAACGCAGAGCTCAAAAGTCAAAGCAAACAAAGCAGAAAGGCGGAGGGCAGATGTCAGTAGCCGAATGAGGGCTGTTCGAGGTTAAAGACTACCAACTGGGATACACAATGATTAAAGTAGTAGCTGAGAGAGAGAAAGACAGAGAGAGAGAAAGAGAGAGAGAGAGAGAGAGAGCAATGGGATGAAAATAGTGGGGAGAAGCAGGGAGGCCAGAAATTGTTGGGCCAAAAAACAATTGAAATGTGAATATTAAATATACAAGCATATGATTTGTATTTTTTGTTGTTTTTTCTTGTTGTTTGCTGCTGCCGTGAGTAGCGGTATTTGCAGGTGTTATGCAGCCAACTCCATCATCCAAGTCCCCCTCCGTTCCCCCACCAGACGCCTCTGTGGAGTGTTGTGACAACTCCCTGCGGCGTCATTGTGTGCATTGCAAGTGGCAACAAAATAAACCGTTTGATGGCATAAACTGATTGATGTCGAGATTTGCTTGGGGTTGAGTCTTTTGACGCTTCAAGTTCTTATCAGAGATTGGCAATCAGTTTGCCAGATGATTTCAATACAAAAAATACCTACACTCACACATATGCACATACATATATTTGGATAAGTCGTGCACCGCGTAGCATATTGTTGCATGATCCAGTCTGTCATATCTAATACATTGGCGGCTGTGGACAAGCCTTAAGCGCTTTACCTTATTGGGGAATCGGCTTGTGTAATATTTGAAATTTTGTATCTAATATCCGGTATAATAATCCTTGCTTTGGCATATATTTCACACATCACATTACAATTTTATTTTCTTTTCCTCCTTGAAATATGTTTTATATTTAACAGCATTCCTCATGAACTCAAAGTTCTTTGTTATTATCAATAAGCTTCTATGAAACAATATGATTTATTAAAGCTACAGTCAAATTGTATGTATCACTTTTCGTATACCATGTGTGTGTGTGTGTGTGCATGTGCTTGTGGGGCATGCAACGAGGCACATTAATTAAATAAAAATTGATTTTTCAAGCGCCTGAAATCCAATCAACGACCAGCTCCAAGTAGGGCTAGCAACTATGAGTGGCTCGCACATGAAGAGGAGCTATGGCCTGGAACAGCGCGTCAGTGCCCTGTTGTCGCCCCTCCTCCCTCCCACCCCCCTGCACCCTGCACCCTGCACCCACCACTTGCTGCTGCTGTTGTCAAATGAAGTTAACAAAGTTTTACGACTTTTTTTCTTTTTTATTTATTTATTTATCTCTCTTTTTTTCCATTTTTTTTTTTCTTTTTGCGTACGCTTGACTTTCCATTTTTGTAGCTGATTTTTTATTGTATGCATAAGTATAGAATATGGACATGGGTCAGAGCCATCGTGCAGCTGGTTGCAGTTGAAGAACACTATAGCCAGCAATCGGTTGCATGGTTACATGATGCCACATGCCTTTTGTATCGCCTTTAACCGTTGGCCACAGTTTAATGGCCGTTGTCGTCCTTTTTGTGGAACGACGGCATTTAAACCGCAGCAAGTCATCAGGCAAATTGAATTTTCAACGTATGGTAGTAGCACACATACACACACACACACACAGATACACACACACAGATACACACACACACACACACTGGCATATACACACGCAGTGTAGGAAACACCCACAATTACAAGGAGCCGGCTTAAAGCTATACTTGCTCCATTATATAGCATTTATAGTAACAGCACTACACACAAACCACCCACAACACCCTCCAACAAAACCCAACTGGCCTGCCACTACCACAGTTTCCTTTCCCTTACCCATACCGCTGGCCAACACCATTTGCCATTCGCTTCTTTCGTTTCTTGTTACAAAATTACCCACGATAAAAATTGAATTACTTCGTCGACGTTCATCGCTGGCGTTCGCATCGCATTTTAGTTTTGCCTTTGTCTCCTGGTCATGCCCCAGATTCTTGGTATGGGTCGGGGTCCTGGTCCCGGTCCTGGTCCTGGTCCTGCTCCTCGTTCTGGTTCTGAATCTGGTTGTGTTCCTCGTCCTGTTATGCTTACTCTTGATGCGCCCACAGTGACGCCCACATCTCAGCGACACTACTTAGACGACGTTGAAACTGTCGCCGAGCCTGCTCCTGCACCCTGCACCCTGTCTATGTGTGCACTACCACTCCTATATGTGTGTGTGACTTCATCTAATGATAAATGAGCTGCAATGGATGACAGCGAATCAACTTAAGTGTATTGCTCTGCTTCGGTGACACTACCCTACCACTCCCTCTCCCCTTCTCTCTCTCTCTCTCACTAGCAGCTCTGTGACTATGTCCTGCTGGAGCGAGTCCTGTGCCTTTGCCAGTGCCAGTGCCCTGTCATCCAATGCACTTTCCCTTAACGCTTTTTGCTTGTGTTTACGTTTCACTTCAAATTTCTATGCTACACTAAATATTTACATAGCAAAAACTTTGCAAGTGTAAGTGAAACGCTTTAAAGATGGTCGACGAACAAAAAACTTGAGCAGTTTGTCGCTGCTCATGAACTTATCGAAGCTTATTCCAAAGTGCGTTGACAATTAGAGAGATTGGTGTTTAATGATTGCAGCTGTGACCAGTTCTAAGCCAAAAAAGAGAATAAAAAATTAAAAATAAAAACAATGTTGGCAATTAGCTAAAGTGCATTTCGGCTCAATCAACGGAGTTTTTAAATTGTATTCAAGAATGCCAACGACTCTTCATCAGTTGTCAAGCCAAAAATCAATCTAGGTAAATAGTCAACGAGGCGTTGAAATTCCATGTTTGTACTTTGCTCAAGACCCCAATGCTCTACTTTATCTTTGGCACATTCTTGTAAACCGAGTAGAAGTTTCAGTATTTAATTTTATTATTTATTTATTTGATTTAATTTGATTTTGTGTTTTGCCTATGTCGAACCACATCTTAAGTCGTCGATAGATTTTTCCTATTTCAGCTGTATGTTATCGGTCCAAGTTTCATCAAGAATAAACTGAGCAAGTCCATGGCAAGACAGAGGGTGAGACATTTGTTATATCGACACGGCTAGTAATGCTGATCCAGAACACATATATATTGCGAAGTCGGAGAAGTCCTTTTCAATGCCTGCCAACACAATATGGACAGGAAAGTATTTCCAAAAAGCCAATTAACACCGGACTTTATTGATTAGTGCGTATATATAAATTATATTTTATTTGGAAAACTAATTTTAATTGTTTTAATAAATAAGAAAAAAAAAATGGTAAGTACAAATATATGTACTATATATCATTGCTAATATCATTGAATTTATTGTGAGATTATATTATGCGTATGCTACAGTTATCGGTTCCGTTTAGTTCGTTCGGCATTTGGTTTGGTTGCATGTTCGGGATGTTGCAGCATGTGGCTTCCTTCTACTTTCGCAGACACTTGGCGTCATTCCGGGAGACGCACTTCAGGCTACGATAGTCGAAGTGCTCCTTGTTGTCGCAGCTCAGGTGGACGAACCTATGCTTACCAGATTTCTTGGCCTCACACCGATAATACTTTCTGCAGTCGCGCACATCTGGATAGATATCGTCCTCATCGCATTTCTCGTCATCCTTCAGCTTTTTGATGACGTTCTTTACGTATTCCCTTTTCTCCTTCCAGCTACGCTTTTCGTTGCCCTCATCTTCGTTGGACTTTTCCTGTTTGCTGTCCTCCTCTTTGGAATCCTTTGATTTTTTGCTATCTTTCTTGTGCCTATCGTCTTTCTTCTCAGCAGAGCTATTCTTCTTCTTATCGCTTTCCTCCTTAGAGTCTTTCGACTTATTGTTGTCCTTTATCTTCTTCTTCTCGTCCTTCTCCTTCGACTGATCTTCAGCGGATGTTGGCTTGTCCTTGCCCTTGTTGATTTCTTCAACCGAGGCGCTCTCATTGGATACGGATCCCCCAGACGGCTGCTCTAGAGATTCACTTGTCTCCGACTTGTTGTTGGACTCAGTTGGGCCAGCTGTGGGAACTTTTGTGGTGGATAATGTTGGGCCTGCAGTGGGTGCTTCAGTGGGTGCTGCAGTCGGTTGATCGGGCTTTCCAGTAGGACGCCAACTATTGAACCAATCATGCCAATTGGGCCAGAAGGGATTTCCTGTCGGTCTTCGATGACCATTGTGGTGGCCATTGTTGTTACCTGGTCGCAGAGGACGATGTGGCCAGCCGGGATGCTGGGTAACTGGGCGATTAGTTGGACGTGGATGCCACGGCCATGAACCGGGAGCATTGGGATCGACAGGTGCATTAGGGTCAACTGGGGCATTGGGATCAACTGGAGTATTGGGGACGACTGGTGCATTAGGGTCGACTGGTGCATTAGGATCAACTGGTACGTTGGGGTCGACTGGTGCGTTGGGATCGATTGGCGCATTAGGATCAACTGGAGCATTAGGATCAACTGGAGCATTAGGATCAACTGGAGCGTTAGGGTCAACTGGAGCATTGGGGTCGACTGGTGCGTTAGGATCAACTGGTGCATTGGGATCAACTGGAGCATTAGGGTCGACTGGTGCGCTGGGATCTATAGGAGCATTGGGATCAACCGGAGCATTGGGATCGACTGGTGCGTTGGGATCAACTGGCGCGTTAGGATCAACTGGAGCATTAGGATCAATTGGAGTATTGGGGTCAACTGGAGCATTAGGATCAACTGGAGCATTGGGGTCGACAGGTGCGCTGGGATCAACTGGAGCATTAGGATCAACTGGTGCGTTGGGATCAACTGGTGCGTTGGGATCGACTGGTGCATTGGGATCGACTGGTGCGTTGGGATCGACTGGCGCATTAGGATCAATTGGAGCATTAGGATCGACTGGTGCATTTGGATCGACTGGTGCATTAGGATCAACTGGGGCATTAGGATCAACTGGAGCATTTGGATCGACTGGTGCATTCGGATCGACTGGTGCGTTGGGATCGACTGGTGCGTTGGGATCGACTGGTGCATTAGGATCAACTGGAGCATTAGGATCAACTGGAGCATTAGGATCGACTGGAGTATTGGGGTCGACTGGTGCGTTGGGATCGACTGGTGCGTTGGGATCAACTGGAGCATTGGGATCAACTGGTGCGTTGGGATCGACTGGTGCATTAGGATCGACTGGTGCGTTGGGATCAACTGGAGCATTAGGATCAACTGGTGCGTTGGGATCGACTGGTGCGTTGGGATCTACAGGAGCATTAGGATCAACCGGAGCATTGGGATCGACTGGTGCATTAGGATCAACTGGTGCGTTGGGATCGACTGGTGCGTTGGGATCAACTGGTGCGTTGGGATCGACCGGTGCGTTGGGATCGACTGGTGCATTAGGATCAACTGGTGCGTTGGGATCGACCGGTGCGTTGGGATCGACTGGTGCATTAGGATCAACTGGAGCATTGGGGTCGACTGGTGAATTGGGATCAACTGGAGCATTGGGATCGACTGGTGCGTTTGGATCGACTGGTGCGTTGGGATCGACTGGTGCGTTGGGATCTACAGGAGCATTTGGATCAACTGGAGCATTGGGATCAACTGGTGCGTTGGGGTCGACTGGTGCATTAGGATCAACTGGTGCGTTCGGATCAACTGGAGCATTAGGATCAACTGGTGCGTTGGGATCGACTGGTGCATTAGGATCAACTGGAACATTGGGGTCGACTGGTGAATTGGGATCTACAGGAGTATTAGGATCAACTGGAGCATTGGGATCGACTGGTGCGTTTGGATCAACTGGTGCGTTTGGATCAACTGGAGCATTAGGATCACCTGGTGCGTTGGGATCGACAGGTGCGTTGGGATCGACTGGTGCGTTGGGATCGACTGGTGCATTAGGATCAACTGGTGCGTTCGGATCAACTGGAGCATTAGGATCAACTGGTGCGTTGGGATCGACTGGTGCGTTGGGATCGACTGGTGCGTTGGGATCGACTGGTGCGTTGGGATCGACTGGTGCGTTAGGATCAACTGGTGCGTTCGGATCAACTGGAGCATTAGGATCAACTGGTGCGTTGGGATCGACTGGTGCGTTGGGATCGACTGGTGCGTTGGGATCGACTGGTGCGTTAGGATCGACTGGTGCATTAGGATCTATTGGTGCGTTTGGATCAACTGGTGCGTTGGGATCGACTGGTGCGTTGGGATCAACTGGTGCGTTGGGATCAACTGGTGCGTTGGGATCGACTGGTGCGTTGGGATCTACAGGAGCATTAGGATCAACCGGAGCATTGGGATCGACTGGTGCGTTAGGATCAACTGGTGCGTTCGGATCAACTGGAGCATTAGGATCCACTGGTGCGTTGGGATCGACTGGTGCGTTGGGATCGACTGGTGCGTTGGGATCGACTGGTGCGTTAGGATCGACTGGTGCATTAGGATCTATTGGTGCGTTTGGATCAACTGGTACGTTGGGATCGACTGGTGCGTTGGGATCAACTGGTGCGTTGGGATCAACTGGTGCGTTGGGATCGACTGGTGCGTTGGGATCTACAGGAGCATTAGGATCAACCGGAGCATTGGGATCGACTGGTGCATTAGGATCAACTGGTGCGTTGGGATCGACTGGTGCGTTGGGATCAACTGGTGCGTTGGGATCGACCGGTGCGTTGGGATCGACTGGTGCATTAGGATCAACTGGTGCGTTTGGATCGACTGGTACGTTGGGATCAACTGGTGCGTTGGGATCGACTGGTGCGTTGGGATCGACTGGAGCATTAGGATCAACTGGTGCGTTGGGATCAACTGGAGCGTTGGGATCAACTGGTGCGTTGGGATCGATTGGTGCATTAGGATCTATTGGTGCGTTAGGATCGACTGGTGCATTGGGATCAACTGGTGCGTTGGGATCGACTGGTGCGTTGGGATCGACTGGAGCATTAGGATCAACTGGTGCATTAGGATCAACCGGAGCATTAGGATCAACTGGTGCGTTGGGATCGACTGGTGCATTGGGGTCGACTGGTGCGTTGGGATCGACTGGTGCGTTGGGATCAACTGGTGCGTTGGGATCGACTGGTGCGTTGGGATTGACTGGAGCATTAGGATCAACTGGTGCATTAGGATCAACCGGAGCATTAGGATCAACTGGTGCGTTGGGATCGACTGGTGCGTTGGGATCGATTGGTGCGTTAGGATCGACTGGTGCATTAGGATCTATTGGTGCGTTTGGATCAACTGGTGCGTTGGGATCGACTGGTGCGTTGGGATCAACTGGTGCGTTGGGATCAACTGGTGCGTTGGGATCGACTGGTGCGTTGGGATCTACAGGAGCATTAGGATCAACCGGAGCATTGGGATCGACTGGTGCATTAGGATCAACTGGTGCGTTTGGATCGACTGGTGCGTTGGGATCAACTGGAGCGTTGGGATCAACTGGTGCGTTGGGATCGATTGGTGCATTAGGATCTATTGGTGCGTTAGGATCGACTGGTGCGTTGGGATCAACTGGTGCGTTGGGATCGACTGGTGCGTTGGGATCGACTGGAGCATTAGGATCAACTGGTGCATTAGGATCAACTGGTGCGTTGGGATCGACTGGTGCATTGGGGTCGACTGGTGCGTTGGGATCGACTGGTGCATTAGGATCGACTGGTGTATTAGGATCTATTGGAGCATTGGGGTCGACAGGAGACAGGGTTGTTTCTTCAGAATTCACAGGAGCGGTAGTATCAACTGGAGCAGTGGGGTCGACAGGAGACAGGGTTGTTCCTTCAGGATTCACAGGAGCGGTAGTATCAACCGGAGCAGTAGGGTCGACAGGAGACAGGGTTGTTCCTTCAGGATTCACAGGTGCATTAGGATCAATTGGTGCGTTGGGATCAACTGGAGCATTAGGATCAACTGGTGCGTTGGGATCGACTGGTGCATTGGGGTCGACTGGTGCGTTGGGATCGACTGGTGCATTGGGGTCGACTGGTGCGTTGGGATCTACTGGTGCGTTGGGGTCGACTGGTGCGTTGGGGTCGACTGGGGCGTTGGGATCGACTGGTGCGTTAGGATCAACTGGTGCATTAGGATCAACTGGAGCATTGGGATCAACTGGTGCGTTGGGATCGACTGGTGCATTGGGGTCGACTGGTGCGTTGGGATCGACTGGTGCATTGGGGTCGACTGGTGCGTTTGGATCGACTGGTGCGTTGGGGTCGACTGGTGCGTTGGGGTCGACTGGGGCGTTGGGGTCAACTGGTGCGTTGGGATCAACTGGTGCGTTGGGGTCGACTGGTGTGTTGGGATCAACTGGTGCGTTAGGATCAACTGGAGCATTAGGATCAACTGGTGCGTTGGGATCGACTGGTGCATTAGGGTCGACTGGTGCGTTGGGATCAACTGGTGCATTAGGATCGACTGGTGCGTTGGGATCGACTGGTGCATTGGGGTCGACTGGTGCGTTGGGGTCGACTGGGGCGTTGGGATCAACTGGTGCATTGGGATCAACTGGTTCGTTGGGGTCGACTGGTGTGTTGGGATCAACTGGTGCGTTGGGATCAACTGGTGCATTAGGATCGACTGGTGCGTTGGGATCGACTGGTGCGTTCGGATCGACTGGTTCATTAGGATCAACTGGTGTGTTGGGATCGACTGGTGTGTTCGGATCGACTGGTGCGTTCGGATCAACTGGTGCATTAGGATCGACGGGTGCGTTGGGATCGACTGGTGCGTTGGGATCAACTGGTTCATTAGGATCGACTGGCGCGTTGGGGTCAACTGGTGCGTTGGGATCAACTGGTGCGTTGGGGTCGACTGGTGTGTTGGGGTCGACTGGTGTGTTGGGATCAACTGGTGCGTTAGGATCAACTGGTGCATTAGGATCGACTGGTGCGTTGGGATCGACTGGTGCGTTGGGATCAACTGGTGCGTTGGGATCAACTGGTGCATTAGGATCGACTGGTGCGTTGGGATCGACTGGTGCGTTGGGGTCAACTGGTGCGTTAGGATCAACTGGTGCATTAGGATCGACTGGTGCGTTGGGATCGACTGGTGCGTTGGGATCAACTGGTGCGTTCGGATCAACTGGTGCATTAGGATCGACGGGTGCGTTGGGATCGACTGGTGCGTTGGGATCAACTGGTTCATTAGGATCGACTGGCGCGTTGGGATCGACTGGTGCGTTGGGATCAACTGGTGCGTTGGGGTCGACTGGTGTGTTGGGGTCGACTGGTGTGTTGGGATCAATTGGTGCGTTGGGATCAACTGGTGCATTAGGATCGACTGGTGCGTTGGGATCAACTGGTGCGTTGGGATCAACTGGTGCATTAGGATCGACTGGTGCGTTGGGATCGACTGGTGCGTTGGGGTCAACTGGTGCGTTAGGATCAACTGGTGCATTGGGATCAAGTGGTGCATTAGGATCAACTGGTGCATTAGGATCAACTGGATCGACTGGTGCGTTGGGATCGACTGGTGCGTTTGGATCAACTGGAGCATTGGGATCGACTGGTGCGTTTGGATCGACTGGTGCGTTGGGATCAATTGGTGCGTTGGGATCGACTGGTGCATTAGGATCAACTGGTGCGTTCGGATCAACTGGAGAATTGGGGTCGACAGGAGACACTGTTGTTCCTTCAGGATTCACAGGAGCGGTGGTATCAACTGGAGCAGTGGGGTCGACAGGAGACAGGGTTGTTCCTTCAGGATTCACAGGAGCGGTAGTATCCACTGGAACAGTAGGGTCGACAGGAGACAGGGTTGTTCCTTCAGGATTCACAGGTGCATTAGGATCAATTGTCTCTACAATGCCCTCAGTGCTAATGGGTAGCCCGAAGACCGCGCGGAAGGTGGGCTCAATTAGAGCCGCCGACCCGCTGCCACTGATCGGATGATCGGTGATTGTCGTCATTTTAGCGACAGCCGCTGAATTCCCCTCAAGATACGGTTTGACGGGCACGCACAGCTCGATGCCATCGTTGATGCAGCGAGTGTTGTCCGGGCAGTATTGGACAATGCCTGTGGCCACATTGGACTGGCATGCCTGGTAGCTGGCTGGTCCCACGCAGATGGCTGATCTGCCGCTGCAATTGTAGTTTATTATCGCCGCACTGGTCTGAAGGGGCTGCTCACGGCTGCCGATCAGTGTCGATAACTGTAAGAGACGACACAGTCGTGGAAGAGAAAGGAAGAGGAGTTTAGTATAATTGCTCGATGGGTCGCAGTGGTGCACTGTCTGTCACAAGTCGGAGCCTCGGGACCGTAACAATTACACTTTGAGTTTAGTAACACTTGCATAGGATTCTTTCGCGCTGCCGCCGAGTGCTCTGAACGATATCCAAAGTAGCAAGAGTCCCGGCAGCTTTTGTTAGTTTGTTTGGTTTGGTTTGGTTTTAGTCACGCGTATCCAAAATAACCCGTAAAGTTGCCACACAGTTTTGGTTAATAAAATACAACTCATCAGTAACAGGAAGCAAAAAAAAAAAATAGGTTGAGTGCAAATTTTGATTTTTGGGGTTCTGGCATGACAATGTGGGGAACGGGAAATCGGGTTTTGGGTTTCTATGACGCGTTAGTAAGTTGTATGCAATTACCACAAGTATTATCAATATTCTGGTTAATTTTTTCGTCATCGTCGATGTGTTTGGTTCGAATGAAAAATCGTTACTATCCCCTGTATAGTTACGAGAGTTGCTTTTATCTAGAACGCTTACCATTCAACACTTATCTGCTAGCAAATCTGCTTGACGCTATGCAAATAGCCAATGATTATCTCTGTTTGCCCCAGATAACTTTGCGACCAATTTATGATATTGCAGCTAAAATCTGAGGCAACCTAAAGCTGTTTGCGCCTCTTACAATTTTTCGACTGCTTAGTAAATCTATTTATTTATTATTATTATTCTTTTTTTTTTCTTTAAATAAATTTTTAGTTCATTTTTATCTTAGCTGACGTAATGGAATAGAAAACAAATCGTAGAATTGATAAACCCTAGCATTTGTTGTTTTACTTCATAAGTTTTAAGCAAACATTGCAATTATCAAAACAAAGCTCTGACATTCCATTAAAGATTTGCTAAAAGTTTTTTCTTTGACAATATATAGTTAAGAAAAATCACTAAATAAAATATTCCATATAAAGAATTTGGGCGCAGACAGCCAACAAACAGAAATCGATAAATTACATCCAATAAATTAAAGGGGTACCTTCAGCTATATGCAGCTCAAATGTTGAGATGTTTTGAGATAGTTATATACCTATTCATATTTAAACAATTCAAGGTAAGCCCATCTGAATTAAGTTAGCTTAGCTTAATTTGGTGTAAAGACGACCTTGTTGTTACTTGGATAGCGTGAAGAATTTCGCCGTAATTTATATGTATTATTTTTAACACCTTATTCTTAGTATGCTACTTGCTAGGAATTATGGCTCATGATAAACAATAACAAAAATGAAACGAATATAAACTAATAAGAGGCATTATCTCGAAGCTTCCGATGGTCATTAAGTTAAGCCAATTATGATATTTCACACATCTGTTTCTGTCGTACGCAATCTTAATCTGAGTCAAGTCAACAGAGTAGAAAAGCATTTGAAAAATAAAAAAACGAGTCGGCTGCGCATTTCCTGTGACAAATTTACGCTATTTGTCTAATTTCACGAAAATAACAAGAAAGTCACATCATTAACCGGGCCATGGAAGTTTAATTACCCTTCTCCAGAGTCGGAAAAGTACTTAAAATTAATATAATTATTATTATTATATTCACAAGTAACTGAAATGGATAACTTCTTAACTTCTTTGCTCACATAAGTTTTACATCGTTTTCTTGAACCAAGAATAACTTTTTGTAATTAATAAACTAATAATTAAAAAAAGGGCCCATTTCCTTTATTAATTTATTTATTTTAGTTTTCACAATTAAATTAAATTAATGACTATACGAGTTTGACCTATGTAAGCCTTGGTTCAGATATATATTTTGAGTGTTACACACTTGATGATAACACTGGCATACCCAATCAGAGTGTGAGTAAAATTGTTGATTGTTGTCCACGGCTGGCCGGAAATGTGGTTCAAAGTGGATTCCTGCACAGATCATGACTAAGACGAAAATTGTGTTATCTGGCGATAGCACATGATGCACATCTCACATATACAAATACATGTCTGTATATATATATATGTATATGCCAGAGGGTCTGCTAACCCCATTCCATGACGCAGGCAAAAGCAAAAATTAATCTGTACCAATTCTTGAATTTGTATCTTTTGCGTATGTTCTTATAAGACTGATAAGGCTATACCAATTAGCAGCAGAGGTAGTACAGCTAAGAGCAGCAATGATCATGATCATGAATTCGAATGCGATAAGAGCCACAGCAAACCAGTTGACAGATTACAACTGAATGCTGTCCAAGTAAAGCTTATCGGCCCGAAATATACAAGATACAGCATCCTATCAAGATAAGTAACGCGCTAGCGTTAGCGTAAGTTATGTGAATCTCGAGTCCGAAGGGAAACAGACTCATCCGTTAACTGGGTTGTATAACAGACAATCGTCTGGCATTGGGCATTAATTTTAAGCCACTCACTTGTAATATATATACATATATATATACATATACATATATATTAAATTAGGGGAAAGTAGTAGTAATGTTTAGGATGGGGATGATCGCCTCAAGGCAAAAAGGTAGACTCGTAGATAATCATAAGTGATGATAATTGTACATACGTAACCAAAGAAATTAATCGAGAAAGTAAACTGCACAAATTTAAATAGATAACCCATTGAACTAAGCCCAGAACTAACAACTGCATGCGCTAAAAGTCATGGGGTGGATTATCTTCATCTTCTGCTCTCTCTTTAGATGGGGAGGGTTCTTGTCCATAATCGAGTCTATGAGCGAACCACGCAGCTTCGTGCGCAGTGCGATCTTGTGGAACTTGTTCGACTGATACTTGTCAAAAGTGGCCCTCAGTTTGACAGTGGGTGCATCGCGTGGCCCAAAAAGAAGCAGCGGTATATCTGAAGAAGTGCACCAGCTCGTCGGAGTACGAGCATTGGCATTGAGCAAGTGCAGCAACAGAAAAAGCAAAGCAGCCGCAATCTCTGAGGGGTTATAGCTGACCAGATTGTAGTCGAGGCTGGCCAGTTTCAAGAAGTACTTGGACATGGTCAGCAAATGGATGCACTCGATTTTCTGGATCTCGTGAGCCATATACCTGTCACCCGTAATGTTGGCGACTAGTCAAGAGATTCTGAATTGAACATTTTGAACAGCATTTTATAGACTCTCGTCCATTAAAAAATGCACATTTCGCATCTCCCATTGCGTATGCTCTTTGAAGCCATCAATTGCATCGAATTGCACAATTAAGTGTGCTTTTTAATGCACCGTTTGCGGTGCACATTGAAAATGCGTAAAAGGTATGCGCAACATGTGGCATAGAAAAACTGCAATTAAAGTATGCAAAAATAAGTAATAGTAGCACGACAAAATAGGTCAAATTTATAATGCGGCTTATCTGCTTAATGTAACACTCTGGTTCCACAATCCACATTTCTGACAATCTTGAATATGTCCAGTTTTTAAAGTAACATATCTTTTTATTTTTAAATTAGTTTCTTTCATTATTTTTGGGGTATATAGGCTGACTTATATTACATGTTTTAGGCTCACGCAATATTAAGAAAGTGAATGGAAGCATTTTTGTTCATTGTGGCATCAGGCTGTAAGCTTGTTCATCTTAAGATGGTCTGACGAAGCAATCTCATTCCAATTGCTTGCAGGGTATCATTTAGTCAAGCACAATCGCCTTCAACTATTCTTTTGATTCTTTCGCCATTTTTTTTTTGTCAGTTGCTTCATTCAACGCGGTTAAACCATAAAATAAAATAAAAATGCGAATTGCAATGCAGCCACTGCGGTTTTTCATGTCTAGACAACACAATAAATACAGTTAGTCATATATTTGTATTATCATATGTTGCACACGCATACACAAATGCAAGTGTATGTGTGTATGTATATCCGATACATATATTTTATAATTGGCGTCAATTTGTTGGCTTATCACCTGCCAGCCTCCCATTCTCCTCGCTGTTTGTGCCACAAAGTGGGCAACTTTACGCACAAATGCGATAACGATTTTTTTTTTTTTTAATCTTATTTTATTTGTACAAGTATTGCACGTAATTTTCACAAAACTGATTAAACATAAATTCTCTATGACTAAGCTAATCTTTGGAAACATTCCAACAATAAGTTTGAGATGGCACTCAGTGAAAAAATCGCCATCAATTTTAGAAAGTGTAACTTAACTTATTATTCCAGAAGTTTATTTATAACAATAATAATAAATAGTATATTAAGTTTACACAAATACTAATATTTAAGATAGTTTTATAATTTCAGGTAAGTCTTTATATATATGCTTAGTCCATTAAAATTTTGCACCACTGTATCATTTAGTATCGACAGTCTCGTCTCGATCCTTTACAGTTGATTAGCTGCATGTGGGTCAGCGCAGGCTTGCTGCATTAAATCACATTTGTGGGTGTTTAACTAGGTAGTAAGTGCTCCACTGCAGCTTCTTTTACAGCGATTTCTTCTTTCGCGCCGCAGCCCGCGCTACTGAGTGGCAAAGAGGCAAACAGAATCGACGCGCTAATTCGTTGTGCACCCAGTTGAGCCCTGAGGCGACTCCTGGCGCAATTCTGCCGACAATTGTCCCCAGTTGTGCCCCGTTGTGCTCGACATTGACAAAAATGTAACCAGGACGCAGTTTGCAGCAGATAGCAGCCAGCAGATAGGAGCAGCGGGTGCAGCGGGAGCTTCGGTGGTAGCGGGAATAGTGGGAGGGCAGCAGTGGCAGCGGTTCCATGCAAATCAAGCAAAGGCGCTATCCCCGCCGCACCCCCTGTGCCAAATTATGCAAGTCGTGTCGGTGGTTATGGTGGTGCAACAGCAGCGTTAATGTTGTTGGCGTTGCGGCCGTGGCTGTGGCAACTGCTGTGGCCTGAACAGAGTCCTGGCTGCTCTTTCTCTGCCTCATTGGCGTTGCATAAAGCGGATGGCGGCGGTGGCTAAATTTGCATAAATTAACAATGCACAGCCACTGATGCAGCGAATTCTTGCACACAACCCTCCCACCACTTTGAGTGTGTGTATGTATGTGTATGTGTGTGTGTTTGTCTTTGTGTGTATGTGTGTGTTGTCCACCATGTGCAATGTGCGCGTTTTATTGATTTGATGCCCCAATGCACTTATTATCCCTCAAGCAGCCAGTGCCAGTTAATCCCGTGGCGATGCGGCGCCATTTTACACACAAAACACACGAACACACACATACACACACACACACGCGCGAGCACACGCATATAGGCATTAGGGTGTGCCCAAAAAGTTGGTCAAGTGTGTGCATAGAGAGAGAGAGAGAGAGAGAGAGAGAGAGAGAGTGAGAGGGAGCGAGAGAGTTGCCTCATTAGCCCAGCCAAGTGGAATTTATAATGCGTGTGCTTCATTTGAGCGCGGTGTGCGCACACAATTGGCACGCACTGTAAGCACTTTTAATAATCATGCATAAATTATTTCTCTAAATATTTATCTGTTGATTTTTCACTTTATAATTATTATGCTATTTTACTTATTTATTTTTTTGATATTATTGAAATTCCCATTGGACATTGATTATCATTTTTGTCTAAAGCTACAAGTTAAATATCATATTACTATAATATATATTTTGTATGTAAAGATTATATACATAAATCCCAATTTATTAACTTTAATATAATATATTATATATTTAATCCAATCCAAAATTGATAAGATGTTAATCTTCTTAACTTTTTTTTATAACATATGGAAAATGTTTAAATCAATTCGAAAATAAAATTTAATTATTTTTCTTCTTCTTCCAAATACATGTAAAAATAATAATTAATACTTTTACTTAGCAGAACAAGAATATATATAAAATATATAAATAATATATACAGATTTGGCAGCACAACTACAAAATTAAATGTGCCTTATTCTCCAACGCAACAATTTAGCAATCTGTAACTTTGAATACATGCATGTGTGTGTATGTGTGTGTGTATGCGTGTGTGGTTGTGTTCATGAATGCGTATTAATTTGAATGCATCATGCAGTCAATTAATCAAACGCTTCTGTGCCCTAATTGGACTCTAGCAAACGCCAGGTGGCGCTTCATACTTGCCTTGCGCGCATTGCCTTAAATTTGTCCTTGACAACAACGCACACAAAGTGCAAAAGTGCATTCATCATTTTTATTTTTATTTGTAGTTTTTTCATTATATATGCACATTTAAGGTTTCGACAAATTCTTGATATTGTGAATAATGCCAGAGTGACAGAGTGACTAAAGAAAGTTGGAAAATACCCTTTATTTATTTGGTGGATGATGAATGAAAAGGTTGAACAAGTGAGTATGCTCTAGCTAAGACAACTTGACTAGGGGATACACTGTTAAATACACTGTTAGTATTCTGACTGATCGTAGTTTTGCGTAATATCTCCAGCTATTCTATACCTCTCAGAGGCTTGCTTGTTCGAATAATACAATTACGGGAGATATCCCTAAAGCTATATCGATTTTCGGCATCGGGAATGCTTATATGTAAAATACTCATTTCGAAGTTGAATTAGGCTCTTCTATTAGCTTCTCTTTTTTTAGTGAATATTTTGATTGGACTCATTTACAGCTTGAGTGCAATGAGTGCATGCTTTGCCACGCTCTGGGGCAAATGTGCTGTGCAGCAATTCAATTTGCATTTTAGTTAACTAAAAATGCATTTCGTGTAATGCTTCAGTAGACTAGCTGGACCAGAGTTCGTCCTCTGCTTTCAGCATTATCATCATCATCGTCATTGTCATCATCATCGTCATTGTTGTCCTTATTTGTTTATGTTGCGCAAAGTAAACAACTAATTTTAATTTGCCGCAGGAGCCGCAGACGACGACGACGATGTCGACAAGAAGATGATGACGACCAGAACGGCCAAGAGGACCAGGACGACAAAGGCGATGAGGATGTCAACTGGTCGGGATTGCCAGTGGGGACAATGCTGGGAGAGAGCAGCAGGGAACACACCGTAAACTTTTCAGTGAAGCAGCCACAAAGGATTGGATCAGTCGAATTAAATACAAGAAGAAGAATTCAACACATACACACAACCAAGAGAAGCGAACCATATTTATCTATCTAACTATCTCTCTCTCTCTCTCTCTCTCTCTCTCTCTCTCTCTGTATATATGTATATACCTCTTACTGACTCTGTCTCTGTCGCAGACACGTTTTTATTATATCTTTTTGTCTGTTTGTTTTTGGTTTTGTTTTTGTTTTTTATTTATCTTGTGCATTTTGTTAGTTTTCATTTTTGTTTTGACGTTTCATTTATGTAAATACCAGCAACAATAACAATAACAGCAACGACAATTACAAACCAGTCAAATTATCTTTAAATAATCTAGATTTGTGTGGGAGGCGGTTGGACGAGTGTGGGCGTGGCTCAACCATAACATAAAGGCAAAGTCAGCTCGACGAACTTTTGCGATGATTTCAAACTTTTTTTTTTTTTGTTACTGGCCAAAGGACAAGGCTGGCTGTAGCTGTATGTGTGTGTGTGTATTTGTGTATGTGTGTGTTGAACATCATGAAAGCGGAAACGGAAGTGCTTACCTTTGGCACACACGTACACAGCCACACACGCACACACATAAGCAAACATACAGACATACTTTTTATACATGGCATGTAAAAAATGTTTTTGAGCCTTCAAGTGCTCCCAAAACTCGTTACTAAAGGGGCATGGGCGTGGCACGAGGACCTGCTGCTAGTAGACTGCTAAATACGTACATACACACTCACACACACACACACACACACACACACACACACACATGCACAGAGAAGACATTGAGGCAAGTGAGCTTTAAAATATGTCCACAGGTGCACAGGCTGGAACCGGGGGCTGGAATTGACTTTCAGCTTTTGACTTGTGTGCTAAACGAAACGAAACACACACACACAAACACACACAATCACACACAAACTCATACAAGCATACACAAAATTGCCATTTGTGCGCAGGACGTTCAAGCTATTTGCGATAATTATAAGCTGATTATATATACATATATACTTACAAATCGTACACGTTTCTGTCAGTTGCCAAATAACATGAACTCTAATTTTACTATTTCATCAAATATTCAGTTTCATAATTGAGTTTTCCATTTTTAAAGAATTTGTTTAAAAAACTATTTAAGAATCAAGTTTCGTTTACCATTTGAAATATAAATGATCATATAAGTAAATTTCATTTTATCTATACAAATAAAAGACACAATTTTAAAGATGTATATTTCCAAATGATACAAACTATATACCTTGACATAACCCCAAAACTGGAGTATCTTCTATTCTTCCTCAACGATGAGGTTTTCTGCTTTAAAGGTCAATTGTTTATTTAAGGTATTCAACCTTCAACCATTCGATAAACGTGCTACGTAGTAAGAATATCTTGAGCCGAACTTGCTGTTCTCGAAAGTGTTCGTTTAGCCCTCGTTTTATAATTTGGATTCTTGGTCTGTTGCGTTTACTGCAAAAGGCTAATTGAAATTTGCCATTAATAATGCAAAAAGGTCTCGGTGAGAAACTTTTAGGTCCACCCCATGTGCCACACTACACTTTGGAGTGGCTCTGTTCGTGTGTGTGTGTGTGTGTGTGTGTCTGTGTGTGTTGTATCTGTGTTTGCACATGTGTGTATGTGTGCTATTTTAAATATTTCAAATATTTGTAACATTTGCCGGTGCCGCCACTCAAGTAACCATAAGTACACAGCAACCCAACATACACACATACATACGCACACACACACACACGTACACTCTACCCCTCCCCTTTCCTTTCCCCCTACCCGTCCCCCTCCCCACATCCTACTTTCACCTGTTCAGTTCAACTACCCGCTTTCACAATTTCGGCCGTCGCCATTTACCGCACGCCAAAAACATCAACAGCGAATGTGAATGCTTATTTTCTGGTCCGTCAGCCGCCGGCTGATGTCGACGTCACAGTCACCACATGTAAAAATGCTGCTACCGTGTACCGTGTACCTCATACCGTGCACCTTGTACCTGAAGTTGCCCTACCGTGGAGTGGAGGATGCTCTTTCCACACTCGCCGAAAAACCTACTACGAAATTCAAGTGCTAAATGCATTAGAAAACATTTTCTTATGAAAATTGCAAGTTAAATCATTTTTTATATTCGTAAGTGCCAACTAAATATGAAGAAAAATTCTTGATTTAAGTATTTTTTTTCTCTGGATTTGCTTGCAATGATTTTTTTTATTTTAATAACCCCAGATTTATATATATATATCTAACATTTTTATTTAAAAATTCTTCTCTATTTTTAGTCCACTCAAATACAATAAAAATTAAGTTAAAAACGTTATACAATTTTCGTACTTGATTAAAGCAAATTGAGTTGAATGTTAATATTTAGGTAGTCACAAGCTTAAAAACGTTCTAGTTCCTTATTTATGTACTTGATTATGTACTGCCTGCGGACAGGCTCTTAGGCAGACCCATCTAGCTGAACATGAGCCGAAAAATGCATATATTCATGAATTTATTGATAAGTTTTCCTTCTTTGATTTAAGCACAAAGTTTACATTTATACTCCCAGTGTGAATGGGGGGCGGGTATTGTTTTGGGAGCTGCTGCGCGAGTTATGCCGTGATTTCACGATCTGGTTGTGTGGCAGAGGAACCGTTGCCCCAAAAGGACGCACAACACATTCACATATGTAAACAGAGGGGGCGGGGGGAGGGGGGGCGGGGGAACAAAGTAAAACGAACTCATGATAAAGATGAAATGGTATAAAATACGAGTATGTGCCCAGCTGGAGTCTGGGGTGCAAAGATAGCGTCCCATCAAAAGGGCGTCGGCCTATGCCACCCCATACATACACATGCATACCTGTACACACACACACACACACACACACATGAGTGACAGCAGATATGTCGCGGCGCGTTGAGTGTAAAGATTCGTCTATTTTGGGCTTATGTAGAGAACAGAAGCCAACTGAAATGGGTCTGGAAATGGGAACTGTCTTCAAATGCCAGAACAATGCGCTACAAAACGCGGCTTTTAGGTAACTCCCTAAACAGCCGGGATAAGAAAAGAAGGGCAGAGCCACACTATATACCTAGAATGTTGCCATACCTACAAATTAATATATTTGCATGATGCTTAAGTTTTATCACAAGATCGCATGTAATTGACTTCACGGCTATTTTACTGTCCAGGTGTGTACGTAGGAGCTAAGAGACTCAAATTAAAAATAGTTTAAGTTCAAGTTGAAACATGTTTTAATGTTCTGAAATACTTTTGAGTGTGTGAATTGGAATAACAATGATTAGTTTTGTGCATGCTACATGGGAAAAGTTAAATACCGAATACCGGAACTCAGTTATTTTTTAGTAGTATATTGCTTATCCGATGCATATCGAAATAACCGATCACTCAAATTGTAGCGCATTTAGATTTTAACTGCGATTTTTTTTTTTTTTTGGTTGATGTCGCTTTGCTTTTTGTATTATTTATTTCACTTTTTATTTTGTTGATTGTTTTACAAAAAAGCAGTAACAACACCCGAAACGAAACGAATGCCTGGCAAGCCTTGGGGTGGCTGGTTTTCCAAGCGTGGGGGGTGAGGAGGTTGGGTGTGGGGGGTTGATGCAAAACAAATGGAAAAAATCTCTTGAGGCTACTGAAAACTTCATTTCTCCTTTGCTCCGCTCTAAGATGCTCCTCGGAGTTTTTATACCCTTGCATAAATGGTATAATAGTTTTATGATGAAGTGTGCAACACTTTGAAAGAGACGTCTCCGATGAAGTATATATCGCACAGCGAGTGCATTTATAAACACTTAATTTAAATGATTAACGTTACTAAAGCTCTAACTAAGATTGTGTTCAACTTAAAAAAACAACACATTATAATACTTTTCCAGTCGCCAAGAGTATTTGAAGTTCAGCGTGCCAAAGATAAGAGCTCTTTCTTGTTTTTTGTTTACTTTGTATTTTTTGTGGCATTCGCATTCAGTTTTCAGCATTCTGTTCGGTTTGGTTTGGTTTCGCTTCTGTATATTTTTCTTGGCCAGTTATTTCTTATGCTGCTTGGTTTTTAGCTTTGCGCCTTGGCGGCCTTCCCTCCACTCCACTTCGCTCTCCCTCCACCGGCATGATTCACGGCCTTGTTGACTCGGGGGCACGGTTCGTACACGTTGCTCGTCGTAGTTGGTGGTTAAAACACATGAAACAATTATAAAGTTGCCAAGAAATGTAAGCCCAAAGAGAAAACAATTTAATTGAATTTAAGCAGGGGTTGTCATATCCTAATGGATTTAAAACAACACCAACAACACCAACAACAACAACAACAACATCAAATACAAATAAAGCATAATACATAAAAAATGAATAGAGGCCAGTTCCAATGGGGGAAAGTATACAGAATTGAGTTTTCTCTGGCTATGCGGTAGTCTGGATTGTCTGTGTGTGTGTGTGTGTGTGTGTGTGTGTGTGTGTGTATGTGTGCTTGTGGGTGGGTGGCTGTGTGTATGTTTGTTGCCAACCAAATGGATGCTGAGCCTTTTGTTCGTGCCGGTTGTGCACTCGAAACTGAAAGCCAAAAAACCGTCTGAAGAGTAGTGTTCGTTTAGATTGGGTGTCTGCTTGGGTGTCTGATTGTTTGTGTGTGTGTGTGTGTAATTACTTATGTAGATATTGTTAAGCTGATTATGGCAACTGGCCGACAGGTGTTTTATTGTTAATAAAGACAGATATGAAATCGGAAAGACAAAATAGTAAATGAGACATATTTTAAAAGCAATAAACTAAAATCGCATATCCCTTGAACTCAAACGTCCCCAAAAGCCACGCCTATGCGAACAGCCGCGTGTTTGCATTGTCGTCACCACCTACGCACGCACCACCAAGCACCACAAGCCATCCACCCATCTGAGTGTGGCGGTGCCACTTTGATTTGGCATCGAAATTGAAATCCGCTTATTTTGGCGGGCACAAAAAATAAATAAATTCCAATATGCGTAGAGCGGGGAGTGGGGGCGACGGTGGGGGAGTGGGAAATGGGGAAACAAGGCGACATTTCCCCACAACGGCATAAGTAAAGCAAAACAATATTTTCCTAATTTTCGCGCAGGCACGCGACCAAAAGAAAAGCCAAACAAAATAAAACCAAAAAGCAAAGAAAACTGTCAGCAACAGGCGGACGCAGTTGCCACAGCGGGTGGTGGGTGGTTGGGTGAGTGAGTGGGTGGGACATCTCCAAACCCACCCACAATCCCACGGATGAAGTTGCGAATGCAGCCAAGCGACTTTTTTGCGTTTGTATTTGTGTTTGTATTTGCTGCCTGTTTGCCTCTGATTTCCGTTGCTTCCGATTGCTTTGTTATTATTGCGCCAAACAGACACAAACATATATATATATTTATATATATATATCCAAATACAGTTGTCAGTTAGATAGGCAGCAGAGCACTTCCAGTGGCATAACCTTGATCGAAATAAAACAGACGAATACGCTAAATTTAGTTTTCAATTACATTTCGCTTTTTTGCAGGCGATTCATTGCAAATTTAGTTATTTGTGGAAGCAACTCAATTGAAGAAGCAATTTTCAAGAGCTCTACTTGAATGAACAAAAAAAAAATATATAAACGATTTCATTACTTTTTTTATGCATTACAATAATTCGCACTTAATAATGTTATTCTCCCACATACAAATTGTAGTTCATTGCGTGTCCCAATCCTTGCAGTAAATATTGAACAAATTTTAATATAATATCAATAAATTGTGCTCCTAAAAATCGTCAACATCGATTTTCTGTAACTACTACTAAATATAGCTATCCTATGAATATTATTTGAAAGTTGCCGAAAATCAAATTAACAGTGTTGAAGACAAAAAGTAGTTCGGACAGCGAAGTAAGTTCTCAAACAAGATTGCTTTAGTTGTGTCTAACTAACAGATAAACTTAACAACCGTTAGTTAATCTTTTAAGTAAACCGCATCTGGCAAAACAGTGCCGAGCATTATAAATGGCAATTGCAGCATCTAATTCCTGGTTAAATACATTTCTAATTTATTTCTCTATCAACCAACAGCTGCAACTGTTGCTGGTGCCAAAATTGCTTATGTGAAAAATTGCAAGTAATTAAATATTTATGCAATTATTAGTGTCAGTTGTGAGTGAAACTTGAGAAATGGAATGCAATTAGATTGGATAAGGATGTCCCTTGACTCCTTTGAAGTTAGTTGTTTTAAAGGAAGCCTGTTTTGTCATCTCTCACCAAATTGACTACCTTAATTGTAATTCGAGTGCAGCTGCAAATTAATCACACTGATGTGTACATCTCACGTGTGTGTGTGTGTGTGTGTGTGTGTGTGTGTGTATATATTTATAAGTAATTTATAACTGATCAACTATCAAATACCGCAAATCCAATATGTGGCCAAAGTTTCTATTTACACAGGAATTGTTTGGCTGGCCAAATATGAAAATGTTCTGCATATATTTGAATTTGTTGCTTGTTGCTTGTTGTTTTTCTTGTTGTTGGTTGACTAGCATTTTGTAAAATTGATTCAATTATTCATTTTCATTTTCATTGATTTGTTTGCTTTTATTTAATTTATTAAATTATTTCAACTAAATTAACGCACGACACACCCAGAAACCAAAACAAAACCAATCTCTGCAACTGATTCACTCTCTGGGCCATTTTTGTTGTCCTGTTTAATATAATTGATGTAATCAAATTTGTTCAAAATATTGAAGGTGCAATTATTATCATTAATGATTTTTCTTCTCATGATTTGCGACATCTGTATTATCTCTTATATATCAAATAGTTGTATAGCTCCACTGAAGTGTACCAAAAAAAAGGGGAAAGATTGGCTACATCTAAATGATGCTATTTTCCAATGAAAGTTTTAGGATAGCAGCTGAACACATGCTTAAGCCAAATTCCGCAGTTAAATTGTAGAGCAAGAGGGAAAATACACACCATGGAATGGTACACCAATATCGTGAACATCTGGAGACATACACCAGCATATTGCAGACCAAGCTAGACCAATTCGAATCATTGAATAGGCTTGGCCCAGTTTAGTTTCCGAATCATGGGAATAGAGCGGGGAATGAAGATGCGGATAAGCAAGGCGAGGCAGATTGTCCAAATAAAAAACAATACGGCAACAACTGAGCAGATATGGGTCGAAATCGGGTTGGGTTGAGGCATCAGACTAGTTCTGAGATAAAAAATGTCTTCTAAGTAGCTACAATCTTAAGTCAAATTGCTTACCTGCCTCCTGACAGGACATTATTGACTAAGAATCCACTTAGCTAAACTAGATGTAGTCAGTAGCGAACTCTGCCAATTTTGTACTAATGAGAAAGAAAAGATGTAATACTCCTGGAGTACAGAATACAGAGACATATCTATACAGAGACATATGTATACACATATACAAAATGAGGGAATTGTAGGCAAGAAATAGTCCGGCCAACATGCTGCCGGCCATTGGGCCTTCTGAACATAGACTTAACAATGACAGACATAAGGAGTCAGATAGAGAGAGACAGAGACAGTGACAGTGAGAGATTTGTTGTCCCATATTTACTTTCTTTTGTTGTATTTTTCTATATACAGATATGATTTGTGGATATTGCATTCTGAATGCCTGCATAATCCGACATGTTGTGGTCGTAGGCAAATTCAAGTTGCAGTTCTTTTGAGGCCATGGCAATGGCCAAATGATGACTACAAAATCAACAAATAGCTAATTGTTGACATTTTTTTGGAGACAACATTTCAGGACTATTTAGGGGGGAGGGGTGGTGTGGGTCAAACCAACAAAATATATCCAAAAGATTTGTATTTAATCTCCTGACATGCCATGAACAGAACTTCCAAACTGGCAAACACAATGTCAATGTGTAAATATATTATTGTGTTTAAATATGTGAAACAGGTGTGTGTGTGTGTGTGTATGCAATGGCATGTTTTTAGCTTTTTGCAGCTTGGCGTCATGTATGTTGTTAATTTGTTGCAGCTGTGTATTGTGGCTGATGTTGTTATTGTTTCTGTTGTTGTTATTATTTAAATCCAGTGCTTTAGGGATTAAATATATACTCAAACAAACACATGCACACACACACACACACACACACACACACAGACACACACACAGACGCATGCATACACACATAAAAAGCATTTATGTATTTATGCAAATTTTATTTTATTTGTTTTCAATATTTTGGTAACTTTGTCGCTGATATTTCCGCCATACAAATAAACAAAAAAGGCCAGCAGCCGTCAACTAGGCGCAAATATGTGTGTTAAATTTCACACACACACACACACACACACACACACATCAGCATCATATGCCTGTACATGACGGCGCATTATTTTCCATTTTAATAATTCAAATATCAATTTGTTGTTACATTAAATATTTAATTTGTACTCAAATGTGTTAAGTTCTTTTGGGTATTATAAACATATAACACTCACCCCGCACACCCCCGCGTATACCCATGTGTCCGGCAATTTCTATTTTGTTTAATTACAGCTTAAAATCTTTGATTAAAATAACAATTGAACCAAACCTAAAATGTTTCCCTTTGCTAATTTTCTAGTTGGAATTTTAGTCGCATTCCAACTGAACTATTTAAATCCATTGATTCCATAGCACCACGAATAGAAATCCCAAACTCACAATATACAATATGCAATATACTTATATATATATATATGTATAAGATATTTAGTATATACATATACACAGTAATTTACAGTATTTGTGCTTCTCCAACTTATTGCAGGGCTTAAATACATATAATTACCACGTTGTCCGACAGTTTTGTAGGGATTAATGCCAATAAGCTACAGCCGTTGACCATTTGAACAAAAGGTGTCCAACTGTAACTACAAATGGTAAATCCGATTAAGCCCATTGATCCGACACTTTTATGTAGGACTACATAATAAGCACTTCAGTGCTCATTAACCAGCATTGTTTGCATTTCAATCGACTGCCAAACGCAACTGTGCTTAATATCACAAATGTGCCATAAAAGCTAAAAAATCAACACACTTATTCCACAGAGAGTAAGCCGAGAGTAAAAACAAAACCCCGTGGTAGATAATTCGACTCAGAAAAATGGAGAAAGTGGAGCTCGACTAGGAGATACTCTGCACACAGCTAGGCTTGCAGATGGTTTGATGTTTGTCCAATATGACAATAAGTTTTGATTTCTGTATTTCTCAACCGATATTATATATAAATTTAAAGGCTATATATTGAGAAACTATTCATGAAAGGCCTCTTGATGAAGAAGCTCTTTAAATGTTTCGTATTTTCCGTCAAAAGTCGGAATGTTATCTCGGAGAATACGAAGGGCACATTTCGCTTCCTATTTTGGAAGCTAGTTTTTTATTCACTTTATTAAATTCAGTTATAAGCCCATTTAAAACTCCCTCATATTCATGGAAGTGCTGACTTTCTTAAAGTCGCCTGAGAATTGCTTCCCAATTCGAATATGTAGAGGCCAAGATATGCAGGTTGCAGGCAATGTTAAAGCTGACGTTTATCCGCTTTTAAATGCTCAGCTGAACACTGAAAACTGACCAGCCTAACGTTGATACTGAGCAGAAGAGGGGATGTCGAGTGTGAGGGGGATGTGGAGTGTGAGTGGATGCGAAGTGGGTAGCGGCATCAGCTGCAAATCCCAATCGGTATCATGCAGCCAGCTGTCGTAGACGTTACCTTGGCGATCCAAAAACGTAAGCAATCAAGTGCAAAATCATAGCATTTTTAATTGATTCCAGCGACGCAGCACAGCAAAAGTTTACATTAGTTTTTTCCCCCCCTTTTTATACCCTTGCCGAGTATTGTATAAGAGTGTCGTGGACACAACAGCATAATTATGTCTTTCTGTCTGCTTATAGGCAAATTAAGCCCACAGTTAATCCAGCTATCTTGAAGAAACTTGAAATATCGTATGAACTAATTTAACTTTTTCTTTATTTACCAATTTACCTCCAAACCAAACGTTCTCCATGGGACAAGCAATTATCAACATCGATCTACTATAGAATATAGCTGCTCGATTGGGTTTTCAGTGAAATTTAGATGTCGGTAAGTTAATTCCGGTCTGTGGAGGCTATACTAACTTCGTTTATTTGGTTATTTCTTCATTTGCCTGCCATAAAAATGGATTTCTTTCCACTATGCCGGTTCGCAAGTGCTGCAGCCATAAAGAGTATGTTTTTTTTATCCACAGCATGTTTGATTAATATGCTTATAAAGTCAAGAAAAACCAGAATATTTGGCAATAAAATCCTAATTTTTAATTATGATAATGTTAGAATTAGAATTGACAAATGGCATCCTTTTGTTGTTTCATTAAAAACTCAAATTTTTTTAACCTGTGCAATTATTTATGTATAAAGGGTATTCGGACTTTAGCAGCCCCAAGTCTATTTATCTTGAACAATTTTCTTTTCTAGTTTTTTTTTTTTGTATTTCGCTTCTTTTTTTTTTTGTTTTCCTGCGTCTCTGTTCGATGGGTCTGGGGGCTCTTGTAATGCCTCAATGGGCACCGTAGCCATCGCAGCGAGCTGTTTTTTCAAGTTAATTGGCAGTTTGTGTAACTATTGTTGTTGTTGTTATTGGCTGGCTGGATAGCTGTCTGGGTGGCTGCCTGGCCGAATGCGTCAACGTGCAGCGTCATTCGTGCTGTTGGCTGAATTGTGGAGCCTCGGAGTATGAATCCATCTGTATGCCTAATGCCTGCCTTCCTGCCTGTTTGACGTGTCGCAGAATGCGCCCGACATTTGCCACAGTTCACTGTGCGTGCAGATGTCTATGTGTGTGTGCGTGTGTGTGTGTGTATGCCTTGGGTTTCAATTGCCAGTTACAGGTGCGGATCTCACCGGACCGTACCAGACCGGACCAGACCACTCGGCCAATTGAATTGTCCCCTGGCTGACGCACAGTGTTCAATTTGTTGTGCGACTTTAGCTGGGTTTTATGTGCCTCTACCTTAGAATCGAAACCACCTCCTCTAACACCACTAACCCTCTCTCTCACTCCACCTCTCTCCCTATCTTTCTCTTTTTCTCTTTCTATCCGACTCTCTCTTTCCGGCTGATTCGTTGATGTTGAACAAATGCAATTGAGCTGTGAGATGTAGGTGACTGCATGTATCAGGTGGGGGTCAGTGGAAGGGGTCAGAACACTGTAATCAATTATGCGCATATGATTGCATGCATAGATGATTTTTGGGTAACAGCAGAAACAGAAACAAGCGAACAACCAGAAGCAGAAGAATCATGAGCAGAAGGCCATAAGCCAGTAGCTGGAGAAAATCCAAGAATTCCCATTCAAATAAAAATCCAAATCCAATAAAAACAAGTGGGAATTCTATAGTCGAGTGAATTGGCGAATTTCCCCTTAAAGCGTTTTGCACACTCAAATAGAAGCATGCTTCGAAGTGCTCTTATTTCTTATTTCCGGCACAGGTATTGTAGGGTAAAAAAAAAAACTGAGGTTACGCAAATATTAACTCAGAAGCCCGAACTGGAATCATTTCAGCTAAAAGCCGTGCCTTTAAAATTTTGACTTTTATTATGTTCCAATAACCCATTTTTAATGAATATAGAGTATAAGCAACAGAAAAGTCCTTGTAGACCAGAGTTTTACTTATGTGTAGGAATATATCGTATCAGAAATGTTGACACTTGTATCTACACGAATCTTTATGTATATAATATAAATTTGCCGAATACCATATTTAATATACATCGTAAACTGAACAAATTAAGCAAAAGACAACCTCGCCAAAGCCGCAAACTCTTCCTGTTCACAGCTGTGTGTCGAAATTTTAATAGCTGTCGACTCAAAGTCAGTTTAAGTCCAACAACCAAAAAAAAGAATGGTACAAATCTTGAACTCTGTGGCCATTGTCATTGTCTTAATGCATGTCTCGCCAATTTGTGGCGCTGTCGGCACCAAAATCCACTCAAAAGCCATAAAAAAAAGAGCAGAAAAAAAACCAGCGTGCCAAATTTGACTTAAGCCAGAGCTTTAACAGCGGGTCACGAGTGGGCTGAAAGGGTGGCAGGGGCGGGTGCGGGGCTGGTGGTGTGGGTTTCGAGTTTGGCCATTAAAAAAATGCCAACAAGGCAATTGACAAATGTAAATGGGCAAGCGTAATAGATGTCCACGTTTCCACGTTCTGCCCGGAGAAACTCTCACCACACGCAACGCAATAATTTGCAAATTTGCTCAAATAAATTCCCATGCAGAGAAGGTCGAAAGCAGAAAGCGGAAAGCGGCCAACTGAGATAGACAGAGAGATGGAGCCTAAAATACTTGCCCAGCCCAAGCCATTGGCAAATATATGCAAAGTCCCCAAGTAGGGCTTTTCTAAGGCACTTTCTCTGCCTCAATCCCTCTCTCTCTCTCTCCTTCTCCCTCTCTCTCGCACACACACACACACACATACTCCCTTGGCAATGATATGCAAAACATTTGTAACGCCACGGGTCCAGGTCCAGGTCCGCGACGCCCACAAAAGCCCAAAGCCGAAAGCCCAACGCCGAACGTCAGCTTCACCGCCAGCATCAGCATCAGCGCCAGCGCCAGCGTCAGCGTCAGAGATAAGCGGCAATTGTAGCCAATTGAAGGCGGCACAGCGTGGCATAAATAAATAAATAATCGATTGTGGCAGACGGCATCCGATGGCAGCAGCAATACCAGCCGTACCAAACTGGGCACCAGTCTGACTACACTGGACAAAAAAAAAGATGATTTCATTGTAAATCGTCCTAGATACATTCCATTTTACTAGTTTTGTAACTCTGTATAAATATAGTGAGAAATCCAGCCAACATGATATTTATAGCTCGTCTTTCGTATTGAACAAGTGTGAAAAAAATTTCTCATTTTCATAAAATCCAAGTCATTCGTTAATCAAACAAGATTTGTGCACATAACACCAATGGAAGGGCCCTCATCTGGATGCATGCTAAACTATCTGTCGGATAGTAAATTTGAGAATAAGAGAATACTCGGAACACACTCTACAAGAGTGCTTAGCACCAGCTATATGTTCTTTCTTTTGAAAATTGACTTGTAGAGATTGGGCTAATTTTGTTCAGTGTGTGGCTGGAGCCGATAGCTACTGGTTCCACTGGCAATTAATTGGCCATTTGTTTTTGGGGCGTCTACCCGGGGTCCAGCCTCATATACACGTCTGTTGTGTCTCTCCCTGTCCCTCTCCCTCTCTCTCTCCCCACTCCTCACTCTCTCTCTCTATCTTTCACTCTCCCTCTGGCAGTCACGCACGATGCTGCAAGCGCTGTTTCACGCACGCAGGTTGTCAGACGACTACAAAGGCGACAAATCCCCAATACGCTGATGAGAATGAATGAGCTGCCGCCCGTTACACATGTATCTATCTATCTGTGTATCTATGTAACTGTCTATCTATCCATCTATCTATATGCGTATAAAAGTATTGAGCTGTAGATGCTGTTTCTCTGTCTGTCTGTCTGTCTGCCCCTCCGATACACATTTTATTGGCTTCCATTGACCCAGCCTTAAGGACAATGTACGTATGCACACATTGACATAGATGTTGCGCATGTATAGGTGAGCTTCTGCAAGCTCTGAACTGCAACAGCGGATTATATTGTGCGTGTGAAAACCTCTGGCACAAATTCGAGCATAAATCGTGCAATATTGTTGCAGATGGAGATATTGATTGTAAATATTTTTCATTGCAATTTCCATCTTTGTTTTCTACTCACAACAAAACAAAAGAAGAAGAAATAGTGGAGCGAAGCTTAACTAATTTAGATATTGTTTTTCATTTGCAATTTATTTTTGTCCAGTGTTAAGATATATCTTTGGAAATCAGTTAAAGATCTAGCTACAACATTTTATAAATTTAAGACTTTATAAAGAGTTGAGTTGATCAAATTTTTGCTGAGAATATGTCAAGACTCAAAAAAATAAATATAGTTAGAAATATTTTGAGATACATGTTCTCAAATTGGGTAAACACTTTGGAGAGATTTTCGTGGGTTTTCGTTGGTCTGTTGAACAATTTGATGCGTGGTTTTCGCCAGGCCAGAAGGGAAACCGAAACGGAAAACTTTGAGCAACTTTTGGGCTTGTGGCCAGAAGCTGTGCGACTGTTTAAGTTTTGCCAGCAGCGATGCTGTCTCCGGCTGTGACGGCTGCTCTTGGCGGCTGTGAATGAGGGCCGAATTGAGGGCGCGGGTGTGTGGGGGTGTGTGTGGGCCGAAAATGGAGGCGTGAATGAGGTTGGACTGTGTCTTGGGGGCACTAACGTTGCTGGCACAGTGCGGAAGGCAGACGACGTTTTCATTGCCACAGTGACTTGGAGCCAAACACTGAGACAGAGACGGAGAAAAGAGATAGAGATGGAGATAGAGAGAGAGAGAGAGAAAGAATGAACAACAGAGGGAGGAAGTAATTAAAACACAACTCAAAGGACATTTTAATTTAATCCCTTTGAGCTTGTCTCGCTGCTGTCTCGTCGCCATCAGAAACATGCGCCGACCGCCAAGCCCGAAATTTTATTTGCAAGCCGGAAGACGATGTCAATGGTAGCCAGGGTTGGGGATTGACGTAGGTGGGTGGGTGGTGGAGTGTGGTGAGTGATGAGTGGCGGGGATAAGGAGGCTGTTATGCTATTCCCCCCATGCTAACTGCCAGTGTCGCCTTTGGAGAGGAGCAGCCACAGCAGCGGCGCATAAATCATAACGCCTTCTATTTTTATTTGCCAGTGTCCTTCGCCTGATGCTGCCAATGTTGCTGCTGCCACTGTTACTGCTGCTGGCCTGCTGCTGTTGCTGCTGCTGCTGCAACTGCTGCTACTGCCGCTGCTGCAGCATTTTATTTATGCCGACAGTTTATTAATGTCAGGCTGCAAGTTGCAACAGCGCCAAGCGTAAAAGGATACCCAACTCCAAGTTCAGATTCTGTTTTCAGTCTTCAGTTCGGGCTTCAGGCTTCAGGCTCCGGCTTGGGTCACACTCAAACAAAAATATTAATTTTTAATAATTTCTGTTTAGTATAGTATAAAAATAATAATATTAATAAATAAATGTATTTGTTTGCACTAACATGTTGAAAACATACTTAAAAAATTCTGAAAAATAAACGTGGCTATGCTAAAATGAATGCTCTCTTTCAGTTTAAGTTTAGTGGCCTCTGATTTCTCTGAGTGCAAGACGGGGTGGCAGTGTCCCGCTTGAGTTGTAATTGTATTTGTTTATGGCCATGTGGCTGTAAGTATGTGTGTGTGATGGGTTGTAGTAGGTGGGTCAGTAGTTTGAGCGGCTCATTTCAATGCCGCAACTTTTGATGAGACAGCGAGAGGGAGATTGTGGGAACTCTTGGAATAGCATCGAGACCAGACGCTGCTTGCTGCATGCACACAAGCGAAAGCGTCAAACACATACTCTCTCACACACACACACACACGCATGCAGCTAGCGAACCAGTCAAAGTAACTAGGTTGGCAGCGCCACTTGGCTTTGTTCCACACCCACTAAGCACCACCAAGAGCAGCAGCAGCAGCAGCAGCTCCACTTTGGTTCGCTTTGTTGCTTGTTATGCTAATTAGTTTTCAACGTTGACGTTTGCCAACAACGCCGGACGACGACGACGGCGACGCTGCCAACGATGTCTTTAATTGGTTCTCATGTTGCCCATCGCCCATCGCCCATTTGTAGCCGCCTCCCCGCCACCCTCTCGCACACTGGTCGCTAACATGGACAAAAATAGAAAATAAGATTTAAAAAAAATTGAACAAATTGGAAGCAAAAGCAAAGTCATCCATTTTGATAGTTTTTTTGATTCGATACATATTAAATATAAACTTGACTTCAATTTGTGAGAGCGAGAGAGAGAGAGGCAAAGTAAGTGAGATAGATGTAAACTGAAAACTACATACACTAACAGACCAGAGTTAAGCTGTTCTCATCTCAATATTTCTTTATAATCTACAAATTGAATATTGAGAAATCTATTCGCATGTGAAGAAAAAAGAAAAGCTATTTTTGAAGCCTTTTTTTATGTGTGTAAAAAATGTCCTATTAATATTATTATTTTTTTATTTATTGATTTTCTTTTAACAATGTTAAGTTGCTAAATATGGTAATATGGTTATATCAATATGATCAAGATGATGACACGAGTAAAGCTTGGCGAAAAAAGATAAAAATAAACCATGAAAATGGAAAATGTGAAGAGTGTGCGAATAATTATTGGACTGACTGTAGTTGCCATATTCCAATATAGAGCCAACAAATATTTTTGACCGCCGACACTTTGCTTGTGGGACCACTGTGCATCACAGCAGCAGCAGCAGCAGCAGCAGCATCAGCAGGAGCAGCTGCCATTTACCACTTGCCAGTTGGCAGTTGCAACTGCCGCTGACTTTGACTGCGGCGTTGCCGTTTTTTTCTTGCCACTTTGGCACTGACAATTAACTGCAAACTGCATGCAACTTATTTGATTTGCCATTGTTAGCAAAGCAGTCGCAATTTGAGTCTCACCTAACCCCTCCCATCCCCAAAACTATTGCAACTGTTTGCTCCTCTCAGAAATCGGTCATTTAATTGTAATTGTGTGTGAACCACAACCACAGAAATGCGAAACTTCATTTCTAAATGCCTTAAACAGCTTCCTTTATCATATTCCATAAGCATTGCCCACTAGAAATGTGTAAAAAGGATACCAACAAGTTGTGCAACAGGCTAGGCGGGCAGTCACTCCAGACTAGATTTCTTTATTGGGATTGTCTGCTGTCATATAAAATGGTCACCTTTGTGTACTTCAATAGCTAATAATTAGACTAGCCTAAATTTGTCATTATTGTCCATAGACCATAGCCATCAACCGTAATTCGTGCACAAATGCGAGAATCTTTGTCAAGTAAGGATAAGATACTTCATCTTTTCCTGGCTAAGACGACTCAATCTGCAATGATGCGATTTGTGCCTTGATGTTTAGATAGGTGGCTTCTTAGTCTACAGTATGCTGTCAAGAGACTGATAAGAATTCTAAGTTGGTTTGTGATTGTATTCAGCAAAGCCTAATTGAAAAATGTAAGGATGTGAATTGAGTCCAGCAAGAATTAGTAATATTCAAGTCTGATATATTCATATTAGCAAAATTAAAGAAATTTTAGATTTTATTTAATAATTGCATTTCTTTCTGGCAATTGTCGCACCAATGATTTTCGTATGCAATTCCATTTTGTGAATGTGGTTTTGTGTCTAGCTGAATACTAAAATTGGATCAATTGTGCAACTTAATCTTTTTCCAGCTACTAAGCCTAGGCTAGTTTATAATTTAAGTTGAGAACTATCACTTCTCAAACATTGGCCCACTGTTGTGGCACACACCCACACACAAATTTGCTGTTCGTTCTGTTTTGTGGTTTGTGGTAACTAGAATGCATTTCTAAAATGAATGCTTTGGCTGTGCATTGCAATTCTCGAATTCAAACTCAGCACTTGATTCGCTGAATGTATTCCGTAAATAACCCCATCAGATGCAAGCCCCCGTAACCCCTCCCCAATCCCACTGAGCCCCTCCGTGCACCCAATCTTCACAATTGTGTTTTGTTGTGCCACCCGAATCTGTCAACATTTGCAGCTGGCAGGCCCAACTGTCCAGTGCAAACGTTATGATAATCACCGACAACGATGCGGCAGCAGGACCACAATGAGGAGCAGGAGCAGGAGCAGCCTGCTGAATGGAACCGACGCCAGGTAATAAACAATTCCATTTACCGACAGCTGTCAGCAAATAATGAAAAATTTAATAAAAATATACGCACACATGAACGCATAGGCGTCTACACAGCGAGAAAATACGTCAAATACCACAATCAATCACTCACAATTCTGGTAAACAATACTTGACAGGTGAGTAAAATGAGCGCAGACTCCTTGTATACCCTTAACACACTAATAATATGGACAAGTTTATAATTCGTGTTCAGCATATATAGCCGATTCGATTAAGTCTCTCTGCCTGTGTGAAGATGCCGATCTAGAGACTAGAGAATTTTGAATATAAGTTCTCGTAAACTATAGATATAAAGTTCATTTATTTTATCGATAACTGCTAGCGTTTCATGAATATCGATACAAATCGATTTCCGATAGCAATTAAACATACAAATGTACAGATACAGCCTTCCAATTAATATATAATACATCCAGACATACTACATATATATATAAATTTCATTTGGAATTGGTTAACCAAACATATTTTCATTTATTTACCAACAGAGATTGGGGTAGCTCCTAGTCGATCTGTCTCGACTAAATCACTCTAACTTGTTTTGTGATAAACTTGTATTCTTGGTAAATCTTCGTTTAGATTTCACTTTAGGTAAGTTCTGTATTCACTCGTAAATAGTAAACGCTCGTACTTCAAGTGTGATGAAATAATTTCAATACACAAATCAAGACTTACTTCATTTTTTCTGCTCATGTATTGGGGCATAAGCGGCAATCAGTTAACCGGACGCAAAGCATCACTCAGCTTTTCCAGCTGAAGTATGCTGATGACTATCCTGCAGCGTCCACAGTACGCAGCTGGACCCATCCGACCTGTCCACGAACTGTCCAAATATGTTTGGTTTGGTTTGGTTTCGTTTTGTTGCCGTTGGTCTTGTGAGTGAATCGTAACGGAACGGAATGAATTGGAATGGGACGGGATGGAATGGCGAATTGGATAGGAAATGGGATGGAAATGGGATCGAAATGGGATGAAAATTGCGATGGAGACGCAATGTTGGGTGAAAAATTGACATGCATGTAATTAGTGACATAAGGACATCGACCATTTGCTGTCTGGATCTGGATCGCTATATGCAAACTGCCTCACTGTCTGACCTGCACACACACACACGCGCACACACACACACGCGCATACACACACACACTCACGCACACACATTTACTGGCACACATATCAATTATGCCGTTTATGTCCGCGCGAATTCTGAACTCTGACTTTTCCTCGCTTGTGTATAAAATTAATTTTCGTTTACGCAATAAAAAAAAAATGCACAAAATATAAAAGCGAACTAATAGTAGGGTAACACTGGCTACACAACGCACTTGAAATGACCTACAAACGTGGCATAGAAAGAGACAGACAGAGAGAGAGAGAGAGAGAGAGAATTAAGGATAATGAACTTATAGACTTTGTTTCATTACACTGTTCCTTAAAAAAACCAATAAAAATGGTGGCCCTCTATTGTCCTTGAGGTCTGCTGTTTCACAAACATGGATAAATCGACTCAGTTGTTAATGCTGATCAGGAATATATATATATATATATATATATATAAAATATAAATGACTAATGCCTGACAGTAATTGAAAGAAATGCTGAGCATTTTCCATTTCCAGGTTAAGCGATAACTGGATGATTTCCTCAATGTGCAAACGATTTGTTAAGGGCCAGGGCACTTGGCCAAAGGCCATGGAACCGCATTGTGGCATAGGGCATATCAATATTTAAGCGAAAATGATGACAGCTACAACAAAAGAGGCAAACCAAAAGTCCCCGTGTCCAGCAGTCCAGCCGACCAATGGAGCCCAGTGTCCTGTCTCGTCAGCATCCGCACTGGCGTCGACGTCGCCATCGCCGTCACTTGTCACATTCACGTTGAGTCTTCTGACACGTCGACAAATTGTCAACAACGTTGCCACAGCGTTCACCATGAAAGAAGCCAAAAACGGCAACAAGAAACAAAAAAACAAAAAAAAAATAACAAATTTTTATATAAATTGGCAAAAAATGCAAAGGAAAATTGTAGTAAAATTGAGAGGAAAGGATACGTTGGGGTGTGGATGGTTTTGACCAAAACTGGTCATTCACTCAACACCCTGGTGGTCGTCCTCTATTAGCTGCAGCTAGCAGCATTTCATGCTGGATGACGCAACATTTTATGCCGCTCACTGGATTTGCAACACTTAACATCAGCAGCAACAGAAGAGGACCCTGGTCCTGACCCTGCAGCTGAGTCCTTGCTGCAACTGGCGTTAGCGTCTGCCACATTTATCAACGCCTCGTTCAACAACAGCAGCAGCAGCAGCAGCAGAAGGGGGGCGGTGGGGGGAGGTTTAGCTGGCGCCAGTGGAACTATTCAAGCTCTACTCGTACTGCTGCCTATAAAAATTTGTGCAGTTTTGCCCAAAAATTTTGCTCGCTGATGCTACACCGAAAAATGCAATTCAGCACGATTTGCATTTTTGCGAACGGGTGGCGCGGGTACGGTTTGGCCCCGGGGTTGGCGGGGGTTTGCAGTCCGGACAGTCATCCATGGCCACTACTTACATGGGTCAACCCTGGGCAAATGGATGAGCGCGTGCCGAGTGCAACAAAGAGTCCAGCTCCTCTTCTCTGCCCAGCTAAGTTGTCCAACTAAGCCACCCCAAAAAGGGTGACAATGTTGAAGAGATTTGGATTTGGAGACCAAAATAAATGTGCATCCGCATTCGTTTCAAATGCGTGATTAAACAATGCATCCCAAAGAGCAACAAATGTGAATTTAATAACACGATAAAGAACCGACTGCGGCATACACTGTCAACAGCTGGAAAACAACCTGCTAGTCGTAGTGGGGAGTGTGGAGTGATTGTGCCTAGACCATTAAATAAATATTAATGTGCAACTTAAATTCCAGCTCTCAAATTAAGGGAGTTACGGATTTTGAGCTCAGACAAAACAAATTCTCAACTTTTTAGAAAGTCGCCTTAATATGAAAATCGCCTTTGAAATTAGACAGATTTGCTTGCGCTTAGTTGTATTTCTGAAAAGTAGAAATGCAGATCATAATTTTTAGAAAAAAAAACCTTTGCTAAATTGGGAAAGAAGTTAGAATTTTGACTGGCTCGGCTTTTATATTAGAGTATAGCTCTCGTCTGCCTTAGGAGTCGAGTAGCTCTGTGGGAAGCGAAACAAGTGTGTCTTTCCGGGGAAGCGCAGATGGCCGTAGCTTTTGAGGGTGGTCGCTAGTAATCTATTTTCTAAAGCTGGTGACTATAGATTTAAAATTGTGGCAGATTTTTTTGCAAGCCTTAGCTTAGAGTTCCTAAAATTAAGTTTTAAGCTAAGCACTTTGATGATTGGCAGTAGTAAGTCCCTGATCGGGACAAACGACTGTCGACGCAGAAATCGGACGGAAGGCAGCCATCATGTGGCTTAATCGAGTTGCAATTATCGATTCTTATCGATTTCGTAGCCCCCAGTTTATGCTTGATAGCTAAAATATATAATACATATTTTTGAATGTATGCCAATTGAAATCTGACACATCTGAAACATTTGTGCAACTGATTGTTAGCGGGCTTTTGTGGCAAGTTGAGCTGGCCGCAAACAATTGTAATTTTTTGGGGCACATTTATTAAGTGGGCGCCATTAAGTTGTCGTCTCGAGTCTATCCTTTGGATGACTTGCCAGACAGGATGCTTCACATACCTATATATTTTATCACAAGCGATTTTTCTGCCCTTTCCCACCTGCCCCCCACTCCACCCCCAACACCGCCTGCAAACATTAATCAAAGCAAAAATGCAGGCAAAATTTCCGTGCGAATGTGTTTCGAGTGCCTTTTGCAGTTATAAATTTGGGCACACATCCACACACACAGCTCAACTCGAGGCATGCCACACACACACACACACACACACACACACACACTTACGGGTGGCACGATGGCGAAAGTGTCAAGTTAATGCCAACAGCAACAAGAACAACAACTGATGTGCCGCATCCTAACAGGTGGAGTGGGCGTGGCTGGAAGTCCACCTGCCCAACAAGCATCTAATGACTGCGTTGACGGCGCCATTTCCTCGGCAAAAAACGCAACACACTCACATGCAAATACACACACTCACACACACATACATATATACACACCCACACACAAATAGTACTTTTGCACTTGGAAACAACTTTTGAGTTTCAGAATATATTAGAAAATTATAGAAAATAACTGGATAATCTGTGAACGTAGCATCAAGTTTCGAAAGACTACATTGCTTGTTTGGTTTTGGATTTTTTGTTTTCGTCTTAGCTAATCCGTTATTCCCTTAAAATACAAATTCCAAAATTGTTCTTCATAGTTGTAATATTTTCTCTCAGTTCTATTTAAAAGGAGCAACTCTAACTTAAGTGTGGGTCCAGTTTACAATCTTTAAATCAAGTCTATTATAATAATATTAAAGATCGTGAGTGGGTAAAAAAAAGAGTTAAAGAAAGTTACAGTTTACACAACACTATTTTAAGACCAGTAAACCTCAGCATGAACCATTAGAACAAAATACATAATTATAAATGAATGGGCTCACAAAGAGATCATTGCAGATAATAAGTGAACACTGTTAGCTATATAAGGCTGGGATTTTAGGTAACAACATCATAAAAAAAACAGTGTTGGAAGTCACACCAAGTCTCCAATCGAGGAGCTGAATGAGATGCTTAAGCATGGCACACACATTTTTCTTACAGTGTGTGTCTAGTTTATAATGATGTTGATGCTGTTGCTGTTATTGCTGTTGTTATTGTTGTTGTTGTAGGCATCGCTTAGTTGCTAAGACGATGCCGACAGTTGGACCCGGGTCTTTAGACAAGTCAAGCGAACTGAAGTGGAGGCACGGGTGTGCTCCACTGACAATGATATGTATGTGCTGCCGAGTTGAGAGTACTCCACACACACCAACGCACACACACATATTCTGTCAAGGCCACACACACACACACACACACACAAAGAGACAATCGGACAGACAGACACAGAGTTGTTGTGCCGCCGCCTGACAAGTGGAAGTAGAGCAAAGGTGCAGGGGTTGCGGTGGTGCTGCGGGGGGTGAGGCATGCTGCTCATAGTAGAAAGACGCTTTTGCAACGGAAATATTGTTGACAGTTGTGGCATATTATCATACGAGAAGGGCTATCCCAGGCGCGCTTCTCGTAATTGCTCAACATTTGTCGCACGGCATTTAAAAGCAACTGGAGACAAGTACACTTTCATATCTATGTGTGTGTGTGTGTGCGTATGTGTGTGTGTGTGTGTGAAGCACACTTGCCTGCCGCCTAACCACCATTGAAAATAAGACGCGTCGTTATGGATGCCCTCAAATTATTTTGCCAATTATTGGTTGCAAATTCAAGTTCAAAACATTTAGGAACACAGGAAGTGGGCGGTGGTGTGCGGGGGTGTGCGGGGGTGTGCGGGGGTGTGTGCAACTAGGTGTGGGCAAAGGTTAGCAATAAACCAATGTTTAAAGCCGTGAAAGATACAAATATGTGCAGCTACGGGCGAAATTATAACAGAGCTCTTGAAAAAATTGATAATGGTCAAAAATTCCTTCTCGCATAAAAAAATTGTTTTTCTTTCTTGAATTTTAGTATCTTAAGAATTAATTGTTTTTTTATATAACTCGATGAACATTACGTACGTGTTTTTGAAGAAAAGCCCGTACAATTTTCAAATTGTAAAATTCACTGAATAGGTATAGTTTAGCTAAAGATCATGACACAATTTATTCTACTCCAGTGAGTGAACCAATATACTCAAAATTTATATGTTACTTACTTTGTTACAGTTATTGTTTTTTATTATTATCGATAATATTATTGAAACAGTAATGAAACAGGAACATGAAGACCTTTCCGGCGTCTAACATTTTATTATTATTATTATTATTTCATTTGATAAATTTGATTCTTCAGCTTAAAACCGCCAACTTTAGTCAAGGGCAATCAATTATGAGAAAATAATTGTAATTCAAAACTATTTAAAAAGTTTTCAATTAATTTTTTGAGTTTGCCATGACGACGCCAAGCTTTGGTATAGCTTTCAGGAGGCTTTTAATAATGAAAGTTCGCATAGTGGCGCCATCTAGCTGTAAGCTTGCAAATGGTTCAATTACGCGCTGTGTCAAAAAAAAGCTCTGAGGCAAAGCTCAAATTCAAAAAGCAGGGATTTTTGACGAGAGTAATTTGCAGATGGATTTCAAATAAATGCCTGGCAGACAATAACCAACTGGAACTTAGCAGTTCGACTGAGCGAAACTTAAATATAAATATTCCCTAGAGAGTAAACGAGAGCTAAGCCAGCGACAAATCAATCTTCGATTGCAGAATGTTGAAAGTTGAAAGTTGAGTGAAAGACAAACGGATTCTCCCCTGAGTATTGGATGTAAATAAGAAAAAGTGCGCTGGTCGAGAGAGCTCAACTAGGAAATACCCTGGACACAAGTATGAATGCGTTTCTGCGTTTCTTACGTGATCTTTGCAGATGAGTAAAAACAAATGTCAGGCTTTATTATATATCAATTGGAAGGCTATAACTTTATAATTGTCTTTTATTGTTATTGACAATCGATATGTATCGATATTCTCTAAACTTGATTTGCGTGAAGTACACGAGAATTTGTATATATTTCAGATTTGTCTCTAGCTAATATAGTCACTGATATTGGAGATGGAAACTCTCGATGCTTATAAAGTATATACACATACATATTTACATTATGTTTATGCACTTGTAAACCATTTGTAATGGGTACTGAGGCATGCCAAAGATATACATACCCTTGCAGATCACATCGGTAAATACCATGTCAAAACTATAAAATTGTTGTGTTAAGTCTTTAATTTCAAATTCATTTGGTAGTTACGACAAATTAAAAACTATTATATAAAAAAAAAATATATATAATATATATTCACAATGGGTTAACTAAGTGCAAGATTATAAATACATATAATTAAATTAGGAGCTCTGATGCGGCTGTATTTGAAAGAGTATGTCGTCGGCGTTGCGAAACTTGAGCGAGATGCCCTCAACGAATTGAAGCTGCTCCAATTGAAAATCGCTTTTGAAATCAAAGGTGGCCAACAGCTTGACCAGGAACACCTTCATGATGAAGAAGCTATAACGACGACCTGTCGATTGATCAGTGGATCAATTTATATATATGTATGTCAATATCATTATACAGGAGCGGAATGCGACAAACTCACCGATGCAGGTACGCAACCCTTTCGAAAAGGGCAGAAAACTGTAAGCGTGTCGGCGATCTCCATTCTGCTCATTTGCCTTTTCCTTTTCTTTTGCCCTTTGCTGGTCCGACTGCTCCTGCTCCTGTTCCTGTTCCGGTTCCTGCATGAAACGTTGCGGATCAAACTGTGTGGCCCTCTCGCCCCACCATCTCTCGTCACGCTGCATGTTGAACGTATCGAGCACTATGACCGTATTCTGTGGCACAATCGCCACCTTGCCGCTCAACTGAAAATCGCGGCTCACATGCCGCAAATTCATCGGCACCGTTGCCAGCAGCCGTAGCGACTCATTGACAAAGGCATCCAGATAGCGCAGCTGCTGCAGCTGCTCCACACCCACATAGCTGGCATCGTTGCCGTGCGGCAAGACGCTCTCAATTTCCGCTCGCAGCCTCCGCTGGCAGTCGCCCTTGTTAGTCGCCAGACAGAGCAGTGCTATCATTATGCTATTCGAAACGGTCTCAAAGGACTGCAGACAAATGGAAATAGAGAATAGAATTCAATTCAGGATACTACACGTGAAAAATGTCAATTGCAGCGCACCTTATTGTGAAGAAAGTATATTTACATATATTATATATAAATATATATATTTAAAGCAATCTCTTTTGTATCTCAAGGCTTCGTTTAACCTAACTTATTCAAGGTTAGATTTTTCTAGAATTTAGTTAAACTTATATTAGCTATTTTTACTTATTTTATTCCTTTACATTAACATAACAGTTTCAAACGGCGAATATCGAATTCCAAATTTATTGGAGTATATAAAAATCAAAATGAAAAAAGCACTTTAGCTGGAGACAGCAAAAAACATATTGGAATTATAAAAAGAAGTATATTTATTACAAATAGAAAACATTTCTAAAATTCGTAAGAGAAGTGTCTAATTTTAGACTTTTTTTTAAATTGAAAAACTCATTCTAAAAATATGAAAAACTTTCAGGATGATTTACAAAATTTCAGAGCATATTACTTATTTTCCCGACATCTCTCTCCCCCTCTCTCTGTCTCTCTCTCTCTCTCTCTGTCTCTCTCTCTCTCTCTTATTTGTGGCAGACATATAGTCTTTTACTCACCACTAAAACCATGGACTGTGCCTCATCCTCGATGTCCTGCAGTGTTAGCTCTCCGTTGGCGGCCAGTCGGAACATCTGTTCGATGAATATGCGACGCTGCCACGGCATATTCTCGTCATCATCGATGGCACGGCGGAGTTGCCAATTGCTATGTTTGCGCTGCACAATCTGTGCCACAAAATCGACAAGCAGCTGGTTGCATGCCTCCGCCTCCTCATAGAGCTGTGGCTCCAATAGACGATGCAACAAATCGATTTGCAGCCAAGGTTTTACAGTTTTAATAGCCGAGATTTCGAGCAGCCTATGCAGAAAGTACATTAATATACACTGAAAAAAAAACTAGCTCAAGTTGAAAGAGCTCGACTAAAAGATACTCTTAACACGGATTTTAAATTCATAATAAACTTGTGATAAGTGGAGTAATGGAGTTTGCCTGATAGCATTTTTTCAAATTGACTGTAAAATTGCAAATGTCGAAAATTAGTTTCTAAAAACCTGAAAATTTCGGTCTTAATATTTTTTAAAGCTTAATTTGATTTTATCAGTCCAGAATTTACAATAGAAATTTCCATCAAAAAGTTAAACACCATTTCAGCTTGTCACAACGATCTTCCAAATAATATATTTTTTTCAAGTGTATACACAGATACAATGTGAAGAGCACTCACCGCTTGTAGGTTGTGGCGATGTGGGCGTCATCTGCTTCCGTAAAATTCGTCGGTGTTCCCATAATGGTGACTGCAATAAAAGGTAACGAGGTGTTAAACCAAAAACCGAGGCAGCAACACACAAACAGAAGAGAGAGAGAGAGAGAGAGAGAGTGTGTGAGTGATAGAGATAGTTAGAAGTGGAGGCACATGTGTGGCATTCAAATAAAGCCAGCTGACAGCAGGCGCAGAAGGAAGTCATAACATCAACTCCTGTCGACATAATTCGACTGACGACCCGCTAAACCTCGACATTTCAGCAACCACCCGACTCAACCACCCAACCATCGTGTGGGTTTGCACTGCCTGCCCCGAGCCAACTGTTAATGGCCATCGCTAACCGTTTTATCCAGCAAATTGTCAAATCTCAAGTAATTAAATTTGGCCTCAAATTGAAGTCAACCTCTGGCAGCGAATACTTCAACCATATTTATAGCTACATACATACATATATGCTATCTATATACATACATAATTTATGCATATGAATACTAACTTGAAAGTTCAATCAAAATTTACTTGTGATGGAAATGAAATAGGTTGAGGAAAACAAGAAAGAACACTCAACTTTGGCACGCCGGATATAAAATACCCCTTTAAACCGAAGTTAACATACTGGCAGTTACATTTTAATCCTCATTCATTTTCATTTTCTTATCAGATAAGGTTGATCTATATGTCTACTTCTATCTGGATCCCATAACCTATGTCTAAGCCCCATCTTATGATATGTATAGTTTCGATCAAGTCGAAGCTCGAGTCCTGAATCACCTAAATTTCATCAAAAGGCTCTGAAATTTGGAGAGTTAAACTTATTAAAAATATGGATGGGAAAAATGTGAATGTGAAATGAAATACTGATACTTCTATGTCAGGTATATAATATTGTGTTCCGATCTGACCAAAAAGTTGCCAATTGAAGCTTTATGTTGGATCTGTTAGGCTGACTGAGTTCACATAATTAGATGGATTGATGGTCTACACTATTGATGCTGATCAAGAATATATATACAACCTCAGGCTTAACTACCACAATATGAAAATACCTCTGTCAATATGTCACATATTAAGTGATAATAGTAAATACCCTATATAGATATAAGTTTTTTTGGCAACCAGAACATTTTCCACATGGCTCTCTAATCATAATTTACATTATCCATTACCCACTCCCGCACTCTACTCCCTTCCCCAGCGCCCAGCTGCAACTATTGGCTGTGGGTGGTGACCATCGCCCCTGTCCCAATGCTTATGGCTTCCTCTGTTTGGGAATCCGCGTACGTGAGCCGCATCGAAACTGGACAAACGTGTCGCGACCCGAAGGGCATCAGAGCCGCCAAACTACAACCAAAGGCATACAGCAGCGTTCAACATAATAGTAGCACTATGACTGCAAAAATGAACAGTGATCAAGCAAATATATACATATATATATAAAAAAAACAATAAATCAAAAAATGAATGCCTAAAATAAAGTTGCTTAAAGTATGGAATATTCGAATATTATAATTATCTAAATAGTTCTAAATAGTGCTCCCAAAGCACTATATGCGATGTTGGAAATATCATGTTGGTTAACAAGGATATGAAAGGACAATAGTTGTGGGAAATAGCACTGCTCTTATTTTGGGCGCAAATGTACATATAGAAGTAGACATTTACACAAACAGAAGATGCTATGTTGGTGGATGTAGATATGTAAATGTGTGGTTTGGATTTGGGGCACTACTCACGGCAGGATACCTCCAGGACGGCGCGACTGAGCATATCCTCGGCGTCCTTGAACTTAACCGCATCGCCATGCAGATGGGATTGGATGGCAAATTGTTCAACCAGCTGATTGCCAACCGCATTGAATACATCAAAGAAACTGACAACGATATTGTGGTTGAATGCCGGATTCAGTTGTTTGCGACGCAGTTTCCACTTTTGACCTACAACAAGCAATTAATTTACATTCACATTCCCAAAAGCCATCAATCCCCAATCCTTACCTCGTGCATGGAGCACGCCGCGTCGGGCAAAGAAACCCTCCTGCATGAAGGTCTTGTCGAGACACTCGGGTGCATTCAAGATGCACTCCATACCGGATGGATCGTCCACATAGAGCAGCGCCCGCGTCCCGATCAATATCGCCAATGGTCGCTGGAAGATTGAGCGCAGTCGCGTCGCCTCCATCAAAATACCTGAACATAATTATGTCATTAAGATGCCACCACATTAAATCAAGACCTTAAATAGCAAAGTCTGTTCTTAAATGGAAACATTTTGAACTTGAACCTTCGCTTTTCAGTAGTAGTCGAGTATTACTAGGAACTAGGAATGAATTGCAATTGTTGGGGCACTCAACTGTTCGGATGCAAATTGATGCAGAGCAGGAACCAGAGCAGGGGCTGCTGTGCCACTCCCCTCCAGCCGTTCAGTTGCCAGATGAGGCGCCAACATTTGCGCTGTTGAAATCCCAACAACAGCGCCAGCAGCGTGCCACAAACCCACATTGCCACATACAAGTGCATCGTAGATGTTGTTGTTGTTGTTGTTGCGGTTGCCGCTTAATGCGGTGCTTTGTAAGCAGCTCAGCTCTTTAAACGTCGTTGTAGCTGTCGACTTTCGATTTGTGATTTGTGTTTCGATCCGTCCGTTCGCTTGGCCAACAAAAACGCAACTGAGCCCACAAAAAAAAACAAACAAAATAACTTTAAAAAAAAAATAGACAATAACGAAAACAATTTTGTTATTAATTAAGCCTGCAATGCACATTTGGCTACCCTGTACCAATTCAAATATGGTTATAACAACCAAACATCAAAAAGACTGAAGTTGAATATTGAATGCTATATATCGATATCAAATATAGATATTCAAAGAAGAAACCATATTAGCTCTGGCATATATATATATTCATTTATTTATTTATTTAATGTCAAAAAATACACAAAGTAAAAAGTTGAAAGTTGAAGAAATATATATATAATTTGATTCACGTGCACTTTTGAGCAATCTGAATGCATTATTCATCTTGAAGGCAAAGCCTATTCCAAAAGTCTTTGAAAAATCGTTTCAGTTTTGACCCATTTCTTGCATTTGCATTAATAGTTCTCCCATAATATGTTGCTCCCATACGATCCGATTCAAACACAGTACTTCACATTGAGCTGAAGCTCTCGATATATAAACTATAATAAATAAATAATAAATGAGTAATTTATTTTATTTTTTGTATTCATTTGCATGCCTATTGTAGCGTATCTCCAAGTCAAGCATTCTCCATTTCCACATGCTTATTTGTTTTCATTACAGATATCTATTAATATATATATGCGCACACATATATAGTTTTGGGCAACGTTACGTGCACTTTGTGTCATCGATTCGAGGCTCAAGTTGAGCTCAAGCATGAAGCATAAATATGAATATGAAACCTCAGCCCAATTGGGCGAAAAGTCGATGGTGAAGTTGTGCAAAAGTATGCAAGAGCCAGAAGAAGCATCGCCAAGCCCCATAAGCTAATCATATTTATAAATATGTATATATTATATTCGGTACATATACACACCTAAGGAAAGGGATTGATTATAATGATGTTCCGATACACTCTTTTCGGAACAAGTAATGTCAATTCCGACATAATTTAAAGTTAAATTTCAATTCTAATCTTAACAATTGTGTCTTTATGGCAATCGTAAACCGATTTCTATCTATATTGTCACAAAGGGAGCACAGTTATCGATAGAATGAAACAAGCTCGATATGCTGCTCAAGAATCTCGTCTGCCTCTCACATGCTCAAGCACAAATCATATTTTTGCCATTTCGAATGGGTTCCGGGTATAAAACTACGTAGATTATGACAGCTCGTGCAATTTATAGAAAACTGTATGAAAATTCTTTTGCTTGGGGGCCACAGCAATAAGGAAATGTAAATCGCATAAATGGTGGGACGCAGAGAGGCAGCGGAATGTGAATGTCGCATTCATTAAAAGGCAAAAGGCACGAAACCACAATAGAAACGAAATGTGGACCTTAACGTCATTGATGACTTGACGGGAAAGAGACAGCACAATTAGAAGCTAAACAAAAAGACAGGCAGACAGAGAGAGAGAGAGAGAGAGAGAGAGAGAGAGAGAGAGTGGAGGTGGCATAAAGAATTTCTTGATTAAGTTATGGGGAATGTCAAAAGCTGCGAGCACAACGCAAATCGTGATGAGTGTCTATGTCGCCCTCTGTCTCTCCTTCTCCATCTCCCTCACTCACACACGCTGCATCTCTTTCGCACTAGGGTCAAGTCAATAAAGCATACTGATTAATGTCAATTTGTTGTGGTTGTTTTTATTGTTGTCGTCTCTTTTTGCATAAATTATGCATAAATCGCAAGCATTTTGCCAGCTGTTGTTCCCGTTGTCCCTTAAAGAACAAATGCCGAATGCGTCGCAATTTGTCCCTCTTCCCGTCTCCCCCTTATTTTGCCTTGTCTCCTCTTCTTGCTGTCGTCGCGCACATTTTCAGCCTCAGCCTGCGACCCACCGACCGACCCCCCCAAAATACCACGTTCCACAGACGTGTTGGTACCAGCAGGAGCATTTAAGCTGTTTTAAGTCGCTTAACACACACTGCAAATGAAGCAATCAATATCAGTGCAGTACTCAACTTCTAAATACCCTGTAAATTAGAGTTGTTAAAAATAAAACTTGTGCGATATTCAGATGTCATTTTTTGATCATTTATATATTTTTTCGATTAATGTGTTTCTGTAAACGTTTGCACAGGACCATCGCTTGGAAGTTAAGTACAACGCCTACATTATATATCAAATCGATAACATTTCGATAGCTCGATTAGTATTCTTGTCGCGAATCCGAGTTACGAGTAACGGTTAAGTTAACTTAACTAAAGTCAAAGTGACTCAATTTTGACTGGCTGACTGAATGTGTCAGTCGCATGTTGTTTCAGTCTTTACCCGTTTCTTTTGACTACCCTGTACTGCATAGTCAGGGTATGCACAAGTTCATGTGGAACTCTCACAGATTATATACATCCAGATTGACATAAATAGCATATACATATGTGATCAGAACTAATCTAAACATTTGCTTAAATATTCGAATTTAATACTTTATTGAGTTTGGCTATATTTTTATCATTATAGGGTATCTGCTGGGCAAGCATGCTCGACTTGAGCATACTTTCTCATTTTCTCATTTCCTTTTTTTTCTTTTCTTTTCACTGTTTTTACGCTTCATGCCGAAAATGCGGAAAGCCATCATAAAAAGTAAAAATACGAGACAGCGAAAAAAGAAAAAAATAAACAACAACAACAACAACAACAAAAACAACAACCAAAACAACAACAACAACAAGAACAATCAGCGGCAAAGAAATTGTGATTCTGTGTATAAATTTAATTTCCCCGCATGAGAATTTGACATAATCAAATTTTTTAAATGCAAGCAATTTAAGGGCACGCTCGTGAATAAAAAAAACGACAATGACAAAAGGATGGGAAAGTGGAAGTAAGTGAAAGGAAGGGGGACGGAGAATGGCATGGTTTCCCAAGGAAAGGCTGTGAATGGATGACACGGGATGGGCGAGAAGGGGAAGGCTTTGGGAGGGTTTGGGGTTGCTTGTTAACGTTTGGAGTTTGGGGGTTTGTTGTGTTGACTTTTGTGTATGATGGGTCGTTGCCTGCGTTGACATATGAAATATTAACGGGTCCAACGCACATCATACAAAAGTCAAGTGCATGGGCGTGCCAAGAAGGGGCTAGGGGCCTAGGGGTGCAGCGAGGTGGGAGGGGCTGTTGCCGAGGGGGTGGGGGGGCAGCTACGGCGGATGGATGTTGGTGGGGTTGGGGGGCGCGCAATTTGCCATCAAGCATGAAAACAAATCTACTTTAACGAGACAAAGCCGCGTCATCTGCAGACATGTGCGTCACAAGGGGTGAAGGGGGGCGACCCACAAGGTGAGACAGAGTTGCCAGACTGCAAAGCCACATATTTCACAGACTACCAGACTTTCAAGCAAACAAACTTGCCTGCACTCCGCTGGCATACCAATTAGAGCCCAAGCAATTTTGTACAACTGATGAAATATGCCCCGAAATGTGTAACGCATTAAGGGAATCATTGTCTACAAACATATTGCTCAAATATGGACTTCAATTAAATTGAAACTTTTCTTATTTTCAGGGTATCTTTTCTGCTTATTAGAATTCGCTAGTCGTTAGACCTCGACTAGTAAAGAGAATTCGACTAACGGGTAGAGATCGTCAACTGAATCTGTGTTTCTTATTCTTCACGAGATATGCGAGAACTTAGACAGCTTTAAGCCTCTAGCTCTCTGAGATCGGAATATACTTTCTAAGATCAGTCAAACTGTACAGTATATGCTTTATGATTGGAATAAACACAGAAATGTTGAAATCGATTATAAAATATGAATTTACCCTTACAACATAAATCGTAAATTTGTTCGTTTTCCATAAATATTTACCGAGTTCGCTAATCACTTGTTGTGCGTGTGTGTGAGTGGGTGTGAGTGGGTGTGTGTGTGTGTGTGTGTGGGTGTTTGTGTGCATGGGTGAAAGGTGCGTAGATAAATGTTTTAGCAAAATGAAGATGAAAATGAAAATGAAGATGACATTGGCGCTTGCCGTTTGGAGGGGGACTTTAATGATGCCACACGTTGCTCACACAGGGGCGTGGTTGCTTTTATGTTGGGAGGGGGGCTCGAGACGAAATGCGGCGCCTGATTAAATGTGCTTTGCATGCGTGTGTGCGCAAATGCAATGGCAAACAGCCAAAGCCGATGATTACATTGCTACACTCAAAAAAAATAAAAAATGTTTTTATTTTCAACAAATATTGAATTGGAATTTAGTCTACGTTTCCCCAAATCTTGCAACAAAAGTTGGCCAATTTTACATTTACATTATACTAGAATGATTCGCAATCATTTTAAGTTTCACTCAATGCCATGGTTAAGCCATGGGAAAAATGTTCGATTCTCTAAGTTCTGGTTTATTGTTTTTCTTTTTTCCTCCGAGTGCAAACACACACACACAGCTGGAGACTCGCACAACTAGCCGCATGACTGGGTTGCAACGCCTCCTCACGTATTTATTTTACGTTACGCGTTACGCATTACTCGTTACGTGTTGCTTGTTGCGTGTTACGCTGCGTTACGCGTGTTGCCTGCCACTTGACTCTTCTTGCTTCACTCTCCTCTCTGCCCAAATTTCGATTCACAATCACTTGCTAAACACACACACACACACAGACAAATATGTGGATATATGTATATATATATATATATATGTATACATGTATACATTAATGTATATATAATCCTGAAGGCAGCTTTGTCCTGGTCACGCTTCGCTAGACTTCCTGCTTGGGGAACCATCACTTATCGTTCATCCCAAAATGACGCTAATGGAATCACGACGCTTGTAGCCAAATATTCACTGGGCTCAGACCTAAGGCCACAATACATAAAACAGATTGACTTACTGACTGAATGATGAACATATTCATATTTGATCAGCCTAAGCAGCTTACCGGTATCAGCCTTGACTTTTTAACTTCAATACGCAATTTTGGGTCGAAAATTCACAGATTACAAAATATACATAAGCCAACGTCATACAGATAAGCACATACATATATATTATATATATATATATTTGCGCATATTTTTGGCATTTTTAATGCCAAGAACAAATTTGAGATTAAAATACGGAAATGGAATGCTCGGGAGAGTACATTTGTTTTTCTGCAACCTTGCAACGGGAATTGCCATTTCTTTGGTGGCAATCTAAATTGCTTCATAAAATATAATTAATAAGTATAAAAAGCATTTGCATAAATGTATATACATATATATTGCGAATATGTACATATAACATAATAAACAGATGTACATTTCTACTTATACTTATACGAAGTATTTTTTTGCTGATTATCTCAAAGAATACTTAAGCGATTGTGCGAGTTGATTATGTGGCACTTTTCGGGATCAGCCAGCTTCTCCAGCTTACGAGGTTTTTTAATATTGATTTTGCACTCAGTTCGAATCGTATTGGCGAAGAGACTAGATGTCTTTCGTCAAACGGAAAAATATTAAATAAATTCAATTATATTAAAGCTAGCGATAACACAGTGTTCATTTATATACATATATATTTGCTGTCAATTTGAGATCAGCTCAACTCCGCTGCGATCAGTGCAAATCGAGCGTTAAAATGATGCAAACGCTGCCGGCAATCGTTTTGCTCTTTGTGGCGGCGGCTGTTCCGTTGGTCGCTGCTGGTGGCTGTGAATTAGAACTGCAGGAGCCAAAGCCGATTGTCATCAAGCGATTCGGCAGCCATACGGCAATCGTGGCACAAGAGGTCAATGTTATCGACATGTCGCCGAACGAGACGACAACGTTTCAGTGCCCGACGGACATCCGCATCCCCTTTCATGGGATAAATCTAAATAAGGCCACTGCGGAGCTGCTTTGCACCGAGAGGGGCATCTATGTGGACTCCAACCAGATCATTCGCAATGGTGTAACTATCAAGTGCACCAGCAGATTCAGCAGCAACCTCTATGAGAGCAACAGCAGTTTGATTGGCTGCACTGACGGTGCAATGACGCTGCTCGTCGGCTATCGGCCGCAGAGCATGCCGGACGTAAAGCTGCTTGGCATTTGCTACGATTTGAGTGCAATGCGTCTGCGATTCGTTAGCTTCCTAGCATCTGCAGCGAACAATTTAATCGTAGGGCTTCCCACTGTGAATGAGTTGAGTCACTTGCACCTGGACGTCGATGTCGGCAGCTTAGCTAAATATTTTCGATTTGTCACAGAGTCGGAATTTAGACAGATGCAAGAGTCCCCGCAAGAATTGGGTGATATCTTCGATGCGCAACTCTTCGAGTATGCCAGTTTGTTTAAGGATGCAGAGAAGGGTCGCAAGCTGAGTGAATATGGCGATATGCTCAGCATTGTTTGGCTGCGCTCTCTACGATCGGGCAACTGGCAGCACTTTTTGCGCGCTCTGCGTGCTGTGCACAACGTCGACTTCGATGTGCGCTTGGGTGTTTCGGGCATGGCAACGCTGCCGCAGTCACCTCCATGTAATGGCACTCGGCAGCTGCAGTTTATTGGCAGCGACCTACGGAATTTGGTGCCGGTGCCGAAGTACATTTGGGCACATGTCCGATCGCTGCGTCCGACGGGAAGTGTGCACGACAATTTTGTTGTTGTCGCCCACAATTCCCCATACGTAAGATTCTCTCTCTCTCTCTCTCTCTCTCTCTCTCTCTCTGTCTATTTTAACTTGTGCTCACTCTCTATTTGCTTGCAGGAGAATGTGTTGGAGATGAGCTCTTTCTGTGCGGACATCTGCTCTGAGATACCCTGGCTAAGCGGCTCACTCTTTGGCCAGCTGCATTTGGTGCCCAAATATGGCGTTATGCAATGCTGTCGCCTCGATCAGCTCGAAAAGCTATTGGACTTTCCGCTCAGCAAGCGGCCGCCGCCGCCGCCGCCACCATCGCCGTGGCCATCAACAACAACAACAACGCCATCAACAACAACAACAACGCCATCAACAACAACAACAACGCCATCAACAACAACAACAACGCCATCAACAGAAGACGAGAGCGACGATAACGACGATAGCGACGATAGCGACGATAGCGACGATAGCTACTGATTCTTCTTTGCCTTCGTATTAGATGCTTAAGAATGAGCTTTAAGCTCTCTGTGATGATCTCACACTCATCAAAATTAAGCTCATCTGTATACAAAATGCCAGCCAAGCTTCAATATCCGCATTTACAAATAAAAACTAACAGTAAAAGCGAAAATGAGGTATACGTAAATTGCATTTAATATTTAAGCAAATTTTGTGGTTAATCAAGACAAACGATAGTATGCGCAGAGCAATTGCTTAATATACGAGTACAACATGCAATAACTAACGAGTGTAGTTGCCATTAACTACCGGTCATAAAAATAATAATGATACGATGTTTTTTATGTTTTTGTAAAGTAAAAGCGCCACTTAAAATGCATGAGAGACAGAGAAAGAGAGCAACGGACGGAGAGAGAGAGATAGATAGAGAGCAGTCTCACATATTCTGCACTTTGTGTGTGTGTGTGTGTGTGTGCATCATGGCTATGAATATTAAAATTTTTGCGTGTGGAATTTGTTATTGGATGATTTCGTTAAAAGTTTTAATTGGATTGCAAGCGTTATAAAAGCATTAATTTCATAACGGCAACGCACGTCTTTTTTTCCTTGCGAAAAACTGAAACTGAAACTGAAACCGAAAGCGAAAATCAATTAAAATTGCGCTCAGTTGACGCGTTTGAAGGCTTAAACATGCCGTTCGTTTTGTTGGCCAGGCCAATAGACCATCAGCCATCTGGCTTACCAAAATCGATTGCCAAACAAAACAGCAACAAACCAACTACTGTTTATATATATATATATATATATATATATATATACCATTTTGTCGAGTATTTCTTGTTCGCATCTCCTCCATTTTCCATTCCCAGCCAATTAGTGCCAGTGATTAAGAAAATCACAACGAGTCCATCATTTTTCCAGCGGCAATTTTCAATTTCTAAGCCTGAAAAGAAATCGGTTGGCCCACAAGAAAAAATGAAGCTGCAAAAAAACTGAACAAACAAACAACCACAATAATTAAAAGTAAAAAAAAAAGGATGGATTATTATTAAAACAAATTTGGTTTTGCGCCGTAAATAATGATAAACAAATTTTGGCTTCGTACTGGTATGGTGGTCATTTTTATTATTAAATTTTTCCATTTTTTTTTTTTAGATTTTTGTTTAGCATGAAGGCTCTTGTATGTATATATTTTATTTAATACATATATGTATATATATATAAGTATATATATATATAATTTTTATTTTGCTAGTTTTCTTATATATTTTTAGGGTGATTTTGTTTTTTTTTTTGTGTGTTTTTCTAGCGTTCATACATATATGTGTATATATAAATTTGCATCGACATACATAGTTTTTGTTGGTTTTGTTTTTTTTTTGTTGTTTAGTCGTAGAACAATTATCACATCTCACACATATTTGTTTGTTTTGTAGCTACACTTAAAACCGTATCCATTAGATGTTTCGTGCATATGTATTTTGTTCTTTGGTTTTTGTATTATATTTTTTTTTTGTGTTTTCTTTTTTTTGGTTTTGTATTCATTTTGTTTTTATATATAAATCCTTGTAAAACTATGCAAAATCGCGTTCCTCATCAATGTCTCCCATCAGCATAAACATCAACAGCAACAACAAATGCAACAAACAACAACAACAAACAAAATATAGATCGATTATCATAAATATCATATTTAAGAAAGTTACTTTCCGAATACTATTTTGCATTGCTGAGTTAAACATTTGATATACTCAAACATATTTAAGCTGATTTAATTGTGAATCTGTATGCAAGAAAACTATCGATAGTTTTCACGTTTCACAACTTCCAATTATCAATTCAAGATGCATCGATTAGAAGTCAGAAGGGATTCTGATGAGTTGCCCACATAGAGAGCGATAAGTCTTCCTTTTCTTCTATATTATATGTAGTACACATGTTGTTTTTCACATGAGCTGTGGCTTTTATTCATCCACACTCACTCTCGCTATTAGCTCATACCCATGTCTACTCATACTGAAATCTACCCATATTCATCTATTCTCATGACCACCTATACTCGAAACCATATTTGCTCATACATCCGTTCTTATAGTCATTCATACTTATGCTCATTCATCAACGTCAATATTCAAATTTATTTGTAATTGTATTCATCCTCATTTCCACTCACACTCATCTCTATTTATATCCACTCTTCCCAGTTAAATGTAAAATTCCTTCTCAGCCACAGCAGCATTCATAAATTCCCAATCATTTAAACTCGTCATCTGTGCTCAAGTTCAGACTTGGTTGTACTCATTTCTAATCAGACTTGTGTTGATTTTAACTCATGTATACTCACTTACACATTGTTCTCTACTCAATCTCGTTTTAACTCGCTCTCACCTCCACTCATATACATATTCAATCAAAGTCATCGTTACAGATACCCATTGTTAGTTTATCCCATCTTAACTCAAAGCATATTCTCATGTATATATTCACATATTCACACACATCTAGTCAGACTCATAGTCAGCTCTATCGTACTCATACTTGTACTCATACTCACACTCGTACTCATACTCATACTCGCACTCATGTCTACTCATAATCATCTCGACCACTGGTAACTTATTACTGTAATTATGCGGAAACTTAACGCTTCAATCGGCTCACGGTTGCACTTAGATTCCTATAAAGCCAATCTGCCTATCGATTGACTTGAACTATCGATAGTTTTCGTTTGCTGCCATCAAATTGGACATTTGCCTGGCTGCTGGCTGTCCAAGAAGGAAACACTCTTGTTTTTTGTTTGTTGTTGTTGTTGTTTGGCACTCTTTGCCGGACACTTGACAATTGGGGCCGCCTTTAGGTAATTAGAGTTGGCCACCTCACAGTCATCTCTTGTTCTTCTTTCATTTTAGTTGGTTGAGCGCTTTCTTTTTATCCTACACTCGCATTCCAACAGACACTCAAAAGTTGCCTCATTTATATTGTATAAACAGTGCCGTTAGCACTCATTGAAAACATTTTCAGCTGCTGCCGCCTCTGCTGCTGCTTCTACTGCTGCTTCTGCTGCGGCTGCATCTGATGTATCTGCCCCCAACCCTGAAGGCATTGGCTGGCCGTCTTCTTTTATACCCTGTACCCATTGAAAATTGCACAAAAATGGCATCATCATCAATTCGATTCTTATGCTGATTATTATTTTTATTCTTATTATAAAAAATATATAAAAAATCAGTTTCTCAATTTTTTTTTTTAACAAAACCAGTCAAATAATTTTGCTTAAGTTTTGGAAAGCATTCCGTAGAATAAGAATCGACTTTTAAAAAATAAAATCTTGTCTATACTTTTATGTGAACCATGCCTTAAGGCAGTCATTGGTTTTGGAACAACGCGAACAAATTAAATATTTTAATTATTTTGGAAAAATTTAAATATTTGATTGTAAGACAAAATAACTCAAAAGTTGTTTTTATTTATGGGTACAGGGTATTCGTCGTCAACTGGAGAACTCAAAACTTGTGTTTTTTTTTTTTTTTTTGGTTTTTTGTAGCAGCTTCTCATTTATTTTGCTTACGTTTTCTGTCCTTTCTTCATTCAGTTTTCTTTTGTGTCATTTGGCGCTTTAAGCTGGGCAGCAGCAAAAAAAAAGTGTATGTTTGTGTGTGTGTGTGTGTGTATGTGTGTGCGTGTTAGCCAAGTTGTTCTTCTTCTGTCAAATTGTCGGCAATTTTCAAAGGCCAATAATTCATTAGTTATTTAAAGAAAGTTTTACGCTCCCTAGCCTCAACCCCTCGCCCACTTCCCCGTTTGTCCCCTGGTGACCTTTTATCTTTCACATTTCACAAATGCTGATGTTGATGCTGATGCTGATGCTGATGCTGTTGACAATCAAATACTTTATAAAAACGCAACGAACGCACAACGACAACAACACACACACAAAAAAAAAAGGGTCTTAGAAACCCGATGCCAAAAAGCCGCTTCCTTCCTACTTAGTGTGTTCTGTGTCCAGTATTTTGAGTTTTTCAGTTTTTGAGTTTTTGGAGTTTTTCAGTTTGTGTTTGTATTTGTGTTTGTTGTCCGTGTTAAACAATTTTCCCATTTCCCATTTCCCCTCCCGCAGTCCTTTGGCAACGCTTTGCAACCTAGTAGATGCACTCGCCGAGTAAATCGCATTCACCCTTCTCCAGTGGCTTGAGCCACAGCGGATTGTAGTTGGTGCACAGTTTGCGATGAATGGGCATTTTGATTTGCACCGCAGTGGGGTAGACGCCCTCCCAGTTGTGCCCCTCGAAGCGGTGGCCATCGGATCGGTTGCATTGCATGCTAAGCGGCTCCTGGATGTACATTGTGTACAGCTGGTCGATGTGGGGCTGTGTCCATTGGATAGTCCGATAATTCGCCGAACGTGCCCCATTCAAGTGTATGCCATGCTGATGCTCCTTGCTGCAGTGTTGCAGTGTGTTGCAGTGCCAAGCGAAACCAAAACCAAAAAAAAAAAAAAACAATCAACGAATGTCGATATGGGATTAAGTCGTGTAATTGCCTTTTTTGGGTTAGCAACAAATGTCGTCACTTTCACCCAAAGCAAAGCGATTGCAATCAGCGAATTTCTGCTTCCTCTTTCACTTTCACTTTCCCTTCCCTCTGCTTAGCCATCCTTAAATCTGTGCCTTAAATTGGGTCAACTGCATTTGTACTGCATATACACTTCTTCTTCGCTCATGAATACGATATTTTCTATTTTCTACTCGCTTTAGTTTAAAATTAGTTTCTGTGCCGTGAAACTATTGAAAAAAGTTAGTGAAAGGGTTGCGTATGTGACGGGAAGAAGAAAGTCTCAGAGACTGTAAGAACTAGAGACCTCATAAATGCCTCCATTTCGCGATTATCGATACAAATCGATTACTGATCAACTGTGCAACTTTCTGTAAAAGTCGAGCAGTCTCGACTAGCGCACTCTTATCTAAAAAATATATACACATATATCATGAGAATATATTTTGGAATTGTGTTTCTTGGCTGCAACGTTGAACAAAGCCGTCTTTAACAAGTCCACAAGCGTTCGTACCTTATTCAAAAGTCTTATGTTGTTCAATTGTTGGTCCATGCCCATTTAGGTGGCATTGGCAGAGTTGGGAGTTTGCAACAATGTGGACATCACCTTTGGGCTTGGCTTTCACTTGTTTGTATGCCAAACAGCCCGTAAATCTTCATGAGTTTCTCAACACTGGCACAATGAGATGATGCGGCTGTGTTTTGTCTAGCCGGGTGAGGAGAGTTGAATCCCTTTTAAGCCAGCCTTTTGGTCCTTTTGTAATTTAACCGCAATTCGCACCCAGAATACCGCAGCCGAAAAACTCGCTAAGTCTCTAATCTAATGTACATTTTTCTTCTTGCCTCACTTTGTTGCAACCATCCACAAACACCTTCGGCTGTTACACTTGAAAAATAAACTTATGTGTTTCAGCAGCAGAAAGGTGAAAAAAATATATAAAAAATAATAATAATATTTTTGGGATAGGCGATTTTAAGAAAATTACACAATATTTTTATTGTGCAACTAAACATGGAAATGTTCAATAACTTTCCATTTGAACTTTTCAGAAAATGACAAACGCATATAAGTTTTTGTCAAGTGTACTTTTGGGTGCCGTTTGGCTTTTCAGCTGCTGGTTATGGCTGTGGTTCTGGCCAGGCCCATTAACGCTGGCAATTAGCGTGCACCTTGGCGTCGCTTTGCGTAGCGTTTTGGGACAGGCAGGAAGCTGAAGACATTTCCGTTATGAATACGCTTCGAGCCACACAAACCGGGAGCCACAACAAACGCCGGAATGCCAAAGTTTTTGCCTTTGATGGCAAATGCCAAGACGGGCAAAAAGCGCGATAGAGAGAGAGAGAGATAGAGATAGAGAGGGAAAGATAGAAGCAAGGCGTAGATTGAAAAGTAATGGAAGACATTAGCGACTCGAACCTGAAACCACAGAAAACCACCCACAAGCGACCATCCGCTTACCGCTTCATGTAGATAAAGTAATCCTCGAGTGTCTCCTCGGAAACGGAACTTTTGCACACCTCCAACTTGGTGGCCGGATAGTAGTGAATATAGTTGACGCACATCTCGTCACTAATTGAGAAGCCACCCAGCGTTGCATTCACATCGGCGAGGGTATTATAATAGCACGTGGTCACCAGAGCATCACCCTGCAGACGAGAGAGACGAAGAGAGAAACAGAGAAGAGAGAGAGAGAAAGACAGAGAGTTAAAACAAGGAGACAAAATCGAAATAATTTATAATTTTCATGCAAATGTATAATTTTGCTAGAATTCTTCATGTTGAATCAGATTATGATTATTTTTCTGAAAGTTCGAATAAAATATGAGAAGAAGGCAGGCGAGTTGTGCGTAATCTGTTTGCGTAAGTACAGAAAGATGACAATTTTTGTTAGTGCTCCCACTTACCGGTAGTACACGTGGCTTGTAGTGCAGGGTGCGCATCTCCTGGAAGTGATTGGAGTAGTAATCATCGCGATTCACCTCGCGCAACTCCTGCTCGCCGCGAAAGTGGCGAGTGAGGACGCGAACGCCGCGCAGATGCGTGTGCAGCTGGGAGCCAAAGATGATGATGCCGGTGCGGGGCAGGGCAGCCCGGGTGCAGTCAGCGATACAATATCCGCTGAGTGGGAAAGCCTGCTGTCTGGGCGGTATGGCCATTTTATCGGTATACTCGAGACCCAGTTCCATCACGCCGGCATCGTATTGTCGCAGTGTCTTTGATAATTTGATGCGGAAACCGGAGCTGTCCACGAGTCCTGCCGGGCGTATGATTAATATTAATGCAATTGCTTCACAAATTAAGACACCAAGCAGACCAGAGACAGCGGAGGGAAGGATGTGTGTTGTGCACCTCCTTCACACACACACACACATACACACACCCACACATACACAAACAAACACTTGTTTATATAGACAACGTTGAGTGGTGCACTCAAAACACTGTCAAGCTCTTGTGGCTTCATGTAATGCGCAAAGACGCTGCCTCACGCACACACACACAGTGTGTATAGGTATACATATATACATATATATATATATATAAGAGGACACAAGGACACTTCAAGCAGCAATAATGACATTTTGCTTCTGCTTGTCGCATCTCGCAATTCACAGTTTCCCCCTTGTTGTTATTTATACAAAAGTTTTAATGAAATCATCCCTATGCATACAAACACACATGTGTGTGTGTGCTTGTGTGTGCGTGTGTATGTGTGAGAGGTGTGGAGGAGCTTAAAGGTTGTGAAAAGAGTCACAAAAAAGCAGCTCAACAATCATCAAAATCGAATTAACCCCCAACAGTGCATTCATTGTCAGTATGACCAACATTTCTATCTGTTTTTTATTTATTTATTTTTTTTTAGCTAAAAGCAAAACAGCGCTTGCCAAATGTCAACAACCAACAGCTGCAAGTTTGGTGACGAGCTACGTTTGGCTATTCTGTGAAGCTAACTAATTTGCATAAGCTTAAGGTATGGAAATATATACTTCAACTGTATTGGGCTTAATAGAGCTTGTCACCAGCTCCTCATCCCATCACCCAAAATTTGGATGTCGAAGCACCAGATTCAAAAACCGCAAAAATAAAACTTTTATCGATTGATATTTACCGATTTTAAGCGTTTTGGGGACTAATAGGAGAAAAACCTTGACTTAAATTAAACTTATCGCTCCAACCCCGCCAACAGCTTCAACCGCTTCACCCTTCACTCTACAGGCATACTCATAAAAGCGCCACTCTACGCACCTGGCTGCAACTCTGGATTATTGAAGTGGACTTCGAGTCGAACGTAGGGATTGAAGTTGTCGCCACCGATGGGTAGACCCGCCTCGGGTGGATAGGTAAAGGTGCTGGCGCCCATGGCCCAGAGAGCCATTACCTTGGAGCAGACCTTCGCCTCCAGGGGCAGCTGCTCGCAGTCGCCATTGTACAGCGGTATCTCGATCTGTGGCTCTGTCTCGCAGTGAAAGACCTCCATGTGATGCACAATGCCCGGCGTCTTGACAATCGGCTCAAATTGCACAATGTGCAAACGATTCTTGACAAGATCATCCAAGCGCTGCACATGGCACCAATAAGTTGTCTCCTTATTGGGCACCGGTGCTTTCTCCAATGTGATTTCCATTTGGTCCAGCTCGCTGCATATCACAGAACAATCCAATTTTCAGAGAGATCGAGAACAAAAGGAAGAAATTGAAATTTTCAAGACTTACGTTTCGGGTATGATTATCTTGTCGGCTCGCAGCAGCTGCAGCATCTTGAGACCCGCCTCATGGGGAGCACTCACATTGGGCAGAGCAAACTGATGATCCTCGAGCGCCAGCTCCGATTCGCCGCGTGCCCAAACCACATACATGGTGCCCTCCTGCAGAGATCGGGTAGTCGGAAGAACACAGGGAAAAGATTAAGAAGAAGAAGATATGCTCATCAGCATACTCAGAATAAAATAGCGCTGAATTTTTGGCGCCTAGGGTAACTCATTCGGATTTCTGAGTGTAGCTACACAGAATATACCTACATGAAGGCGCAGATCGAGGGGATCGCAAGTGTCGAACTTGCGCTTGAAGGCCAACGTGAACTCGTCCATTTTGAAGACCTCACAGTCCTGCTGGTAGTCCTTGCGCACCCAGCGACCATCGGGACTGGTGTAGGTGTCGGTAACCACATTGAAGAAACCATTCTGATTCTCAAAGAAACATATATCCGCATCGCCCAATCCGCCACGTTTCGAGAAGCCCAAATAGAACCAACGATGCTGCTCATTGAAAGCATTCTGCAAATGGAAGAGAACCTCCTGCTTATACCAGTCGACCATCCAGCTCAGCTTGATCTCCTTATCATCCAGATAGATTTCGTGTAGCTTGGTATCCGATAGACCTGCAAATGTATGTGTGAAGTATATGTTAGCTTGGTATCAAGTTGATAAGCTCTTCCATCCATAAAATATTGTCTCAGCTCAGTCCTGAGCTACTCAAGTTTTTATTTAAACCAGTTCTTAATATGTTATTTATTGAGTAATCGGTTTAAATCGATTTAAATCGATTTCCAATATCAATAAAAAAAAACACAATTGTTCAAGGTATTTTCTATCATTTCTAATTATCTCTTAGTCGAGCTCACTTGACTAGAGCATTCTGACTTGTTTCGACTTATGGCTCGTTACTCGCTCAGATCAAAACTTTCATTTGATTAATAGGCCGTGGAATTCGGAGTAATTTGCACAGTCATTTGACTACGGCTATGAGTTTGTATACTATTTTATGACATGGTCGAAATTAATGATTGCAATTAGAGGCACGTCTACAGTTACGAGTTACGAGTTACGAGAGAAGAAGTTGGAAGAGTTACGAGAGTACATGATGCGATAATCAAGTTGGCCACGGCTCTAATTACCAAAAATGTAAGACCAAGCAAACATCATTTTACTCTCTCTCTCTCTCTCTCTCTCTCTCTCTCTCTCTCTTTCTATCTATTTGTCTATCTCTGTTTGTATCTGCGTGTTGGCCATGTTATCTTACTATGGCAACGAACCGCAGCAGTGTACAAGGAGCAGGTCATCAGATTTATGCTACCGACGGACTTCGAGCCAGGCATCAGAACATCAATTACAACTCGGTCTGAGTTTGGTGGGTGGTGGTTGGTGGATGGGTGGTGAATGGGTGGATGGTGGACTTGAATCGAGGGGTTGAGTAGAGTCCCGAGTCAGTGGAGCGGCAGCAACGAGAAAGAAAACCTAATAAAATGTCAAATCCAATTGGCAAACATACACCAATGCACACACCCACACACACACCCACACACACACCCACACACACACACACACACACATACACACACACATAATGTGTATTGTGAGAATGTAGTTTGCCAAGTATATCAAACTGTTTGACATCCCACGAATAAATAGATAGATGAAGACAAGCTCAGCTAGTGCTTTTCCCAAAGGGATATACATCTACATACATATATACATACATATACATGGAGTGCAGCAAAGGAGACTGTAAAAACACTCGATTACAATCAAATTGACAGCGATTCGACGAGTTTCACTATTCAAATTTCTTTTTATTCAGCTCAAGATTGATGTGTAGCTGAAGTCTCATGTTCATTTGCTTGTGTTGATGAATTTGTACTCTTTTTATGAGTTCATTTTAAGCAGCGTATTACAACTTTGTGTGGAGTTGTGTAAAGTATTATCAATATATATATCTTTGATGAGTATTAACAGTCGACTTCATCCATCCACCTAACTAAGAGAACTCGGTCGGTTTAAAATTTGGCAGTTTTGCTCCCATATCATACATGACGAAGGAACAAACTTTTTTTGTTTTGCCAGTTATCCTCAAAAATTTCAAACATTACTCTGCAATATAGCTAAGGAAAAATCGGTAGGTTTATCACATTTAACATTCGAAATATAACAAAATATTTAATTTAAAATTTTGGATTTGCACAGGGTTACACATTTCATACATTGTAATATTATTAATATTATACTGCGAAATAGCTCACGGTCAGCAAAAATATATTTGAGTGTATGGAAAAATATTTGATTTGTTGGTCAACTTCAACTTCAACTTCAAGTTGTGCCCAGCTCGAATTGGGAAATGCAGACAAGCACAGCGGAAGTAAAATGACCCAAGGAGATGTTAGTGATGATATTCGAGCGTTAAGGTGCACCCCAGTGTGAGTTGCCACAGGTAGCGATTGATTTGTTATCCCACATATGTCGCCCAGCAAAACACACACAACCACCCACACACACCCACACACACACACAACCACCCACACACACCCACGCACACCCACACACACACACACACACCCACACACACACACTCACACAGAGACGATTTGAAAGCACTCACATACATATATCACATTGCCAAACCGTGTCCGCAGCAAACTCTCGTCTCAATTTGTTCTGCAGCACAGCAAACAGCAAAAAAAAAAAAAAAAAGAAGGTGGAAAAAATGTAGAGTAGAAAAGAAAAATAAACGTGTTTTTCATTTCCATTTACAAAATGCTTCTCTATCCTTTGCTGTCGTTATCGTCCCTCGAGTGGAAATAGCAACGGTAATAAACAACAAATTGCACTCATTGTTCAGTTACAAGACGCGCTTAACGAGTGAATAACTGAACAATAATCAAGTTTGGCATCCGCCTAGTTGCTGAACAACATCGCATATCGAAATATGCAAATATTGTTTTCCGTATTCACAATAACTCAATACGCACATTTATTTGTCCTAATATTATCTCTGGAAAGTATCGATTCAACCCATTAGCATAAAAGTCGAGTCAGAAACGCGTTTTCAACCTTAAACCTTGTATTGTTCTAGAAGTCAAACCTTTGAAAAAATGTATATTGAAGCTGTGCAAAAGTATGTAAAATGCAGAACGAAGCGTCTTCAACTGCATAAGGTATATATATATTCTGGATCAGCATCAATAGTCGAGTCGATCTAGCCACGTCTTAAGAATACCAGTTGTCGCCTTTTATTTCATTTTATCGATAGTTTCCTCTATCAATAAAGATCGATTGCAGCTAGCCAGTAATGCAACAATTTCAAAGATATATCCTTGTTATCGAGTTGGTATATGTATGTGAATTAACATTGTTAGTCTATAGAAATCAAGTTTGGTTAAGAATAATTTACCAAATTACACAGCAGCAAAGCTCAAGCATTACTGATTTTTCCAATTTCAAATAAGCATACTAACTTTAGTTGTTACTTACGAAGATTACATTAAGTATTGTGATTATCAGGATTGAAAAAAAGTTGAGCACATTTAACTCAAATGCTTAGTTCTTGAAAGCGGACAGCATTTCGCAGCATACTTGAGAGTCCCCCGATAGGTGCACGTAACTATCTTCTAAATTAAATTTAGCTGTTTAATCTTAGCTTGTCCCATTGTCACACTCACACACACACATGCACACACACACACACACACATACACACAGACAAACACGCAAACATCAAAGTGACTGCCTTCCACACCGAGTGCAAAAAAGTTTTAATTTTGTTTAAATTCCATTTGTGTTGCTTGCTTTTCAGCTGGAGCCTAACCCCAAAAAAAGAAGGAAAAATATAAAATCGAAGGCAGAAAAAAAAAACTACATATCTATCTATATCTATAAATGTTAGGATGCCAGCTGCTTTAGCCTCTGTTCCTGCTCCTCTTCCCCTATCTGGGGGCCTGTTCATCTCACATCTCACTATTCAATTGCTAGATTCTCGATTGCTTTGTCTCAACTTTTCAATTGCATTTTCATTTCCACTTAACAGCTCTTACCCGTCCACAATTTAAGCTACTACACACAGCAGCAACAACAACAACAGCAACAACAACAATAACAATGCATTGCACACATAACTATAAATTTAATAAACTTGTCCGGAGTTTATTGCATTTCGCTGACTGCTCCTCAGTTGCGGGCGCCCACCTTCAACACCACCAACAAAAAACAAGAAATACATCAATATCAACATTGCCGAATTTTAAATACTCTTCCATTTATTTGTTAACCAAATTTTATCAATACATTTAGAGCATTGCATTCTATACAGTATATATATACATCTATATATATATACATAATTACTTAAAGCAATAATTCTCAAATCACAGAAAGCAAAGAGAAACAAATATTATTGGGTATAGAAACCTCAGAGAGGAACGCCATAACGAAAGAGTTTTAACTTATCAAGTACAATCTCAATTGCTCTTTTCGTTGACATCTATAATAACATACTATAATATTTAATATATACATATATATATATGTATATATATATAATATTGATAAAGCATCCATTTACTTCGACTCACATTCACTTTGTAGCTATGCAGAGAGAAAAAACTGATTGTAAAGATTCTCTATCAATTCTACATTTATATTTATATTTTTTTGCTGAAGGACTTTAACATTTGCTTATATAAAATCCATTATAAGTTTTCTGATAAATCCCACACTTTCTGACAATCCAACACTTTCTGACAGTTCTAACAAATAATAACTCAAAGATAAAGCTAACCAAGCAAACATGAATAAGTTGTTTCGTTCTTTTGATCAGGAATATGTACATATTTATATATACTGTATATACTATATATATACATATATACTTTAGGCGACAGTCATATTTATTTAACAATATACTCTTTCAGAGCGCATTAAAAATTCGTAAGAAAAAACGGTTTTTGCTGAACTTGAAAACCTTTTTAAAGCTTTGTTGTGTTTGAGGGTGTGTGTGTGTGTGTGTGTGTGTGTGTGTGTGTGTGTGTGTTTGATATTCGATTGTGGCCGTATATATATGTGTATATTTTTAATGGTTAGCTCGGCTGTATTACGTGAATATGGTGTAGAGTTCAGTGCATAGTTCAACGTTTGATGCCATATGAAAGTGAATACGGTCGATGAGGATGAAGATGAGGATGACGATGAGGATGGGGATGAGGGTGACGATAAGGTTGAGAATGACGAACAGGGTGAGGATGAGAAGGTGGCTGGTGATGAGCACTCGGCATGCCAAAGCGCACAGGAATTTTCTTATTATGCATTGCATGAGAACACACTTCAAGGAGCCTACTATCTATGCCAGAGCCCACACAACACCCCTAACACCCCCGTACACCCCTAACACCCCCTTAGACTCGTGCAGCAAATACGCTTAGGCTCGCTTTGTGCTTGCAGAAATATTTGTAGTATTTTGTGTGTGGGACGCAGCTGCTTCTGCTGGTGCTGGTGCTGCTGCTGCCATAATCCAGCTGATGTCATTATTGTAACCGTGCAACTAGCACAAATCTTCAATTGCTTTTGGCCCTAACACATCGACCCGTTGACCCACCGAACCACCGACCCACCAAGCCCATCCACAGCCGGCACGGTCTACACAATCTATGCGTTTGCCTTGCACAATCTTTAGCCACTTTTTTTTTTTGTGTCGCCTTAGTATCTTGGGAATGCTTGCTTCTACACTGACAGAAAAATGTGGTGCGGAATGTATTGCTTGTACAATTTTCTGTTAGATATGTAGAAGCAAATGTTTGACCTTTGTAGAATTTGATTAATATATGCATTAAACTCATATCGAGCAATTTTAGGCTTACTTAAAGAAATTCGGATTTTGGTCTGGATTTATCGATCATTCACAGCGTTTGCACATCAACAAACTATATAATTTTGCGAAGTGTAGGCACTCTTTCAAGCCTTGCATCCACATTTTGCTGAATACTTTATTGAATTCCCTTTTTAGCGCTCTGCACTCATCCGTCCATTTCGATAGTCATGTCGACTCCTGCGCGTCCTTTGCTCCATGTTCGAGTCCGAATCCGAGTCTGACTCGTGCCTTAATATAAATTGACTGCCCTGTTCTCCGGTTCTTGTCACATTGAGTTATGAAATGAAATGAAATGCATGCGAATGGCATCTAGGAGCTGTGGGTTGGGGGCGTGCGGCTGGGGCATACAGCATTCTGTGGCAATGTTGCACTCACACTTTTACATGGCAGTTCTCTCGCTTGATTGAGACAAATATTTGCACAACAATTTCTGCTTTCGCTCGGGTCAACGTTGCGGTAGCTCAGATCTATAAATTATTGAGGATTTATCGCCTCCACTCAGTCACATTAGTCAGCCAGTATATATATATATATATATATCGTATATATATATATACGATATATACTTTGCCTGCGTTGGCATTGAAGCCGTTTGCCATTTTGATAGACTGCCTCAAACGAGCTCACGTTTCATGGCCAGGTTAATATAATTGCTGTGCAAAGTGCTCGGAATTCTTGTTACCTCCTCCGGCTGCCCCCTGGACGACATTGTGCCCCTTTCCACTTGACGTTGACAATTGTGAGTAATGGCGCTACCAAGCCGATAACTCACTTGAAAGACAGATTGCGAAAGAAGGGGAAAAACTTGCACAATGTCAGCCAATGCAGTTTTTCTGAGCGCCTACACATAAAAAGTGGAAAATGATTTTATAGACTTAGGCGATGTTGTCGGAGCAGCGCGAAGCGAGAAGCTCAGTGACAGATTTATAATAATGATAAGAGTTACGCGATAAGATAAATGCTACGAAATGCTAAAGGACGCAAGTCTCTTCTACTTAGACCTGCACACAATCACAGAAGTAACTTAGAGTAGTTTTAGAGAAGTCGAATGAATAGCGAAACCTAAAACGAAGTGACAAGTGCCTTTTAAATAGGATAAGTAAAAGCAAAGAGAGAAGCGAGATGATATTCTAGTAAAAATTTTGAATATTTTGTTGTTATTTCGTTGAAATCGCCATGGTTCACTCATTGGGAAATGATTTGATTGCATCAGGATGGGGGTCTGTGAAATCTAAACCGATGAGAAAAGAACTGCATATCAAATGGTACGCTTCTGGTAATTTTGTGTGCTGGCCAACAAAAGGCATGAAACACACATTTAGTGGTATTTATGGAGGTTTGGGGCGCAAAAACAACCCATTTGCATCCCATGCGAGATTACGAAGTGAGAGATGCAAAAACGCTGTTTAACGCTGACCCCCACAGCCATAGCATAAACAAGAGCCACCAGAAATTGGCAGGAGCAGGTTTCTGGTTTCGTTTCTGGTTCTGGTTCTGGTTTTGATTTTGATTTTTATTCTCTTTTCAGGTTGTGGGTCGGGATCTGGGTCTGGGTCTGGGTCTGGGTTTGCCAAATAGCCGCCAGTTGCGGTAGTCCCTTCCGACTGCGGTGCTGCTGTGGCTCTGGTATCCAGTGATAAATAAATTAAAAGGCACACGTGAAACGGCAGGCAGCCCAAAAAACTGCCCAGAGCTGAACGCAGCCTAATAAAGCTGACCACGCAGCAGGCAACACGAGGCGAGCATGGGCTTGTGGACGGGGCTGCCACATGTGGTGGCCTCCGTGCAACCGTCGAACACACATGTGCGGAGCAGCAAACCAAAAAAAAAAAAATAAATAAATAAAAAAATATTGGAAGAGTGAAAAACCAGCGGCTTGCGGCCACGGTTGGACCCAAAAATCTGTGGACACCAGACGCAATGTGGTGAACAGAAGCCGGGAGGAGGAAATAACCACACACACGCACACACAAATACACACAATCCCAAGCCAAATTGTTAAAAAAAAAAACAAGAGAAGTGTGCAGTGGGGCGAGGAGCATCGGGCAGATTGGTGTGGTTGTTCATCGACAAAGTGTTTGGCGTGCTTTTATTTTTTCGCTAACAAGCTAACATTATGAGCTGAGCGTAAAATTAAATATTAAATTTACGTCTTGGAATGCGAAAATAATGAGCACAGAACATTTCATTATGCAGCGAGAGAGAAAGCCAGAAAATCACAATGTGAAGTTGGTCAAATAATAAAGAAATAATATTTTGGCACAAAGATCTGCGAGAAGAAGAAGCAAAAAGAGAAGTGCAAGAAGTGCAGCCAGCAGAACTGGAGAGAGAAGCTCAACGTAAGCAGGAACAATAACTAAACTAAAATAAAGGAAAAATGAGAGCGAGAAGCGTATGTAAGAAGAAGAAGAAAAAGTGAAAGAAGGAAGAACAATAAGTGAAGCAAGAATGGGAACGAAAAGCATAGTTAAGCGAGCAGAAGTAAAGGAATAAAGTACAATTAGTGAAGCAAAAGGGGAAATGAGAAGCGAAAGATGAGTTAAAGAGAAAAGTAAAAGAAAGAAAGGGCGAGAATCAGAGCGAGAAGTTAAAAGAAGAAGACAAAGAAGTGCAGACAGAATTGTAGCGAGAAGCGTAACGTGAACGAGAACAAGAAGTAAAAGTGAGAAGAGCAAGAAGGAATGTAAGAAGAGGAGCGAGAAGAGGAGCGAGAAGAAGAGCGAGCAAATTTACAAAAAGAAATGACGAAAGCGAGAAGAGTAAGTAAAAGAAAGTAAAGCCAAAGGAACAGGAAACAACAAGTCAAAACGAGAATTGAAAGAAGCAAAGCAAAGCGAAAGAGAAGCATTACGTAACTAAGCAGCGAAGAGTATAACTCAAATTTAGAATTTATAACTGTCCGGGTCTTAGTTAAAGTAAAGTTGAGTTAAAGTGTTTTCCTTATGCCGGCTTAACAAAGTAATCTCTTCCAGACAAATTGCAACCCAACTCGAATGCGTACGTGCCACAGAAATTGCCTTGGCTCTCTCGCTATTTGACTAGAGATCCCAGTGGAAGCACCCTTAGAGACAATTTTCAAAGTAAGCGCAGTGCTTGGCATTAAATTATTATTGATTTGATGAGTGTGCTGAAATCTCCATTTACACACTTTTAATTTTGTTGTTACTTAACAATCTCCACAAGCATCTGTGTTGCATGTTTTTATAAATAGTATTTATGATGGGTGGCAAACATTTCGTTTTCCGACAAGAACTCATTTTTCAACAGCTTTTATACTAACTACTGACAAGCTACTCTCTGTGTGCGTGTGTGTGTGTATATGTGTGTGTGTGTACGTGTGTGTGTGTATAAAACGGGCAGAGAGTGCTTATTTCAAGACAAATGCTGATGTTGGTAATTTGGGAAGAGTTCCTAATTTGTAAAGGTTCTGCGATAACGTATGCGACACTTTTGTTGGCTGTGCAAATAGAATTATGGAAATACCAAAATTGTTGCCTGACGCTCTTGCCTTTGTTTAGATCTATCTGTTAAGCGGTTGAGTTCCATTCGACTCGGTTCGGTTCGGGTTCGGTTCGGTTTGATGTGGTTTGGGTTCTGTCTTGTTTCAGTCTGTTGCCCACGTTGCCAGCACATAACTTGAGTGTGTGAAACATTTCATGTGTGTGTGTGCTAATGTGTGTGCGCTTGTTGTGCGGGGCCCAAATTAGGTTTCATCTGCCACTTTGCCTTTTTCACTCTGTTTGCAAACTAATTTACCGTTAGTTATTGCGATTGTGTGCGTGTATATACATATATATATATGTATATATATATCTGCATAAATGCTTATATATATATTACTATCCGTATACAAATGTAGACCACTCACTTAGAGAAACTTGCTCTGTCATTTTCCAAGCTGCACTCAAATTTGATTCACACCAAAAATCAGTAAAGTTGTATATATCTTTTACTTATCAGAATTCCATCCACTCGCTGGAAATTTGGAGTTCCTATTTCAATATTCTAAAAGTCAACTTGGTTATGTAGAAATCATAATCATTAAGCTTAGGTTAGCTTTTATTGAACTGAACAGTTAGCCAATGCCTGATGGTGGTCATCAATATTTTTTTCGAGTGCAGCCTTCTTGGCTGCTGCTCGGGCAGGACTTGGGCATGCATATGCTGGCCATTTGTCTGCCACGCCTCGACCATAAATTATACGCTTTTGGTCCAGGCAACAAAACACGGCAAGATATGCTCAAAGATACACGCGCACGCACACACACACACACACGCACACACATACAGTCGCACAGAGACAGAGGGACAGACAGCCACACACTCACCGATAGCAACAAAGTTGTCACTTATAAATGTGTAGTTATTTCCATTAAGTTGTTGTCATCACTCTGACATTCCTTTGAGTCTCATCTTTCGCCTCTGCTCTGCCCTGCTCTGCTCTACTCTGCTCTGCTCTGCTCTGCTCTACATCTTCACTTTCCTCTTTAGCTTTACTTTGCTTCTCTTCTCTTCTCTTCTCTTGTCCACAGGGCCACTTGTCGAAAATGTTTTTGGTGGAGGTCACAGTTACACAAGCCGCTAGGTAATCTACGGCTCAAGCAGTGTGTGTGTGTGTGTGTGGTCTGAAGGGTGTTTGGTTGGTTTGCAGCAGTGTCTGCTTGCAGCTTTTGTGGGCAACCAACTTAATCACAAGTAAACGACGCCTTGCCATTCTCGCTCGTAGCAGCAAACAAATCTGCAGCGTCAGCCATTCATTTGGTTAATGACATTGTGTGGTGGCCGCTGCGCCAAAAGTTATACAAACATAAACACAGATCTACACTTAGATAAAAACTAGTATTGAAGCCAACAAAAAAAAAAACCTTTTCAAAAACTGCAAACAGAACCACTTGGGTGGTTTCTGACCGTCCTTCAAAACTATAAAATCTACGTGGCTTTAACCAGGGGCAGCTAACAGGTTGCAGCAAGCATCGGTCAGTTGGACTTTTTGCATGTGTTTGTGAGAGGAGAAACTATTTTTTATGCAACAGATGTAAAGAACTTCAAATTCCAGTTAGTTTTTTGTATTTTCTATTAATTGGTTGGTTACAGTTTGTGCTTGTTTATAGCCATGTCCAAAGCTGTAAACTTCAAATGTGAAAAATAAATGCTCGTATACCGAACTAAGAACAAATTTCTTTCTTTTCATCGATAACTTTATACTTTTCACGAATATCGATGAAAATCGATTAAAAGAAAAAAAATGTAAGGAAAGATCTTTCCCTCTTTGTTGATCAGCTATCAAAACGAATCATAATCTATATTTAACTAAAGACTTGTCTTCTGGTTATCTCTAAGTGCAACTACTCAGTTATTTGGGCAAGTGTAGACGGCGATTGGGAGTTCAGTGCCATATGCCAAGCAAGTAAGTATCTAGCAGATACATTTACTGGCTAGCCAAAGCGCATCAACTTTTTGGCCAACAGTGCTTTAAAGCCTGCCTGACATGTGACGGGTGTGGGCAAGCACTACTGCCCCAAAGTCAGCAACACTTTTGCATTCAGCGCATTTCGCTGGCCGCTCGCTGGCCATGCTTGAATTATTTTAGCCGCAGCAGCGACATCAGTGCTTTTGTGCTAATGCAGCATGTGTCATGCCAAGCTCATAACCAACCTAACCCCCACGCTCAGCAACCAGCAACCACAAGCAACCAACAGCAACCAACAGCAACCAACAGCAACCAACAGCAACCACCACAACCACAACAACGCACCACATGTGCAGAGCGCCCCCACAGCGACCACTTGGGAATCACAACAGCAAAAAAAAAAAAAACATTCCGAAAATGAAAATGGAATATAAATTTGAAAAATTAAAAAAAAAAAATAAATAAAATGAGGGAAAATATTGTGCAAATGTAACTAAATTAAATGTAGCTTTGCACTGTATGCATGTGTGTGTGTGTGTGTGTGTGTGTGTGTGAGAACAATACACACAGTGTGTGTGCGAGCTTTGTTGTTTCTACACACACATTTGCATACACTCGCTGTCAAAATAAACATTGCACCTCGCATTTGCAACACAAATGTGGAACAATTGTGTTCTGTGTGCTCCATTTGCCTCTTTTTGTGGCACTTGCTAGGCAAACTGGCAGCCATTTAGCGATTTTTCCTTTTCACTTCTAATCAAAAATGAATAAATAAAACTGTTCGAGCAAAAATACATGCACCCCAGAGCAAATTTTATTTTAAATTATTGTGTTAAGTCTTTAAAGCCAACTTTGATGAAACGAAAATAAATAAACACAAAATAAACAAATCTGATCTCAATGAGATTGTAACATTAGATCAGTAAGATATCTGAGTATCAAATACATATATATATACTAATTGGAAGACTATATCTTTAAGATTGTGAATTGTATTGCTATCGAAAAGAAACTTGATCGATAACTTTTATACCAATTTTGAGATATGACAAACACACAGACATGACTATATCGACTCGGCTGATTATGCCGATCAGGTGTATATATGCACTTGATGGTATTTGTTACACTTTCACTTACCACCATTGTTTTGCTTTCACTGTGCTCAATATTTGAGGACAGTATTGTTTTCAGTTGAGATTGTTGTGTGTGCATTGCGGTTAGCCAAGTGCGCTTTAGTGCCTTAATAATGGCTTAACATTTGCATACGATTATATTCGACACACACACAACACACACACACAACACACAACACACACACAACACACACACATGTAAATAGGTGTGCTCTATTTGAATACGGATCGCATATGGGGCACTTTGATTCAATTTGTTTCAAGTTTTTATAGCCCACACGACAGTTGAGCCTAAGAAGGTTGACACACACACACACACACATAAGCACACACACAGGCGCACGCACACATACACATCTAAGCACACACACCGACTCAGTTTTGTACTAATGAGTTTCAAATGTGAAAAAGCACTCGACGCTTTCGCTGCTCTCGAGTCTCTTTCCCACTTGGCACTTGAAGCATTGCACTTCAACGACGAATCTGAATCTGAATCTGGATCTGAATCTGAATCTGAAGGGTTTTCGCTATTTCCTTACTTATTTTTTGTGAATCTGATGCATTTAATGCACAGCACATCGTTGACCCAATTCCGCATTATTTTCGGCATCTACAGTAACGAAACCAATAAATAGACGACCGCAAAATGAAAAAAAAATATCGGAATCATTTTTAGCAGGACGCCATTTTAAATGACCTAAAAGATTAGCAATGATAACAGATCGCAGCAGAAGATATATGGATATATAAAGAAGCCAGATGTTGTTGAATTTTTGTTCAAATGGGAGCATAAACACAGAACTCTTGAGTTGGATTGAGAAAACTTAGTAAACATGCACATTTTTCATTTTACGCCCGATGTATGCTATATCATATATAGCGATTCGATCTGGCCAACTTCGACTAATGTACAAAAATGCGAGGGTATAAAAAGTGCAGGGATAAAGTCGAATTATGTCCCCCCCGTTTCCGTCCTCACACGAAAAAAAAAAAAACAAAAAAAAAATACTGAAGCACCTACAGGGCACAAAAGAATGTCCAAAAGTGCCCCATAACTGTGGCATGCCACAGCAAATGAGTTGAGTTGAGAATGTTGCACCAGTTTCGTTTTGTGCGATTTTAATAGAAGAATAGAAGTGAAGCCCCACAGCGTCATTCATAATTGGCCAAAATGATATGGGAGAGAGAGAGAGAGAGAGAGAGAGAGAGAGAAAGAGACGGAGAGAGAAAGAGACGGAGAGAGAAAGAGACGGAGAGTGACAGAGAGGGACAGAGAGATGCAATGGGAATCATGAGCCAAGCATGTAAACGAAAATGAAAATCAAATTTAATTATGTCAAAAAAAAGACCAAGTAAACGAGCATGTGTGTGAGTGTGTGTGTGTGTGTGTGTGTGTGAGCCAGTGTGTGTGCGTGTGTGTGTGTGTGTGTGTGTGAGCCAGTGTGTGTGCGTGTGTGTGTGTTTGTGTGATATGATTGTGTAGTGGCTTATCCTAGGGAATACCCTGCATACAGCTTTGCTAATTCGATATTGTTGATCTTCGTTTAAGCTTAAGATTAATTATTCGATGATTTTATTTCTTTCTTCACATTTACACTCAGAAAAAAAGTCACACTTTATTTTCGAAAATCGCCATTAAAGAGAAAATGGACTTGAAAATGAGTTTCTAAATAAATATATATCTAAATATATAAAATATGTAGCAATTTTTAGACAACTTGCGAAAAAAAAAATCTTGCTGACTAACAGTAACAATAACAGCAAAAGTTGGGCGTTTTTTTTTTCGCTGAGTGTATGCAGATCCTTAATATAATATTTGTGTAAATGCAACAATCCATATCTGTGGCTCTTACCAATTTCTGGCCATATTTGCTTGGCATTTGCAGCAGCTTGTCGTAGGTTGACTGCTGGCCCAGTTTTTTGTAAGGGGCATATTTGACAAGCTGTTGGATTCAGGCTGCCGCGTTGAGGCGCCGCAAAATTTAATCAAGCAAAAATCAATTTAAAATAGATTCAATTTGCTCGCTAATTGATGTGCCGTCGGCAAATTAACAAATATTTGCCAAGCGGCAAACAGCTAACAGAAAGCAGCTAATTGAACACTTTTCGCATCATCAGACAGACGGACGGACGGACAGTCAGGGGGACAGGCAGACAGAGGGCTAAAATGCCAGTTGAGTGTTGCTAGCTGTTAGCTGTTAGCTGTTAGGTGTTAGCTGCTAGCTGTTAATTGTTAGCTGAGCTCTTGGCTCTTGGCTCTTTGCTCTTTGCTTTTGGCTCTTTGCTTTTGGCTGTTGCCCTGACAATTTGAGCACATTTAAGGACATGAGGCAAATTGCTTGGCAACGCCATTTTCACACTTTTCCTTTGATGCCAATCGCAACCCGCCCCTCCCCCCATAAAGTTGTGGGCGTGCCTGGGCGGGAATTATATTAAGCTCTGCGGCAAGTAACAACATTTAATTACAACAATGTTGCAATTTAATTGGCCACATTTTGTGGTCTTGGCTATAATCAAATATAAATATGCGCACATTTGTAATTCAACTTTGACAAATGGAGCTGCTTGAAAGTAAAATGATGTTAATGCTCAGCACTGGAAATAGCGAAAGGGTTGCAAAAGTTTCTGTGTAGCAGCGCTTGACAATAATTTACAATGTGCCAGTCGTTAGATACCCTGTAAAATAAAAAAACGACGTAAATCTTAAATGTACACAGTTAATCAATGATATAGCCATCAATTTGGTAGGAATTATCTTAGCATTTGTATATTTTATTGATATCGCTAATCGACTTATATCGATTCAGTTATCGATGAGTTACGAGAACTTATGTGCCAAATTTGTAGTCTATATATTATTGACTCGGCTGTTCATGCTGATCAAGAATAACTATAATTTATGGAGTTGAAGTTGACTGTTGTCTAATGACACCCCTTCTACCCACTTTGAATGGGTGCAGGGTATATAAAAAGCATTGCTTTTGAAAATCAGTTCACTTTGGAGAAAGTTATGGCGCCGAAATAAAATTAACAATTTATCAACGCATCGAAAAAGTGGCTGAACTGTTGCCAAACTAAATCCAAGACATTTTTTTGCACTTTTCGTTGAATAAAGAAAATGATTTTGGTTTGAACCTGTTGATAACTGTTCACTATAAATGTAAAACAGCGACTATTCCTGTAGCTACTATATGATATAGTATAAAATAATGATAGAAAAGATGCGACTCCTGAGATTTATTGAGATGTTTGCCTAAGCGAAAAAGTGGTTCATACACGAAGACATCTTTAGATCGATTGATCCCATGTGGGATTTCAGATTTTATCATATCTGGTAACCTTGGTGTATAGCGTTAATATCTATATACTATAATATCTACAGTTATGTATATGAGGATTATACACTGCCTGCCAGCGAACTGAGCGAGTAGTTATACTTTCTGGCAAACGAAGATATCTTCTTTAATATGAGCTTTGACAGGAGGCTTACAAAACGCAGACATGTGCCGTGTCTGGCATTATAATGATAAGCTCTATTAAGCTGACAGAAGTTGTGAGTGTGACCAGATGAAAGTATGATTACGCATCTAACTTGACGGCACATTAAACACACACAATTCGGTGGGCATAGGGAGAGAGTGAGGCGTGTTAGAGAACAGCACCAGCAGCACCAGCAGCAGCAGCAGCATCAGCAGCTATGTAACTTGTCACCTGGCCTTGTCCCAGTTAAGTGGTTTCCCTGAGCTCCAACTCAATCCAACTACTAAGCTGCCGCTGAAGCAACAACTTTGGCTTGCTTCGCATCGATTTCTATGTCGAAATGACAGCAAAATTCAAGGGAGCAATTTTTACATTTTTTCCTGCTTTCTTTCGATATTTTTTTTTTTTTTTTGACAACTCTTTGGTTCAGCGCACTTTAAGTGACAGTCACGCCACACCTCGCTCGGGGCTGCACTGAGCGAAATTTTTGCTTCAAAGCGGTTGATAACTGAGTGCATTGAAGTCCAGCGAATTCATCTGGGATGAACTGCACCTGTTCAATCAGCTGAGCATTTTGAATCTGAATATCTGACGATAAGTAAAATAGTTCCTATCTATCTATATCCTATATCTATATCCTGTCTATATCTATATCTATATCTGTATATGTCTATATCTATATCTATATCTATATCTATATCTATATCTATATCTATATCTATATCTGTATCTATATATATTTATGACAACAATTTGATAACCTGATTTGCATACTAAGAGGCAATAAGAATTATTTAGTTGCTGAGTACACACATATGTTTTTATGTGTATGTGGGGGTGTGTGTGTGTGTGTGTGATTGGTGGGTAAAAAAGTGAATGTCGCTTAATAAAGCTACACGAAGCGGAAATGAGCATGTAATGTTAACGGAAATGCGTTGGACGCCATCTTGCGCCAAATGAAATTCGTGTAGAGCACGAATAGACTAACTTCGACGGACGGACGGACGGAGGGACGGAAAAATGGACGGTTAGAGAGATAGGCAGTCAAATATTGCAGTTTGCAGCATGCAATATTCTACTATATATGCAATATAGATATATACAATATGCAATATGCGATATTATAGTAAACAGATATATACTATAGAGTAACGGTGCTTGTGTGTGTGTGTGTGTATGGGCAGTTATATTGCTGCTGAAACTGAAATTGGCCTGGCTTTTTCCAGCACATCCCAGAGCAGCACAGTAAAGTGTTAAACTGTGTTGCCAACGAACGAAACTTGACTACAACACCAAAAATAAATAAAATAAAATAAAATAAAAAGAAAAACAAGTAAACAAGTGAGAGCATAGGCGACTGTAGAATACTCTGCTAAAAGTGCAAAGCCACTGGCAAAGAGCTGGCAAGGAATCCACGAATCATTCATAAACTGATTCATGTTTCATAATTGTTTACTCAATGGCTCTAAAACTGTGGATATCTGGGTTCAGAACGAGATGTGGGAAACATATATATGCCGATCTTGGACGGAGCAATCCAGCAATGTGCCGTGCAAATTTGATAGCCCTAGCTTTCAAATTGTGTGTGATATATTGTTGTTATCGAACTACACTTATCGATGTTATCGAAATTAAATGTCCCCAATCGATTTTGAGCACTTTGACTGAATTCCTGATTTCCAATCCTTACGAGGACAATATGCTCTTTTACCTGCGATACACAGAGCATGCAAGTAAAGTGAAATAAAGTAGGCTATATACAATAAAACTCTGATCAATTTGAATGCGTTACAAATTGCTAACTAAAATGCAAATGCCCAGAAAGCAACTAAGCGAACAGAAACGGTACGGAATGAAACGGAATGGTATGGAAATAGAATGGGAAGTGGTCCACTCAAGGGAATTCCCCAACATGAAGTAGAATGTGCCACAAAAACCAAAAAAAAGAAGTCAGCGTGTGAGGGATAAACTACGATAGACAGATGCGATAGATAGATATATGTATATGTATGTGTATACATACATATGTATACGACAAGTTACCGAACACACACACATACACACACATACAGACACACACACAGTCTTACATCATTGGTTATTTATTGGTTTCCACTAAATAAATCGACTCGAAATTGGCAAACGTCGCAAAATGGACATTATTGGCCTCCATATTGGTGCTCCACGTTCCACGTTGCACGTTGCAAGCTCAGACGCTTTTCTCTCTCTCTCTCTCTCTTTCTTTCTTGCTCTCGCTTTCTCTCACTCACTCCGCTTTTCGTTGAGAACTGGAACACGTTCAACTAAATCAAAATGACTCTGTCGACACGAGATCCACAAACTTTAACCCAAATCCTACCGAAAAAAAGGAAAAAGGAACTTGAGCGAAATATTGTCAAGTTTTGTTGCACGGACACATGTTAAAGTTTGTTATTCATTCAGTCCACTTTTCACTTGGCACAGTGGATGCAATTCGCGAAACTATCAACCATTCAATTGAGCATGTCTCCAGGTAGCACTTAACCCTGCACAGGTGAGAATGTGGAAATTAACGCATCGAATTAGAACCAGAATTAGAAAGAGGAACCAGTATTCTTAACTGATAAATATTTGCCTTATGCATGATATCGAGGATTGATTTCATTTCATTGGACGACTGACTTCATTAGTCTTTGTACCGAATCGAAAACGGAAACCGTAAAGCGATTGAAATGCTGAACCGGAAGTCCAAATAAAATTCATCAAGTGTCTTTCGCGTTTATCATTTCAAAGTACCAGTACCGTTAGAGACTTTAAATGATATTATTAAGAACTAAATCCTTGTAACGGTAATTCTCAGAGAACTTGGTCTTAATTTTTGGCTGGTACCGTTACGTAGCAGTACCGTTAGGCACCATTACAAGGAATTGAATACCTACATACAGATATACGCAATCAGAGTCGAAGCTGGAATCGGAATTTGGATCAGGAATGTATACAGTTCGCAGTTGCCCTACCGCTCTACCGCCCTACTGCACTACCGCCCTACTGCACTACCGCCCGATCGCCCTACCGGCCGACCACCCTGCCGCCCGTCCGCCCCGAGGAACTAAATGAGCAAATATGTGTTGTGTATAATGGGTATCCAGCATAGAAATATTTCAGACAGTTTGTTATTCTGCTCGATAGATTCAAGAATATACGAATAGATAAATGCTTTATAGATTTACACATTAGTTAATGGTTACAATTAGTGGGATACAATGAGTGGGATATGAATGCAAGTTGCTGAGGGGGTGAAGGGAGAGCCTCGTCCATTAATTATAATTGCAAACGTCTGCTGAAAGTATTTAGAACATTAGCACACATTAACTATAAACTCAAACTGAAAGCTTAAGCACGTTTTGGTATTGTGCCTCGATTATGCCACAAAAAGTGACCATTTTGGCCATTGCGGTTCGCCAGACGGTTATGTGGAGCACACACACACACACTAACATAAATTGGTGTGCGGGTATTGGCCAAGTGGGTGGTCTGTTTGCTGGCCTATTGATGGTCGGCCAACATCTGCTGTGAGTGGCCAACAGGGGCCACAACGCCTCATTAGCCAAATAGACTGTGGTTGCTCATTTTTCCGGGCGTAATTCGTTTGATTGTCGGCTGATTGCAGCCGCAGAAAAATACTTTTGCATCCACTTCTCGTCTAATCTCTTCTTTATGTTTTTGCTATGTGCTGTGCTTTTCCCCAAAGATTTTTGGGGACAGCCGATTATTAGACAGCATTTACCGATGTCACGTGAAGTTATAATCCCCCCCCCCCAAACTGGCTATGAGCAGGCAAAAAAAAAAGTAGAGAATGTTGGCTGCCAGGGGATTTGGCTTTGACAGGCAAACACAGCCGATGCGAGCGATAAGAATGGCAATAACTTTAAAAGTCGCTGTGGGCTGCCAGTTAACACCACCCTCCCCCCTTCCCCTACACACACACACGCCGGAGCACTCTGTACCCCTTCCCAACACATCACCTTTTTATGCTATCCCTCTGCGACCATGGAGCACGCGGGCAAGTTTTAGGTGCTTCTCTGAGTGTGCGTGTGTGTGTGCGTATGTGTGTGCGTATGTGTGTGTGTGTGAGTATGTGGCGTGTATCTACACACTGAAAACAAGTGTATCAGTTCCGCTTTCTGTTTCGTCAACAATTTGAAATTAGGCTTTGAAAAAATAAACGAGACAAAACAGTTTTGTTTGTCTGAGTTTCGGTTACAGGTGCTTCAAGCTTGTTGAATTTCATTTGCATTTCCGTTTCAGCTCTTCAATCGCTTTACGGTTTCCGGTTTCGATTTGGCACACAGACGAATGAAGTCAGTCGTCTAATGAAATGGCATCAGAATTTTACCAAATTTACGTACTCAAGTTCCTAAAATCAATCCGTGATATAATGCATAAGGAAAATGCTTATGGTATCAGTTAAGATTGCGGGTTCTTCAAATTTGAATTCCGTTTTCGAATTTCGAATCTGTTCATTTGCGTTTCAGTTACTTAATTTTTACATCAATCCATCGAGTTAGATACTTACTCGTCGAACATCTGAAGTTCTTCAAATTAATGCTCGATTTCGAGTCAGTCAGTCGATTTTGAATCAGTCATTTGAATTTTGTTTGTTGCTCAAGTCCAATTGTGTTTTATATGGCGTAATTTCTGCGAGTGTATGCACACTTTTCGAAAATCATTTGCCGTTATGCTTGCGTTACATTAGTCACTGTCCTGCAGGAGCAGCTTACTCACAATCGGGACACACATGAACAGAAAAGGTCCTGCCACGATAAGCCATGTCAAACCAAGATGAAACAAGAAGAAGAAAAACACACACGCACAACAAACACACACACACACACACACACACAAGTAATAGAATCAAGAAAATCATCGCATCATTTTCGGTTTAATTTTTGGTGAAGTGATTCTTGGGCATCAAAACAACCGTAAGCCCTAAACCGTAAGCCGGAAACAGACAACTGTAAGAAGCAGAGTTCAGTCTCTGGGGAACAGTGGAATTGAAACAAAGGAATAGTTTAAGCGGAAACAATCGAAACTCCAATGACAAACTTAAGCGACAACCAAAAGGAAAGGCAACCAAAGTTTAAGAATTACATTTCAAAAGTATATTTTTGGATGCTTAGCCAAGAAACTGCACAGCACAAGTTATGGGGCAGCTCGACTACTAGATGCCCTGCAATCAGAAAGTAGTGGGCTCATCATGAAAACACGTTTTTATTAACAACATCGGATCAATAATAAATCGGAGTGTTTTTCACATAAATAAAATCGGAAATCGATTTGTATCGACATTCACGATGACGGTAAAAGTAATCGTTACAATAAAATTAACTAAATTTACGTGTGGAAAACTAATTTTCCAAATTTATACTCGTTAACTCTTACAGTCACTGAGATCGACTTGCATATTTGGCTAAATAAACTTGCGATTGTGATCAAGAATATATATATATATATATACATACCTTACCAATTCACAGCTGCTTCCTTCTACTTCTATCAACTACTTTGTCACCTAATTCCTTACAATTGGTGATCCAGTGAAAGTGTACATTTGGAACTGATGCATTTATCATGCTTTTCTACTTTTAAATGTTAAATACCCCAACTCCGATCTTATCCAGGTAGCCGTTCAATTTGTCATTATAATCAAATGAAAATTGATGAAAATGTGAAAGAAAAAAACCCGATTTGGGTTTTCATCTCAATTTCGTTTGTGTGGAAAAATAAATGAATTCCAGTTACGGCAAACTGTTCAATCAACCGTAAATCTTTGGCAGCAGTCTCAGCTGTCACAGAGTGCCCAAAGGGGCGGGGGTTGGGGTAGTGTACGGGGAGTGTACATACCTTCACCCAAGCCCCTCTGCCTCGCCGCCCCCAACCCCCATAGGAATGGTAGCAACGAACTTTAACGGAAATTTGCGCCAAAACCAGCTTAGCGTCAGTCCAAACAAAAACCATTTTGCAAACAACAAAAACAACAATTAAAAGTGCTGTCGTCGAGCAAAGGAATGCGCGACCTTGTGATGCCCTGTATGCTGTAGTGTATTTGATGAACTTCATTGAACATGTTTGATCACCGTTCTGAGAATACAGCGTAAGTCAATGCAGCAATCGGCCGTTGAGTCTTCGTACAAGTTCGCACTCGAATCGAACTCGGGTTGGCGTTCGAGATCGGTGTTCGTCGCAACACGGTCGGCACACGTGCAGAACAAAGTCTTCATGTGACTTCGAACTGATCGGCATCGACTTCGTGTCTCTTGAAAAATTACGAGTACATGTTCGGGTGCCATTGAAAATCGTTGCTACTCTCAGCAATATTGGTATGTATGCGTGTGTGTAGATTGCTTATCGACATTGGAGAAGGAACTGAGAAAACAGTACAACAGAGAACAGTATATACATATATATAGATAGACATGCCTGTTACATAGTTTTGCTACAGGGTATGACAAGTAGAAGAAGTAAGAAAAATTGATGCGGGTCATGCAGCACTGCAGCTGGGCACACTAAAACAACAACAACAACAACAACAGGAGCAGCAGCAGCAGCAAGAAGAAGAAGCATAAACAAAGGCTGAACACAAAAGCTCGACTCGACAGCTAAACGCGCTCGTAAAGCTTTCAATTAACATTAATACAAATTTACGCGAATTAAATAAACACAGCAGAGCGACAGCAAAAGCAACAACGACAACAGCAGCTGAAACTCAGGTGAACAGGTGGGCGCAGTTGGGCGTGGCAAACGTAAAGGTATAAAGAATGAATTATAAACATGTTAAACGCGCGGCGGAAATCGACGGAATGGCTAAATGACAGAATGACTGAATGACGAGTGAATCACATCTGCCAACGAGGCCAATAGGAGCGTTAGCTTTTAACTTGGCTCACAACGCACAAGGTGACCCATTGCCAGGACATTATATAATAGTATATGAATATACATATATATATATATATATGTATACATAACTGCACATGTGCCTCAAGTAGATTGTCAAGCCGAATTGAATTTGGGTTCCGGTTCCGTTTACGGTCTTGCTCCGCCAAAGGCACAAGGGTGCCGTTAAAAATATTGCATTCATATATATTTATATATATAAATACATAAATTCTATAATTTTTTAAAGTCAACCCCTAGGCTCGTGTTGAGACATACTGGAGGAAGCAGCCGCTGGGCACCATAAATGGGGCAGCAAAAGCACCATGCCTAATGTGGCTACAGCCGCAGGTGCAGTTGCGGCCTCGTGCAGAGCTCAAGAAGGAGACTAATGCTTCCGTTCAGCTGAGAAAACTGTTGCTGATGATCGGGAGAATCGGATTTTGGTCTCTGAATACGTGCACGATATTTACGACCATCTGTACGCGGTGGAGGAACAGCAGCTCATCTACCCGGATCTCTTGAAAGATCAGTGGGAGGTGTCGCATGAGATGCGTGCCATCCTCATCGATTGGATCAGCCAGGTGCATTTGGAGTTCCATTTGGCCGCCATCGCCATTATCGATCGCTATCTGCAGGTAGTGAAGGGCACCAAACGTTAGAGTCTGTAGCTATTGTCCTATGTACATGATTCCCTTATTTCCCTATACATATATATATAACTTATATATAAATGCATATGGATCTACATGGGTATATTAACATTGCCAGCAAGCTTATTAATTTAATTTAATTGTTTGCCGGGCCCCCTCAAACATATATACATATATATATATATATATATATAGACATACACAGCTAGTTAGCCAGTCAGGGAGGTTGGGGGGTGGGGGGTGTTGGTGTTGGTGTTGGGTGTGGCACGGAGGCAGAATAAACAAAAGCCAAGTTAAGCCGGGGCAATCGACGATGCACACAGTGAAAAATCGCGGACAACAGCAAGCAGCTTGCTGGCAAGCAGTTAAATAGAACAACAACGATCAGCGTGCTCGACTAAATGGATACCCTGTACAATGAATAACTACAAATAAATCGTATATTAAATAAATTGCTCGAATGTGATTGCTATGCGTCAAAACAACGTTTTCTGAATTCCTGGGAAACCAACGATAAATATCGATTTTGAAATTCGATTTTTTCAAAATCAGCTCCGATTTCAGATAAAATCAAAATTCAGATAACCTAACTGTAAATGCCTCTACCAAACTCGAAAAAATGACTGGTAAACAAATCGATGAGTTCAAAAATTAGTGGTTTTTTTTCAAGTACCCTCAAAAACCAAATAAAAAAACCAAAAAAATACACAAAAAACTTCAAAATATATTTCATCAAAAATGTATAAAACAAATAAAAATAAGTATATATATTATATAAATCAATACAATATCCTAACAATTGTGTATGTTATAGCTATCGGACATCGATTTGTATCGATAATCGCGAAACGGGTTCAATTATTGATCAAATGAAATCAACTTCTAATTCTATTTCAATCGACTTCTGATCAAGAATATATATAGCTTATACTCAAGCACAACTTATTATACCCCCGGGTATTTCGGATATATTAGTAATAGAAGAAATCGAAATAAAGAAAATGAACCACAAAAAACAGTCAAATAAAAGCGAAACTGGCAAAAGCAAATGCGAAACCGAAGCGAATGCGAAAAGCGACGAAGCATTTGTGATTTTGATTTAGTCGTTGAAGAGTGGGCATGTTTATTGTGTGCATGGAGCACTTAGGCTGACATGACAGATACAACTACAAATACAGCAACAAACACAACAAATACTACAACAAACACAACAAATACTACAAGGAGTACCCCCGAGTGGACACTAATCGGACGAATGCTTTCTCAACTGGTGGCCACACGCCATCGACATCGACACTATAAAACGTTGTTATTGCGTCGCGAATATCTATATCTATTTATACATATTATATATATTATTCATTCGATTTGTGCGTGGCAGATTTGAAGGCGTAGAAATGTCATCAACAAGTCAGCAATGAATTTGATTTATGGCTTCAGTTTTGGCGGCTTGAATACATTAAATACATTCGAAAACTTGTTGAATTACAATTGTTATATCGACTAATACATATAGACAGTTGTGAATTAACACAGTTATCGCTCACAGTTATCGCTCACAGTTATCGCTCACAGTTATCGCTCACAGTTATCGCTCACAGTTATCGCTCACAGTTATCGAGCACAGTTATCAATCGAATAGGAGAAGAAAATATTATAGCTTTAAGCCAATTGCTATTATCGATAACATAAAGTGCTTACACATCTATAGATAACGCATAAGCTACAGACATGCATAGCTATCGATAAATTATCGATGCATTGTAAACTGAACTGCTTGGAAAATGGGAATTGCTGTTGTTGCTCTCGCTCGTACAAACACTTCAAACTTATATAGATCTATGACCAAATAATCCACAAACCCACACACACACACACACACACATACACACACCTGGCAGTGATTACATTTTGCTTGCTTTTTAAGTCGAAGGACGGACACATTTGTAGGTTGTATTGATTTTTAATACGCGTCTTTGTTGGCAAGCGTCGCGAACCAAGCCGGAGCCAACTGCCAACTACATGCAGCTTGCTCAGCTCCTTCAGAGTCGTTGTGCCCCTGTGTGTGTGTGTGTGGGTGAGTGTATTTTTAATGCTTGTAAAAAAAAAAAAGGAAAAAGATACAAACAAACAAGCAAACGTGTCACAAACACAGGAAAACACACACACCCACATACACACATACACATAGAGAGAGTCCCATCGCGATAACTTAATGCCACACACATGCCTCTGCATATTAGATTGTCAAATGCGGCGTATGCGTTACTCTTGCCTGCAGACGTAATAAAGACGGCAGCCGCTATAAATGAATAAATGACAGCGATAGCATTGCAGAGAGTTCAATATAAACTTGTGCTCGGTCGCTGCTTTAAAGAGATCGCCAATGCGCCAGTTGAAGAGCGAGCGCAAGTTGGCAGTTGCAGTCAAAGAGTTGTGCATTAAATTGGATTCTGCTTTAAAAAGATTGCTAATATTTGGAAAGAGCGCAAAACGTGAGCGGCTTTCCAAGCGACTCTCCTCGCGACTAAGCAGTGTTTAATTAATGCAAGAGAGTTGAATTCAAACTTGCGCTCTTGTGTGGTGATTAAAAGAGAGCGAGCGCAAGTTGAAAGTTGCAGTCCAAGAGTTGTGATTTGAATTGAGGCTCCGCTTTAAGGAGATAAAGAGAGGATCAGCGGACAAGAGCAGCAGAGTTGCTGCCTGTCACTGAGTAAGTAAGAAAATTAGTCAATTTGAAGCAATTGTTGGCATCACTGAATGAGATTTGGCGGCAAACAGAAGAAGTTGTTGCTGACGAAGAGAGGAGCTCTGCTTTCTCTTTGTATTCTTTTCATGCCAGACGTTTGAGAGGATTTTCGCTTGTACTTACGATTTGAGTAGGCGATCCGCGGACGCATCAGCATTGTCAGCAGCAGCAGCAATAACATTGCATTAACAGGCACCAGCTGCTTCGATGTAAATGCTTCAGTTGGCGCTTGTTGTTGTTGTTGTTGTTCTGACTGCGACTGCTGCTGCTGTTGCTTCTCTTGCTGCTGTTTCTTCTTCTTCTCGCGATGTTGTTGTTGGCGTCGTCGTTGTTCTTCTTGCTGTTCGACGTCAGCCATTTGGCGTTTGCCTGACGGATGATTGCTGCGTTTCTGCTCCGGCATTTTCTTTTTTTCTTTTCTTACTTTCTTCTTCTTATTTTTTTGTTTTGTTTTTTTTTGGGGACTCAACGGCTTATCGTTTAACGGCTTAAAGCGTCGGTTTATTATCTTTTTTACTGTAAGCTGTTGTTTTTTATTTGATTGCTGTCGCTGTCGCTGTTGTTGTTTGTTGTTTGTTGCTGCTGATTGTACGATTTTCAAGATAGTTGATTTTTTGCAACAATTTAATGTTGCATACTTTGAAGTGCTCTCAATTTAACGACTTGTTTCGCATGCATAAATATCTCTTTTACGGCTTTAAAGCTCACCCTTTGAATTGAACTGATTTAAAAAGTTAAAAAAAAAATACATATATATAAATATATATATATGTAAGATTAAAGTGTGTGTGCAGCCAATCGAAACTCAACTCTATCTCTATCTCCAACGCACTCTATACATATGTACATATATCCTTCTCTATCGCAGTCTCTCTCACTGCACACCAATTGATGCACATTTTGCATCAGTCTGTCAATCAGTCAGTTTGTCAGTCGCTCTGCGGTGCATTTGACTATGTGATGGACCCAAAAGACAAATACAATTAAACCGTTTTACAGTTATACAATTGCCTATATCTAAAAATAGTTATGTATATATATATATATATATATATGTATGTATTCATATGTATGTTTACCATGGTCAAATTTGGCATTTCTGCAGACAATAATAGGATCTTGTTAAGTTTGTATAGAAAGTATATAATTAATATATATTCTTGATCAGCATTAACATGGTCTATTTAATCATGGCCGTTTTATGCAAACTTCTCTCTCGATTTTGAAGCTATCTTGTTGCAACCTGGCAAATATCCGTGCATGTGGCCCAGTCAGCCTGATCGGATCACAACAAACCCATTAATGCCCATTTTAATAAATAAAATTAACTAAATAAAAAATAAACAAAAACAAATAAAGAAAAGAAAAAACACTTGCAAAATAAATATGGCGAGTTTCCCTATGATTGTCAGCGGGCGACTTTCTCCACTCTCTTTTGCCAATCTTAATTTTGAATTCTTTGGCTAACCGATTAGTTTCAGGCCACCTGGTATTATATATATATATATATATCTTCTTTTTTTTTTGCTTGTTTGTGGTTGGTAAGCAAAATTGAAAGCAAATTAAAATGCAATTTCTGAAGGTTTTTGTTTTGAGCCAACTTTTGTGTTTGTTTGTGTGAAAAAGACGCCGCTAAACGAAATACTTTCTCAAGTACTTAAATTTGAAGCAAAACTTGGCAAACTTTCTCTGCGTGGTGTTGGCTGCAAATGCAATTTCCATTTACTTTTCGTCTTTTTTTTTTTTGTTTTGAAATGCCTAATGCGGAAAATGCGAGATTTTACAAGTTCAGACATTCAGGACACTCAGGACATTCAGGACACTCGAGACACGGCTCAACTTCCATTGCGATAGCAGAAATACCTCTAAATAAATATATGTATATATATATATATGTATATATCGAATATCTCCCGTTTTAAAAGGCAAAAACTACTCAGAATGCAAGAGTGCAGTATTTACAGTAAGGCCGTATAACGACCGACGCACGTATTTCTATATTGATATCACGAAAAGGAAGTAAATCAACAATTAAACGGTTTTTACGATGCAATTTGCATTTTTTGTTGTTGGTCCCCGGTTTTTAAGGTCAGCGGATATTGGCCGAGAATTTGTTTATGGGCAAATGTCGAAACGCAGGAAGCGACATTCCGTCGTCGCCGTCGCCAGCACCTGCTGCAGTCAATTTATGACTGCCACAAAGATGGCTAACAAAACTACCGTTGAAGGTAGCAACAACAACAACAAAAACAACAACAACAACAATGTAGACAAGGATAACAGCAATAATAATAAAGGAATCTGCACAACGACAGGGAAATGCAACACTTTCCTCATCCGTTTTGCTTTTCCGTTTGCAATTTTTGGCCTCTGCCATGCACTTTGCACAACACTTGCAACAAACAACAACAATAAAAAAAAAATACAGAGAGAGAGACAGAAAAAAGAAAGGCAAAATAAGCAACGGCAGACAGACAGCCAGACAGACACACAGACAAATAGAAACAAAAATTTCAACATCAACACAAACACAAACAAAGCGCACAATTGCCGGATTTATAATGGCAAAGTAAACAATGCTCAATTCGCGCGCTCGACTCCCTCTTTCTCTCTCACACACTCCCTCTCTGTCTCTGTCTCTGTCTCTCTCTATTCTTCGGCCGTTTTGGTTCTTTTGCGTATCACAAAGTTAACTGTGTTGGCTACTTGCGTTTTGTACCGTTTTTAAGCTATGCTTTTGCGCGCGCTTTTACTTAACGAGACACAAAAAAAAAACAGACGCCGTTACTGTTACTCTCTGTCTCTCTCTCTGGATGTGTGCCCTCTACACGCTAGCCGCACGTAGAATGCTGAACAGCATGGAACTACACGCGGCTTTTATAGGCGACAGACGAGCCGACGGACTCACGGTTCGGCTGTATCGCAGTCAATTTAATCGGGCTACAGGACTCGGGCTTGCGACTCGGCTCGCTTTGCGTTTCGGTTGGCGTTCGGTTCGCCGCTGCTGGCGTTTAGCATATGTTCGTGTTGGCACCGACGCTGGCAGAGGTGTAGTTGTTGTGACTGGGGATTGCTCTGCTCAGCTCTGCGCTGCTCTGCCTGCATATTTGCTTTATGAATGTGTTTACGTTTACCAGCAAACTTTTGCACAATGATGCCGAAGAATGGCAAATGGTGTGGGAGGGAGAGAGAGGAGCGGAGGTAGGGAAAGTGCCAACACTCGAATTAATGCCAGATATGACAAAGAACAACAGCAATTATAAATAAAAGAGTAGCAGCAACAACAACAACAACAGCAACAACAACAACAGCAACAACAACAACACAATTGTATGACATCTACAGTTCAATTAACTATCTCTCCATCCGCAACTCTCGCATATGTGTGTGTGCGTGCTTACGTATGTGTCTGCCTGTGTGTGTGTGTATCTTACGATTACATTTATTGAGGCAATTACGGAAACAAAAATGCAATTGCAATCGCATATTCGGAATGATATTATTTATGTGGCAAAAGTTTGACATATCAATTTGTTTCCGTCACACATTTACCTCTGTGTGAGTGTGCCAGATAACTGTAATTTATATACATATATATACATATATATAATATATAATCGACGAGCAGATACACCATTTTATATGTATGTACATAAATGATGTAATTGATTAATAGGTAATACACGATTTCTCAGATGAGCAATATGATGTTAATATATATTCATACGATAACAAACATATTTTTTTGACATATTTTATACACACAGTTATGTTTATTTCTTAGTTGGGTTTATAATTAAGTTTCATTATATTTGTTATGCTCAGCACAAATCCATCCAAAAATCATTTGTTGTCATTCACACGAAATTCCTCCGACAAAAAAAGTGTAGCATACTTTTTGCGGTGGAATGTTCTGCTTTTTGAATACATGAGTGTTTTCGAATTATAATAATAATAATATTAAAAATTAAGTAAAAATAATATATATATTAATCAGAATGAAACGATTAACGATAAACGATAACCGATAACCGATTGCGTTTAAGTGGAGAATCAACGACAGGCAAAGCAAATATAAAAATAAGCTAAAGCCACTTGCGGATTTGTGTACAATACACACACACAAATACACACACAGATAGACACACACAAATATTACACACACACAAATACACACACACACACACAAATATTACACATTACACTCCGAGCTTGAGATTGATCTCTTTGTATGGTTGTTTTTTTTTTCGCCACATCTCGATTCGGCTGCATGCCGACACTTTGGCGCTGTTGCCACATTAGCATGAGCACACTAGGTGCTGCCACATGCCACATTCCGCTACATGCCGCTACATGCCGCTACATGCTTCTACATGTTGCTGCATGCTGCATGCCACATGGAACAGCAGCTGCGAACAGTATCTGTGCAATGTTTACCAGCACCAGCGCCATATTTACCTCTCCGCCTCCCTTTCCGTCTCCGCGTCTGTCTCACTCGCTCTGTTGCAAGTTGTGTGAACTTAAGTTAGGCGAACTCAAAAATTAAAGTTTCTATTCCTTGCAATTTCATGCACAATTTCGTCTTGAATACATCCAAATAAGTCTGACTAAGAACTAAACAATTTTAGATCAAGCACAAAATAATATTTGCATTCATTTCTTGTACGAATCACGCGGATTAAGTTTATTGCACTTGATTGATCATTTCACGCTTATCGATACGAATCGATTTCCGATACCCATAAGAGTCACAATTGCCAAAATAGAGCCTTCCAATTGACACATATTCCATCCAGACACATTATTAACAGCTGGCTTCAGGCTGCCTCGTCTCGAGCATTTTGGCTTGTATTTTTTTCGAGAGTGCCTATTTTATATTGATAGGCAAAAGTGGCATGCCACATGCTACACACGTTCGCATTGCTGCCACAAAATGTCGTTGACTACATTTGCTGCTGCTGTCTGCTACTGTTGCACTTGCCGCTTGACAATTGTTTTGACGGAACTGCACCTCAGCTCAGCTCAGCTCACCTCATGCACCCATCCACCCAACTATGATGTTGCACAATCAATGCCGTAAAAAAAGTTGGAGCTGTCATAATGTTACACAGTTGCAGCTACAATAAACTATGGCAGCTAAGGGAGGAGGAATGTGGCGGGCATAACCGTGTCAATTGGAGCTGGTTCTGCTTCTATAGAGAGAGAAAGAGAGAGTGAGAGAGAGCGAAAGAGAGTGAGAGAGGGAGAGAAGAGTAGATTCGCATTTCACTTTTACAACTTGCCAAATGGCAACTGGCAACCGACTAGATAAGGAATTCCTGAAATACATCACACAACAGCAAACAGCAAGAGGCACAGTTCAGTCTGCCAGACAGCCAGGTGTCCTATGGCATCCAACTTTGTGGAACAACTGTAAGATAAACCTATAAGCTCCATTCTAGATTCTAAAATATGTGAGTCCTATTCCACTAAAAGCTAAGAGCCATGAAGACCAGGCTGTCAAACCGAATCGAATTTTGGCTCCCATTCTGATTGTGGTATGTAAGGCATATAAAATTCGATACTACATATTGGTATCTTGATTGATCAGCAATATACATATATATTATATATTTTTGTAATTTATAACTAAATGGAGATGTCAGTAGGTGGACTGATGTCTGCAAGGGAATGTTATCTTTGGCTTACTTAGATGTCGTTATTTCTTCCCTGAAAATGCATAAAAATATGAATATGGCATATGGACACATCGGCAACCCCATAAGGTATATATATTCGTGATCAGCATCAACAGCGAGTCGATCTTGCCTAGTCAGTCTGTTTTAGAGTCTTTAAATTGGTTTCCGTTACGATCTTTGCGGAACAAATAGCAGCATTTGCGAAATGGAATTTTGAAAAACTTTGAATTTATGTTCTGATTCTCTCGCACAGATGTTGCAGCGCTTTATGACAACCACTTTTACAGGGCGAGTGTTAGGTGCATATAGAACAAGCACAAGCGACGCGACGTGGCAGATGAAGATGATGCCACTTGGGGAACCACTTTGCTGTCCGCACTCCAGCCCCAAAAAGTATGCAATGACTATCAAATAAATATGCAGCGATTTGTATTCCAAATGGCATTCAATTCCAAATATAGACACAGACACACACACACACACACACACACACACGGAAAAGAGTTTTTATTTTAAGTAGCCCAGTTATTTGGGCTAACAAATTGACGTCGCACAGAAAAGGTCAAAGTTCACACATCACTAATGAATAATTTTGTACATTTTAAATGCCGACCATAAACAATCCACACAGTCAGAGAAGCTTTAGCACAGCAACGCCGTACATTAAATACCCTAGAAATATGATAGATAGATAATAGATAAAGATTATAAGAATAAGGAATAAGAAAGCAAAACGATTTTTACCTGGCTAAAAATGCCATAATCATCTCAGAAGCATCTCTGACCCCATAAGGTAAATGTATTCTTGACCAGGATCAATAGCCGAGTTGGCATAGCCTTATCCTTTTATACGAAGATGCCACACAGTTGCATTTGTAATCAACACATTTGCACGACTCAAATCCGTGGCACTAATTGAGCATCGTCAGTGGATCGGGAGTATGCTGCCGCAAAGAAGCAGCGGATTCGTATTGTGGTTAGCCAGCCGCATCGCATTGCAGCGATCAGCGTGTCCGGGCGCATTGCCGAGGCGCCCAATGAGAGCCTGATCAAGCCTCCAATGTGTTAGAAGCTGCACGAACAAATGTATGATATATATTTCATTAAAGAACTCAACTTTCGTGAGATTCGTCCATTAGAATTATGAATGAAGGTTGCATGCCACACACAATCGACAGGTTCAGGTTGCCTTTGCTTGTGCAAAATTTGTATTAATTTTGAACAATATTCAAAATCGGCCGAGCTGCAAATAATGCAAAGTTTGCATTACGAGGTCGTACATGGGATGAGTGGAGAGTGGGAGAGTGGAGAGTGGAGAGGGGAGAGGGGAAAGGGCAGTCGCTCTTTATGCGGCATGAGCTGAGTTGAATTCCATTTAATTTGAATAGGATCCAATTGCAGCCGAAAGGCTTGAATCAACTTAAATGGCACCACTTGGCTGTCAGAAAATTCATTAAAATGCAATATGTAAACGCAAATTGATATCGAAATATGTGAGGCCAAAGGTTGCACCAACACCACCACCACCACCACCACCCCCCACCCCGCCACTGCCTTACATTTATTTGAAAGGGAGGGTGGTGGCATTGTGAGCGAAGCTGAAAAGTTGTTAACAGCTCCCATGCCAAAGCGAAATGTGTGCTGAAGTTAAGCGGGATGTGAACAGGGATACGCTATGCCCTACACTCAGAGAAATTGCTTGTGTACTTTATGCAAAACGAACTTGAGTTCCTAGACTTTCAATCGTTTCGAAAATATGTCAGGCAATCATAAGATGGGAACTCTCCTCGGAGTTGAAGTAATATTTTGGGGTATCTCCCCAAACTATCTATATATACATATATATATATATAGATATAATAGATATAGATCTAAGGGTATCTATATCTGGAAAATTAAGTTTTTTAATATGATAAAGGTCCAAGCTTTGTCAGCTTATACATAGAAAAATTTAGTTTATTTTTTATATATCTTATTTAATGTTTTTTTTCACAGTGTTTATTTTCATATTGTTTTATTTGAGTGTGAATGGGCGGGTCGATGCTGAGATAGGCGGCGGGAGGAGCGACGTGGGGTGACCTGCCGTTGTAACCCTGCAGTTGCAAGGCCAGCGAGTGCAAGGAGGAAGAAATCTAATAGCAAGTTCAGCTCGAACCGCAAAACCGGTAAAATGCCATTGACTGGCAGTTTCGATGGTTGCTTGCTGCAAGTTCGTTGTGGTGAGGCGGTGCGACAGGGTAAGGGGCAAACGCGGGGCAGTCTTAACTTGGCTTGAACTGGTCGTGGGCCAAAGCTGGCAAACATTTGTAAAATGGCTGCCAGGCAAACAATTTTTGCAGGTAACTTTTTAATTAAAGCTGATTCCCGTCTGTCCCCCTGCATATTTCTCTCCCTTTATTGCCTCTCTCTCTCTCTCCCTCTCTCTCTCTCTCTATGTCTATTTTGTTTTCCTTCCATGCATCGTTTGCATTTTGATGATGTTATTGAAATTCTCACGTCTCATACAAAAAATATGATATGCAACGCAATATATTTGCAATTTATTTAATTGCATTTTCTTGTGGCACTTACATTTGATTGTATGCTCTTCTGGCAGGGTATTATAATGTGATCGGGAAGTCGTGTATAGCATTTAGAAGGAAATGTCAACTAGTCCCTCAGCTCATTGAAGCTATCTTAATGAAAGTTGACCAACAACCGGCTGATTGCTGCATGCAGCACATATGTCAGAGTCAGCCAAATCAAATAACTATATCATATAGTGGCCATGGGAACAATCGGTCGACAGAAACTCATCTCAATCTAACGGATTGCAGTGCATAAAGTCCCTCAATAATCATAATAATCATGTTAATTAATACTGAAACAGGTTGACAGGCTCTGAAAGGGTATCTAGACTTTGGCATTCTTTCTGGTAATTTATTTTATTTATGCATTATTTTAAAAGAAGCACAATTTGGAGATGGATTTCAACTCTAGACAAATATTGTATATTAATTTAAATTTATATTGGTTTAAGATTGGTTTCCAAGATTGAAAATGCACACAAATTTCGATTTTCTTTGAATTTTGTTTATATATATATAAAATATATACATTAACCAACTATTTCAAGGTATATAAATGGAGTTAGTTCAAGTTTAAGTTAAGCAAGCTGAAGTTTTGGACTATTTGACGAATTTTTGCAGTGCCAAGTAAATGATAAATGCCACCTTGCCACCAATTTTCAATGAATAAGAGTTTTACATATCTCTAAAACCCACCATAAAATTCAGTTTGAATACATTTTGATAGCAACAGTAATTGGTTTGAGTAGACTTAGCTTCTACTCTTTGTTCGGGATATTCTAGTTGAAATTTACTTTGAAAACATTTGTGCAACTGGAAAACGAATCGAAAAGTAAATACAATTTGCTAAAAGCGGCTTTTCTGAGTCTGGCATCCCTCACAGAAAAGAAAAGAAAAACTTGTGATGCTTCCCCAGCAACAACTTAACATTGCACAACAACGAGAGTCACAGCAACAACAACAACAACAACAAGAACTTTGTCCACTCACAACATGTCCTCCCCCTCTTTTGCTTTGCTTTGCTCTGCTTCTGATTCTGCTTCTCCATGTCGCTATTATTATTATTTGCTGTTGAGAGAGAGAGAGAGAGAAAGAGCGCAGCTGTTTCCATCTACGTAATGTTGTTGTTGTTGTTGTCGATGTTGATATTGTTGTTTTCACTGTCCGCAACTAATTGGATTGCCAGCAATGTACGACAATCGTTCAGGCATTTTTATATTTGCTGGCTCACTCCAACGCTCCCTTGATTGTCATGTTTAATTGCAGTGCGCAAAAATTGAACATATCATCAAAAAAAATAATGGTCAACTTTTGTCAAGTTATTTGCTTACTTAAAGCACACACGAACGGTTAAATGCTTGCTGCCGCTTATCAGCAGTGAGCAGAGCAAACTGCGCGATCACCCATTGGTTGGCGATAGCTCGCTTGCTTGTATGCTTCAATTCATATAACGGAAACGCAAGCAGCACATTCTGTTGAGAGAGCGCCGAGGGCCGTTCGGCTTGTAAGCCGACTGTGCGCATTCACTTCGTGTCTGTGCGCTGTCTCTTCGACTCTCTGCTTTCAGTTCGTAAGTGGCGGCCGTCGACTGAGACGGCTGCATGTGCGGATGTATTCTCACTTTGCTGCTGACGATCGAGTACATAAGTGCATGTATGCACAGAACGGTATAAAATATTGATTTCTGCAGTCTTATTTAATGCCACATACATATCTAAATTATATATGCATTTGCATATGCATAATGATGGAATCAGAATCAAAATTCAACTTTTTTTGATTCTTAAGGAAAAATGTCGCAGTATATATATATATACATATGTATATACATGCATTTTTTATGTTGTGTTAACTGTGCGGGCCGACTAGAGCCATAATTAGACCGCTAACAGCGTACAGTGGCTAGGCAAAGGGTGCTTGCATTACTGGCACTGAAAACTCCCATTACCGTTAACGAGCAACATGCGAGATGGCTGGCAGCCATCTTGGCTACCGTGCTCTTCAATGTCCACTCCTCGTTAATATTGCTGTGCACAGACTTCAAGTTGGACACCATTACTGCGCTTTCGTATACCCTTGCCGAGTGTGGGTATTACAATTTGACCATGAAATAGGTGGCGAACAATCTGAAGAGCAGGTCGCCGACTATCTACCTTCAATACAACCATATTACACAAATAAATGCAAATATATATGGAGCGAAAACCGAACGAACTATAATCAACGGTTTCTTATCCATCCAATCTTTCAATTCAATGTTATCAGTAAGGGTATTCAAACTTCGTTATGTTGAGGAGCAAAACTTGCTTGGCCACTGCTTCCGTTTTGGTTGCAGCAATAAAAAATGTAGGGAGTGAAATTGAATGCCTTGGGGCCATTGGAATCTGGTCACCATATAGACGCTAGAATCGCCATAAAGTTTATGACTTTGGTAAAACGCATAGAGTTGAATGTGAGGCAGACTTCTTGTGCGTCTTGTGCAACAAACAACAATGGTAACAAAAGAAAACAGAACTGCGAAAAGAAGAACTTTAAAAGTTGCGTTTGCCAAACGTACAAATAAAGGAAAAAACACAAAGTGGGCGAATGAGGCACACTGTGAAAAAAGAAAGCAATTAAAATGGCTTCTCATTTTTTCCATTTCAATGTCGATTTTGCTGCAACATTGAGCAGTAGGTGAAATATGGCTAACAAGTTGCAATTAACCGATTGCAATTCAAAACCGGAAGCAAAAACTCAAGATTTTTGAAGAACACTTGTTTTACTCCGAGTAATATCCTGTGCACTTTAGATACCAAAACCGAAACCGGAACGAAATACGGTTTCGATTTAACTTTATATTTTTTCGGATTTTTATTTTGACATCCCTTTCCAGGCTGCAACGCATTAAAAAAACCTCGATGATCCATAAAATATATATGTTCCTGAACATAATGCCCAAGACAACTGTTTTTTTTTTCATTCTGTTCATGGTTTTCGCTCAGTGCAGTCCAGCATTGACTTCATCACAACATTTGACAACGGCGCTTTTCGTTTTTAATGGCAGTTGCCGCCCAAATCATCAACATGGCCGAGTTCCAACTGAGCCTTCACCTACGGCACCACACTCCAGGTTCTGCTCCCACTCCTTTTGCTGTTGTTGTTGGGCCAGGATGACATCCGGCTATTGTTCCTTAATTGGCGTTCTGACCGCTCGACTCGTTGTGCATACACTCAAACAAAAAAAACAAAAATCACGCGAGAACTCTAAAAAAAATTGCTTCTAAATATATGGGGGAAAAAAATGTTTTAAAAGAAAATTAGAAAAGCGTTTTTCTCGATTTACATACACTGGCCAAAATAAACGTGCGCCTGTCAAATGTATAAAGTGCCCCTCGCTTGCTTGTTGCATGTGTGTGTGTGTGTGTGTGTGCCTCGGTCTGTGCAGGTAGCAGGCAGCATTTGGTGTTGCCGTGTTCAGCATTCGATCACGTTCCACGTCCACGCGCCATTTGCCACATACCAACAGCAGCGATGGGGCAGCAATAGTGACAGCCTCATTGTGCCACTCAACAGCAGGACACTCATAAAAAATTGACCTTAATTTTAGTGAGTCGTCATACTTTTTAAGTAATACCAGCTGACAACAGGTATCAAGGAACAGGGTGGGTGTGGCGAAGAACTACCGATCTTTGAAGCAGACTTTTGGGCGTGCCTGAAAAGAATTATAGAGAAGGTAATCTAGTAATCTTTCCTACGGGAGATATGGGATTTTGGAGGCGGAAATGGGCGTGGGCGTGGTCTACAAATGTATATGCCGATCTTAGAAGGAGGTTACCAGCAAGGTTACCTTCCACGTTTGGTGACCTTACCCTCTGGTGAGCAATTTGGAAATTATTACGAAAATCAAGGAAAACCTTTTTGTTTTCAGGACACTTTTCATTGTAGGCCGATTTTTTTCAGTGTGTAGCAGTGACAATGGCAGCACCATCAGCAAAAGTCGTCACCAGTGAGAGAACTACAACAATGTTGCAAATGTGCAAAGCGAGGCAATGTGTGGCACGTTGTCCTGCCGCCTGACTGTGCAACCTGACGCCCTGCTGCGGCTGTCCTCAGACTGCAGCAGAGATACTGAACAAGCACCAACAACAGCAGCAGGAGCAAGGAGGCAGGGAGACGGGGCAAGATAGGGAACAAGAAAGGCAGCAACAGCAACAGGGAGGCGCAGAGCCGAGCAGCGCTCATTGCATTTATGTTGCATGACTGGCTTAATTCATTCATTTAGAAGACTCTGACAAATGTAGGTGTCGCAATCCCCTCAGCCACCACCACTGCCAACCCTCTGCCACCCACTCATCTCGACGTTCGACGCAGTGCAGCAACAGTCAACAATAGCAATAAATAAAATATGAAATTGTCCAACTGTGCACTGCACTAGTTTTGGATACACTGGACGAAATTGTGCTTGATTATGCAACTAAGCTGAGCATAAGGCATATATATTCGTGATCAATGCTGAACAAGCCGACTTATTTTAACCATGTCTGTCCAGCTGTCGAACGATCTTAGATTTGTCGATTTTCCAAATATCTATTTGATTTGCCTTTCCGAGTGCAGTCTCTGAGATGATTAGAGACTGGCCGACATGGCCAAATCAACTGAGTCAACTGAAGCTGTACAAGAATTGTTATACCTAATGGGCTTGTCTCTTACATAATCAACTTTATGATAAATTTCCAGCCGATTTATAATACTTCTTTTTTTATATATTTACTTACAATGTGGTGCCTGATAAACTGAATATGCTCCAATATGCTCTGTTTCTCTTTTGTGGAGGGCCAGAATGCCACAGACATTGTCAATGACTGGCTGGTGGACTGGTTGACTGGCTGGTTGACTGTTTGACTGGTTGACTGGTTGACTGGCTGGGCGAATTATTATTGCCTGACGCAGGCAGTTGGACGCCAACAATGCCAACAACGACGACGACGACGGCCAACGTGGCTTGTCATTGTTCCCTTTCCTGCTCCCCATTGTGCAATGTGAATGCAAATGCAAGTGCCTTTTACACTTGTATGTGTGCTTGTGTATGTGTACATGTGTGTGTGTGTGTGTTCGCTGTTGTCATATGTGTGCATGTGTGCTCCATCTTGTTATGGCATTTGAACCATTTCTCGCAAAGGTGCAACTGGGTTGGTCAACAACATCAGCAGCAACAACAAGCTGAACTGCAACCATTTGTCAGCTAGTCAATCAGCAGCTGCGCTTGGCTGTCACACACACACACACACACACATGCACTTACAGTTATACACACATACGTGCATATGCATGCACATTTTTCCATAGATTATCATAATGAAAAGCAAGCAACACACACAAACACACATGCAAATACCTTTGCTGATGGATTATATTGTGAGAAGTACTAATAAAAAAAAAGGTGAAGTGCAGTTGAAATGCTGGTCATGATCATCTTTATTGCACAGCTTATTATAATTTAACATTTATTATCAAATATAAGTAGTTTTTTTTAGAATTTCCATTTTGTTGAATTCCATCAAAAGTACTCGATGCCTAAATGCCGAGATGCGCAAAATGGTGCCACAAAAGAACATTTGCATCATTTTTTTTTTATCCACTCAAAATCAATGGATTTGTACGATAATTTATATCTTATTTGATAGATTTGTACATGTGTCTAAATGTAAAACTGGATGAAGAAAATGTTCATCCTTCTTAAACAGAAAATTATCAATGTCCGTTTGAAATGAATCAGCTGATTTATTTGAGCTCGATAAGTACATCGATATTATTTTCTTACTCACTTATGTGAGCTGCTTGAAGCGTTGCCAGTAAGTACAAATTAATGTATTCAATTTAATAGAATATCCAAAATTTATTTATATGAATATTTATATAAAATGCACATGTATTCAAAATAGATTATGTATGAAAATACTTGACACACACACACATATATGGTCTTAGAGAAAATTAAATGCTGTGCAAGCTAAAATTTAAACGACAACGGTCACATTGTTGGCGTTGGCTGGCAACACTGCAGTGTTACAAAGCGCGATCGCCACGGCGTTGCCACACATTCATTTCAAATTTGACTTTTGCGCTAACGAACGTCGTGGAGAACGCATTAAACGAAGAAAACGACGCTGCAACATTTTAAACTTGCAAATAGCGAACCGAAGCCAGCATTCAAATTGAACGTGCAAAGCAAACATTTCCATCGATTGCACAATATGCTGGGAGCCGCTGTTAACACACAAATGACAACAATGCGCACAAGCGCAGTCGCCGTCGCGGCCTTGGCAAGCAACAAAGGACAACAACAGCAGCAGCAGCAACAAGTGGCCTCGAACTTAACTGAGATAATGAGGAAATTGCAAGTGGATTATGGCAACTATAAATACACTGTCTATCGATGTGCCAGCAAATTTGTTGCCCTCCAAAAAATCTTTCACAGTGAGTGCAATAAAAGCTGTTATCAGAAATATAAAAACCGAAATATTTTTATAAATAAATTTTGCACAATTTACAGCTGGCAAAATACCGTACAAACTGGTGCTGGCCATATTGGAACGCCATGGAATGCCGGGAAGTGGCGGCAATTGTAATGTTAACTTGATGGTGCCACCCTTTCAGCTCACCTCGTTGCTCCACGACATTTATTTTGCCTGCGAGAAACTGGGTCATTTCACCAAAACCCCCAACTATCAGCTGGAAACGGCAACGGCCCTATTGGCCAACTTCTTCTGGAATATCTATGATCCGTAGGTGTATTAAAGATCTATTTGTGCATATGTATATTATACTCCTTACCCATCTATTATCCCATTTTTCCCCTGCTTCTTTTTTCCCTTTTGCTACTAGTCAACGTCGCCATTCGATTTCACTGCTGGAGATCAAGGTGACATTTCTGCTGCTCTGCAAGCTGTACAGCAGCGAGCACATGATTGCTGACTTTTACAGTTTGCTGGCGGATGGGCGGATCACGCAATGCGTTTCCCGTTACGCCTTCGAACAGCTGCTGCTGACGCTGAGCAAGCTGCTGTCCTATCTGGGCGAATCGAAGGCATATGGCGCACACAATTTGCCAGCAATGTTGGAGCAGTGTTTTGCCCGGTGTCATCATGGTGTCGCCGGCCTCGACGAGCAACAATTTCACAGCCTGTGGTCCCATACACAGACACGTTTCCTCATCTATGGCAATCTCTTGGCGCTGATCAAACGTATCGAGGACACTGAGCATTTGATCCATAGCAATATGTGCGCAGGCTGCCGGAGCGAGCACATCATTGGCATCCGTTTCAAGTGTCAGGTGTGCCGGGATCTGTCGCTGTGCTTGCCTTGCTTTGCAGCTGCGGCAACGCATGTGGCAAGTGGCAAGCACGAGGCATCGCATCGCATGTGCGAGGTATTTGTCGAGGATCATCAGCCGCATCCACGTCGCTGGACCCACTATCTGTCTCGTCTGTGCACCTGGTTCGCCTACCACGCCCACAAGGCTCAGCATGCCAATGCCGAGGAGGAGGAGCGTCGCGGCTTCTGCAATGCGCAGGAGAGCACAGGCACGGGCAGCCTCAATCAGCCGGGCAATGCCACCGAATTGGCGCCCATTCCAGCCGAGACGCGCAGCATTCGCAGCAATTCCACGTTGCCCATGAAGACGCCTCTGCCTGAGAAGACAATCAATCATCAGCTGCAGCAGGCACAGCAACAGCTACAACAACCACAACAGGAGCTGTGTATGTATTAGAGACTCGCATCAATCACTTTGTGAGTGGATGAAAGAACAATTGATTGACAGACTGACTGATTGAGTGGTAACTAATTGGTCACTTCTGAAGACTCATTTGGATAAACCACCGATTGATGACTGACTGACTGAGTAATTGAATGACTTATGGACCAATAGATTGATTGACGGACTGATTGATTTGTTGGGTAAACAATTTATTGGTGATGAATGATTAATTGATTAAATGATTGATTGACTTACTCACTATTTGCAGCTTCAATTACTGACTGACTGATGTATTATTGACTTCTTTCCTATACAACATTCAAACAGGTTCTCTTACTGGCCTGGCCAGCAATGCTTCGGAGCGTATGCAATCCATTATCGATCGCTTGCTGCAGCAGAACACGTAAGTTTCCAATATGTTACATTCACTTGTGATTCTCATTTACAATTGCTCAACACTTGCCACGCAACAGTAAGCTGGAGGCGCAACTGAAACACTTGGCGACCACATCGAGCACACAAATCTCCGAGTTTCTCAGCGCCCATCAGAGCTTCTTGCTGCACATCATTGAGGATATGCGTCAGCTATCGGTTTGTTGCTTTGATTGATCTGAAATTAACACGCTCTAATAACTCTCTCTCTTTCTCTTTGCCTCTCTCTCTCTCTCTCTCTCTTTCTCTTTGCCTCTCTCTCTCTCTCTCTCTTTCTTTCTTGTTACAGCGCGCCTCCTCAGCAGCACCGTTGATTAGCTCGACATTTATGAATGCCAGCACACCGCAACGATTGACGCAGCCCGTCGGCCAGGCGATGTATGACATTTATGCGCCAGTAGGCGCCAATCTGACACACTCCAGTGCGTAAAACAATTGATTGAATAGTTGATTGATAGACAGACGAATTAGCTAATAAACGGACTGAGCAACAGATCCTCTGATTGATTCATACTCGGAGAACACCAATCGGTTTAAGTCACTGATACAGAGACTAATTGATTGCTTGACTGGCTGAACAGTTGATTGACAAACTGAATGATTGACTAACTGGATATTATTTAACAGGCTAACAGATTATGGGCCAATTTACCAATTATTTCTTTTTCTCTCCCTCCACACACACAGTCAACGGGGCCGAGCTGAATCGCAGCTATTTGGAGGCAAACAAATCGGATTATTCGCTGAGCGACATCAGCTTATGGTTTGATCAGCGTCGTTCCAGCATGCAACACCAGCAACAACAACAACAACAGGCTGGGATGCCGCTGGATGCATTGCTGGAGCAGTCGGTCAATCTGGATGTGCGCGACACGGAAATGGTCAACTTTAGGCTGCTGCTGCATAAGGTCAAGGAGATTGTCGAGGACTCGTACAGTGACAATGCCGAACTGTCGGCGGCCACACAGAATCTGGAGAATGTCCTCGACAACATCATTAAGGGCGAGGAGCAACAGAGACGCAGCAGCTGCAGTGCCAGCGCCAGCGCCAGAAGTTCCCAACGTGCAATGTCCCAAAAATGAGAAGAAGAAGAACCACTAATTTGTATGCCTCAAATACAGTTAACTATTACTTAACAAAGTTCTGCCTAGAAATGCTTTAAATTAACCTAAGTAATTTGTATAATATTATGTGGCACATATCTGTTGTCCTATGTATGTGTATATCTTCAGGCTAATCAGTCTGATTTACTGATTATCAATATGTCCGTCCATGCTGGGCCCGTTTTTTTTTTGGTTAATAATACTTAGCTGTTATTTTGAATAAAGCATTTTATACTTATCGGATTGATCAAGTGTTATGGTTTGGCTGTGACTACTGATGCTGATTGAGAATACATAAACCATATATATATACATATTCTTGATCAGCATCACTAGTCGAGTATAATTCGCCATCTCCATTTGAAGGCTATCTTAATTTTGCTTTGATCGGACGACTATGTTATATAGTTGCCATAAAAACAATCGCATGTGGAAAGAAAACCTCATCAGCTTACCACTATATCATATAGCTGCCATATATATATATATATATAGTTGTTGCTTCGAGATCCATATCACTCTATTCTGATATAGCATAACTACACCAATCTGACACATTCAGCTTGTAACGAAAAAAATATATATATTGGTTTTAACATAATATTCAATATACAATATTTGAATATTAATATCTACAGATCAAAAATGATCTTGAGAAATGAATAAGGACATTTGGAAACACAGGCAACAGGCAATATTTGAATTTGTATCTAAAATATAAAATATTTATTGCAGTTGCGTTTAGCTTCTTATCACAGATACCAGCAAGTCACTGGCCATTTCCAGCTGATGCAGACGCCGCATTTGGCTGGCTGTTGACGCCGCTGGCGCCTCGAATAGTTCGGCTCGGGCTTGCAGCTCATCGCGCAGCGCCGATTCCAAGAGCAGCGCTGCATTTGCCGGCTGTCGGCACTCCGCCTCGTGGTCCAGCTGCAGCAGCGACAGGTTGCAGTGCAACTGCAACAAATCCTGCTGGAGACGGCGCAGCAGCAGGCCCAGCTGCGTCTGACTGCGCGCAAACAGATGCCAATGCTGGCCAGGCTCATTGTGCAGCAGCAACACCTCCGACGACCGATTGTAGAAGATGCAATGTTGTGCGGCAGTTGAGCCACAGCTGCCGCTGTAACTCCCAATGTCAAAGACAAAGTCATCCAAGAGCTGCCCAGCTGCAAGCGAAACACACGAACTGAGTTGGGGGGATTTAGCTGGGAGATTCAATAACTGTACTCACCCTCGAGCCTTTGCTGCTGCTGTTGCTTAGTTGGTTGCTGCTGCTGATCCTTCTGGGGCACCGTTGTGGCCACATAGCCCCATTTGTCGATGAGCAGCTGCTCGAATTGTGACTGCTGCTCCACGCCTTGAAATTGCAGTCGCAGCGCGCAATGCGCTGTCTGCGCCATGATCACCGCCAGGAAATCCTGATGCAGTGTTGCCGCCCCAAAGCTGGGCACATGCAGCGACTGCTGCTGCAACAGCTGCCCCACATCAATGCTGGCCACTTGCAGCTGCCGCTGACGTACATCATTCGCATCCGCCGCATGCAGCTCGTAGATGACGAGCAATTGGATGTGCTCCAGCTCCAGCAAATCTTCCAGCTGCAGGCGCAGCAGCAACACAGCGCTGCGTTCCGGCGCCAATTTGTGGACGATGTTCGCCGCCGGAGGCCAGTTAAAGCCATTGCTGGCACTGTGCTGTTCGTGACACGCCCCAAACTGTGCGAGATCATCATAATCCTCAGGCGGCTGGCCATCCGATTGCATGGGCAGCTCATACAAACGATGCGCATAGTTCAGACCACGTCCGGCGGGCAAGCAGTGGAGCAACGGACGCAGTGCGTGCAAAGTGCTGCACCGATTGTTGCCCGTCGCATTGGTCAGCAGGGTGCCCAGCACAAGGCAGTCGCCACAGATGCGTGTCCACAGATCCCCGCAACGGCGCAACAGCTGCTTCTCCTCCAGCAACGGCGAACGCTGGCCGGCCACACCAAATGCCAACCGGTCGCGGGCACGCACGAAATCCATTTGGGTTTGGGCACGCTGCGTGTGCAGCTCGGCGCGTGCGCAATGGACACGCGCCAGCAGACGCTGGAAGCCATCGACTGTGTGTGTACTGCCTGTTGAAGCTGGTGTCTCAGCCGTGTTGGCCGTTTGGAAATTTGTGCGCAATCGTTTGCCGTTTGTAAAGTGGAGCTCCACCTGTGCTTGATATTTGATGGGACTGCGCACCAAACGATAATCCTGTAGATTATCATGCTGGGCGATCAGAAGGAAGCGGTCACCATGCACCTTGGGCCGCTGCAGGACAAGCAGCTTGTTCCAGCAGCGCAGCAGCAAATATATCTCTTCGTTCAGCCAAACATATTTGCCAATGCTCAGCGGCAGATCCTCGACAGCGTGCAACATGCTGTAGCTTGTCGAATTGCCGCTAACGTGATCATGGGTCGCATCGTCGCGTATGAGGAAGCTGTGGATGGGTCCGCTGTATGTCAACAAATCGGTCGCGAGTTGCATCAAGCTAGTGTCCCTCAGATCGATGTGATGCAGCAGCTCCTTTTGCCGGAACTCGTAGAATTTAAGTTGGCGACTGAGCAGCAGGCTGGATTTGGTTTGCCTCACATGCAGCTGACTGCAGTAGGCAACTGTGTTGCTCTGCATCAGAAATTCTGGCACATCCTCTTCGATATGCGGCAGCATTGTAAACAGTAAGAATAAGAAAAAAACAAAACAAAAAAATAATAAACCAAAGCAAAGCAAAAGAGCGCGTTAGAGATGTGCGTGAGTTGAATTTGATGGTTGCCACTTGTCACTGCGTCAGTGTTGCCAATTATCGATCAACAATTTGCACTGATCGACCAATTTGCACTGAAGGCCGAAAATAATATTTCAAGCATGGAACATTATGCGATTTTTATGGAATAATTACTTTATTAATAATTTAATTCAGTTAATTTATATTTTCGGCAAACTCAAATTTAAAAAATATAACAGGACAGATCTGTCCGATAAAAGACCAAAGCGGCAACACCGTACTGAGCTGCTCTAATAATGCTATATCGTTATCGATAACGACACGCGATACAGTTTCGATACTTGCGATCGCCACAGCACTGCCACAGCACAAATTTAATTTAACGGTCAGTTTGGTTGTTATCAAAAAACAATTTATTTGATTACATATATAAATTGCACAAAACGCAAGTATTTTCGGACAAATAATATTTGCTTACCAGCTAACAATACGTGAAAACCACATACTTAGGAACAAGGCAGTTACAAAAAAAAAAAATTATATGAAAACTGGAAAAAAAAAATAGATATACGTATGTCTAGTTTACGGAACTTATTCCAGATCACAAGGCGGGCCACTTTAAGTGCCCCCTCTCCAAGAAAAAAAGGGCGAAAAATAAATCAAATTAACATTTGTTCCCGCGAACCCGAACCGGAACCGAACAACGGCTTCGCCGGCTGCACCATGGAGCGTCGCAAGCGATTCCGTTGCATGCTGGAATTGCGCTCGCGCACCGATTGCCGTAACTGCTGGCGACGTGCGCCTGCAATGGGGCCAGCTGCATCCTTGTCTGCTGCATTCATCGCTGCCAGCAAATCGAAAGCAGCGCGTTTTTGCTCCTTTGTCCACATGTTGGTCAACTGTTGTTGTTGTTGTGCTGATTGTTGCTGCTGCTGCTGCTGATGCTGGTGTTGTGGTTGCTGTGTGGCTGGCAGCTTGGTAGCCAAAGGCGCACGTCTTTGTTTTTCTTGTTGTTGCAATTGTTTTTGTTGTTGCGGCTGCGCCGCTGACTGTTTGACGCTGCTGCTGGGCACTTTGGCTGCACGACTGAGTCCAAACAGCGATAGTATTGATTTGCGACGAGTGCTGGAAGCATGACTATCGCCCGACTCAGTGCTGGATACGCTTGTTTGCATGGGCACCACAACTGGAACGGGAACGGGAACGGCAGCTGATTTGCTGACTTTCGCCGGCGACTGGAATGTAACCTTGCGCAGCGTATTGTTGTTGTTGGTTGCGAGGAGCGGCTTGGGCACCGTGAGCAGAGCCAGATTCATTTTGGCCACCGTTGGCGATGTGTCATTCAGTTCGATGCTGCAATAGGTATCGTCGTGACATCGCATTGCAGCTGGACGTCGCGGCGGCACGGGCGGAATGGATGGGGCAACCAGACGGCAAGAACATTGTTGTTGCTGCTGCTGCTGCTCCGCCTGTTCCAGCTTGTACAGGAGTTGCCTTTCCAATTGCTTGAGGCGTTGCTCCTCCGCTTCCAGTTCGCTGGCACGCTGCTCCAGCAGCGACTCCTGTGCGCGTATCGCATGCAATCGCTGCTGCAGTGCTTCATCGAAAATATTTTGGGTTATGCGACGCGGACTCGGCTCCCGTTTGATGCTTTCATAGAGTGCCGGATCTGATTGCTGTAGCTGCTGCTGCTGCTGTTTGCCGTTGGCAAAGATGCGTCGCTTGGCAGAGTAGAAGAGCTCGCTGCGCAAGTCCGGCGTAAAGACGCCCGTAACACTCAATCGTCGCTGGCCGTAGCCCTCATTGAAGCTATACTGCTCTGTGAACAGGGTGCTCGATAGCTCTGGGCTATCCGGAAAGAGTTTACCCATGCCGGGCACATCGAACTCGTCTCCAGCATCGACGAGTGATGGAAACTGAGCAGATATCTCATTTATATTCCGTACCAGCAACGGATGACGTGTGATCACCTCTATGCCCGGCCGTTGTTCATGATCCACGGCCAACATATAGCCAATTATCGATTGCAGATCCTTGCTATAAACGTCCGGAATGCGACTAAACTGTCCGTGCGCAATATTATCGGAGAGTTGGGCAAATGCCCGACCCCGAAACGGTGGACGCAGCGCACACAGCTCATAGATCAGACAGCCAACGGCCCAGACATCGCTCTTCCGATCGTACTGCCGTCCCTTGACCAGTTCGGGACTCATATAGTGCGGTGTGCCCACAAACGAGGCGGCGAAACTCTGTTCCCGTCGCAGGACACGCGCCAATCCAAAGTCACCCAGTTTGACATTGCCGGCAGCATCGAGGAATATGTTCGCCGGCTTAATGTCGCGGTGCAGAATGGTGCCATTGGGTATTTTATTGTGACACACCTGCCAAGCAAAAATCGAGATCGATGATGTTAACGAACATAACAAGCTTTCCTTTGTATCTCTTCCAATTCCAAAAAACGTATTTATAATTTACTTAAACTTATAAATGCAATAAAGACACCTTCTTATGAGGGTGGTGCTATTAGTTTGGCCCCAACTGTAATTATATAAATAGACATACCTGCAGGGCACGGCACAGCTGGAAGAGCACACGCCAAATGTAGGGTTCCTCGAAGCGTTGGCGTTGCGTGCGGGCACGCTGAATGAGTTGGGCAAGATCACCGCCGTCACAGCACTCCATGACGATGTATATGGATTTGGCTTCACGGTTCACTAGATGATGATAGTACTGCACTATGTTGGGATGCTGCAGCTGGCGCAGCACACTTATCTCCGAAATGAGCGACTCACATCGCTCATCGTCCAGTTCGTCGTAGTTCATGCCCTTCCACGCGTACAGGACACCAGTGGTTTTGTCTTTGACCTTGTAACAGGTCCCAAACGCACCATTGCCCATCACTGCGAGCACTTCATAATCCTGCAGCGTTTTCTTTGCAAATTCTGGCGACATTTTTGTTGCGGTCTCTTCGCTGTTTCTATCCAAACTCATGCTGAGGCTGCAGCTTCTTCTTCTTCTTTTATTTCACTTTATGCGCGTTGTATCTCGTCGTGTTGTATTTGCCTTGAATGCCGAAAACTAACTGATCTCATGGTTAGTTTGATGGCTTTGCTTTGCTCCTGCAAACGAGTTTCGGCAAAACTCATACACACACTCATATATATACACGCTTGCGCACCCACACACCAATATTAGCTGCGAAACCTGTCGTTGTGTTTGCTGCCTACGCATTAGAGATGAGCAACACTGACACTGCGACTGCCAAGCGATCACAGTAAATACATAAAATGTGTAATCAAATGCACCATTTGCACCAAACATATGGCAGGCAGCCATACCCAAGTGAGTGCGAGTGAAGCACACTTGTATTCAAAGAGAAAAGTTGTGCCACTCTTCAAAAAAATGAAGAGTCACAGTTTCGCAGTGCTGCTCATCACCAAATGCATATCTTGTTCCGTTCTTAGAAGGCAAAGAGGTGAAGAGAGAGAGAACGAGAGTGAGAGAGACAAGCACTTTGCAAATCGTGCACGTTGCGCTGTTGCGGGCACAGTTGCCTTGAATCTGTGTACAAAATAAAAACCGTTGGAGGTTTTAAAGAACAAACCGTCCTTTGTAGCGCAGCACGCCCGCAATTTGAAACAATTTTCAATGCCTGTTGTCGGACTGACCATAAAATTAAATTACTTTTCTTGCATTGGCATTTCAATTTGTCTGCGTGTGCGTCTGTTATTTCGCTCTGAGTGTGTGCCTTTGCGGTACTCGAGAGGATTATGTTACACACACAGCACACAAACGCAAATCAAATTTCATTTGCACATGCTCTCTGCCCTTAGTTAATGTGCATTTGAAATATTGTATCATATTTTCATTAAGCAGACCAAGAAAATCCTAACGGATTTTGTGCATGAGTTACTCTGTTCGCAATAGGAATAACGGACATATGGGTATATATATGTCTGGCAAATTCTGTGTATTGCAACATATATATAATTTAAAGAACACAACCAAATTTTTTGTAGTTTTATGGTTATTATATTGCAGCAACAGAGTATTGGCATAGTGGTAAATCTCGACTACAGCGGTTGTCGCTCAGTTCCTTTAAATGCTGTCTCGCTCGCACTTCAGGTGCAAAAGCCATGCGAGGTCAGATTTTCTGAGTATGCATGTGCGTGTGTGTGCCATCTCTCATGACCCAGGTTCAGGTAGAGATGGCACTGGCGAAACGAGTTATCTCCGGCTTATCGTTGGTCCGTGCGCTGATGGTTTTATGGGTTTTCACGTGTAAGACAAACAATGGCCCAGGCAAGCCAACGCAATCCTTCATAAATAAATAAATCAAGCATCGACCATCGCCGAATGGTGTTTTACGGCGACCGCAAAATGTTAGCTCAGCCAGATTAGTTTGCGAGTTGTTTTGGGTTTTTGACAGAGGTACACACAGGTACGTAGGTAAGTGCATTCACAATAGGCCATAGATCACAATGCGTATTCCAGTTTAATGGATTCTGATGTGATTTTCACACAGCCATTTTACCGTTTATTTGAAACGACAGTGAGAGCAAAAAAAAAAAGAAAAACAATGTGAATGCAAACTTAATGCTAATCACCAGGATGGCGGCTTGTCCTCGGAGCCAGCGGGGCGAGCGTACAATGCTGACTTGTCACGGAACAAGGACATGCGTTCCGTTTCCTTCAGATCCAGAAAGTGTCCAATAGCGAAGCCAAGAAGTGGCAACGCTGCCCACATGGCACGCTTATCCAAACCGAGCACCATTTTGTTCTTCTTGTTGTTTTGTGTGTTGTTTAGCTTTGACTTTTTAGCGCTGCGCTTTGAACTTCCCGTTGCTGTTGGCGTTTCCAGTCGCGTGTGTGGGACCAGTCTGCGTAGATGGAGCCGACTGCAACAGTTGGAAAGAATATCACTGCACCGTACTTTCGCGCCAGCTGCGTTATTAAGCTACTGCCCATATGAAGGTGTGTGTGTGTAACTGTAAACAAAAACCAGAACAACAAATCAGACATGCAACACGACAAATGTTAGAGGGCTGTCTTTTTTTGTTTTCTTTTTTTTTTGTTACGTAATGCAAATGCAGGCAATGGCACTGCCAATGATATTAACGTTTGTGTGCTATGCAAACCAATTGCTTACTTAATCTGCACACTAGTCAAGTGGTGTATTCGTTTCCAATAGTTTTGGGGTTGTGTTTAATGCAAAAATTTTACCAAATTCGTTGCTATTGTTGTTATTACCTTACGCTTATGCAAAAGCCTTGCCGACTAGAGATGTTGACTAAGTAACGATATATGTATATCGATAGTTGGGAACTAAAACTTAACGACACGCTGATAGTATCGATATTTTGAACAGATAACTTGTTGACTTGAGTTCGTTAAGTACTTTAAACAGCTGTTGCGCGTGCACAGTTGCGCGCAAAACATGCGATATTATCAATCGTTGCCAAGGAATGCATTAATGACGACCGCGTGAAATGACGATAACGATAGATATTGTCAATACAAATTTGCCGGCTCGACGACAACTAAGCCGGCATTTTATAAGCGTGATTTCCAATTGTATTTGATAATTATTAATTTTATTTGTTAGTTCATGTTGGTGTTAAGCGCGCGCACGCAACTGCTTGTGCATACAAAATCAGATCGATCGCAAATCTGGATGCATGCAATGAGATGATAGCCGTCTCAGAGCCGCCACTGGAATTCGTTCCCCGCGGTCGTCAGGCGGCTGAGGAGCATCCCGGCCCCTCCGAACCGACGCTGCCCAAATTTTTGCCCGCCGAGCATTTGCTATTGCAGCGCCTGCAAAACGTGAATATCTCGGCCGCCAGCGAGGAGCCCCAAGAGTTTTGGTCGATACGCGAAATCTACGATGATTACGAGGCAAGCTATGCGCGTGCCCAGCGTCGTCAGCAATTGATTGAGCAGACAAAGAAATGTGGCCCCAAAGCGGCAGCTGCCACCCAGTTAACATCGCTGCCCCAGCAACTGTTGCAACCGATACAGATGCATCGCGAGGATCCCATGTGCGATTATTTTGTGAACAACGAGGAGGAGCTGTATGTGAACAAGAATACAGTGATCTGGACGCAGGGCCTGAGCGATGACGATGATGGGGTGCATCGACGCATGTGCTTCACCTGCGATACTCCGGTTAAATTTGCCTGTTTCCTCAATCGTCGCTTCGTTCGCGGTCGCTTGGCCCAGCTGCGAGCGGCTGTTGAACCGGATGAGGATCATTTAACGGCAATTTGTGTGGTGGACCAGGATGCGTTACGTGTGTATTGTGATGATGGCGAAGATTTTCTCGCCAATCTCGATTTTTCCGTCTCACATCTGTGGCAAACTGTACACGGTCTACTGTTGGAAAAGGATTCGGGCAATGCTCTCGTCTCCCACACGGTATCCATACCGATGCCCCGGCTCTTCTCAATGTCGCATCCATTGCACGAGGCATGTCCCGTTGTGCTCAAGACTAGTCGCAAATCGACCGGTTATATGACCGAACCCGAATACAGCGTCGTGTTCACCGCCGAAGATTCGGATCTGGTGTTGCTATACGATGCCAAGTTCTTCAAGCATTTTGTGGCACGCCTGCGCAAAGTGACGCCCGAGGAGGTCAACAATGTTAGCCAGCAACAGGAGCAGCTCAGCCAGACGCTGCAAGGACATCGCGATGTGACCGCCACCAGTGCCGCCAACAGCTTCAGCTCCACCAAGCTGACGGGAGGTACTTGATTTTTTTTTTGACCGCAGCTGTACAATAATATGCATAATAATGAAGATTAATTCTGTTAAATTTGCAGCGACTACCAAATTGAGTGGCACTTCGTTTCTGGGACGCAACAATAATGCGGCAACGTCTGTCAACAATTTCTCTCGATTTGGACTCAGTCAATCGGAATCCTTCAGCGGCGTTCTGGGTCAGTCCAAGTGAGTTACTTGTATACCAATCATATCGATTCGTTGTCATTGAGTGATCTTTATTCGCGTACAGTCGCGCCTTGTTGGGCACACCGCTCAGCCAGCTGCAGAATAGCATCGGTCAGCAGTCAGCGTCCATTAAGGATATGCGCAAGATAACCCATGTCAAGCCTGCAAAGCCCATAGAGCCGGAGATGTGCTTGGAGCACATCTGGACGGAGAATACATATGGCACGTAAGTTATAATTAATTTTATGCTTCTCGTCGAGATCTCTATCTCTCTCTATTTGAGCATGGTCAGTTTGTATTTGTATTTGTTTTTTTGCAGTCAACGCGAATTCTGTGAGATGGCAACGCGTGCCTTCATCCACACGGATTTAGTTGGGCAGACTTATCTGTGCTATCTGCTGGCCCGCTCCTGCCGTCTGCAGCTGGTGCTGCTCAATGGCTACGACACGGATGAGCCGCTGCAGCTATCCACATTGGCTGCGACGCTGAATGCAAAGGATGCCGTCGGTTTGCCACGATTGCATATGATAGCCGTTTTGGATCCGGGCGGCAGTCTGATTCTCTACACAGGCACTGTGCTCGTCTCCAAGGTGCATATAACGCCGCTGCTCACACGAACGACACCTGCTGTCTACGTTCAACTGGTCACACCACCGCCGCCCACAGCGACAGCAGCAGCCGGCTCGCATCTAAAGGGCGCCACGAATAGCAGCTCATTTGTGGAGGTGCGTCGCAGCAGTCTGCTGCCGACGAAAATAGCCACCGATATCAATTCGTTCGACGAGGAGCTGCACATGTTGTCACCGATTGCGCCGCAACCGATATCCTATACGCAACGGCAGGCGCATAACATATGCAAGGCGCTCCGTGATCCGGCCGGCAATCGTTTGACCCTGGTTTATGCGACGGGACGCATGCTGCGCATCTCGTTGCCGCTGCTCAACGATACGCGATTGATCACACGCTGTGTGGCCGTGTTGCGGCAAGTATTGAATCCCGGTCAGTTTTTGCATTTTATCATACGCTGGTATAGCGCACGGAATCCGCCTGGCTCAAGGGACTACAGCATCGAGCAGGAGTGGCAACTGTTTCGCAGCACACTACTCAGCCTGATGGGTTGCATGGCGGGCACGGCAACAGCGGCAACAACGCCATCATCATCCGCTGAGATGAGCAACGAATTGGGCGGAGACGGCGCCGCCTCCGCCTCTGCAGCCGCCTCCGCATCCTCATCCTTTGTGGTGGATGGTTGTTCAACGCCGCCGCTGCAGCACCATGAGTTGGTCTTTCAGGATGATGAGCCGCTGAAGCGACGGAAGTATAACGATTGTGAATCGTACACCGATGAGGATTGGGAATTCCTGCTGTTGCAAACAACGCTCACATCTTGTCTCCACGACTCCCCGCACATGTACAGCGTGGATGTGACGGCGCCGCTCTTCTCCACCCTGCCAGCCATCTTTTATGGCCTGCATTTGCTGTACGAGGATCTCAAGCTCGACTCGATCTTTCAGAGCGGTCTCAACTATCTGGCAACGGTGAGTTGAACTCCACTCGAGCGGACAGCTTGCTGCCATTTGCGTATCCTTTTCGAGTATAATTTGATTTATTCATTTGCTTACTAAAACCCTTTATTTATTTGCATATGGATCTTGTCCATGCTTTCCCAGTTGTAAGGTGCATCCGGATAAGATTGGATCCGTGGGATCCTAACTTAATAGTAATAATAATTGTTGCCCTTTTGCAGTTTCTGCATCAGCTGGCCATCGATATGCAATTGGACAGCTATATATTGCACTATCATCTGGACTTTCCGGAGCTAACACAGAAGACAACGAAGCTGACAATGCTGAGCGAGGAGCATGGCGCCCAAATGTTGTACCAGGAGCTGTTGCGGAATCCGGCGCCCAGCATCTATGCGCAGCTGGAGCATGTGCTGCGCGGCAGGGAGGAGGTGGCGCCCTACAGCTATGTGGAGTGCATCAATGAGCGTAGCCGTAATGTGGTGCAGCTCATTTCGCTGGTGTTACATGGCCACCACAAACTGAAGCACTGGTGGCATCTACTCGAACACTTTGGCGCCGTCCAGGCCAACTATCCGAAGCGACCAAAGCGCAGCATCTCCGCTGATGTGCCACGCTGCCATCAGGTGCTCGAACTGTTGCTGTGCATGCAGATGACGCGACGTGATATTGCCCGACTGCCGGCTGCAGTGCATCTGGTGCTGGCCGAGGCGCTGGAACGGGCACGATTGACGCCACCCGTCGGCAGCAGTTGGGCCGCCTATGAACTGATTTTGCGGCCAGAGTTGGCGGCGCACGCACAACTGCCATTTCTGGAGACGACCATTGGGCAGCCGCACTGTGGCCGCGTCTATAAGGAGGATTCACTGTCGCCGCGCCTGGCGCCGAGCAGCGGTGAATTGCCAATGGCCGAACCGGATGCGGATCATTTGCGACACGATGGCATGGACAATATGGATACGAAACTGTTGCGTCTCCGCTTCCCAGACGATATGCGGGTGGAGGAGGTGCGTCGCCTGCTCAACAGCGCCGATCCGGTGTCAATTGAGGTGCAACAGTCGCCGGGCACCAGCGATCACGAGTTCATCGAGGAGCAGGAGAAACAATTGTTTGCCTACTGTGCACGCACCATGACCTTGCCCCTGGGCAGGGGCATGTTCACGTTGCGCACATTGCTGCCACGGCCCAGCGATAATATGGTCATGCCCAAGCTATGCTTGGCGGGACGTGAGCCCGTCAAGGGCACCACCATTGAGATGCAACAGATTGAGTTTCCGGCGAATATGCATCAGTGGCCATCGTTTCACAATGGTGTCGCCACTGGTCTAAAGATTTCACAGCAAGCGCAGGACATCGATTCCACGTGGATTGTGTACAACAAACCGAAGACCCAGGCAAACAATGGCCTGGAGCATGCCGGTTTCCTCATGGCCCTGGGTCTCAACGGACATCTGCGCTCGCTCTCCTTCATGAGCATCTTCAAGTATTTGGTGAAGTGTGATGAGATGACCAGCGTAGGTCTGCTCTTGGGCATTTCGGCTGCCCAGCGCGGCACCATGGATACGAAGACAACGAAATTGTTGAGTGTCCATCTGGAGGCGCTGTTGCCGGCCACAGCCATGGAGCTGGACATACCGCAGAGCACACAAGTGGCCGCCCTCATGGGCATTGGGCTGTTGTATCAGGGTTCCGCGAAGCGGCACATTGCCGAGGTGCTGCTGCAGGAGATTGGCCGGCCGCCGGGACCTGAAATGGAGAACAGTGTGGAGCGGGAATCGTATGCGATGACGGCGGGATTGGCACTGGGACTCGTCACGCTCGGACAGGGTGAATCGCCGGCAGGATTGCGTGATCTCCAGTTGCCCGATACGCTGCATTATTATATGGTCGGAGGTGTCAAGCGACCAATTGGTGGCTCCCAGAAGGAGAAATATCGCCTGGCCTCGTTCCAGGTGCGGGAGGGTGACAACGTGAACATCGATGTGACCGCACCGGGCGCCACTCTGGCGCTTGGACTGATGTTCTTCGATTCGGGCAATGAGGCGATTGCCGAGTGGATGCGACCGCCTGACTCACGCTATCTCCTCGATATGGTGCGACCCGATTTCCTCCTGCTGCGCACCATTGCACGCGGCCTAATCTTGTGGGAGCAGGTGCAGCCGGATAACGATTGGTTCCAGGCCCAATTTCCGCACAGCCTGCGACCCCATCTCCGTTTGCCGACGCGCGAGGAACAGACGCCAGAGGACGATGTGGACTACGAGGCCATCACGTAAGCAACTCAACTCAATCTGCATACCTGCATATATACATGTACATATATGCATATATATTCCTGATCAGCGTTAACAGTCGAAACTAATACTAATAATAAAATACGCTTTGTTTCGTCTGCTTTAGCCTAGCTCATCTGGCTCATCCTTTATATATATATAGTCATAATGATCGCTTATCTTTTTTATCTGGTCTCTTTACTTATCTAATTGTGTGGTTCGCTGTGCGTGTTGGATGCAGTCAGGCGTATTGCAACATTTTGGCTGGTGCCGCTTTCTGCATTGGCCTGAAATATGCTGGCACTGAGAATCCATCGGCATTTGCCACACTGCGTGCGGTCATCAAGGAGTTCCTCGGCTTTCCGGGCACACCGATGGGCGAGTGTGCCGGCCGCACCACAATCGAGAGCTGTTTGATGGTGTTGCTCATCTCCATTTCGCTGGTCTTTGCCGGCTCCGGCAATTGTGAGATTTTGCGCATCATTCGGTATCTGCGCTCCCGCGTTGGACCACAATATCCTCACATTACGTACGGCTCCCACATGGCCATCCACATGTCGCTGGGCCTGCTGTTTCTGGGCGCTGGTCGCTACACCATCGCCAAGACACCCGAATCGATAGCAGCGCTCGTCTGTGCCTTCTTTCCCAAGTTCCCCATTCACAGCAATGACAATCGGTGAGCTTATTTGAAATGTGTGTGTGTGTGTGTGTCTGTGGATTAAGGATTAAACTTTTCTTATCCTTGTTTGCAGTTACCATTTGCAGGCACTGCGGCATCTGTATGTGCTGGCGGTGGAGCCGCGTCTGTTTCTGCCACGTGACATCGATACGCATCAGTTGTGCTTGTGCAACATTTCGGTGCTGGAGGTGGGCGCGAATGTGATGCGACGCCTGCCCATTGCACCGTGCATCCTGCCCGAGCTGAGCACTCTGGAACAGGTCATTGTCGACGATGAGAACTATTGGCCCGTTTGCTTTGAGCGTTCGCGCAACTGGCATCAATTGGAGAAGGCATTGGAGCTGTGTGCTCCAATCGATATTAAGAAGCGAACCGGTTGCCTATCCCATCTGGAGGATCCGGATCGTTTGAAGAGCATGCTCGCCCAAACCCTAACAATGGAGCAGAGCATCTGCTGGCAGGTGGATGTCAATGATCTGCAACAGTTTGCAAGCGAGCGACTGGTCAAACCGTTTCTCAATCGATTCCTGGACACCAAGGGCACAACACTCAGCTATGTGGAGCTGAGCAAGCGGCATCAGTTGATGTTGCTCTTCTACAATGCGGTCGTCAGTGATCGAATGCATTTGCTGCCAGTGTATTTAACGCTCTTCGATCACGTCACCAAGAAGATGGCCAACAACAATGATGTGTGGCAGGTGAAGCTGCTCGACGCGTATTTGAGTGGCAGCCCAATCAGGGATCATACGCTAATCTCTGTGGATCTTATACAGATGATGCAGGAGATGTTCAAGCTGCAGGTGGAGGATTGGACGAGTGAACAGTGTCTGGCATTGCGTGAATATCTCAGCCAGAAGCGGCTCGAGCCCAGTTTTGTGGGCAGCATTAGTGCGCAGGATTTGCAGCGTGTCTTCTGCATCATCAACTATTTCAATCTGATGCCGAATCTGTTGTGTAACGTTGATCTGAGCACGGGTCCCGTCAACTATTTGCGCATCATGCTCGAGTTCAACAAGTTGCAGCTGAGTCCGCACACCATTTTCGGGCTACTCAAGATCTTTCAGGCGCTGGCCAGCATCTGTGACGCCGACGATTATGAGGAGGAGGAGGAGGATGAATCTGTTTGAATCTGTTATCGCTGCTCTGCACAGCTGTTATCGCTGCTGTTATCGTTTTTACACAGCAGCAACTGTGCATTTATTTATTGTAATCATCTATGCTGCAACTGCAAACTGTCTGCCTTGCAACATATAATTGTATATATATATATATATAGATATGTATTAAGAGAAAACATATAAAGCTAACGCTTACACACGCATACACATACGCTCACAATTATATTACATTTATATTGAAATGTTAAATAAAAATAAATTATGCAATGGAATTTTATGAAAAAAAATCGAAGCTTTAATAATCGATTAATTTGATTTGTCATCGAATAATTTGTCAAAGCTGCGGTTTTACAGAAGTATTAAGACTGAGATTTACAATTGAAGTATATATCTTATATATATGCGATTAACATCTTTATAACAATAACACATATTACGGATTGTTTGTAGCCTCTAGCGATCAGCAGATCCGATTTTGCTAGACTTTCAAACAATACGCTGACGCTCTGGGCCGGGAATTTCCTCCACGCCCAATTTGACGCGGCGACAGCGTTGATACAGATAGATGCCCATCAGTGGCAGCGGCGTCATAATGGCCACCGATACCGGCACCACGGTCGTCAGGTCCGCCTGCGGCTGTGGCAAGGTGGTGCGCAAAAAGAAGATCGCAATTCCCGTATTCTGGATGCCCGTCTCAATGGCAATTGTCAGCGCGTCGGCTGCATTCTGATTTAGCAGCTTCGCCGCAAGCCACGCGATTGTGTAGCCCAGAAACGGTAAACAAAAGCCAGCGACTGCAATCTATCGCACAAGCCAAAGACAGAGAGAGAGAAAGAGAGAAGAATGTGTGTGTGAGAGAGAGAGAGAGAGAGAGAGAGATTTTGTGTTTCTTATTTGTAATCGATAAAAATCTTAAATTCAAACAGTTTTTTGGAACTGTAAAATATAATATCGGCATTACTAGCACAAAATGATCTATTCAAGTTAAGATTATTTCACAAATTCATGGCTGGTGATATGTTATGGTTTTGATCTAATATGTTGCACCTAGTCTGACCCAAATCCAAAATATATTATTCGGAGTTCGTGAGGCAACAACTTTACACTCATTTGTCCATGAAATATTCCCAAAAATTTGTGATTTTTGCAGTGTATATATATATATATATAAATAGAATAAATTTGTGAGATTTGGTTGTCAGTTCAGTTTCAGCTCACCTGCCACGAAAAGAGCTGGAACAGATAAAAGTTGGTGATGATCGCAAAGATGACAATGAAGAGGATGAGGCAGGCCGAGATTGGTTTCAGCAGGCGAACGAGCCAGTGTGCTACACGTGGCAGGCAACGTTGAATGGCCAGACCAATGAATAGTGGCACAATCAGACTGCCACAATAGCTGGCAATTTTGCCATAGGGCACCTGCATGCCCGCCCTCTCGAAGATCAGCTGTCCCAGCGTGAATATCCACAGTGGCATTGTCCCAAAGGCGGCCACATTGCTAACGGTTGTCATCAGCACCGACAGATTAATATTGCCATTCAAGACCGCCGACCAGGTGTTGGAGGCGCCACCACTTGGGGCAATGCCCGTAAAGAACAGGCCCAACTGCATCGCTGGCGATTCGGGAAACACAAAGATGCCCAGCGTATAGCTGAGCAGCGGCATGCCCAGCACCTGGGTGATGAACCCAATGCACGGACCAATCGGACGCGTTATCAAACCCTGCAACACATCCACATTGAGGGCAGCCCCAAAATTGATGTACACCAGCGACATGAGCAATATGATCGAGCCAACGAATACATGATCGATGATCCGTTCTGGCCGGAGCACCTGTGCCACCAGCCGGCTGTTGTTGCTATTGCTGGGTCCGCTGCTTTGATTCGTCCACGCATCTAGCAGACGCACGGAGATTCGTGTCTCGCCCAAAAAATGTCCATCGATTCGAATGCGACCCGTCCAATTGCTCAGCGTTGCTTGCAACGGAATTGTGGCATTCTCTGGTGCAACACTGGCCAAATGCGGATCATCGCTGACCAGCCAAAAGCTGTAGCGATTTGAGCTCGAATCGAGTTCGCTGGATATATCCCAAAGATGCAGTTCGACTTCAGCGCTCCTCTCCATTTGCAGGTGCAGCAAGGCGGGTGTAAAATGCGCCTGCCAACTTTGTGTTGGCAACGCAAGTTGGCCAACGATCAGCATGGCCAACAGCAGCATTCCCACTCGCATCATGATCAAAATGTAACTGAGTTGTCTCTTTTCGATTATCTCGCGCAATCGACTAAGAAACGCAAGCACACACAAACAGGAATACACACACAGATACGAAAGTGCAGGGCATGTTGCTTTCGTGCGAAGTGAGATCGAGCAACAGTTACGAGCTTTGCTGCTGCTCTTCTTTTCACTCTAAGAGAGAGAGGCGGAATCACAACAGCAGCAGCAAAGAAACTTCAATTTAGAAACAGAGTGTTAACAGCGTTTGCTGCTCTTCTTTTCGAAATCACAAAAACAACAACAACAACAAAAACACCAAATGTAATTCAATTTAAAAAATATGCGTCTTAACAGCGTTTTCAAAGGCGAGCTTTCAGTGTGCTGCTCTTTTCACTATAAGAGAGAGCGGCACTGTATAAACAACAAACGCAATTAATTTATGTTAAGTACATATTCCACAACTGTCAATCTGTGACGTCAGCATAGGCCAACAGCAGTCTTCAACAACAGCGAAATCGACAAGTTTCCGCAGTTGTAAACGTATTGCTCTCTCGTTCTTTCTCTCTCTCTCTCTGTGTGTTTTTTAGATTCAACGCTGCAATTTGGATATGAGCGAATGAGCGACAGCACAGCAACAGGTACTTGAGCTTGTTTGACAAGAGAGCTTATGGGCGCAACTAAAACAGAAGACAACAGCAGTTATCTTATGGTGTAACTACGTCAGGCTATTTTTAACAGCTGTTAAAAGTTTTGACTGACTGTGTGAAATCAACGACGCCATTAAACGTAACTGTATTAAAAATGTATTACTATCTTAATTTGCTGATATACAAATTGAACATATCAAAACACAAGCAGCTGTCAAATGGTGAGGCTGCTTAATCGGCAAGTGATCACCTTGTATATATTGCACCATGCATGCACTACACACAAATTAACATGAGTCTTTACATCTGTTAAGAAGAAGAGTTTTCGGCGACATTTTTGAGTTTTCGAACAAATAACAAGAAAATAAATACATGTTTGTAAATTCCTGCAAGATTTAATTTTATTATTGTAATTTGCGATAAATGCGATAATGCAAAAAGAACAAGTAAGAATGCTGTAGTCGAGTGAGATCGACTACGATATACCCTAAACCCAATTGTTACATTTATGCTAGTTTTATTGACAAAGAATTGCACTCAAATATTTTCGGCGATTATCATGTCATCTCTTTCTTACACATGCGCTTGCATATTTATATGCTTGCAGCTGCTGGTCGAAATGAGCTTAATTTAGGACTATATTTTCGACTAGAAAATTCGATTTTGATAAAATTTGAACAATTGATAGATAATATGCAATGGCATATTATGTAATAATTAAAAGATTCTAACTATACAATTTATTGCTATTGGAAATTTAGATGGATCGATATTCGAAAAACGGAGTCAGTTTTCGGTAAAATAAAGCAAACTTGATCTGCGCAGGTTATGCGGAAACCTATATTCAAAATTTGACTATGGCTAATCGACTCGGTTATTGATCCTAATTGAGAATATATATACTTTATGGGTTCAGGGTATAACAACTAAATAGAGAACCACAGGAAATTAGGGATTTGTACTGGAATTTAAGTGGGTTTTTTTTTGGGAATTTACCAAAGCTTTTTAGTATCTGTAATGATCGGGCTTAAAGGGACCGGTTTTTGGGATACCAAGATAGTTGGCCTGCTTGTCCGTTAGCTTGGTGAGCTTAACGCCCAGCTTGTCCAAATGGAGGCTGGCCACCTCCTCGTCGAGCAGCTTGGGCAGCACATGCACCCCAATCGCATACTGATCCGATTTCGTCCACAGCTCAATTTGGGCCAACACCTGATTGGTAAATGAATTGGACATGACGAAACTGGGGTGACCATGGGCACAGCCCAAATTCACGAGTCGGCCCTCGGCAAGCAGTATGATATGGCGTCCATTTGGCATCGTATAGCGATCCACTTGTGGCTTCACATTCACCTTGGATGTGGCATTGTTGTTCAGCCAATCGACATCGATCTCACAATCGAAATGGCCGATATTGCAGACGATGGCATCGTCGGGCATGTTAAGCAGGTGCGTCGATGTGATGATGTCGCGACAGCCTGTCGTTGTCACATAGATGGACGCCTCCTTGCTGGCCTCCTCCATGGTGGTCACCTCGTAGCCCTCCATTGCCGCCTGCAATGCATTGATCGGATCGACTTCGGTGACGATGACACGACCACCGAATCCCTTCAGTGCCTGGGCGCAACCCTTGCCCACATCTCCATAGCCAGCGACGCAGCAAACCTTGCCGGCAATCATCACATCCGTTGCCCGCTTAATACCATCAATCAGTGACTCCCGGCAACCATATAAGTTATCAAATTTACTCTACAAAAAAATCAGGTGATATAAATATATATATATATAGATATAGGATAATATAGAGAATATCAGGATGAGGGCATTTTTACCTTGGTCACCGAATCGTTGACATTGATTGCTGGTACACCGAGTCGGCCATCCTTGAACATCTTGTAGAGATTGTGGACACCAGTCGTTGTCTCCTCACTGAGACCTTTGATGCCCTTCAAATAGTCGGGGAAACGTTCGTGCACCAAATTGGTCAGATCACCACCATCATCCAGTATCATGTTCAGGGGCTGACCATCGGGAAAGACGAGCGTCTGCTCAATACACCACATGTATTCCTCATCGGTTTCACCTTTCCACGCATAGACGGGCACACCAGTTGCCGCAATTGCCGCCGCTGCATTATCCTGGGTGCTGAATATGTTGCAACTGGACCACTGCACCTATAGGTGAACACCAACAACACACACACAAAATGCAGAACGAGTTTAGGATTAGCATTCATAAAGACAATCGTCAATGGACAAAAAAGCGACTTGTTGTTTAGCATATCAATCGGTTTCCTCTTATCTTGGCCTGGGGGTCAGCTTTTTGATCCCAGCCCAAAAAATAAATGGAGAGATTAGCTGTTATCGGCACGCCTTGAACTCCAAGTGCGACCTCCGAGCCACAAAAATAAGCATTTTTGCCAAAAACAAAAGACGGAAGAGATTTTCAGATAATGCAGCAAAATGGGGCACATGGCAACATGGCAACGGATTGCCAGAGATTCCCCTGCCCCTTCCCATTTCTATGGCCCCTGGCTGCTACTGCTTACTTGGGCGCCCAGCTCGACGAGTGTCTCGATGAGTACGGCCGTTTGGACGGTCATGTGAAGGCAGCCAGTGATGCGGGCACCCTTAAGGATCTTGGATGGGCCGTATTTCGCGCGGCACGCCATCAAGCCGGGCATCTCGTTTTCCGCAATGATGATCGCTTTGCGCCCCCATTCGGCCAGACCGATATCGGCTGTGGATCGCATATATACACAAATACATATATTTATTATACATATAAATAAATGTGCTTTAACCTCAGCCAAAAAAAAAACATGTGCGCCCAAAAAACACACACATAATATGCATATATATTTACATATATATGTGTCTGTTGCGCTGCATATTTATTTATAACTCACCAACTTTGTATGCAAGCTTGGAGTTGGACATCTTGCTGGTTTAGTTTTATTTCGTATTTTTACCGAGGACGAGGAGGAGCTGGACGACGGCGGGCGAAACCGGACAACCGTATTGACAGCGCGCGCAACGTTAAGTGAGCAAATCTATATATTCTAAGATCGTATAAAATATGTGAATTTATCGATTTCAGCCGCTTATCAGAGTTGCTACATTTTTCAACTTACGATCTTAGTACCATGCAATAGTTACAGATAGTATCGATATATCGGTAATGGACACAAGCAGCCTTGCGTTAACTATCGAAAGAACAAAAAATAACATCATCCGTACGTCCGTAATACAAACAACTACAGAACGTGAAAAGACACGCAGAAAAATAGTTTAGAATGCATCTAATACGTATGACACAACTATATATATATAAACAAAAAAGAAAATCAACTCGCTCCATACTCGATAGTTGATTGGGTTAGCAGCACTGGTGGTGTATTTGTGCACAAAAATGTAATTTTTGCCACACACAGAGATATCGGCGCCATTTTATTTCTCGTCGCTCGTTGCTCGCCACTCGTTAAACGATTATACGCTACTCGCTGCAATTGGCACACGCGTTTTCCAAATCGTGGTTTTTTTCGACCTCCGTTTATTTTTTTATAGTGTGCAAATCGAACAAGCTAATTAATCAAGCCACAAATTCACAACACACACAGTGCTAATAAACAATGCGTATGCCAAAGGGCTCACTCTGCCAACAACATTAAATTGAATGCGTGCGTGTGTTGCGTGTTGCTATTCTTTTCTTTGCTTTTTTTTTTTTTTGATTGTATGTGCCGAACGCAAAGTACGAAAGCGACGCATAATTCGACCGCAACGCGACGTTGATGTCCATTTGTGAGTGTGCGTGCGTGCATGTGTGTGTGTGTGCAATAAAATATAACAAATAAAGCTACAACAAATACAACCAAGTGTAAAAGACACAAAAAGACAAACAGAAAAAGAAATAGAACTAGAAGAAAACCACTCACACACACACACAGCGAATATATTGTCAGCAAATCAAACAGGGAAAGGCAAGGCTGCTGCTGCTGCGCGTGTGTGTGTGCGTGCGTAAAACAGACAAAAGAGGCGCGCGCGGCGTGCAATGCGCTAAAAAAGCAATAACAGGCGGCTGAGGAGGGGTAAGTGTGTGTGTGCGTGTGTGTGTGTGTGTGTGTAGCGGCGTGGCTCAAAAAACGAGAAAAAAAAATTTATGCACATTTGTACATTAATTGCAGCAGGCTTTGAGTTATTAAATGCGATATATATATATATATATATATATATATATGTATATATAAATAGTTCAACTAGTTTCATATTTATTTTTTGCAGTGCAAGGCCAAACGACGTTGCAACAGTGTGGCCGCTTCATTTTCAGTGTCTTACATTTTTTTGTTTTAATTTTGCATTGTTGCATTTTGTGCGTGTGAGTGTGTGAGTGAGTGCCGAGTGCGACCGGTAAAATTTCAATAATGTCTGCACATGAGGATGGCCAACCGCAACGGGAACAACAACAACAACATCAACAACAGCATCAGCAAGAGGAAGAGTATTCACCGCTATTACTCTCTTCCTCCATGCACAATGACCACGTGAGTACAGCACTCAACACTCTCCACTATAGATGGCGCTAAACTTGAATTTTAACTTGCAACTTTTTTTTTTGTTTAATTTCGCTTTGTTTGCAGTCGATCATTGGCAAGGTTAAATCGTGCGTCAAATCGGTGACCAAATGGTTCTCACCATCTTCGACGTATGACGCCACGCAGCTGCAGCAGGAGCAGCAACCAGCGTCGTCATCGCATCATCATTATTATCAACCGCAGCAGCAGCAGAATGGTAGAATGTCGCAGCGTACATTGAAACGGCGACGCATTGCTTTGGATAATGCGCCCGATATGTCCATAATGGACGATGGCACCGAAGCAATGGATCTGAATGATGAGGAGGTTCAGTTAGCTGATAATATAGCCGAACATGATCTGGTTGCCGAGGATGAGTTGACGCGTCGCAGTGAATATAATGTTAGCCTGTTACGCAATCGTCAACAGCAGCTGATTGCGACAGCTAACGCTCATAATAATAATAACAACGATAATGATAATGATGATGACGATGATGACGATGACGATGACGACGAGGAGGATGCCGAGGCCGAAGCTGAAGTGGAGGATAACAATGACAACGACGACGACGACTATGTGGAAGAGTCATTGGCAAAGCGACAATGTTATGAGGTATGAAATCAGGTCAAAATACAATTTAAGATTTTCAACTTTTGTCTGATTGAAATACTGCGACTATCCATGGTCACCCTAATCATACTCGATACTTGTGATGGTCAGACTAATTAGCCCCAGAGTTAGCTAGTGAATAATAACACATAAGTTTGTTACTGGTTTGATTAAAGTTTTTGCTCTCTCTTTGCAGCCAACAATTGAGCAATTGGCATCCAGTGGCGGTGCTCCTCGTTCGTTGAATACAATGCAGCTACATCAACGTGACATGACGCGTTGTCGTCGTCCACCGTTGCATGCCTCAACACCCGCCTCGAGCGATGCACTGCGTCGCCGTCAGCGTGAGCCTGCCTACAATTTCCTTGCCATGGCCGGCGGTACCAATGGCAACAGCGATACGGCAGCTGTTGCCACCAGCGGCGATTTGCCAACCAGGTGAGTAGCTGCTTCCATATTATATATATATATATATATATATATCAACACAATTTTGTTATTATGATTGCTGTGTTTGTTTTTTTTTTTTGTGTTTTGGTGTAGTTCAAGACGCACGCTGAACCTAATGACTCAACGTCGCGATACGTCGCTGAGCAACTACAAGCGACACGGTCTGCAAACTTATCGCCGGCCCGCAATGCCAAACAGGCGTAGCTCTGACACCATCATCGAGCAGGCCACCGATGAGGAGCAGCAACAGCAGCAGCAGCAGGAGGATCAGACAAACAACAACAACAACAATAATACTAATAATAATAATGTTAACAAAAATAACAATGATAATATTTATACGAAACGAGGAATTGCAGGAGCCGGACTTGGTGGTAGCACCGATTCTCATTCAGAGTGCGGCAGCAGTGAGAGTCAGGCGGGTCTGCGCAGCAACATCAACTCATTGTTCTATGCGAATCTGCAGAGTCGCAAATCGATATTCAATTCAACAGCAACAGGAAGAGGAAGAGGAACAACAATGCCACAGCATCATAATTCAACATTATCACTCAATTCGCTGCCGCCGCGTCGTCGTTTCAATGCCGCCATTTATGGCAGCGTGTCGGCGCTAAGCGATAGTCGTCTCCTCAGCAGCAATCGGAGCAATCCGATGTCACCAGCATCATCATCAACGAATGTCGCCGCCAACGAGTCACCGTTCTATCCAGGACCAACAGCATTCTTTGGTGCGTCTGCCAATTATCGTCACTATACAAACAATCTGACGAACAGCAGGAGCTGCAGCAACAACAGCAGCCTTAATCGTTCCGGCGGCAGTTCGCCAGCGTTGACGTACAGCGACAACAATAGTACATCGCGTCTTTGGAATGGCAGCGGCATCGAGCGAGTTGTAATGCGACCAAAAACCGTCAACAACAACAGTTATGTTCCGCATTTATCGCAGACAACACAGCGTATACTCAACATGATGCAGAATCATACAACGCCACTGATGGAGGCAAGAAAAATGGGCAATGCGATGCGCGAACTTGAGCAGCAGCGTCTCAATCGCAATGCAGCAGCAGCAGCCGCAAACAACAACAGCAACATCAGCAGCACCAACAAGAGCAGCAGCAGCAACAACAGCAACAGCAATTCCGAGGCCAAATGGCTGGTGCCCGCAATGCTGAAGATGCTGGAGCAGTATCGCATGCAACGTATACCCGGCATGAGCGACACTAGTCTATCAAAACTGGGCGAAGAGATGGAACAACGAGAACAGCGAGAAAAACAGGAACAAGAACGACTACCCTACCATCAACGTACCCGTTTGTATGCCACAAATACTAAAGAAATTTCCTCCGTTACGGGCAGCTTGAGTCATTCAAATAAAATGCGCTCACGCCTCTCACATCAGCCGCGCAAGGATGCACGCAGCGTGCAACAGGAGGAGTTGCCACCAGAACCACTCGAATTGCCGCACATACCATTTCCGTTGATGAGCAGCAATCCCAAATTTGATTTGGTAATAACTGCGCCTGCCATCAAGCCAGCTGCTCTACCTCCAACAACAGCAGCAGCAGCAACAGCAAAACCAGCCACCACGAAGAACACAGCAACAGCAACAGTTGCTGCAACGCCTCCTGCCTCTCAGCTCAACAGCAAGAAGAACAGCAACAGCACATCCTATGAATTTGATGCACCAATTGCGCTGGTCTGCGACAACGGCATTCAACACAAACAATTGCCAATTGTCTCGCCCATTTTTACATTTGATCAACCGGTGCCAATTGGAACCATAGGTAGTATGTTATATTTGCTGCTACCCAAGCCAGGAGCAGCAGCAGCGGCAACAACAGCAGCACCAACAACAGCAACAGTAACACCAGCAACTGTTGGCTTCGGTGATCAGTTCAAGAAATCGTCAAGCGAATGGGAGTGCGAGATTTGCATGGTGCGCAACAAGATGGACGCCAGCAAATGCATTGCATGCGAAACGTTACGCAAAACGTCAACAGCAGGAGCAACAACAGCACCAACAGTGAACGTTGCCAGCAGCAACAGCAACAGCAGCTCAAGCAACGGCAGCAGCAGCAGTTTTGCTAGCAATACCAGCAGCAGCAACAGCATGCCAGCTGCTGTCGGCGGGTTTGGCGGCGCATTCAAATTCAAAGCGGATAGCTGGGAATGTGGCAGCTGCATGATAAGGAACGAGGCTAGCAGCAACGCGTGCATTGCCTGCGAAACGCCCAAAGCCAAGAGCAATATCACCACCAGCAACAGCAACAACAACAGCAGCAGCAGCATTGCTCCAGTTGCCAGTGGTTTTGGTGATGCCTTCAAGCCCAAGGCGAATACCTGGGAATGTGAAATGTGTATGATAATCAATCAGTCCAGCAGCAATGCATGCATTGCCTGCGAGACGCCCAATCCCAAAGCGAAGAAGAGCAATAGCAACAGCAGTAGCCTTAATTTGCTACCAGCAACTGTTGCTGTTGCCAGCGGTTTTGGTGATGCATTCGCACCCAAGGCGAATACCTGGGAATGTAGCACCTGTATGATAATCAATCAATCCAGCAGCAATGCGTGCATTGCCTGCGCGACGCCCAATCCCAAAGCCAAGAGCAACAACAGCAGCACAAGCAACACCAGCAGCAGCTTCAAGTTTGGTTTTATAGGCGGTGAGCAGCAGCAGCGCCAGCAACAGCACGTGGTGGTGCCACCGAAGCCAGCTGTTTCTCGCTGGAATTGTGAGGCGTGCATGGCCGAAAATGAGGTGATGCGTCAGAAATGCATTTGCTGCGAGCAACAGAAGCCGAGCGCCAATAACGATGAGGCATTGAATGGTTCGTCGGTGGTGCCGAAGTTTATGTTTGGCTTTAATCGTACAGCAACAGTTGCACCAGCAGCAGCACCAACAACAACAGCTGTAGCAGAATCAGCAGCAACACCAGTTGCAGATGCCACTGCGGAATCTGCATTTGTTGCTGATAATTCTCCCGCAACTGTTGCAGCCAAACCAATGTTCAGCTTTGGTGCACCCACAGCTGTTGCTGCTAAGCCAATGTTTAACTTTGATACGCCCACAGCTGTTGCTGCTAAGCCAATGTTTAACTTTGGTGCGCCCCCACCAATGTCGAATAGCAGCAACAGCGCTAGTTCCAGCAACAGTAGCGGCAGCAACAGCTTCACCATGAGCACCAACAACAACGCAGCAGCAGTAGCAACCACCACAACGTTCAATTTCGGCAGCAGCAACTTGCAGCCAGCAGCAACGACGACAGCAGCAACATCTGTTAATATTGACACCACAACAACAACAGCAGCACCAACAACAGCAGCACCAACAACAGCAGCACCAACAACAGCAGCACCAACAGCAGCAGCAACAACAGCACCAGCAACATTTTCATTTAACAACAATCAATCAGCAACAAGCCACGCCGCCAACAGCAACACTAATCTGTTTGGCGCGCCAGCAACAGCTTCTGCAGCACCAGCAACACTTTCATTTAACACCAATCAAACAGCTAATGCAACAGAAGCAACAGCAGCAGCAGCACCAACAACAACAACAGCAGCAGCAACAACAACAAGTATCAACAGCTTATTTGGCGCAACAGCAACAGGTGGCTTTGGCGCTCTTTTAGCGCCAAAGAGCAGCAGCAGCAGTGGCAACACAACGACAACAACAACAACAATGCTCAGCTTTGGCAACAATATCAACAGCAGCAGCATCACACCGTTTAGTTTTGGGGCCAAGCCAGCAGCAACAGCACCGACAACAACAACAACAGCAGCAGCAACAGCTGGCGCGACCACAACAACCAACAGCAGCAGCACAAAACCACTAAGCTTTGGTTGGTCGAATGCAGCAGCAGCAACTCCTAATGCCAATAATAATGCAACGATGCCAACTTTTGGCATGTTCGGTGGCAACACAGCAGCAGTAGCGCCCCAACAGCAACAACAACAGCCTATTAGCAGTGACAGTAGCATCTCCGCTGTCTTTGGCAATGTCAGCAATCCCTTTGGTGTAGCGTCTTCCTCAGCGGCAGCAGCGCCTGTTCTTGGAAACAGCATCAGTACCAGCAACACAACCACCAGCAGCGGCGCCTTTGGCTGGCCACCCGGACCCGCAGCAATAGCATCAACAACTCAGATTGCCAATAATAATCCGGCCACCAGTGCTGCCACAGCGACAACGTTGCCAACTTTTGGGAGCGGCAGCGTCATGTTCGGTGGCAACACAACAACAACAAACGCAACACAGTCCTATTTTGGAATGGCAGCATCGGCTGTGCAACAACCTCAACCTATTGGCAACAGCAGTGGCAGTGGCATCTCCAACGTCTTTGGCGCAGTTGCAAATCCATTTGGTGCTGCATCTTCCACGGCAACAGCAGCGCCTGCCCCAACACTCTCAAATATATTCGTCAACCCAGCGGGAACACAACCACCACCAACAGCAGCAGCAGCAGCAATAACAATTCCTAAACCGGCATTTAACTTTAACAGCGGTGTTACTGCCACATCCACGGTACGTGTTGCACATATTTGTTCACACCCACAAAATTGTAGAAATTGTATATATATATATATATGTATTTATATGCCAACTATGCCAGCAGCCAGACGAGTCTATACAGGCATGTCCTAATTTTGTAGTCCCTCAGTTTAAATGCAATCTTGATAAAAGTTGGCATATGTCCGACTAAAGGCAGTATATGGATTGGATCGTTTCGGATCGTAAGACTATATCATATAGCTGCCATAGGAACAATCTGTCGAAAAATGATAATGATTTTATGTTGTCAGATAGATCGATATATAGATAGGTAGATAGTCATAGACACACAGGTCCTCCGATTCTGACACAAATGCGCATTATTCAGTTACCAGTTCAAAATGATTAATTTTGCAAATGCATTCTAGCTAAATTATGGATGGAGAAGTATGTTGAAAATAATGATTTTAGCCATGGTGCTCAATTCTAGACTGTTAACACTGTGTTAACAGACACACTGCACACCGTTAGTGTTAGCATAACGATTAACATAAAAGTTGCTAGAACTTAACATAACATTACATTTAACATTCGATTTGAGACAGTCACTCATTAACAGCTTTCATTCTCTCTCTCTCTCTCTCTCTCTTACGTACGCATTTCTCTCACAGCTGTCTCCCGGCGGCGTTTTTAATTTCGGTGCACCGCCATCGAATATGACGACGGTTAACAGCGGCGCAGGCGCATTCAATTTTACAACAAATGCAGGAACAGCCGCTGCGGCGCCGCAAACAGCGCCATTTAACTTTTCGGCTAATGCAGCAACAGCCACAGTTGGCAACGCGGGCAACACTGATGTAAGTTAAATACATGTAACGCAGTCAACATCGACAATATCGACGACCTGGCAACACTCGGCATATACATACACATGCACACATGTAAATATGTATGTGTTTGTTGTATACGCATTTGTATGAAATAATTAGGGAAATTATTCTTGTATTTTTTATTATTACTAGTATGTTTTTGTTTTCCATTACTTTGTATAGTTTCTTGTATTTTCGAAAACATAATATTTATGAAGTAATATCCGGCTCTCTCTATCTCTCTCTCTCTCTCTCTCTTTCAATTTACCAATTGTATACTGTATACTGTAAACTGTATTATTTGTGGCTGCTGCTCCTATTTCTACTAATATTACTACTCTATTTCTACTACTACTATTTTGAAATGTAAAGTTATTTCCACGACTTTTCCAATTTGGGGCGGCCCCCCCATTGTCGTCGCAGCCATCAGCAAATAAAATGTATAACTTTGCCGGCTCAACGCAGCAAATCCAGGTAAGTAATGTAGTCATATATATATATAACTATATATATATATATATATATATATATTCAATACATTCACCAAATATCATATTAGTAATAAATAGTTGGGGTTTTTTGCATTTATCACGTTTACTAACTAACAATACGCATCTAAACATTACTTTTTGGGTTGTCTTCATTCATGCCGCATCCCGCACCTAACCATATCTCCACATTTATAATCTATTCTTTTGCATGCTCTTTTTGATTTAACTCCATTTGTTTGCACATATATAGAAGAGGCATATACTAACGAATAACCGACCATACAAACACCCCCATCGAACAGTCATGGACGGTAAGCACTTCAGTCGTATTTAGTTGCGAGCAAAATAATAGCATCTTCCCTTCCCCCCCCCCCCCCCCTTTCCTTACTTAAAGCTAACTGTCTATTAAAGCTACGCTTTTTTTCATACATTTAGTAGTTAATTCCAATGACTTTTTTCCTTGTTTTCGATTATTATAATTGGGGAACCAGCACTGCGACCTATAAGGTCTATTGTTATCCCGTCTGAGACTACAGCTCATCATACCATCAAACCCAGCTCCTGCACGAATGCTAGTATCTTTGTTGGGTTGAGGTTGGTTGCTTCCCTAGGTTGCTGCATCCTTTTCCTAACTAAGGCCACGCATTGTGCTAGGATGTGCATTGGGGATTCCTCCTTGCTTCCACAAAACCTACATACATTGCTACCTTATATATTGAAAAGAATTTCAAGGATTCCTAGAATTCCTCCAAAATTAAATGGTTTGCTTTTTGATTCCTTTGAAAAAATGTTCTAATTGTGCTATTAATTTGTTCACAACTGTTTCTATATATAGACATGCATACATGCATACATACATACGTTCATTCATTCATACATACATACGTACATACGTTCATTCATACTTACATACATACATACATACGTTCATTCATACATATATACTTTCATTCATGCATACATACATACATACGTACATACGTTCATTCATTCATACATACGTACATACGTTCATTCATTCATACATACGTACATTCATACGTTCATTCATACTTACATACATACGTTCATTCATACTTACATACATATGTTCATTCATACATACATACATATATACTTTCATTCATACATACGTAAAGAAGAAAGCAGTTCCACTGACTCCACTTCCACTCACTCACTTGATGAGCGAATTGTTGTGTTGGGTTTGTTATTGTTATTGTTGTTTTATAGTTGCCAACATTTTCCTTTATACCATATCTTCTTAGTTGGTAGCTGCATTCTTTATTTACAAATACAATTCAACCATCTCACCTACATACATACATACAAATTAAACTCTCTCATTTCCTTCCCACACATTACATACAAATATACATACAAATATACATACATACATACATACTACATACAAAAACAAAACAAAAAATGTCAAAATGCCAAATCGAATTGAACTCCAACAAAAATGATGTTCAAAATATTAAATGAGCTAATAATAAGCATATGCGCTATATATATATATATATATATACATATACATATATATATATATATATACATATATATATATACACATATATATATATATATATTCTTTTTTGTTTTGTTTTTTATCGTTTTTTTTTTGTTTGTTGTTGTCATTTCAATATGCGTCCACCAACAAATTCGAGAAACACGTTTAAAAACAAAAAAAAAAACTAAAATGTCTTTTGCAGTCAACACCGAACGCCGGCGCTCCGTTCCAATTCAATATCGGCGTCAATCCACCAACCGCCAACATTTTCGCGTAAGTAGTGTTTGTGAAAGAACAGCAACATTTACCGCTATTTATACGCCTGCCTGCCTGCTCGTTCACACAAACGGTCGTTCTATCGATCAGAGAGCGACAGAGCGAGAGAGAGAGAGAGAGAGCTGCGACGATGATGATGGTGATGTAAAAGGGAGAGAGTGAGTGGAAGAGTGGGAGAGAGAGAATGTTTATGTTGAATTTTCCCAAAAGTTGAATTAAAAACCAAATGGCACACAAACAACAAATACAATTACACACGCACACACACACACGCACACACACACACAAACAGCAACAGTAACAAATGCATTATTAACCGTTAAAAATGACAACTTTTGCATTGCATACGTTAATATCTAAGGCACTTTTAAATGTTGAAACATGTTCATATTATATTTACCATATAATAATACAATACAAATCGATGTTTCATTCTTTATTTTGTTCAATATATGTATTTGCACAAGCATTCCTGTACTGTCTGTGTGTGTGTGTGTGCGTGTGCGTGTGTAGAATGATGTGATGTGAACCTGATCTAAATAATTTAGTTGTGCACAGTTTTTGGTACATTTGTACCACGCTGTACCAATGTTGTCATTTGTTGCACTCGATATCTTGCGATCACAATAATCAACCGTTCAACATACAATAGCGTATAATGATAATTGACAAGCATATCAAAATAAATCTCCACACATTCTACATGCCACATCATGCAGTCTTGTGACTCCCCTCTCTCTCTCTCTCTCTCTCTATCTCTCTAACTAAATCTCCTTGCTCTGTGCGTGAATTGAGAGTCTGCAGTTAACTGCCAACTTTTTAACATTGCTGTTATATACTAATTATATACGTTCTCCGCCCAACAACCACATGCTACCCGCACACCAACAGGTTCAACCCACCACCCAACAGTGGCAACAACAACACGCAAAATCAACGCCGCAAAATACGCAACACAATGCGTCGTCAGCCGCCCCGGTAGAATTTGAAAAAAGAGCCGCTGATGCGAATGCTACTGTCCATCCGGACGAGGACGAGGAGACGCGACACTATTGGAACTCGGAACGGGAGCTCGGAATTGGAACAGCAGCAATAAGCCAGGAACGAGAGCAGCGAAAGCAGCGTAATGTTAATACTTATAACAGCAACAGCAACAGTGGACGGAGGACGATGAGGAGAAGAACGACGACGATGACAACAGCGACAGAGATGCCGCAGCACTGCAGCGCAGCGCAGCCGCCGGCCTTCATAAAGCAGCGGCGCAGTAGTTATCATTGGCAAAACTCACAGTACAACAAACGCAACAAATATCGCTATGTGCGCCAATAGATAACAGCAACAGCGGCAGCACAAGCAGTACAAGAGACAGCAGCAGCAGCACCAACACCACCAACACCATATAGCGCCAGCCAGTTTTAACATTTAACAGATCGCTGGCGAATAGCAGCAGCAGCAGCAGACAACAGCAGCAGCAGACAACAGCAACAACAACAGCAACAAGAACATTAATGACGCCAACCACAACGAAGCTGGCGTCGACAGCTGCGCAGCAACAGCAGATCAGCAGCAGCAGCAGAGGCAAGCAAGCTGCGCAGTCGCTATAAATTGGAGCAGCGACCCAGCATCGATGACTGAATAAATACACACTTACACACACATACTAAATTAATTTTGTTGATTTGGCAAAAGCCCCAAATTTCATGTATAATATATATATATATTATATTAAATATATAAGCTCGAAATGCAACAGCAACAGCAACAATACACAATTTGAAAATTTCACTTTTTCTGTTGTACAAATGAAACATTTTATTATTTATACATATATATTTTAATTTTTTTTTGCTTACAAACATATTTATATATATAAAACAAAACAAACGAAAAAAAAAGATTAAACATTTTAACCGATAATTATTTAATAATTATGTTGTGAATTTGTAAAGAATGAACGTGTTAAAGAGAGACAGATAAAGAAATAGCGCAAAAGAAAAACTATACACAATATATACATATATATATATATATATATATATGTACTTGAAATGGAATCCCACATATATATATATATATATTTATATATACCATATAGATAGCGAAGAAGGCGCTGGCCGATGTTTATTAAGAACAGTGAAACTAAGAAGAAGCAGAAGCGGAAATGGAAAGAGTAAGAAAAACTACCGTTATAGTGTCGATAGATTTTTGTTTTTATTCAAGTTAAGTTTCAATTCGAACATTTCCGATTCTGTTTCTGCAACAAAAGCATAGAAAAACACAAACACAAAATCAAAATCAAATAACAGCAAACCATCAACATGAAAAGAAAACAAAACAAAAAGAAAAACACGAAAACCACAAAAATAAAACAATTTAGCAATGTAAACTAAATGAAACAAAAACTACACTGAATATATTTACTAATCTATATGTGTTTATATATATATATATGTATGGACATTTGTATAAGTGAACAAAACACAGAAACAACAACTACAATTATTATGTCCGTGTGTTTTTTTTTTTATATAAAATAAAACAAAAGTAAAATAAGACAAAATGGAAAAACACACCAGAAAAAAACAAACTGAAACCCCGAAGTCTTAGTGTTAAGCGATTGACAGAAGAAAAAATTAAAAAAAAAAAATACTGACAGTTGACAAATTGAAATCATAATGTAAATAAGTAAATATAAACGGTATGATAATTAAAAAAGCGACATTAAAAAAAAAGACCAACGTTGTTTTTTTGAATCTGTGTAACAGTTGCGTCGAATTGGCGCGCACTGTTAAATGTCAAAAATGAACGAGCTAAGGAGTAGTGTTGGTTAAAATATGGATAACGCCTGCATAATTGAAACAGTGCCATATGAGTACTTAACGTGTACTCAGCATGTTAATGCAATGTGAATATCAGTACAAATATAAAAATATATTATTAAACAAATTAAAATTCGATTAATTGAATTTGCAGTTGAAAGCGCATATTGATTAACGCATTGGAAATGTCAGGAAAGTAACGTAAGCGAGTCTGAATGTAACGTATTATTATTCGTTTAGTGTCATCGATATGCAATCGACGTATTAACTCGAAACGTTAAATTCTAATTTGTCACTCTGCTGCATACCGTCGTCTGTCACTGCTGGGGCTGTTCAAATAGATTTTTTTTATTTACTAAAAACAGTATTGTATAAATTACAAGACAAAAAAAAAATGTGTCGATATGTTTTGTAATAAGTATATAATTTGATATCAAAGTATCGCAAACTCGAGTCTCCAATATCGATAGATATCGTTGCGATATGAACATCCCCAGTTAACAGCGAACGCACGACAAACGTAAATTCGTGGAAATTACGCACGGGTGTTTTTTTCGTAGCTCAATAGGACTATTTGTTTATTTTTTTCGGTTCTAACATAAATGAAGCATATATCGCAAATGCAAATTAATGCATAAATATATTGATGCATGTGTCTGATTAGTGTAATTGTTGTTTGTGTCAAATTCGAAAAAGGTGAATGCAATTCTTAGATTTTAAGATGGATATCAAATGCAATCAGCGCAACAGTAGCACCAACTACAACAACCAGAGTAACTACAACAACAATCAGAGTAACTACAACAACAACAAAAAGGCTGACTGACTACACCCAAAAAACGAAATACACACGCACATATGTATAGACATGGAAACAGTTGATGGCGAGGAATAACAGAAACGACAGGAAAAATGAAGTAAAAGCGATTGCAGAAGCAGCAACGGAACGGCACTTCAGTTGCAGTTTGTAGTTAGAGTGGAGTACATATTGAGCAACGCATAAAGATATATGTATACACACATACATACAGAGACAACCCGAAAACGCATCACACAAAGAGACATTTGCATGCATGTGTGTGTGTGTGTGGGTGTAATAGCAGCAGCAGCAGCATCGTATAAACTTCGTGTTCGGCATTCGTCGTTCGTTGCTAGTTCGTGTGTTCGCTCATTCGTTCGTGTCGTTCAAATCGTGTCGTTGTTGGAGTAACAGCATTCGCCTACGCAGCAGCACGAGCAACAACAACAACGAGGAGGAGAGCAATCAAAGGAAGCGGTTTAAGAATGCATGGGAATGCACAAAGTACGAAACACGAAACACAAAAGAGAAATGCAAATTTAACAGAAAATTGAAATAAGTACAACGGGTTTCCAATTCTACACAACTCAACAATTGTAACTGTAATACAAAACGCAATTGCCAAACCGATCAGTGAGAGCGAGATAGACGGAGAGAGCGGGAATTGGAAGAGGCGCCAAGGAGAGAAAGAGTGAGAGAGCGCCATCGAATCAGATCGTTTCCATTATTCCCTCTTATTGGATTTGTTATAGCAACCCATACCGACCTCCCTCCACACACCCCTCCATTGCTGCTGTCGTAATATGGATTGTGGTGCTCTTGCCGCGCAGCAGCAGCAACTATTACTACAACAACAACAGCAACAACATCAGCATCATCATCATCATCGTCATCATCATCAACAGCAGCAGCAGCAAAATACGCTAAACTGCCTTGCAGCAGCAGCAGCAGCAACAACAGCAACAAATGTAAGTTTATCCACACACACACTATTACAGGTATATACATACAAATGTATGTCTAAGTATTATATCTCTCTTTTACATCCACTTTGCATTCGCCCCCACACAAAAATGCTTTGCTTTGCGTTTCGCTGCGTGCGTCGCAGTCGACGCCGCTCCTCTTGCAGTTTTCATGTTGGTTTTCTTATTAGATATTTTACATATGAGTAACTCGGGCAGCGCAGTCGACGTTTCTCGTGCGTTTTTTGTTCGCTTTTGTTTCCTTTTGCAATTGTCTTCGGCTGCGTGTGGGCTGATGGCCCGCGGGGAACGGGGGCGTGGCTGGCTCCTCGTCATGTGCATAAATAATTTCAGTCATTTTATGCTAATTGAATGCGTTTCTGTGTGTGTTGGTTTGGGGAGGGGCGTTGAGGGGAGCAGTTGTTGACAGCTACAAGCTTACACACACACATATATATATATATATATATATATATATATTTATATATATGTATATATTGGTTGTGTGTTTGGTTGTCCATCTTGGCCAAGTTCGCAAAAAGGCGGCAAACGGCTGGGAAAACGAATGACTCAAAAGACTATTTAACCAACTGATGATTAATCGCTCGTCGGCTGCTGCGGCGACTAAAAACATAAAAGCCAAAAAAATAAACGCAAGGAAAAATACGTAAGAGTACACTCCAGTGAGTTGTAGTCGACTGCAATATACTTTGTAAAATGCAAAAACTAAAAAAAATCATTTGAATATATTGAATTATTAATTATTTTGTCAGTCTACAAGTAAATAGTAAAAGGAGCACAAAGAAAGAAAAACAAATAAAAAACAAATTGACTAAATTTGTATATACCTTTCCACACACTTCATGCATAGAGGGTATCTGACAAAGAAGAAGACAGCCCGCAATCAGAGAGTGGAGAAAGAATTACGAACGGTTTAATTGCCGTTTTTTGTACATGGTCCGAACTTTTGCCCATTACTTTCACCATGCATAAAATATTCTAAGGCAGCAACAACAACAATGCCAGGGAATGAGTGAAATAAGTTCAAAATTAAATTGTTTATACAAAAACAAATCACAACACAAAAAAAAAAATACAGCACAGACAACAACAACAACCACAGGGAATGGACTCGAAGAAGCAGAAGCAAAACGCACTTTTTTGCTGCTGATGCTTGTCTGTCTGCGTTCTTTTTGTTTTTGCCGCATCACTTAAATATCTTTTTCTTCCCACCTACCCCTCCCCTCTGTTTCTCTTTCTCCCACAAAGTGCGTTTTGCGCTACGTGACTGCAATAAAATAAAATAAATAACTGCTGCAACTACGTGTCGCATGCTTTGTTCTTGTTTCTTGCCCAAAAAAAAAAGAAGAGAAATGGTCAAGCTGCAAACAGCGATTAACATTGAATGCCTCAAGGATACGTACACTAAACTCACACTTACACACACACATATGCATAGTCGCAGCATGCGACGACTAACGGCACATATGCACCAGGTTTAAGTCCTGCTTACGCCTGCTGTTCTCTTGTTCTTGTTGCTGTTGTTGTTGCCAGTGCTGCCCAGCTGAGCTTGGTATGCAGCATGGGCAGCACTTTTTTAGCGTAAGAAGATTACCTAGCACAAAATTTGTATTCTGTAACTTTTGAGCAAAAGTTGACCTACAAATTTTATTCACACAGCTACAAAAATATTGGGAAAATAATTAATGTTAATTACCTTATGATTAATGTTAATTATCTTATGATCTCACACAAAATTAAAATAGGTGCGTAATAACAATTAATTAATAATAAAATAAATTTAAATACATTTCACTAGATTGCTTTTCTCAACTTTCCAAACATAGAAATAGATATAGAAACCAAGAGTTACGCATTTTCGTTGCAAGATCAAAAATTACAAATTAAAACAAAAAAAAAACGAAGAGTGTGACGTCATACGCCTAACTGCTGCCAAGCGTTACCTTCACAGCCGTGTCGCCATGCAAAGAGCCCGTGTGTGCGAGAGACAGAGAGTGAGGGAGCTAGCGAGGCTTGCAGTGAGCGCGTCGCCGTCGATTCTCGCATTTGTTTCTCGACCGAGGCGCGCACGAGACGACAACGGAGCGCTGCGGATAAACGAAACGGGACAGCCACGAAAAGAAATAAATGAATAAAAATCATCAAATAAGTTGTAAATTGTAAAGCGCGCGCGGAAGTTAAGAAGGCGACGACAACTTTGTTAAAGTTCGTGTTTTTTTTTCTTGTTGTGTCGCATAAATTCAACGCATATTATTTATTTTACTTCACGTTCGCAGCAGATAATTCCGGTAATTTTGTTGTTGTGTCGCCTCGCTCTTGTTCTTATTATATATTTTTGTTGTTTTTATTGTGTGTGTTGGTTTTGAAGTTTATTAAGTTCCTTGTGCAGTTGAAAACAACAAAAGCAATTAGCTGCAGCTGCTTTTGTTTATAAAACACACAACTACACACACACACATGCATACAAATGCGTGTGAAATGAAGCAATAATTAAAAGTGCCTTTTTTAATTGACGAGCTAAATACAAACAAGAAGAACAACAACAATAACATATCCCTGCTGCTGCTGGCAATCGAAATCGAATCGACGTTAACATTGACGCGGTAAGAGCACACACACATATACATGTAATATATATATATATATATATATGCGTGTACTGCATAAATATGTATTACGACAAACAACCCTGTTGACTTCCCTGCCAAAGCTCTGTTAAGCGGCGAGACAGGCGAGCGCACCACAGGAGCAAGAGCGAGAGATAGATAGAGAGTGCTAACAGAGTTCTGTTTGTTTTTTTGGCAGTTAATGCGTTTTGCTTTTGTCTTTTCTCTGTGTGTGTGTGTGTGTGTGTGTGTGTGGCGGGGGCGGTTGCACATCGACTCCAGTTTATTTGCTTTTAGCTTCCAATCAAAAGCGGTGTGGGAAGGGAGTGAGAAGCATGGGGTCTATATGCCATATGCCATTTGCCTTATGCTTTTATTATTGTTTACTTCATTTTTCGTTTCATTTTGTGCCTTATCTTCTTTACAACAAGCACCCGCATCTATTCTGTTTATGTGTGTGTGTGTGAGAGTTTCATTCAACTTTTCTGCATGCGGCAGCTAAAAATTTGTTGTTTTTGGATATGGCAACGCCGTCCAGTCTAGTCTCATGTTTTTGCCGGTTTTTGGTTTTTTTTTTTGCCAAGTCATATGGTCTCAGTGTGTGTGTGTGCGTCATCCCATCCTGCCATCCCACCACCAACACCACCCGCATTCGCATCTTCTGAGTAACGGCACTCTCGCTCTCTCTCTCTATCGCTCTCTCATTCTCGGCATTGTTGTTTTTGTGATTATTATTATTATTGGTGGTTGTGGTTATGTTGCCGTTTAATTGTTTCTCTGCACGTTCGTCAAATATTTGCTCAACTCTTTTTAATTACATTTCCCGCTGCACACACACGCACACACACATGCATGTGTATATGTATATGTGTATTAATGTTTTACAGTGTTACATTTTTGAGAAGCAATGGTCAAAGTAGCTAATTTTTACGAAAGAACAAAATTGAAAATGACAAACGATAACATATATATGATATATTCCCCAGCCCTCTTTGTGTCGTTCGCTTAAAATAGGCGCTTTATTCAAAGAAAATGGCTTAAAAAGTATCCATCAATTAAAAAATCAACAATTTTTACCAACGAATTCCATTTGAACTTTGTAGTTGCGTTTGTGTTTGTTGCAATACGCTCTTGAGTGTTTGTTTTTCTTTTATTTTTTTATTGCAACGTATATGTATATGTATGTGTATATAGCCTTGCACTAAACTTAATTGATATTGTTCTCTTCATATTTTTAGATACTTCTAATAATGCACTGGTTTCAAGGCAAGCAGTTTTTTTGTGTTCGATTCGATGGCCGTTTGAATTACAATTTGTCTTGCTTTGTGTACAAAGTTGTATTTTGATGTGTTGCAATGTGTTTCCCATTTCATAATCTCTAATCTTACATTTTACGCCTATCCAGTTTGGCCCGCAAGGCTATACCTTGGCCCACTGTGCGACGAAGACGGAGACGAAAACGCAGACGAATACGGAGGTTGCCAAAGCAAGAAGTTAAATCGCTAATTTGAGCGCATTCTTATTGCGGCTGCTGCTGCTGCTTGTGTTGTTGTAGCAGCACCCATATGACTTCTGCACATGGCCATTCCGTTATTATTGTTGTTGTTGTTCCTTTTTAGTGCTTTACTTTTTATGATTCTTACACGCCTTGCTGCTTATGGCGTATGGCTTTGCTTTTGCTTTTGCTCTGCTCTGTTTTGCTTTTGCTCTTGCTTTGCTCTGATTTGCGCTTTGTCTTTGCCTCAATTTAACTCGTTGACGGCGACTCTGGCTCAGTTTGCCTTTTAAATATTTATGCGGCTACTGCGGACGCGATTATGCGACGACATCATTCGCTGCATGCTGCCGCTGCTGCTGCTGTTCATTTTATTATACCATGTACTCATTAGGCATTTGGAAAGGGAATATACTGAAGATCTACAACTGATTTGTTTTGTCTGATCTAAAAAGAAAAAAAAGAAAGAAAAAAGTGCCAATGGACATATAATTTTCATAGGTAATTACTAGCAATTTGGTAAATAATTTTGCTTTCGCACGTGGCCCTACTTACAGGGTATTCTCCAGTTCAAACATATTTTTTTTGTTCCAATGCTTTTCGCCGTGCGCTGATGTTGTTGCTGCTGTTGCTGTAAATATTTTATTATCGTTTGTTTCCGTTTAGGAACCGAAATGGGGGAAACAAATGTGTGCTTACACACACACACACACACACACGCACACACACTCGAATACATATTTAAAATTCTTTTGTCGCCATATTCATTTCGAAATTATGTACTTGGCTTGTTGCTTCACACGACGCTTCGTCGCGCATCGCCCGCCTACTCCGCCTCCTCCGCCTTCCTGCTTCTCCATAGACCCTCGTCAATTTAGCTATCTGTTTGCCGTATCTATTGAGCTACACATACGCACACACTCATACATACATGCATATACATATGAGTACAAGTATGAGTAATTATGTACATGTTCTCCATCCCCCCACCCCCCTCGCACTCTTTGCATCATATTATTGACCCTGTGCACTTTTTTTTTCGGATTTCATCTGTCTTGCTGTGGAAGGCAGAAATGGAGGACGGAAACAAAGCGATTAATTTGCTCGTCTGTAATACAATGGAGATCAGGATATACTAAAAAATATATAAAGGGCACTTCTTCAGCCGTAATGCATTGAGATGAAATTGAAATTTGGTTTCTCAATAATATTCGCAATGAAAGAAATCATTTGTATAATTGTTGCGATTTGTGTTGAATTGTTGAACATGGAACACTGTGCGACTCCCTCACTCTCTCTCTCTCTCTCTCTCTCTCTCTCTCTCTCTCTCTCTCTCTGTCTGTCTGTCTGTCTCTCTCTTTGCATTACAAAATTAGCGCATTATTTGTTATGTATTTTTAGCTACGGTTTATTTTGGTTCCTTTCTGTGGTGTCGCTGCTGCTGGGGCATTTGTAAAATTAAAATGATATATTTAAACACGATTAAATACGTTGTGGTTGCTTTGGTTTGCTTCTTCTTCGCAACGGATCGGATCGGATCGGATCGGCCTCTGTGTGTTACCAATACCAATACCAATACCCACATCGCTACCAATGTGGGTGTGCAGTCAGTGACCCAATTTCTCTAATAGATTGCATTTTGCTACAGCTCTCTCACACACTAACACACACACGCACACTCGCACACACATATACACATGAATCTTGCTGGTATTATTTAGCGCATTGAACTCTCTGCGCAGTTTTCGTTTCTCTCTCTCTCTCTCTCTCTCTCCTTCTCTTTCTCTGTTTCGCTGCTGCGGCTGCAGATCTATCAAAAGACAAAAAAAAATAAACATTTTGTGCTTGGCATTTCCTGCCTGGCCAAATATATTACATAAAAATAATACAAATTAAGACGAAACGAATCGTTGCAAAATGAAAGAAATTGCAACACATGCGTGTGTGTGTGTGTGGATGTGTCGCATACATAATGCATATGTATATGTTTGCGATCCGTTTCTGTTTTTATTCCGTTTCGTTCCCATATCCATTCCACTACCCATTTCCATTTCCATTTGTTTGTTTCCCAAGCCGCCTTTGGCTAATTAAGTGCAGCACTTGACTTCGTCTAAAGCTCGCAA